>CM068304.1:27722617-28322617 GCA_034768395.1 Linum lewisii
AAAAAAGCTTAAGTGTGGGGTAATTTGATGACATTAAATTATTGTCATTATCAATCCCATTTAAGCGACATTTCATTGCTTGTAACACGACTTTTAGGGGTAGTTTAGTGGATTTTCATTCATTAGCACTATTTCCTACCGAATTGGTTACCTTTAGGGCTGCATATGAGCCGAGCTGCTCGCGAGCCGCTCGGACTCGGGCTCGTTTTTTTTCAAAAAAAGTTCGTTCGTGAGATCGGCTCATCGTAAGCGAGCTAGCTCATGAACAGGCTCGTCACCTAAATGAGCCGAGCTCGAGCCAGTACGTTGGTCGGCTTGGCAGGCTCGTGAGCCAACTCGTTTCGTTAGCTCGTTACGCCAAGCTCGCGAGCTGGCTCGATTGTAACTCGTATAATCCTAATACCGAAATGGTAATGAAATAATAAACCCTAAGAGTATAATATACTGATACCCTAAAAGAAGTAATACGGTAATTACTAATTACCCTAATGGTTAATATACCCTAGAATTACTCTAATCCCCACTTCGTGAGTCACGAGCCCACGACCGACGGTACATCATTCTTCTTCTTCTCTTTGGCGTCTTTTTCTTTTTGATGGTTGCTAATTTGTTTCTTGAGATGCACGTTGGAAACGTTCATATGGCTTGGATTTTGTGATTTTTTATATTCTCGATATTTTGTAGCACTTATATCGTATTTTTGTAGAATGTTTAATTTCTTATATTTCCGATGTTTTTTTATCCTGAGTTTGGCTCGTTTACGTTGGTAAACGAGTCTAACTAGGATTTGGCTCATTTAGCATTATAAACGAGCCAAATCTGGCTCGTTTAGCATTATAAATGAGCCAAATACGAGCTTGGCTCGTTTAACATAGTAAACGAGCTGATCCCGAGCCGAGCTCGAGACGAGCCCGAGCCCAGACAATCTGTATACGAGCTGAGCCCAAGCTAGCCCATCCGAGCTCGTCACGAGCCCGAGCCCGAGCCCGAGCCAGGAAAAATTAAGGCGAGCCCGAGCCCGAGCTAGGCTAAAGCTCGGCTCGGCTCGGCTCATATACAGCCCTAGTTACCTTGGCCCATTTTGGGACTATTTGATATGTTTTCTAATGTCTCTTTTAGTACACAGGTTTTTTTCCTTTAGATATGTAGCTGTCGGACGTGTTCGGAATGCAATGGAACCTCAAAAAGTGATCCGGAATCAATCCAGAAGTCAAACTGATCAAAGAATGGAGAAAGTCTACGCAGCACTCAACTTCTCGACAAGAACTTACACATTCTCACCGAGAATGTATTAAGGAAATCAAGCAGATTCTCGTCAACATTAATCCAACATTTTGAGAAGGATTTCTCACCGACAACTTGTGAAGAAACTAATGGAAATTTGTGTCGCCGGTTGGATTAATTTTACAAAAGGGTTTTCGGCTAGAACTTTATATATCTCGCCAAAAACTTGGCTATATTCCGGGTCAGTAGTGGAAAACTCCCTATTTAAGGAACGATTAAACTCAATTGAAGGGAGACAAAATTTCAGACCTTCTACAGCCATAGGAGAGAGTTTAGAGCGATTCTTGGAGTTCTAGGAGAGATTCTGACATCATCTTTCCATCCTAGAGTACTTGGAGCTAGGAGTGAAGATTTCTCGAGTTCGAAGCTTCGCGAGAGTCAACACAATTAGCTTTTACAATTCTTCGCTGTTCTTCCTTGTTAAGATGAACTCCTTTGTTGTCTTTGATTCTCTTGATTTAACATGAGTAGCTAAACTTGTTAAGCTGAGACTAGATGAACCCTAACTGACCCAGAGCTTTAAAGCAGTCATGGAACGGCTGTAATTAGATCTTAATTCAGACAGTTTCTTTCTCATAATTTATTTGTTCTTAATTCGTGTTTCTTTTCTAGCTTGATCACCTAGATTAGTTTCCTGTTCAAATAAGGATACTTGGCGAACGTCCGCCTTGTTTTAGAACCTCAAATAAATTAATTAACCTATTCAACGGAGTGTTCCTTACGTTGGAACCATTAATTAGATCTTAATTCAGACAGTTTCTTTCTCATAATTTATTTGTTCTTAATTCGTGTTTCTTTTCTAGCTTGATCACCTAGATTAGTTTCCTGTTCAAATAAGGATAGTTGGCGAACGTCCGCCTTGTTTTAGAACCTCAAATAAATTAATTAACCTATTCAACGGAGTGTTCCTTACGTAGGAACCATTTAGGGTTAATCTGGTTCTAGAATAACTCACTAGAATCAATCAGGTGCACCAGTTAGTTATCCGTTGCAAAAGTGAACACACGGATGGTTAATTAATCTTGGTAGTTAGATCCGATAGAGCGAACGTTCACGGACTTAGACCTAAGGGTAAGGAGTTATGGCAGTGTCTAAGAACTGAAGGAATTAGGATTGAAAGTCGCTGGTTTTGTGATCGCCAATGTCCTGGTAATTTTAAGGTGATTCGAGTCTAAGCCTTCATTTGTCATTCATTAATCAAACTTAATCAATGAATCTTTCTTTTAATTGAATTTCATTTCATTCGCTTCATAGATTAGAAGTCGTGGAACTCCCACCATGCAACTTGAATTTAAACCCGAATAATTTGCCAATTCTTTTGAGTAAACAATTGGAAGAAAACCCGTGGAATACAATCTGTCCTACTTTCAGTAGGGTAGTATTTGACCATTGTTTTTACAGCTTTCAATTGTTCATTCTTTTATAGGATTAGCTACCCTCTAATGGAATGGATAGAACATCAATGCAGCACTGACATTCCAGAGGTCTTTCAAACTATTTTGACTAGGTTAGGGTCTGAAATGAAATTGAGTTTTAAGAAAGAAAGCGATTTGAAAATTTGTCAACTGAAATCATTTGGTTATCGTTTCTCCTAAGTCACAAACACAACCAAGAGATGAAAGGTCTCAACTTGTGCAAGTGGTTAAGCTGGAATGGGGTGTTGTGTACGGAGAAGTGAATGGACTTTAGAAGTAGAGGTTGTAGTTAATTAGGACGTTAACTACCAAACGAGTATTCAAGGAAACAAGAGTGTAGTAGTGGACTTGGATAACGACCGTTTGGTGAAGAGCAACGATCGTTTTGTCAGTGGAGTACGTGAGGCTTTGAAGTTGAGTATTAAGGTTAATGATCGGAAGCGGAAGCTTGGATGCTATGTGGCTAAGTTTTGAATGGATTTTTGTGATTTCGGGGACGAAATCCTTTGAAGTTGTGGAGACTTGTAACATCCCAAACCTGGTTAACTGGTGGAAATTTAATTTATTCGAATCGTGTCTTGTTGGTTTAAAAGTTGGCCGAATTTAATTCGAATTAAATTATCAATTCACCCAATTTAATTTACCCAAGTGTTGGAATTTGGTTTTCTTGGTTTAATTAAATTTGAGTTAACCATTGGGTTGAAGTCCTAAATCTTTTGACCGGACCAGACGGGTTTACCCAAGACTCTAGCCTTAGGGTGCCCTCTACTGTCCACGAATTAAAAGAAGTAGGCAGTTGGGATTTGGGCCCTTGGACGGCAAGGAAAGGCTGAAGAGAGGGAGTAGGAAGGCTGGTTTGGGCCCAGGTAGGGTTGCCCCGATAGAAGTGATGGAAGAGGAAGATGGGCTGAAGCCCGACTAGCTTGGGTGTTTTACGGAGTAGTCAGAGACGGGCCTTTATCCCTCTTACCTAGTTGAACGAAATTGAAAGAAGACTAAGCTAAGGGTTTTGGGGGAGGATGGTGGCATAGAAAACTTGGGGGCGTGCACGCAACTCAAGGTACAAAATGGACGATAGTAGAAACTCTTCC
This sequence comes from Linum lewisii, assembly GCA_034768395.1. Taxonomy (NCBI): domain Eukaryota; kingdom Viridiplantae; phylum Streptophyta; class Magnoliopsida; order Malpighiales; family Linaceae; genus Linum; species Linum lewisii. The sequence goes on from CM068304.1 coordinate 27,726,408, forward strand.
TCTAGCGGCGCATGTCGAATGAAAAGAGAGGAGAGAATTATGCTTGGGTGCTGACAGGTGTGTCTAATTGGAGGAACAGGGGGCATGGAGCATCACCAAAGAGAGAGAGAGAACGGGAGAGCTCCGACTAGGCTCTGATCGAGTCGGGCGGAGTGGGACTCAGAGCGTAACTTGGGCGGCGGTGGCAGGTGAGGTAGAGATCGGACGAGGATGAGCGAACAACTGCTGACTCCCCTACAAGCTTTGGCGACTATAAATGAAGGCAACGACGGCGAACTCTAGGCCATTCCAAGATGTTGGGAGGTCGTCAACAGCGTCCGGGGACGCCAACGAGGAGTGGATCAGTCAGAGAAGAAGGGTGACCAAAGGTCAACCCTCAACAAGTTCAGAGACCAAGATGCAATTACTTGAAGATAACTAACTAAAATGGTATTTCCAGTATTTTGTTGTTGTGTTAGAAATTCAGCCCTAAGGATCTGTTTGGCAGGACAATTGGTGTTAATTCAAAGATTCGGGCATAACTCCTTTGTATGATGTGTTGAATGGTTGTTGATATGTGATGCTTGATTTGACATGTTTGAATGTATGGTTGATTGGATTGATTGAATGGTTGACTAGGTGGCTAGAATGAGAGTTTAATTCCTGTTTGTGCAATATATATATATACATAGTGATTATTCGAATTGTCGAATGTTGTGTGCAGGATGATGGTTCTACCAGTGTAGAATCATCCTAGAAGGATAAACTGGAGGGTGGCCCTAGACCTTGCGATATGATCACCCTTTTGTTTTTACTATTACTAGTGGGGTGGTCGGTAAGGCTAGCAGTCCACCACTAATAAGTGTATGATGTGATTTGTGGTGTAAAATTATGACATGGAATTGGTTTAGTGGAATTGAATTGTTGATGTGTGGTAATCGACGCGGTTGTGTTAAATGAGATTAAACTAATAGAACCGGTACGAGCCTACACTGCCCCTTATTTTCACTATGGGTGTTAAAGTACCTCTCCAAAGGAGAGAGGTGCTGTCACGATTTCAAGGGAAAGACATGATTTTGTTTTGTGTGTCTTGTTTACGATTCCTTCAAGGGAAATGTTTCGTTCTATCCTTTAAGGGAGAGGATGCGTCCTTTGGCCTCTTTAGGGGAGAGAGGTGCGTCTGGCTGACAGGGGTGGTGTAGGATAAACTCCTTTGCACTTAGTGGAATCACATAGATATGAAAACTGAACTTGTTTGTGTGTGGATGCGTGTGATGTGAATCATCTGCCATTTATGTACTTAATGGATTGTGATGATGAATTGTGGATGTTGTGATCTAATATTGATGATGTTTGGGGTGATGCATGATGGGAATAGTGGTAGAGGAAATTGACTAATCACCTATCACTACTATATTAGGTTGTTAAAATGAATTGGACGTAAGGATGGTGCCCACGGTTGTATTCGAATGTGGGAGTCTAAGGTGATCCTTAGGTAGTTCGGCGCATAGTTAAACCTAGTGAGTTCACTCAGTTTCATTAGGAAACTGATCCCCCTCTAGTCTCTCTTTTCAGTTAGAAGTAGTTGGCGATAAGAACTTGGAGTTGAAGCTTGGAGTTGAGCTAGAAGACTCAAGGATGGTGATCGGGGATGACGAAGTTATTTTATTTATTTTCATTTCAGTTGACAGTTCGAGAAATTTTCAAATGTGATTTATTGTTGATGTCGATTAAGAGATTTTGGTTGTTTGTGGTTAGAAATGTATTTAAGTGGGGATCCCCGTCTTTTGTTTTAATGATTATATTTTATCGATTTTTTTCTAGTTTTGTTTTGGTTATTTTGGTTCGATTTATCACTAGTAGCATCGGTTACCGTTCTAACCAATGGGTTCGACCTAGATAATTTGGGTCGGTTGATACAAGGGTGTTAAAGTCTACATTGACATTGTTGTATAGGTGGACTGTTCAATTCTTTTAGAGGATTAGCTACCCTTTATTTGACTGTATAGAACATCAATGCAGTATTGGCACTCCAGGCGTCTTTCAAACAATTTTAAGTGGGTTGGGATTTGAAATGAAATTGAGTTTTAAGAAAAAATCAATTTGAAAGTTTGTCAACTGAAAACATTTGGTTCTCGATCCTCCTAAGTTATGAAGACAGCCAAGAGATGAAAGGTCTCAACTGTGCAAGTGGTTAAGCTGGAATGGAGTGTTGGGTATGGAGAAGTGAATGGACTGTAGAAGTAGAGGTTGTTGTTAATTAGGACGTTAACTACCAAACGAGTATTCAAGGAAATAAGACAGTAGTAGTGGACTGAGACAACGACCATTTGATAAGAGCAACGACCATTCTGTCAGTGGAATACACAAGGCTTTGAAGTTGTTGAGTAGGTTAATGATTGGAAGTGGAAGATTGGATGATATTTGGATAAGTTTTGAATGGATGTTTGTTATTTTGGGCACGAAATCCTTTAAAGTTCTGGAGAGTTGAAACATCCCAAACCTAGTTAACTGGTGGAAATTTAATTTATTCGAATCGTGCCTCGCTGGTTTGAAACTTGGCTTGGTTTTGAGGGCTTAGTGTCGATAGGTAGCTATGACGTGAGGAATTACACCCGGACTTACTTAAATTTTGGAATGCACGAATTGGAGAGTTGAAATGATTAATTGTATGATCTCGTGATTGGTTGTTGATATGTGATGCTCGATTTGACATGTTTGAATGTATGGTTGACTGGATTGATTGAATGGTTGACTAGGTGGCTAGAATAAAAGTTTAATTTCTATTTGTGCAGTATATATATACATGATAATTATTGGAACTGGGGAATGTTGGGTGCAAAATGATGGTTCGGCCAATGTAGAATCATCCTAGAAGGACGAAAAGGAAGGTGACCCTAGACCTTGCGATATGATTGTAACATCCCCGCCCAACCGAACGGGTTAGAACTCTAGTTTGGGTGACCAGAGTGTTAGAATCAGTACTTCAGAGGGTCTCTTGAGGTCTGGGACGTTCGTGTTCGAACCGGGTTGAAGTTGCAATTGAGCTATCAATGTAGTGTAGAGTACACGACCGTGCACTGTGATACACGCTGTGTATCACAATACACGCCGTGTATTCATGGTACACGGCCGTGTGTCTTAATTGCAGAAATTCGTCGAAAGTGGCAGGAATTGATACACGGCCGTGTGTTGTAGAAACACGCCGTGTATCGTGAAATGGGTATTTAAGATGGGTTTTGACGAGTTTTTCCAAATTTTTCCCTTCTTTCTCTTTCCTCGAAATTCCTTTGACGAACCAAAAACCCCCAAGTTTCAATCCTTGATTCTGGGAGTTGTAGAGCTCCGATTGGTGATCCATTTCTTGCTACGCGTTCATGGCTACGAGGGGAAGAGATCGCAAGTCATGGTTCTGGGTATTTCAGAGTAGGTTGTTGTAAGTGAGGAGGAGAAGAGATAGGTTTTTGGTGTCTGAGAGCTTTGCTGTCCAGGTTCCTAAAATAGTTTAGAGCCTCGTCTTCTTGTCAGGTGAGGGTTTAGCGTATGATAGGTAGTAGTGGTCGGCATGAGGAGTTGCAATTCTAACTTAGAAGAATATAGGGCTTTGCATGAAATTGAAAGATAGTAAAAGGGGAAACTGTTCTGAAATTGATTGTTATGTGAATTATGATGATTGATGATTGTTGTGTGGTTGTTAATTGATGAATTGGATGATGATTGATGGTTGTTTGTGATGGTTTTGATTGGGGAAATGATTAACAATGATGTTAAACGGACCATAATTAGTAATGAGAGTAAGAGGGTTGGGATATGATGCGTGTAAACTATATTTATACCTTCTGTTATCAGTTGTGGTTGCAGGAGGGTGGTCCTGCCAATGTGGGATCTTCCAAGGAAGGATGTACAGGAGGGTAACCCTATGACTCATGACATGACATGGCTACAGAAGGATGTACAGGTGGGGGGTGGTCGGTGAGCTAGCCGTCTACCCTTAAACTGTTTGTGCCATGTGTAACACCCGTCCCAAACCGACCCGGGTTTACCCGTGGTCGAACCGGTTTGAGTGCTACTCGAAGATACAACATTTAAATAAAGGAGTAAAACGCAGCGGAAACAGAAACAACTCTCCATTAAAAAGTTCAAAATCAACTGAAGGCCTTCATTACATAAAATCTGAAATCCGAAACCAAATCTCAAAACGATTACAAAATTCCCAACCAAAGGTGTCAACTGAAATCTAAAATTAAAACAGTGGTCACTCCACAATAGCTTCCTAATCTTCACTTCACAACTCCAACCTGCAACTCCTCCGAACTCAACCGAACACCTGAAAAGAGAAACTGGGGGGGGTCAGCTTCCTAATGAAACTGAGCGAACCCACTTGGTTTAACTATGCGCCGAACCTAGCCTAAGAGCGATCCCAACTCCGCACACAAACAACAATGGAATCTGACACAACCATCCTCATTTTAATTCCTAACATGATACTAGGTGATCACATAAGCTCAAATCTCAATTAACATCCACAAGAGTTTAACATGCATAAGCTCAACATTACACCGCATCCAACTCCACATTATGCAACAGAGAAAACCACATGCACAAACATAACCAAAATCATGTAACCACTCGTCCCCCAATTCAATCAATACTCATACATTCACCTTCACACGCATACATTTACTCTCCATTTCTCCTTCATATTTTCTAGGTGATCACACAGGTGCACTACTCAGTCCATTGCCCACAACTAACAGTCTCAACAATGTAACCCAAGTCATCCATTCACAAGTACACGATATAGCCAACTCATGTAGCGCACAGTTCAACATTACATCACAATACAACTCACTATCACTAACAACACTTCCACTCACACATCAACCACAACACCCACACATTAACCACAACACCCACATTACCCAAATTCACACTTATCATCATCATCAATCCTAGACCATTCAACTCCTATCTCACATCTCATCACAACAACATAATTCACAACACAACACTAGGCACTTCACTAACACCTCCAATACACATACCATACACGAATCACACATGCATCTTATTCCACACACACTCACAAACACGCATACACCACCGCACATAACCAAGCATTCTCATCAATAACACATACCACACATTCATTGATCTAGGTGAGTTCATTAGGCGCCATAAGGAGTTATTCCCCCGCTACCCCCCGCCGCCTCGTGCTCCCCTACCGCATGGGGAACACGTCACATATCCACAATTCCATAATTCCACAATTCCACAATTCCACTCCCCGTCGGGAGACTAATCTACCAGTCCGTCGGTAGGCCCTAACCACCAGTCCGTCGGTGGGTGAAACACATTTGGGGTAACGTTGGCTCCTTCCAGTTCTATCATTTAAATTCCATTTACCCAATTCCATTTGATTAATTCCACTTTACAAACCCACTTCCCAATTCCACTTTACAAATCCACTACACAAATTACACATCACAATGCCACATCACAATACCACAACACAAACCCACATCACAAATCCACACCATGATTCCACCACACAATTCCACGTTCTAGTTCCAAACACCAATTCTATGTTCCAATTCTAGGACATAATTCTAGTCTAACCACAACCGGCAATAATAGATACAATCATAGAATTCATCGCATCCAACCCCATCTCATCTCACATTTCTAGATCAAATACATTAGCTATCATCTTATATCCCAATCCCCACATCACACATAGATCAGCACAATCATCATACGTCAATCACAAGACAGTTATTCAGTTTTACTCTCATAGGTTCATGCAAGACCTAATTCTGTTCTAAGTCTATTAAACTCCGCACTCCCATTTCTAGCCACCTAGTCAACTATACACTCACACAAGTCAACCATACAATCACACCAGTCACCCAACACCACATAACAGTAACAATCACGACAGCATCAATTTACCATTTCAACTCTCCTATTGAGCATTACTAGATTAAACCACATAATCTATCTAGTTCACATAATTCATCTAACACGATTCCTAGCCACAATTCGACCAATTCTAACATCCTCATTCTTCTCTACCATTTACCAATCCACATTCAAGACTCCAACCTTACTACGATAACCAAAAGACACACTATCAATCACCATCACACACAGCATCAATTTCATTCAAATCAATCATACGACCCCAGTTCAACTAGTTCATGCAATCACACCACCCAATTCCATTACTCAATTCCATTTACCAGTTCCCTTAACCAATTCCATAAGTCAATTCCACGTACCGATTCTATTGTCCAATTCCATACCTACATTCCCTACCGATTCCAGTAGCCAGTTCTAAGTCATAGTCTACCACCCTAAACACATTAACAACCACCTTCACACGCATCATCAATTCTACCTAAAAGGCACGTTGCATAATTCATACATCAACACCTAGCATCATCTCAATCCCAACATCATGTAAACCCACACAATCCAAATCATTCAATAATCCCCACATCACACATAACCACACAAGACATTCAACGCCTCCCACGGCACAAACAGTTTAAGGGTAAACGGCTAGCTCACCGGCCACCCCCACCTGCAAGTACAGGGGAAGCCATGTCATGAGTCGTAGGGTTACCCTCCTGTACGTCCTTCATTGGATGACCACACATTGGTGGATCCATCCACCTGTTCATCAATTAAGGGCGACCCCACATTGGCAGGACCACCCTCCTGCAACCACAGACTGACAATAGCATAATATACACAATTCTCATGTTCACAGACCCGTCCCTCCTATCACTCTTTACTAGTTCCGATCAATTTATCATCCATGTTAATCAATTTCTCCAATAAAACTCATCACAAACAGCCATCAATCATCAACCAATCCATCCATTAACAAATATCCAACAATCATCAAAACAGCATATTTCACAGAACAATCAATTGCAGAACAATTTTCCCCTTTTACTCTCTTTCAATTTCATGCAAGGCCCTACATTTTTCTAAGTCTGAATTGTAACTCCTCACACCGACAAGACTACCTATCGTACGCTAAACCCTCTCCTGACAAGAAGACGAGGCTCTAAACTCTTCAAGAAACCCGAACAACCAAACTCTCAGACACCAAAAATGTAGCTATCCTCCTCTTCACCGACAGCAGCTTACTCCGAAATATCCAGGACTTCTGGGTGCGATCTCTTCCTCTCATCACAACGAACTCATAGCAAGAAACGGATCGCCAATCGGATCTCTACAACTCTCAGAATCGAGGTTTGAAGTTTTGGAGATTTCTGGCTGAGACACAAAAACGTAGCTCTTCCTTCTTCCACGGACAGCAGCCTGCTCCGACCCAGCCAGAACCACGACTAGCGATCTCTTCCTCTCACCGCCACGAACGTGTAGCAAGAAACGGATCGTCAATCGGAGCTCTACAACTCCCGGAATCAAGGATTGACCCAAATGGGTTTTTGGTTCTTCAAACACGGGTTTGGGGGAAGATGGAGAAAATGAAAAAGTGAAGAAACTCCTAAAATCCGAATTTTAACACTCAATGCATGAAACACGGCCCACGTATCATCAAATGCACCCCCAAGGTGTTTTAACTCGACCCAACTCAAATTCGAACGTCCCGAACTTCGATGGGACCTCAAGAACATTGTTTCCAATGTCTAAACCATCCAAACTCGAGTTCCAATCCGTTTGGTTGGGCGGGGATGTTACAAGTCTCCACAACTTCAAGAGATTTCGTCCCCGAAATCACAACCCAACTCGCTCTAGCAACGAATCCACAATTCACAGCATAACGCCGCAACACAAGGATCACATCACCTCCCGAAACTCCCTTTTAACGGCTCTAACAACACACACCTTCTAAGGGCACTACTCCCACACTACTTCGAACTTCTACCTAACAGACACGCACAACCGAACCTCGACGGCACTACTCACCACAAGAACACAACCAAAACGCAACCAACACAACTCACACGAGAGCACAAGCACAACACAAGCAAGCAAGAAAACTCTCAGCTAACACCTCCGACCAGAACTTCACACTCCTCGAACACTCCACTTAACTCAACAAAATTCTACAAGGGCTCTACTCTTCCAACCAACATCCTAGTCTGCCACCACTTCCACTCCCAACTACTCTGACACCCTCTTCACTACAGGAGGACACAAAACGTTTCAGTTGATCAATTTTCATAAATCACATTGCATTTCAAATCACTCTCCTTTGAAGCTCAAAACACTTTCCTTTCAAAACTTCCCACCCATTTCAAAACACTTTGAAAATCCCTGGAAAGTCGGTCCTGTGCTGATGCTCCATCCTTTCCCCATATGAGGTTAATTACTCCTCTAGAAGAAGAGACGAATCACCAACACAGCAGCAACTAACCAGGCTCTGATACCACTTGTAACACCCGTCCCAAACCGACCCGGGTTTACCCGTGGTCGAACCGGTTTGAGTGCTACTCGAAGATACAGCATTTAAATAAAGGAGTAAAACGCAGCGGAAACAGAAACAACTCTCCATTAAAAAGTTCAAAATCAACTGAAGGCCTTCATTACATAAAATCTGAAATCCGAAACCAAATCTCAAAACGATTACAAAATTCCCAACCAAAGGTGTCAACTGAAATCTAAAATTAAAACAGTGGTCACTCCACAATAGCTTCCTAATCTTCACTTCACAACTCCAACCTGCAACTCCTCCGAACTCAACCGAACACCTGAAAAGAGAAACTGGGGGGGGGTCAGCTTCCTAATGAAACTGAACGAACCCACTAGGTTTAACTATGCGCCGAACCTAGCCTAAGAGCGATCCCAACTCCGCACACAAACAACAATGGAATCTGACACAGCCATCCTCATTTTAATTCCTAACATGATACTAGGTGATCACATAAGCTCAAATCTCAATTAACATCGAGAAGAGTTTAACATGCATAAGCTCAACATTACACCGCATCCAACTCCACATTATGCAACAGAGAAAACCACATGCACAAACATAACCAAAATCATGTAACCACTCGTCCCCCAATTCAATCAATACTCATACATTCACCTTCACACGCATACATTTACTCTCCATTTCTCCTTCATATTTTCTAGGTGATCACACAGGTGCACTACTCAGTCCATTGCCCACAACTAACAGTCTCAACAATGTAACCCTAGTCATCCATTCACAAGTACACGATATAGCCAACTCATGTAGCGCACAGTTCAACATTACATCACAATACAACTCACTATCACTAACAACACTTCCACTCACACATCAACCACAACACCCACACATTAACCACAACACCCACATTACCCAAATTCACACTTATCATCATCATCAATCCTAGACCATTCAACTCCTATCTCACATCTCATCACAACAACATAATTCACAACACAACACTAGGCACTTCACTAACACCTCCAATACACATACCATAAACGAATCACACATGCATCTTATTCCACACACACTCACAAACACGCATACACCACCGCACATAACCAAGCATTCTCATCAATAACACATACCACACATTCATTGATCTAGGTGAGTTCATTAGGCGCCATAAGGAGTTATTCCCCCGCTACCCCCGCCAGCCTCGTGCTCCCCTACCGCATGGGGAACACGTCACATATCCACAATTCCATAATTCCACAATTCCACAATTCCACTCCCCGTCGGGAGACTAATCTACCAGTCCGTTGGTAGGCCCTAACCACCAGTCCATCGGTGGGTGAAACACATTTGGGGTAACGTTGGCTCCTTCCAGTTCTATCATTTAAATTCCATTTACCCAATTCCATTTGATTAATTCCACTTTACAAACCCACTTCCCAATTCCACTTTACAAATCCACTACACAAATTACACATCACAATGCCACATCACAATACCACAACACAAACCCACATCACAAATCCATACCATGATTCCACCACACAATTTCACGTTCTAGTTCCAAACACCAATTCTATGTTCCAATTCTAGGACATAATTCTAGTCTAACCACAACCATCAATTCTACCTAAAAGGCACGTTGCATCATTCATACATCAACACCTAGCATCATCTCAATCCCAACATCATGTAAACCCACACAATCCAAATCATTCAATAATCCCCACATCACACATAACCACACAAGACATTCAACGCCTCCCACGGCACAAACAGTTTAAGGGTAAACGGCTAGCTCACCGACCACCCCCACCTGCAAGTACAGGGGAAGCCATGTCATGAGTCGTAGGGTTACCCTCCTGTACGTCCTTCATTGGATGACCACACATTGGTGGAGCCATCCACCTGTTCATCAATTAAGAGCGACCCCACATTGGCAGGACCACCCTCCTGCAACCACAGACTGACAATAGCATAATATACACAATTCTCATGTTCACAGACCCGTCCCTCCTATCACTCTTTACTAGTTCCGATCAATTTATCATCCATGTTAATCAATTTCTCCAATAAAACTCATCACAAACAGCCATCAATCATCAACCAATCCATCCATTAACAAATATCCAACAATCATCAAAACAGCATATTTCACAGAACAATCAATTGCAGAACAATTTTCCCCTTTTACTCTCTTTCAATTTCATGCAAGGCCCTACATTTTTCTAAGTCTGAATTGTAACTCCTCACACCGACAAGACTACCTATCGTATGCTAAACCCTCACCTGACAAGAAGACGAGGCTCTAAACTCTTCAAGAAACCCGAACAACCAAACTCTCAGACACCAAAAACGTAGCTATCCTCCTCTTCACCGACAGCAGCTTACTCCGAAATATCCAGGACTTCTGGGTGCGATCTCTTCCTCTCATCACAACAAACTCATAGCAAGAAACGGATCGCCAATCGGATCTCTACAACTCTCAGAATCGAGGTTTGAAGTTTTGGAGATTTCTGGCTGAGACACAAAAACGTAGCTCTTCCTTCTTCCACGGACAGCAGCCTGCTCTGACCCAGCCAGAACCACGACTAGCGATCTCTTCCTCTCACCGCCACGAACGTGTAGCAAGAAACGGATCGTCAATTGGAGCTCTACAACTCCCGGAATCAAGGATTGACCCAAATGGGTTTTTGGTTCTTCAAACACGGGTTTGGGGGAAGATGGAGAAAATGAAAAAGTGAAGAAACTCCTAAAATCCGAATTTTAACACTCAATGCATGAAACACGGCCCACGTATCATCAAATGCACCCCCAAGGTGTTTTAACTCAACCCAACTCAAATTCGAACGTCCCGAACTTCAATGGGACCTCAAGAACATTGTTTCCAATGTCTAAACCATCCAAACTCGAGTTCCAATCGTTTGGTTGGGCGGGGATGTTACAAGTCTCCACAACTTCAAGAGATTTCGTCCCCAAAATCACAACCCAACTCGCTCTAGCAACGAATCCACAATTCACAGCATAACGCCGCAACACAAGGATCACATCACCTCCCGAAACTCCCTTTTAACGGCTCTAACAACACACACCTTCTAAGGGCACTACTCCCACACTACTTCGAACTTCTACCTAACAGACACGCACAACCGAACCTCGACGGCACTACTCACCACAAGAACACAACCAAAACGCAACCAACACAACTCACACGAGAGCACAAGCACAACACAAGCAAGCAAGAAAACTCTCAGCTAACACCTCCGACCAGAACTTCACACTCCTCGAACACTCCACTTAACTCAACAAAATTCTACAAGGGCTCTACTCTTCCAACCAACATCCTAGTCTGCCACCACTTCCACTCCCAACTACTCTGACACCCTCTTCACTACAGGAGGACACAAAACGTTTCAGTTGATCAATTTTCATAAATCACATTGCATTTCAAATCACTCTCCTTTGAAGCTCAAAACACTTTCCTTTCAAAACTTCCCACCCATTTCAAAACAATTTGAAAATCCCTGGAAAGTCGGTCCTGTGCTGATGCTCCATCCTTTCCCCATATGAGGTTAATTACTCCTCTAGAAGAAGAGACGAATCACCAACACAGCAGCAACTAACCAGGCTCTGATACCACTTGTAACACCCGTCCCAAACCGACCCGGGTTTACCCGTGGTCGAACCGGTTTGAGTGCTACTCGAAGATACAGCATTTAAATAAAGGAGTAAAACGCAGCGGAAACAGAAACAACTCTCCATTAAAAAGTTCAAAATCAACTGAAGGCCTTCATTACATAAAATCTGAAATCCTAAACCAAATCTCAAAACGATTACAAAATTCCCAACCAAAGGTGTCAACTGAAATCTAAAATTAAAACAGTGGTCACTCCACAATAGCTTCCTAATCTTCACTTCACAACTCCAACCTGCAACTCCTCCGAACTCAACCGAACACCTGAAAAGAGAAACTGGGGGGGGGGGGGGGTCAGCTTCCTAATGAAACTGAACGAACCCACTAGGTTTAACTATGCGTCGAACCTAGCCTAAGAGCGATCCCAACTCCGCACACAAACAACAATGGAATCTGACACAGCCATCCTCATTTTAATTCCTAACATGATACTAGGTGATCACATAAGCTCAAATCTCAATTAACATCCAGAAGAGTTTAACATGCATAAGCTCAACATTACACCGCATCCAACTCCACATTATGCAACAGAGAAAACCACATGCACAGACATAACCAAAATCATGTAACCACTCGTCCCCCAATTCAATCAATACTCATACATTCACCTTCACACGCATACATTTACTCTCCATTTCTCCTTCATATTTTCTAGGTGATCACACAGGTGCACTACTCAGTCCATTGCCCATAACTAATAGTCTCAACAATGTAACCCAAGTCATCCATTCACAAGTACACGATATAGCCAACTCATGTAGCGCACAGTTCAACATTACATCACAATACAACTCACTATCACTAACAACACTTCCACTCACACATCAACCACAACACCCACACATTAACCACAACACCCACATTACCCAAATTCACACTTATCATCATCATCAATCCTAGACCATTCAACTCCTATCTCACATCTCATCACAACAACATAATTCACAACAGTACACTAGGCACTTCACTAACACCTCCAATACACATACCATAAACGAATCACACATGCATCTTATTCCACACACACTCACAAACACGCATACACCACCGCACATAACCAAGCATTCTCATCAATAACACATACCACACATTCATTGATCTAGGTGAGTTCATTAGGCGCCATAAGGAGTTATTCCCCCGCTACCCCGCCAGCCTCGTGCTCCCCTACCGCATGGGGAACACGTCACATATCCACAATTCCATAATTCCACAATTCCACAATTCCACTCCCCGTCGGGAGACTAATCTACCAGTCCGTTGGTAGGCCCTAACCACCAGTCCATCGGTGGGTGAAACACATTTGGGGTAACGTTGGCTCCTTCCAGTTCTATCATTTAAATTCCATTTACCCAATTCCATTTGATTAATTCCACTTTACAAACCCACTTCCCAATTCCACTTTACAAATCCACTACACAAATTACACATCACAATGCCACATCACAATACCACAACACAAACCCACATCACAAATCCACACCATGATTCCACCACACAATTCCACGTTCTAGTTCCAAACACCAATTCTATGTTCCAATTCTAGGACATAATTCTAGTCTAACCACAACCATCAATTCTACCTAAAAGGCACATTGCATCATTCATACATCAACACCTAGCATCATCTCAATCCCAACATCATGTAAACCCACACAATCCAAATCATTCAATAATCCCCACATCACACATAACCACACAAGACATTCAACGCCTCCCACGGCACAAACAGTTTAAGGGTAAACGGCTAGCTCACCGGCCACCCCCACCTGCAAGTACAGGGGAAGCCATGTCATGAGTCGTAGGGTTACCCTCCTGTACGTCCTTCATTGGATGACCACACATTGGTGGAGCCATCCACCTGTTCATCAATTAAGGGCGACCCCACATTGGCAGGACCACCCTCCTGCAACCACAGACTGACAATAGCATAATATACACAATTCTCATGTTCACAGACCCGTCCCTCCTATCACTCTTTACTAGTTCCGATCAATTTATCATCCATGTTAATCAATTTCTCCAATAAAACTCATCACAAACAGCCATCAATCATCAACCAATCCATCCATTAACAAATATCCAACAATCATCAAAACAGCATATTTCACAGAACAATCAATTGCAGAACAATTTTCCCCTTTTACTCTCTTTCAATTTCATGCAAGGCCCTACATTTTTCTAAGTCTGAATTGTAACTCCTCACACCGACAAGACTACCTATCGTACGCTAAACCCTCACCTGACAAGAAGACGAGGCTCTAAACTCTTCAAGAAACCCGAACAACCAAACTCTCAGACACCAAAAACGTAGCTATCCTCCTCTTCACCGACAGCAGCTTACTCCGAAATATCCAGAACTTCTGGGTGCGATCTCTTCCTCTCATCACAACGAACTCATAGCAAGAAACGGATCGCCAATCGGATCTCTACAACTCTCAGAATCGAGGTTTGAAGTTTTGGAGATTTCTGGCTGAGACACAAAAACGTAGCTCTTCCTTCTTCCACGGACAGCAGCCTGCTCCGACCCAGCCAGAACCACGACTAGCGATCTCTTCCTCTCACCGCCACGAACGTGTAGCAAGAAACGGATCGTCAATCGGAGCTCTACAACTCCCGGAATCAAGGATTGACCCAAATGGGTTTTTGATTCTTCAAACACGGGTTTGGGGGAAGATGGAGAAAATGAAAAAGTGAAGAAACTCCTAAAATCCGAATTTTAACACTCAATGCATGAAACACAGCCCACGTATCATCAAATGCACCCCCAAGGTGTTTTAACTCGACCCAACTCAAATTCGAACGTCCCGAACTTCGATGGGACCTCAAGAACATTGTTTCCAATGTCTAAACCATCCAAACTCGAGTTCCAATCCGTTTGGTTGGGCGGGGATGTTACACCATGTGTGGCATTGAATGAGTTGTATTGTGTTGATATATGTGATGTTAGATTGAGATGTCGCCATGTGTTGATGTATGGTTGTTGATATGTGTGATTGTGTGGAAGTGGTGTAAGGTGGGATGTGGTTAAGTTGAGATTGATGTTGGTGTTGATGATGGGAAATGATGATGAATCGTGATTGTTAGAATTGAATGATGTTGATGAGCGTTGAGATGGGTGTCGATGGATGGTTGTAAGTGTTGAATGATTGCTTGTGTTGATTAAACAATAGAATCGGTAGGAGTCCACACTGCCCACCTTGAGTTGTGATGAGTTATGTCCGGTTCACGTTAAGTGAATCACTCTGGTTAGCTACCAGAGATTTATGTTGAGTCGGTCTACGTTGAGTGGATCACCCGAGTCAAGTACCAGGGATTATTTGTGTTATCGGTCTACGTTGAGTAGATCTCCTTGGGTTGTTGTACCAGGGATTGATGGCCGGTAGTGGTAGTGAGGAGCAACTCCTAGGCGCCTAATAACTCACCTAGAACTAAATGCGAAAGTCGTGCTGTAATTGTGTCTTGTGTCGGGTCTTTGTAGTAGAGGTTGGTTGGGTTATGTTGTTGATGTCTGTAACTGTGAAGTCGCGGAATGTGAGTCTTGTGTTGTGATGCGATGTTGGTTCCCTTCGTTGCTCAGAGATGATGACTTTAGTAATGTTGTTGTATTGTGAAGTGATGACTTGAGTGTATTGTTGAATTTCTGTAAACTGTGTACCTTAGTTGAGGGGTGCATCTATGTGATAGCCTAGTATCGTGTTAGGAATTAAAATAGTTGGGTTTGAGAAGGTTGTCTTTTGGAGCCATGAGGTGAAGATCGGCGGCTTACTTGGAGTTGACTTATTCTTCTTTTATTATATTTTAGTTGACCGTTTTATTTTGGGTCGGAGAACTTTTGTAAACTTCGAGGATTGGTTTGGATTTGACTTTACAATTTATTTTGGATTTTATGTTGGAGGCCTCCGTTTTATTGTGGATTTAATGAGAAGTTTTACTATTTCCTTTGTCGTTTCCCCTTTTTGGTTAAACCTGCGCTTGGAGTTTCGTTCGATCTCAGTTCAACCTCGGGTAACATGGGCGGATTCGGGACAGGTGTTACAATGATCACCCCTTTATTTTACTATTATAGGTGGGGTGGTCGGTAAGGATAACAGTCCGCCCGTAATAAGTGTGTGATGTGATTTGTGGTGTAAAATTATGACATGGAATTGGTTTATTGGAATTGAATTGTTGATGTGTGGTAATCGATGTGGTTGTGTTAAATGAGATTAAATTGATAGAACTGGTAGGAGCTTGCACTGCCCCCTATTTGCACTATGGGTTCTAAGTGTCTCTCCAAGGGAGAGAGGTGCGGTCACGACTTCATAGGAAAGCCGTGATTTTGTTTTTTGTGTCTTGTTTACGATTCCTTCAAGGGAAAGGTTTCATTCTATCCTTGAAGGGAGAGGATGCATCCTTTGGCCTCTTCAGGGGAGAGAGGTTGCGTCAGGCCGGCAGGTGTAGTGCAGGATAAATTCCTTGGCTCCTAATGGAATCACATAGATATGAAAACTTAACTTGTTTGTGTTTGGGTGTGAGTGTGCGCACGCGCACGCGTGCGTGCGTGTGATTTGAATCATCTGGCATTTATGTACTTACTGGATTATGATGATGAATTGTGGATTTGGATCTTATGTTGATGATATTTGGGGTGATGCATGATTGGATCCCCGTGTTTTGTTTTAATAATTATATTTTAATGATCTTATTTTTTGTAGGTTTTGTTTTTATTATTTTAGTTTGATTTATCGCTAGTAGCACCATTCCCCGATCTAAGAAATGAATTGGACGCAGACGATTCGGGGCGGGTGTTACACATCTTCCTTCCCCTTGACCACCTCCATCACCTCCTCTAATTAACAACTCCTCCTTTGCTCCAACCGACAAAGAATCTTAGGCAAAATATTTCTCCCACTGGATCGGGTTCAATACGAAAATGATTGAAAAGTTCCAAGAGTAATGACTTTATAAGATTAAACAAAACTGAAATACGATAAACAATTAAAAATTAGAAACTTTTCTCCGTCTACTCCTTTCACCTACCCCTCTACATTCCTTCTTCTTATGACCAGACTTCTCTTAATCCTCAACTTCTTTATTGCCATAGCCATTTTGTTTTCATTTCTTTCACCATCTCTTCGCATTTAGTACTCGCGTCGTAGCCATTATCAAAGTCTCCTGAAAGAAGGTCGTTCGGCTTGTGATGAAGTCGAAGGGTTCTTAACTCGATCCTTAAAGATGAGTTACCCTAAAAGAAAATGACTCAATATAGAAATCCAGATCATCATCTTGCAAGGCTTGGAGGCCGTTGCTAGCTTTGTGATTACTATCAGCAACGATGAGAGTTGCCAACGTCCATTTATTTATCCAACGTAGATTCAGTGTCTTTTTCTCCCGAAAATTGAGCAAGAATAGAGTTTGAGACGTGTAATGATTTTGGGCGAGTGCTTTCGACTTGCTTTAGATTATTGAACATAATGTCATCCCACGCGAGATTTTAACTATTGTGGCATAACGTGAAATTTGTGATAACTATAAGGATATGGGCTAATTATCAGGCCCATTACTCTCATTCTAAAGAGCTCCAGTCAATTCAACCATGGGTATAATATCTGATCAAATGTTCACAACTAGACTTGTCCATTCAAACTTGGAAGTTTGAGAAGAATGCTTTGATTTCATTTCAGCCGTTCTCTTATGATACTATAGTAATAATAATACAATGGGCAAAACAGAGATTGACATAAACGAAAACATTAAAAATGTCGTCGCTTTTCAAATTTGAAAAATACCACAAAGGTAGTAGAAGAATTAACCGTTACAGATGCATATCCATTAATGGCCTTTTTCTTTACTGCTTAGCTAAATCCTGCCATTATAAGTTGCAGTCTCAAACCTCCATCTTCTTTTCTATCACACAAACCATTGAGTTTAGCGTTCGTTCTAACAGCAGCCATTCGTTTCAGTATTCGATTAGAGAGAGGAGGTTGGTTGGTTGTTTTGCAGTATAAATGTTCATGATCCTGTTATATTAATTCTAATAATATACATTAATTCCAATGCTGCAGGGATTGGTAAAGAATGCTGCAGGATGTAATGGCACTGAGAGAACAAATTAGGTTGGAGTTGAGGGAGATGGAGAAGGAGTTGCCGCAGGAGTTATTAGTGGAGATGGAGATTTTGGTGGAATCAAATGGTGAGGAAATCAGCAGTAGCAGCAGCAGCAGCATTCAAGGCAAAGAAGAAGAATATATTGTTGGGAAAGCAGCAGGGATTTTCTTAGTTGAAAGAATTAAGGAGCAGCAGAGGAAGAATTGCAAATGTTGGATTGGGCTATTATTATTACTTGTTCTCTTTATTTTACTTGTAAGCTTAGCCCCATGACAAATTACTATGAACTAGGAAGGAAGACTAGACTGACTAGTCTTAACTTAAGGTGTTGCATTTTTTTGTCTTCTTTTTTATTTAAATAATTATAGTTACTTCCTTTTATAAAATCCAACTTGGAATTTTAGCTAATGCCTTTGTTATTGCTTTTACAATTATGTCAAGCTAAAATGAGTTTTATGATTATATCCAAAAAGAAGGTTGCATATGATTTATGTTTAATAAATTTTAAGAAATCCCCATACCGGAATTTTGATTTTCGGTAGTATCCAATATAAATAAGGTGAACGCTCCGGTGACACGTGTAACGATTACGCCAACACATGGTAGCATGTTATTTGTCTGCAAAATTAATTAACAAAAACTTTTTTCTTAGACACTATACTTAATTTTATTACAATTTAATACTCTTATTATTTTTATTTTTATTTTTACCCTGATGATGAAACCCGTTCATCTCCATCGACCAAAATCCAAAATCTGTTTCCCTAAGACAAGGTAAACTTTGATTCCATGTTGGCTAATTGAAACAACGGCCTAGAAGATTGCTCTAGCTTGCATCTCTATCAGTTCTGGGTACGAGATTTCGAGCCTGTATCCTCAGAATCCAAGCATATTTGGGTTCACTTCAGAGAGCTTCTCAATCATGGGTCCTGGCGTAGACTTCGTCTTCGGTCATCCCTGTATCGGTTGGTAGGTCCTCGACAATCTACTCCAAGTCTCCCTCCGGGAGAAACTCGTGAAATGGAGGATCTAGAAGCCTTATCGTCATCAGAAGGCATGTAGTAGAAGAAAATGCCCTCGAAATTGGATCGTTAGTAAGGCAGTAACAGAACCAGAGCTGATTTCCTTTGCTCGTGTGTTTCCGCCATTATCATCTTCCTCACGGCCTTGATCCTTTCACGACGCATCATTTACCCCAACCGTGAGCCACGACGTCGGCGTGAGACGTCATTCCTCCTCTAGCTGTGCGGATTCCGGCTGCGGCTGGTCTTTGTTCTCACGAGGATTGCATTCTTCCCTGTGTGTGCCAAGCTTCCGGGTTCTGTATAGAATGCCACCTGTCTAACTGCTGCTCCGGGCGAAGCTGGTAGTCCGGTGGCTAGTACCTCTGGTGAAGGTCTCTGTAACTACTAGGAGGAGAGGAAGAAGCCTATGAGTCCGATTTGGAAAAAAGAATTGGGATTTTGGTCGATGGGGATAAATAGGGTTTCATCCATCCGGCTAAACAATAAAAATAAAAAAATGATAGGAAGAAGCAAAACAAGTTTGCTAAGAAGAAGTGGCGGAGAGAGAAGTGATGAGATCCATTGGATAAGAGATACTTGAATTGAGGATGGCTATGAATAAGTTTTGCATTGGAGTGCTCAACAGGGCGGCCTCCTATAGTCGTCAACATATGACTGAGCAGCTAGATCTACTCCTAGAAGGTTTTCTTATGAGTCATCGGAGCTCATCCACCTCGCTAAGAGAATCTCCAGTCCGCAGGATACAGACGCCTGGTAATTTTAGCGGATGCGTAGTTTACACGCACAGGAATATTCACCCCGCCTTTACGGCCACTTGGCGCTCTGCATGCTCGGTTCATCAAACCAGCGCGTACACGTGAATCTAATGAGGTCAACGAGGGTTTTGTAAATCGTTGCCGCCCTCTCCTTCTCTTTAGGTGTAGATCATTTGATCTCGTAAACCCTGTCGTGGCCGGAGTGCCTCCTTAATCACCAAATTGGTCATGTTTTCGACTTTTCTGGTGGCCTCCATGCCGACCAACTCCGGCCGAATCTTTCATCCCGAATTTCCCACTGACGTTTTTCATTTCTGTTTACTCCACCATTAAAGTCATTTAATTCCTTTGTAAATCGTAGAACAAAATCTGATATTTGACTCAAGGCATAATTTGCTCCTTATTTTCCTCATCCCCATATTTAAGCTCCGCTTCAGAACCCAGACATAAGTCTTCCGCAGATTTGGTAATTTCCCCCTCTTATTATTCAAATCTTTTGGACTTCCCGCTCAATGTACATTTTTCTTTGAATTCCTTTTCCTTTTTTGTTTCCCTTTCTTTCTCCTCCCCAAGCGGTTTATCTGCATAAATTTCATCCTAATGATTACGCTCATTAGGATTGCCCCTTTAATCGCAATTCCCCTCTCGGATCAAAACCCAAAATCATCACTCAATCAACTCATTTTCTTTCCTTGAAAATTCGATCCTTTCCTTTCCCTCCAATCCCATAGAACTCCTTCCATTTATTGTAAAAAATGGAGCATTTTCTTCGTTCTTTAAATTCAGTTCGTCTAGAGTCATTTCTCATCACTTCCCCATTACAAAAAACCCCTTTTAAATCGTTGAGCTCCGAAGATGGCCGAAGACTTCCCAGACATCCGTTATCTCAACAACCTTTCCTTCGAAGAGGAGCTGATACTGTTCAATGACGAGGATATCCAAGATTCGGAGAACCTTGCTCAGCGCAGTCTGCTCATGAGAATTTTCTGGGAAAATCCAAGGCCGAGACTGGCTATTCGAGCGAGCTTGAACAACCAATGGAATTGCAACGGAGAGCTCCGTGTTTTCGACATGGGCCTTGGACTCTACCAGGTTGTGCAGAAAAAATCAATTTTCAAAAATCAACCATGGGGGCTCGACTCGTAAATTCTTCACCATGCTGAATTTGGAACCCCTTCTACTGATATCTTCGAACAGCTGTTATTCATGAATCTATGGATCAAGTTGGCTCAAGTCCCGATTGACTGTCAATCCATCAGTTTCAGCTGCCGTATGCTTGATTTAATCGAAGAAGTTATGGACGTCAGAATTTTTGAGCTTAGGAACAATGAAGGCCTCTTCATCAAAGGATTGGTCAAGATGGACCTTCTTAGCTCATTTCTAGGAAGGCGCCTTGCAAAAATCCACGATGGGCGCTCCTTTTGGATCTACTTCCAATACGAACGGATTCCATCAATTTGTTTCTGAAGCGGCCTCTTAGGCCATAACCAAGGTAAGTGTCCTGCAACACGCCTTCCAACCAACCCGGAGAGCAGGGGGGCTTAGATGATAATATCGAGGGTCGGGCGTCGCCTTAATCCCAATTCGTTGTTGCCCAATCGACAATGTCATTTGAACAGATCGGGCATGCCACATCTCCCTCCAATGGTAGCTGTAAACATGACTTCGGCGCCGCACAGGTTCAGCCTGAACCAAAATGAAGCTTCCTGGTCCAGCAATGATCATCACAACCTTCCTATACCGCTGATTCTAGCCCTACCAGCTCCAACTCCTAAATCAGCCGTTGAAACCGAATCCAGGCTGTCTACTGTCAACATTATGAGGTTCAACCACTTTCGTTTTCTATTTTCTAATAAAATCCTTGGTTACATCATATGTTTTTTCCTCGTGTCTTACATCTCTCAAAAATTTGCCTTAATGAATCTTGTTATTCCCGCTCGCCCCTGGTAAATTCCTTCACTCTTTTCATGACTTTCATGTTTGGATATCCTCATCCTCCTTCTTTGATTCGCAGTTTTTCTTCGTTCGAAAATGTGTAAAGCTCCTTTTCCATTTGTGTTTTTTTTTATGACAGATCGAGCTCCACCCAATCCGGAAAACAGGAAGAACTTAAAAATAAAAGGAGCATTCAGAACGCTAAGGGCAAAGAACCAGTCACCAAAACATTGAAACTGGAGAAACCATCCTCCCGCAAAGAAGTTGGCATCAGCTTTAAGGACCCCAAATCGTCTGCTGAGGAATCAGAGGAAGAAGAAGACTACTCCACCACAGCAAAAAGCTCATGGGCTCCACCTCCGACCAATTACAATCTTGAGATTGGAGAAAGCTCCAACGCAAACATTCTCAACAACTTAGACGAATTCGGCTCCTTCTTGGGAGATGAAGACGTTGGGTCTAGCCCCCTTTTTGACACTCCCGAAGAAGAATGATGACCGAAGTTTCACCTTCAACGAATTTTGGAGCAATCATCAGCTCCCTCTACACGTCCTCTTTTTTTCTTTTTTTTTCCAGTTCTATTAATAATCCCTCTTTCTTGGGTTTAAACTCTCTTTTTGGTTTGATGGCTTTTTGCGCTCCTTTAATAGTTGTGTTTATAGTCTCTAGTTTTTTAACTAGTGGCCACAAAAGTTCAAGATTCAGTTTCATGTACTGTCTTTAGAACACAAAGTCATTAACTACTTTATTAAAATGAAGTCTACCGAATCTTAATCATGTGTAAGCGGATATTATTTTTGTTTGAGGTCGTGCTTCGCCCCTAGATCCGGTTTTAACTCATAAAACCAAAAAACCAACAAAGTTGAGAACTACGAAGAAGAAGACACCGTGATTTTTGTTGCGACATGTATTTCAAACAAAAGCATCGCTGTAGATGGTTAAAAGCTTTAATTAAGTACTTGATAAACCTCATATTTCTGCACCAACCCTTTCCTTATTGAGGAGAAAACTAGTAAAACCTCCATAAGTGAAAGCCATCATCTCTAGCTCTGCCTTGTGCCTTCTACACTGCCAGCAACTTTTCGTTACAAAAACACAGTCTTTGCCATTAAATCAAATGTCTTATAGTAAGATTGCCGCAGAAAGCTTTTGAAGTAAAAGGCAATACATAGTAGTACTAAAAACACAAACAATGCAGATATCACCTTCAATAGCATAGAGTCCTACTTCTTAAGTGTAGAAGGACTCATGTAGATGTCTGCACGGACTCTGTGAGTCATTACCTTTTTCAGTATTCCAAACAACAATTCCAATCTCCACACTCCACTACAAAGTTGAAGAAAAGTTCCTCCATGCTTCCCAATCTTAAAGTGCTAAATGATAAGTTTTTCCTTTCCTTACCTAACCTGCTAATTTCACTTCCTTACTTAGCAAGAACCAAATCAAATTATATTATAAGAAAAAGTAAACCCGTCCTTCTTCCTTTTCAACTTATGCTTCCCCCTGCAGACAATGGCTCCAATTTCCACAACTCCCCAGAAACATATGCTGATGACATATCCTTGCAATCACTTTTAGTTGACGAAGAATTGATTAATAAACTAAAGCTTGAAAGATTAAGCTAGATTGAAGCTGAATAACTACCAACAAGACTTGAAATTCCACTAGACAATCTTATGGCATTACCCAATGAGTCTCATGTCAGGGAAGCCAGCTCCTTGCTTGGTTATAATTTCTGGATTTCCTAATCTTAGTGGGTAAGAACCTGAAACAGTTAGTGTCATATGCAAGAGTGGAATTGGAGAATGTGAAAAGGACTTTAGTGTTGTCAACATTGTGGTACTCTTCCCTGTTAATGAATCCAAAGATCATGTTTCCCTTCTTGTAATCTAGGTGCCCTGATTAAAACACATGAATTTACTGCTCAAAGCAAATTTTATAGCCAAATCAAACCAGGAAATTTTTTCAATTGTTGTGCTACTAAAACCGTTAACTGTGAACATACACTTCAACGCCAAAACTTTGGTTTTTCATAAAATTTCTAAGTATCGCTGGGGTAGAGATGAATGGAAGAAATAGGCGATATGTTCCCCAACCTTCTAAGGAACAACCTAACAAAAGAGGCTTTGTGTTACTGTTGGACACTGCTTCTAAGCTTCTGGATTAAAGCAGATGGGATTCAGCTCATTACTATCCATAAAAGGGTTACCCTTTTTTTGTCCTAATTTGTGCTAATTCAGGATTCCCTTCCATAATTTCTTCTCCCTGTGTAGAGGAAACCTTCCCATTATAAGCAAATACCTTGACTCAAGCCAATTACTTAAATTGCCATCCAAATTTTGATCAAAGACAACGGTACCTTTTTCAATTTTCACCGGGCTTTTAACTAAAATAAATAAAAAAAATTAACTATTAACCTAAATAAATACGTTTCAAAACTATTTATTTCTGTAAATATAATCGCCCATGGTGTAGGCGATATCGCCCCAGGCCTAGGCGATATCGCCCCAGCACCGTGGATTGTCACCCGTGACTCGTGATTAGATTCGATTGAGTCACGGGTGTGAAAATAGCCAGGGATTAGGCGATATCGCCTAGGGCATGGGCGATATCGCCTAATGCATAGGCGATATCGCCTATATCTTGGATCACTAAGCACCCTATAAATCCTTGTTAGTTTCGGGGGTTAGTCACCAAATCGAAAGAACTAACATTCTAAAATGGCCGACTACACTTTGTCACGAGAATTCCGAATCCAAGTTTTCTGGGGGGGCCGTATCGTCCAGGATTGGACCGGCTTATCCTACGAAGGGGGAAATAATGTCCGTCTGAAGATGACCAAGCGAGCGACCTATGATAGTGTGGTTACCGTGTTCCAACGGAAAATGGGTCTTGGAGCGGATCAGATAATCCAGTCATTTGTCTGGAGAATGCCGATATACAGTTCTGAGGGAAATCTGTCGCATTTCGTTTCTAGGCCGATATCGGACGACAACGGCGTACAAGTCATATACGACTTAGTTCGCGTCAACCCATTTTTCGAAGTTGCCGAGTTGTACGCCTTGATGGAAGAGGAGCCGTCTCAGTTCTCCGATTTCTCGGGGGTCATTCCAAATCAGATGGCAGAGCAGAGCCAAACGTATGATGGGGAATACATGGCGACCAGTCATATCGGTCCGGAGTTCCAGGAGGTTGACCAAGAGGGGTTGGCGCGAGATGAATATGTCAGCACTGACGATTCTGGAGATGAAAGGAGCCATTGCTCGGCGGACGAAGGGAATCCAAACGTCGACGATGACATTGGCCAACCCGACGAGGAAGACGACGATGAAGAAGGGGGAGCCACAGCAAATAGCGTGGAAGTTTATGTGCCACTGGAACATGCCACGAGCGAGGGTGACGACTGTGACGACATTATGACAATCTCCAACACCTACTCCATGGACAGGCGCTTCCAGATCCCAGCGAAGGCGTACTGGTCGGTGGAGATGGAATTCTTCTTGGGTCAGACATTCTCTACCAAAGGTCAACTGATGTCCCTAACGAAGAGCCAAGCAGTCATCCGCAACTATAAGTACAGAGTAATCACTTCCAACCCGAAGGAATGGGCCATCAAGTGCATCGACCCGACGTGTCCTTGGAGGATGCGTTCTACACTTAGCAACAGATATGGATTCTGGATAATACGACAACTCAACAACGGCCACAGTTGTGACCGGTCAACGATACTAGGGCCCCACCCACAGCTCGATGTCACGCTGATCTCAGATGCAATCATGCACATTGTGCGCAGAGAGCCGGGGTTGAAGGTTGAGACAGTTATTGATTGCATTCTGGAGAAGTACCACCGCAAGATATCGTACCGGAAGGCGTGGTTTGGCAAGCAACGTGCTGTCGAGAAGCTGTACGGAGACTGGGTGGCATCATACAACAACATTGAGACAATCCTGAATGCTATTCGTCTCACGAACCCCGGGACACGGTACGAGATCAGAACCAACCCGGCGGGTAACAGTAGGATGTTCAAGAGTGTGTTTTGGGCGTTTGGCCCATGCATAGAAGCCTTCAAGCACTGCGCTGGGGTCATGATCATTGACGGCACATTCCTCACGGGCAAGTACAAGCAAGTGTTGTTGATGGCTAGTACATTCGATGGGCAACATCGGATTGTTCAATTGGCGTACGCCATAGTTGACCAAGAGGATCACGATAATTGGAAGTGGTTCATGGAGAATCTACAGAGACATGTGACCAATCGGGCCAACATCACAATCATCAGTGATCGACACAAGGGGATAGCAGCGGCAATGCGCAACATTGATCGAGGGTGGGTATGGAGGTGGTGTCTACGCCATTACGTAAGCAACTTCAACAAGAAACACCGCAACCAAACTTTAAAATCTCGCCTTTGGAACTTAGGTATTTGTCAACTTGTTTACGGTGTATATTTGAACTTAACTAATATAATATTCTCATACAAACTAGATGTTCATAGAAGTCTTCATCGCTACCCGCAGGAATAGAAGGGAATGTGCGGAAGTTTGAGGCAAAGAAGGCAGAATGGTTGGCGATCCATGATGAACAAAACGTACGGGAGCCAAAATGGGTGAATGAGGAACTACCCTTATGGAGCTTGGCCTATGACAACACTGAGGGAGGCGGTGCTCGGTGGGGAACCATGACGACCAACGCGCAAGAATGCGTGAACGGAGTACTTAAGGGCGTGCGACGTTTGCCCATGTCTTCTGTGATCGAGCACACATTCCATCGTATGGTCAAGTATTGGCATAGGCGCCGTGGGGAATACCAGGGAATGTTGGCAGAAGGGAACGCGTATACGAAGTACTGTCAGAAATTAACCGAAGAATCTACGTCAAGTTCCGTCAGACACTACGTGCTGCCGTACGATGCGGCTAACGGGGTTTACGAGGTTAAGTCTGGTCCAAACAATCAGAACCGTAGCGGTAATAATAGCTACGTTGTTCGGTTCGATAGGCAGTCGAATCGTAAGGGGACTTGCACATGCGGGAAGTTCCAGGGGTACAAGGTACCGTGCTCCCATGCTGTAGCTTGTTGCACATTTGCTGGTGCTAACTGGCACAACTACGTCAGCCCCTTCTATCTGGTATCCAAGACCCAGCTAGTGTATGCTCAGTCATTCCAACCAATACTGGGTCCTAAAGACTGGATCCCACACACAGGCCTACCAGTGATCCCGCAACCTCATCTTCTTCGTGGACAGGGTCGTCCACGACACTCTCGAATCAGAAACGAGATGGATTGGCGTGAGGAGGGTCGCCCAAGTAAGTGCAGGACATGCGGTCGCGTGGGTCATAATGCAAGGACATGTGGAAGGAGACGGGACAGTGCTGGGGCGTCTTCTAGTAATCAAGCGTGAAATAAAATAGTGTATCTGTAACGTTTTTATCTCGGTTCGTTTAATAAAATAGTAGTCACTCTAGGCATAGGCGATGTCGCCTGTGACATGGACGATATCGCCTGGGTCACGGGCGATTTCGCCTGTGCCACAACAGGGGGCAGTGTGCATCATAAAACCCTCCCATCACCAGCTTCCAAACACACACCACTACTTTCAATTTTTCGAATTCAGTTTCCATCCACCTCGGTCACACTATGGTGTTCACACATGGGGAAAGAAGTAGAGCTCGCGATAAAGGTAAAAAACATGTCTTGTTTCCCCGTCTACTTCACGTTTTGCACTAATTACAATTGCTATTCTCGTGTAGTTTCAGAAGTTGATCGTATAATGTACAAGCTGAAGAAACCTCAGGAAGACCTGTTCGAGTATGAGCTAAGTGAGGTGAATTGCTGGTGTGATTTGAGGGCAACAAGATCCATTCAACTGAAGGATCTCGAACCCTATTTTGGGTGTCCGCTTGAGAGGGAGGTATAAAGACTGGAATGATTTTCTTAATTTGTCACCTATCCCATTAATATTTCCTAACCAGCATGTTTCGTTGCCATTTTGTAAAGAACAAGGGTTGTGGTTATTTTGAAACATTGGTGGTTCGGGAGGCTGTGGACAAGATCAGAAGGGAGAAGGACAATATAATTCGGGCGAAGGACAAAGAACTTGATCGAGCTAAGAGGGAGACCCAAAGGATCGTTAGGGAGAAGGACGAGATGATTCGACAACTGAACTAGAAAATCAAGGAACAACAAGAGCTTATGAATTTCATTATGAGAAACCCTCGGACCTGAACCGTGTTAGAACTGTTGTTTACGTAATTTTCGTAGTGAAGTTTGTTATAATAAAATGTGGCGCAGTGTTCCATCCACAACAAGATCGAAATGATTGAATTTCATTGCAAAAACATTAACAGCGAAAATGACATGAAAGTGCAAATCGATCACAATAGTACGACATATGAATACACAAACAACCGAGACAAGTACAATCGATCACCATAGTACGACAAATACAAACAGTAAACCATAACATAAATCCAGAAACGACAAAATACAAATGTGAGTGTCAATGCCTCCGACCCCTCTGGCGTCTCTGTCGCTGCTCGTCCGTGTAGCAATCCGGTGGACGCAATGTAGTCCGATCACGTAACATGTGAGTGTACGGTGGTGTCTGGGTGGACTGCGGTACGAAATCAGGTCGATGGACCCAATCCTCGAACCCACTGTCCTCCGAGAAACCCTGGGAGCCGACCGGATGGCTCTGATCAACGTGCTGGCTGGTGGGCCCATACGGCTGGCTACTCGACGCACCTGGGTGTCCTGCATGCTGGTAATGAGGTGCCGTCGGCTGGTACTGAGGCGCCGAAGCCTGGTACTGAGGAGGGTCATCAAAACTGTACGTCTGCCCGTCAGCGAAATCCTCGTTCCACACATAGTAGGGTGGAGGTGCGTATCCCACATCATGGTGCGCGAGACCGCCGTAATCGACATCATCCAACCCTGTACGGTGACCTCTCTGTGGGATGGGATATCCATCATAGGGAGTGTATGTCGGCAGGCGTGATGCTGCACGTGGGCGGTGTGGTCCTCGATCGGGAAGGCGCTCATATGCTCCGCTCATAGCCAATCCAGATCGGAGCACATGACTCATGTGAGAATCACTCGTACCACTCAAAAGGGTAGCCTGCTCCAACGAGGCGATCTGAAAGGCAAAACAAAAATAAAAGTTAGTGTACCCTAAGGGAATACTAAATTGCCTACAGTTACTCAAGTAGGTGGTCACTAACCATCCCCTGAAACTGTGCACCATCGTGTGATATGGCCAGGCGTGTCCGTCTCCTGTACCACTCGTCGTACTCATCATGGAAGTGGTGGATCAATGGATCTGCTATCACCTCGCCCTCGGCAATGTGCTGATCCCGCTCCTCCCAGAGACGTAAGTACTGTAGGTACCTAGCACCCCAATCATGTACTGGTGCTCTGAAGTCCAGTCCCAGCAACTCCTCGACGCGAGCAGCAGGCTCGGCGTCCTGTGGGATACGCTGACCATGTCCGAACTGACGCATGCAACGATCAGGATGGTGCCATGAGACACAGTCTATGCACAGCATGGGGCAAACAGCTCGCCAGAACACATCGTCCTCCAACTGATAGTCCTCCTCTCGAAAGGCGTACGGCATCCACTGGAGAATTAATAAATATATTGTAAGGAAGAATTAAGAAAATCAGAGATAGTATGTACATGAGGTTAAGATTCCTAACCACGAACTCCGTGTTCCGATCAAGTGCGTAGCGTATTTCCTCCAGCTTCATAGCCACGCGATGCTGGTGGCGCCGGATGACAGACATCCAGCGCACACCACGAGGAACGGTGTCAGCATCTGGTGGGTCACCACCTGCTACGTAGCGCTCGGCTATGCTCGGGAATCTCTCCAACGCCCACAGCTGGACCAGCAAGGTGAAGCCTCCGATATCACCTGTACCCCTCTGACTCCCAGCCGTGAAGAAGGCCGCCCTCCCCATGGCCTTATACAGCCATGCTAGTACCGCACTACCCCAACTGAACGTGGATGCAACCGCAGAGTCCCCAACAAGCCGGAGTAGATGAACCGGTATCAAGTCTCCAGTCCGGTCAGCTAGTAGAATGGCGCCAATAAGAACCCAAGTGTAGGCTCGTGCGTAGCGGAGAACAACATCTGCTGGAGCACCAGCCGGTAGACGATCAAACATGCCCTTAACCCATGAGATCTTCACTGACTGTCCCGTACAACTCCCAGCTGGGGTCGGGCACCCAACAACTCCTCACATATGAGACCCGGGTCACGTCGGTCCACTGCTACGGTAACAGGAACTCCATCGATAGGAAGACCTGTAAGCACCTCAACATCCTCCAAGGTGATCGTCGCCTCGCCCGGTACCAGGTGGAATGTGTTCGTCTCTGGTCGCCACCTCTCAATCAATGCTGTGACGAGCTCCTTACACGGTGTGAAACCGAGTAAACGAACAACAGGGAGGAGTCGACACTCTCGCAAGAATGCCTCGTACTCTGAACTCCACTCTAAGCAAGAACTACGCTGTCGCAACTTCAGCGCCTTGCACGCATGTGGGTCACGCCACACTAAAGTAGCCCTATGCTTGTTCTCCCCCCACAGTAGAGAACAATCACCAGGTTGAGGCCTAACGCTCTCGGGAATCCGATCCACCAACGGTTCATCCCATCCATAGCTCGACATCTATTGTATACTAAATTGTTAGAAAAGCTATTTTATACTAATTCTCTTTGTCAAAAGTATACTAGTTCTCTAACCTCAAAATTATACTAATTGTCTAACCTCAAAATTATACTAATTGTCTAACCTCAATATTATACTAATTCGCTAACCTCAACATCATACTAATTCTCTAAACTATCCATAAATAATGACATGGTTCACAATGACATAAGAAAAATAAATAATGTATGTACTACGTACCTTGTGTAATGGTGCGAGAAAAGGTCCTCTCCGTTTTATAAAAATCCTACAACGTCAATATGACAGTGTTAATAAATCACTGTGGAAAAAAATATCCACCATAAAACCCTAAACTAATTCTCTAACCTAAAACCCTAAACTAATTCTCTAACCTAAAACCCTAAACTAATTCTCTAACCTAAAACCCTAAACTAATTCTCTAACCTAAAACCCTAAACTAATTCTCTAACCTAAAACCTACTAAATTATGTAATTAAAAAAAAAGGGAGAAAGGAGACTTACCTTTGCCTTAGGGGTTACCGAGTACTGTGGGAGAATGAGTTGAAAAATGGGGTATTTATAGGGGTTGGGGCGAGATTGCCCGGTCTCCAACCCTTGGGCGAGATCGCCCGTATCCTAGGCGATATCGCCTGTGGCTGGGGCGAGATCGCCTATGGCTGGGGCGAGATTGCCATGTGTCCAGCCAGACAGCATTTACTCGGTTGGTTGGGCAGTTTAGAATCGGTTTGACCAGCAATCCTCGGTGCTGGGGCGATATCGCCTAGGCCACGGGCGATATCGCCTATGCCTGGGGCGATTATATTTACAGAAATAAATAGTTTTGAAACGTATTTATTTAGGTTAATAGTTAATTTTTTTTATTTATTTTAGTTAAAAGCCCATTTTCACCCTTATTTAACATTCAAACTTTCCATTTCTCTTTGACGCTTCCAACAATTCTAATAGCTTAAAAACCATTCTTTTCTTCAAACCATCCTTCTTCTTGGATCGCTTTCGCGTCAATCCAATGCATCAACCTCTCCACCCTCGTTTTTCAATTCATCCATTTCCATTTTCGAATCTTTCACAACATCGTTACTTTCCTTCTCCTTGTCTCCCCTCTCTTCCTCTTTTACAAAGCGACCTTCTCTTTTCCTCCCTCTCCCGATACAGGTGATTTGGGAACTAATTACCTTCGAGCTGGCGATTTCCATCACGACAAGGATCGCAAGTACATAATCTCCAAACCATTTTTTTTGTAACAAGGGTTGTTTTTTCCCCTTTACTTGCTTTCTTGGCGTCCGGGTCCAAGAACTCGTTGTGGCCGAGGTGCCTCGTGATTCTAAGTCGTGGCCCTGATGCTATAGTATAATAAATTGGGGATGTGTGCCTTGCTTAGGGATATTTAGAGCTGCGACCTCGAGGAAACCAAAAGCCGCAAAATTCACGTCGCCTCAATCTTTAATTCCTCTCAATTAAATACCCATCGACCTCCCTCCTCATTTTTGCGCCTCTTGGAAAAAAGTGATGACGATCCTTGCATGGAATTGTCCTGGACTAGGCAAAGCCCTAACTTCGAAAGAACTACGTAAACTCGTTCGTTCCTGCTCCACAAATTTTATTTTCTTATGTGAAACCCTCATCCCAAAAAATAGAACTGTCAAAAACCTTAAATCGCTCGGCTTTAATAAATGTGAGCTCATGATTGGAGACGAAGCCCCTCCCGGACTCGTCCTTGCTTGGCGGTCATCAATTAACGCTTCAATTCATTTCATCCTTCCCTATGCCATCTGCGTTTGTTGGAAAGTAAACGATAACCTTCGTGTGTTCCTTGTAGGTGTGTACCTCTCAACATCAATCCAAAATCACTCACTTCAATTGGAAAAAATTACATCCGAGCTTTTAGGTATTTCTAACCTGGTTGGTTGCTTCGGAGACTATAATGCACTTTGCTCGTTCGAAGAAAAAGTAGGAGGAAATCCAATTAATCGTCGCTCTTTAGCAGATTTCAACACTTTCATTAACGATCTCAGACTCATTGATATTGGCTTTATCGGCTCAGCCTTCACATGGTCAAACAAGCACGTTGATCACACTATCATTTACGAATGTTTGGATCATTTTCTACTCAATGACCCTTGGATTCGCCAATGGCCCGAATCTATAGTAGAACACAAAGACTCTTTAAGTTCGGATCATCGTCCCATTGTACTCTTTACAGTCCCGCCCTTAGCGCCAATCAAAAGGCTATTTTGATTTGACAATTGATGGATCGAATACCCAGAGGCTCGTAACCTATTTGCAAAAGCTTGGAAATTATATGTTCGAGGAACTCCCATGTTCCGATTAAAAGAAAAATTAAAAGAAGCAAGACACCTCCTGTTTCATTGGTCTACCACAAGAGTAACCAACTTAGCCCAGGCCATGCGCGAGATTGAGAGGAAGATTGCCTTAGCCAAATCCCAATCCCCAATTGACTGGGAAAACATCCTACAACTTGAGCTCGAACTGGCAGACGCAACTAGGAAATAAGAAATGCATTGGAAGCTAAGAGACAGAGAAAATTGGCTCCAAAAATGTGACCAAAACACCTCTTTTTTCATAAATCAGTCAAGTTAAGACGATGCCGAAATCAAGTCAAATCTCTGAAATATGACAATGGAGTCCTCCACTCGTCCCCTGCGGCACTAGGCAACATTGCTATACAATTCTACCAAAACCTTTTCAAAACATCCCAACCACCAACAGACTTGTCTAACATTTTCCCAAATCATGATTCTTGCCCGAGGATTAAACCATAATGGAATGAAGATTTGATCAAACCAATCACACCTCTCTGTGTACAACAAGAAGTCTTCTCTATCGGAGGATCTATACCCCAGGATCGGATGGTTTCACTGGTCTCTTCTTCCAACATTACTAGGATATTGTTGGTCTCTTCTTCTAAAGCTCATTCTAGAGCGGAGGTAGTTGTATAGAGCCCTGTCTCTGGAATAGAAGTACACATATCAACTTTTGAGGCTTTGGTGATTGAATGTGAAGGCTCTGATGAGAATGATATAGAAGATGATATGGAGGTGCAGTCTTCCAAGCAGCTTCAGAAGCCTACTCTTGGAGATTTCATGCCGTCTGTCAAACATCCTAATCCAAAGAAGAGAGGTAATGATAGAGATAGTAGTGGAGTGAAAACAAGGCAGCAAAAAAGCGATGATTAGCTA
Source organism: Linum lewisii (assembly GCA_034768395.1). Taxonomy (NCBI): domain Eukaryota; kingdom Viridiplantae; phylum Streptophyta; class Magnoliopsida; order Malpighiales; family Linaceae; genus Linum; species Linum lewisii. The sequence goes on from CM068304.1 coordinate 27,760,174, forward strand.
CTGGATATGGAATATAAGAGGGTTCAATAAAAGAAGTGAAAAAGATACTTTTAATGCTTACATTGCAAAGGAGAAGGTTGATGCAGTAGCTCTTCTTAAGCCTAGAGTTAGAAAGAATAAGACTCTATGAAGGATCTTTTAGGTAAAACGACTCATGTTTGATAATCCTACTCAAGTAACAATGAAAACTATGAAGAGCTGTGAGACAGAGTTGGATACTCTTCTTACTATGGAAGAAGGGATTCTAAGGGAAAAGGCGAGAGCTATGTGGATCAAACATGGTGATGGTAATAGCAAATACTTTGCCAACTATGTTGCTGCTAGGAATACAAAGAATACTATCCGGCAACTGCAAGCTGATTGTGGGACTATGCATGATAGTATGGAGGACATGGCAAAAATTGTTGTGGATTTTTATACCAACTTACATGGCACCACAACTCAGATGGGGGTGGTTCTCTGCATGGATTAGTTACTAGGAAGCTTTCTGACAGTCAGGTTAGTATGCTTAAGCAGAATGTTACATTGGATGAAATGAAAATGCACTCTTTAGTATCACTGTTGATAAGGCCCCTGGCCTAAATGGGTATATAGTTGATTTCTACAAGAATTGATGGGGAGATATAAAGGAAGAGGTTTTCGCACCTATGGAAGACTTCTTTGCTACGGGAAGCTTCATAGGTTTGTTAACTCGAACATTGTCACTTTAATTCCCAAGAAAGTAAATGCCACAAGAATGAGAGACTATAGACCTATCTCATGTTGCAACACAATTTACAAGGCTCTGCCTAAGGTTCTTGCTAATAGGGTATGTCAAGTTTTGCCTACGCTTATTGGTTATTCACAATCTACTTTCATAAAAGGGAGGATGACCAGTGATAATGTTATACTTGTGCATGAGCTCATGTCTAAGTACAAGCAGAAAGGGATCTCACCTCGTTGTGCACTAAAAATTGATCTGATGAAGGCATTCGATTCAGTTGAGTGGGCCTTTGTCCAGATTCTTGTTGCTATGAATTTCCAGGTCTTTGAATGGATATGGCATGCTTTCACTCTACAATGTCTCAATCAACCTTATGGTTCCTTTGGATATTTCCCCGGCTAAACGTGGTTTAAGACAGGGATCCCATGTCCCCTCCTATTTGTTATGGCAATGCAAGTTTTGGATAACCGTTGAAGCTGCAGCTGGAAGAAGTTTATTTCATTACCATCCTCATGCAGAGGTATAAAACTCACACACTATTTTCGCGACGATTACGTGTGTCAAAAGCAGTGTGGAGCGTTACTCATTAGGAAATTATGGATGATTTTCATAGATTTTGGCTAAGTAATCCTGAAAGTGATCGTATGTAGCTGTGTTGTAGAGTGTGATTCTATAGTTTGCAGTGGGTTTAGGAGGGCAGCTAATGAGATACTTGGGGGTTCCCATTTCAGCTGGTAAATTTGTAAAACGATGTAGAAGTTGGTAGATAAGATTACGAACAGAGTCAAGATGGACGGCAAAGCTACTAAATTATTTGGAAACTTCAGTTAATAAAATCATTAGTGCAGGGATACTGCAAATTGGCTATCAATTTCATTTTCCCAAGTCGATTTTGAAAGACATTGAAGATATCTGTTGTCGAGGTGATGAACGTTGTAATCTAGTGCAGTCAATATTCTATGAGCTGGAAGCTTAAAGCAGATGTATTCCGGGCCCTTCTATGTTTTACTCAAATGTTTGGCATTTATTAAGGATCAACAAATTGCGCTTGGTGTGATTCCTGACTTCTATACTAAATCAAAAAACTAAATGAACTGAAATGCATAATGTTTTGGTGTGACTTAGACAGACGACAAACAGGCTTAGATTTCGAATCCCCCTTAGATCACCAGAGCATTGGCAATCAACAAACCAGTGGTTTTCAATTCTAATTCATTCAGTTCACAGACACCACCATAACTCCTTACCCTTAGGTTTAAGACTAGCGAACGTTCGCTCTATCCGATCTAACTACCAAGATTAATTAGTCGCCCGAGTACGGTCGCTTCTTGCGACGACAAAACTAACTGGTGCAATTACTAGTGATTCATGAGTTACTCTTGAAGCGGATTAACCCTAACTGGTTCCTACGAAAGGCACACTCCAATGAATAGGTTAATTGTTGATTTGGTGTTCTAAAGTGAGGCGGACATTCGCTACTATCCTTAACTTAACAAGAATCTAATCTAGATGGCCAAACCAGACAAGAAGCACAGAAAACAAAGAACAAATCAAACATGAAGGAGAAACTGACTGAACTTCGAATCTAATCACCGCCGATCTGTGACCGCTTTAAAGCCCTGGGTCACTTAGGGTTCATCTAATCTAAGCTCTACGAGTTTAGCTACTCATATTCAATACAGGAGAATCAAAGACGGACAAGGAATACATCTCAGGTAGGAAAGACAGAGAACAACTGTAAAACTAATTTTGACGAATCTGTGAAGCTTCAATCTGCTGGATCTTCAACTCCTAGCACTGAGCTCTCCGAGATGGAAGGATGGCGTCACGATCCTTTCCTAGCTCCTCGAACTCTTTCCACTCTTTCTCTCTCTATTCTAAGTCTTGGAATTTTTGTCCAAAAAAAGTAAGTGTGAAATCCCTCCTTGCAGCCGGCGATTTCTTCTTTTATAGCTATCCGTGCTCGGCTGGGAAACATGTTAGTTTTTGGCGAAAAATTCCTTTAAACTCTGGCTCGCGTCGACTGTTTCTTCTGTTTTGATTTCATCTAGAGTTTTCGGCGAGGACTTGTACTTCTCGCCGAAAACTTCTCCTTCTAGGCTCTGCAGGTTTCTTCTTAGATTTTCGGCGAAAACTCAGAGAGTTTTCGCCGAAAACTTCTTTATAGAGCTGGGCAGAATTTGTGTTACTTGATTTACTCCTTGGGTCAATTCCGGTGCGATTCCTCGAGGTTCCAATGTATTAGACACGTCCCTAGTTACATCATTTGGTGGCAAAAACCTGTGCTATCACGAAAACACTAGAAAACCATCAAATAGACCCGAAACGGGCCAAAGTAACCAAAATGGCACGAGATAGAGCAATTGAGTGATTATTCGTTATTCTGCCCTAAAAACCATGTCATAAGCCAAGAAATGTTGCTTAAATGAGGCTAATAATCACGTCAAATCAAGCGTCATCAGCAGGTTTCCTTTGGGGGAAGAAAGCTTGCAATATAGTGAAGGTGGCCTGTTACCACCACTTGGCTTTCCCCTTTGATGAAGGTGGTTTAGGTTTAAAGGACCTAAGTAGTTGTAATTCAACCAATATAATGAGGCATCTTTGGAACTTGATCATTCGTAGCAGTTCGATGTGGGTTGCTTGGATGCTAAAATATAGACTAAAGGGTGGTGATATTTGGAAGCATGTTAGCACAACAGGGTCTTGGCATTGGAGAAGCATTTTGAAGTTGAGGGATTTGGCCATCCTGTTTGCTACATATGATTTTGATGGAGATGTGAAATGGAACAAAGAGTTTATGCCTACTTTCAAAGCTAGTCAAGTGCGGGAGGTCATTCGACCAAAAGCAGCAAAGGTACAGTGGTGGTACTTGATCTGGTCTAGTTATAGAATCCCTAAAAATAGCATGCTAACTTGGTTGGTGATCAGAAATAGGCTACATATTCTGAGCAAACTCAAAGCTTGGAACCCGACAATGGTTGATATTTCCCCCCTCTGTACTGACGGTAGTGAAGACAGAGAGACCATCTATTTGGTACTTGCAGGTTTTTCAATGAGTGCTTTAAGAAATTCTTCCTAGGTGCTTGTTTTGTGAGTTGGGAAAGTCACATTAGTTATGTGACCAGTAGCTGGAAGCCCTGCAATGTTGTGAACAAGGCTAAGAGCTTGTGTTGGAGTGCGTTGATCAGTGAAGTGTGGAGGGAGAGATGTCGAAGGTTATATGTTGTGAAGTCAGAAGTGTGAATACCATTGTGTCGGGCATAGCCTTGGATTTAGGAATGTATTTCAAGGGACTTAAGGACTTGAATGTAATCCTCAATAGTTTAATTTAGTGTTGTAACTTTTTCTACTGTCTAGGTCTAGTGCTTGTCTTTGTGGCTTTTGCCTTGTACTTGACCTTCATGGTTTTTTGACGATATATAAACCTAATTATTCATAAAAACATATATATATATATGGGTGGCTCAGATTAGATCTTCCAAAATAAACGAATGAGATTCTCCTTGATTAGTTCAAATAGAGGGGAGCATCTGGTGCTCCAGGAGCGCTGTAGTCGCCACTATATATATATATATATATATATATATATTATATATATATATGAGATATCAAGTAGGTAGTTGGCAATGACAATGACAGGTTTCAAAAAAATAAAATTTACAAATAATCTTCATACTGGTATGTACAGTAATCTTCATACTGTCATGTATGTAACAATCTACAAATACATTAAAGGATAAACTCCATTTTGGAATTGCCACATCGAACTCTCAACCTCATGGTTAAGAGACAAAGTGAACAACCAACAATACCGCACCTAATGATTAGAGTAGTTTACTCTTTAATGAAAGAAAAGTGGCAGTGTTTTTAACGTAACAACTAGAAAGCATAACTATAATGCTTTTGTTTATTATATCCTCAAAAATTGCTAACAAATTTATAATCTTTTACCAACCTATGAATTAAATTATTATATATTAGAAAGTAGAAATAAAAAGTTGAAAAAATTCAACCACACTTCTAAGCAATCTAAATAAAAATAAATAAAAATAGTTTTCCACTAAAAATTGGTCAATAGGCCGATGATAATCTAGTACAACTATATATACATTTCCGTCACTGAATGAATATGAATATGATAATCAATAAATGAATTAAATCATATATTAATAAATTATCATGTAATTACATAACAGAAAAAAAAATAACGAGGCTAAATGAATCCATGGAGGATGGGGCTGATTTAGGAGTGTGTTCGCTGATCTAGCTTTGAGAAGTTCAGAGTAAAGTCTAAAGAGTTTAGGGGAAACCCTTATCCAAGTTCTTCCACCAATCATATTCTTGCTCAAAAAAGGTGAAGCCTCTCTGGTGGTCCTTAATTTTTGTATTTCGCATAGAACGCAGTAGTGCATGTCAAACATTAATAATAAATGTTAGAATCCATTACCTTTATTATAGTATTTAGTTAGCTGTTTTATAGGCTGTAAATGAGTAGATAAAGAAATCCCAGATTTGTAGGGATTCCCCTGTTAAGTCTCTCTCGTTAAGGAGAATGAATTGTGTATATATTCCCTACTGTGAATAACAAGTAAATCATCCTTTGCAAAATAATATGGTATCAGAGCCGCCTGCGGCTTAAAATTCCCATTCTTTTCTTTGCCTAAAATAACTCTCTCTGATGACACTCGATTTGACATGCTTTTCATCCCCATTTAAGCAACATTTCATGCCCCTTTGATGCCATTCTGATGAATATTTGGTGAAAATATGTTTATTATGTAATTCTAGGCTCCTAGTGCATACATGTCCATTTATTGGCTATTTTTACCCTTTTGTGAGCTTTTATGTTGATCCTCCAGGTTACCACATTATAGAAGACTCTCTCACGAGTCCAGCGCTTCAAACGGGGACCAAATCGGAGTTCAAACGGAGCGGGAATCATCGAAACAAGTTGGAGCTGGTTTTTAACTAACATTTTTGGCGAAAATCTGGTGATGTTTTCGGCGAAAATTCCTTTGAAAATCCGGGCAGAAACCCTAATTTTCAGCCTTTTCCAACTTGTAAAGGGTTTCTGGGGTTATATATAGACTTTTTGAAGCCAGATTAGATAAACACGAATTTTGGTTGATTAGTCACGACTCTAGGGTCGATAGATAGAGTTTAGAGAGTTCAAAGATTCGTGGAGAGATCGTGACGCCATCCTTCCACCTCGGAGAGCTCGGAACTTAAAATTGAAGATCCAAGCTTTGCCGGAGTCGTCAGAATTAGGTTTTTCAGTTCTTATCTGTTCTTCCTCTGTATGATGATTTCCTTTGTTGCCTTTGATTCTTCTGTTATCGTTATGAGTAGCTAAACTTGTAGATCTTATATTAGATGAACCCTAAGTGATCCAGGGCTTTAAAGCGGTCACGGATTGGCGGTAATTAGATTCGAAGTTCAATCAGTTTCTCTTTGCATGGTTGTTTTGTTCTTGATTGTTTATGTTTCTTCTCTGGTTGATCGTCTAGATTAAGTTTATGCAAGCTTGGGTTAGTGCCAGACAGCTTCCCTGCTTTGGCGCATAAATTTGTCTTCCTTGATCGCCTAGTTTAGATTCTTGTTAAGCTGAGGATAGAAGCGAACGCTCACCTCTCTTTAAAACATCAATTCAAACAATTAACCTTATAATTGGAGTGTGCCTTTCGTAGGAACCGGTTAGGGTTAATCCACTGCAAGAGTAACTCATAAATCGTTAGTAATTCCACCAGTTAAGTTAAGTCGTTGCGAGAGGCGACCGTACCCGGGCGACTAATTAATCTTGGTAGCTAGAACGGATAGAGCGAACGTTCGCCGGTCTTAAACCTAAGGGTCAGGAGTTATGGTGGTGTATAGAAACCGATTGAATGAGAATTGAAAACCGCTAGTCTTGTGATTGCCGTTGCCTTGGTGATCTAAGGGGGATTCGAAGTCTAAGCTCATCTATCGTCCTGTTAGTCAACCTTTTTACTTTTTCTGTCTTTTATTTTTCCTTTGTTTATTAGATTAGAAGTCGTGGAACTCACACAACGCACAACTTGGTTAAATCGAGTAATTTGCCAACATATTTGAGTAGACAAGAAGAAGAGACCTCGAGTAGAATACGATCTAGTCTACCTTGGTAGATTAGTTATTTGATACTGCTAAAACTGCAGCATCAAATTGGTGCCGTTGTCGGGGACTCTTCTAATTGTTTGAAAGAAGAGTTGGCAAATTATTCTTCTACCTTTCCGCCTTACCATTTAATTTTCCTCCATATTTCCATGATTTACCTGGGTAGTGCTTTTGAGTTTTGATTATGCAGGATTACAGGTGGGATGACCAGTACCAAGAGTGGTACATCAATGAAGCACCATATCTCGAAGATTATCAAGAGTTGTTACATCATCAACAACAACAAACGGCGAGAATTGACTCCCTCTTTGATAATATCTTTTCAATGCTACAAGCTCACCAAGAGATACACCAATAAGAACATCAAAGTGGCGCTAGAGATAACCAAGAGATGCTTCATGAACATCAACAATGCTCGTCGAGAACCCAATCTGCCTTGGATAATATCTCTTCAATGCTACAAGCTCATCTCACGACGGACATCAAGCTCGAGCAACCAAAGCAGTTAATGACAGAAGACGCTCAAGAGCTGTTCAAAGAAGAAGATGATGATCCTATCCATGATTATTATGAGCTAGAAGCATCTGATGAAGAATCCTTGGCGGTGGTGGTTGATAAAGACATAGAGCCAATCCATCCTGAAGTTGAAGTCGAAGAGGAGCACATAGAGATTGAGGAGATACCCTCACCTACACTTCTGCCGAGTCAACCTGTAGAGAAGATGGAGCTCATTGATCATGTCGCATCGTACTACCTCTTTCCTCCTCCAGTAGGAGAATTCGAGAAGAACTGGTCATCCAACCAAGACCGCGATCTATTGGAGCACTACCGGCCGCATCACCCTTCTGGAGTGCTACATGGCACTCAACCGCTAGCCTTGAAGAAGATGATTGACTTCAAGGAGCTTCTGAGTTGGGGTCCCTAACAGGTACCGTCCGGCTAAAGGACGTTAAAAGAGAGCGCTTCGTGGGAGGCAACCCACGGCTGGAGTCCGTTTTTGAATTTTTGAGTTAGTCTTTTTCGTCGTTCGAATCAGGTTCGGGGGAGCCAAAGTGTCAGTTTAATTTCCTTTCGTTTTGATTAGTTTCGGTTGGGTTTAAAAAAAAAAGTATTTTCGGCGAAAAATAAAAATATTTTCCGAAAACTCTTCTCAATTTTCAAACAGTGGCGTCCTCTTTATTTTTTGTCTATTTTCGAAGAAGTTTTCGGCGAAAACTTCTTAAGTTTTCACCAAAAACTTGTGTCTGTTTTGAAAATCATATTCTTTTTTGCGGTCCGATTCCAACGCATACTTGATCGTCCAAATCGGAGTTCTATAGCTCCGGTTATGCCCGAAACAAGCTTTTCACGTTTTTGGCCAACTTCGTCGCTTTTCGTCCATTTTCTTGAGTCGTGTCTAAAAGGTTAGTTGTTGGGTTTTCAATTTCGAATCTTTTGACATGCTGATTGTTGAATTTCGACAAGTTCAACTTCGGTCTACCTTGTTTTGCGTGCCTGCTGTTTCGGTGTGATTTTTTTTGGACTAATTGAACTTAGATATTCTAGACTTCTCTAGGAATGCGGTGCCGTGAATTTGAAAAAAAAAAGAGTCAAAATATTTTCAAAATTCTCCTAACCGTCTTTGTTTGACTTTTATTATGTGTGGATCCGGGGCACTTGTCCCGGTATCCTTTTGATCTTTTTGTTGTTTTTGTTTTTGTAGGAACTTGAGTAGCTACTCCGCTCCACTCCGGACTCTCCGTGCTCATCCGCTACACCGACCATCACCTTTTAGGTTCTTCGTATCTCTCTAATCTAGATTAGTTCTGTGAGGACACAGAACCGTTTAAGTGTGGGTAGGAGTCTAGGATTATGCATGATCATGCTTGCTATCTATGATTCTGTGGTTCAAATTTGAAAATTCTCTAGCATAGAATTGCTCAATTCTTGACTTTTAATGTTAAATTGACTTCAATTTTAAACAATGACGTCTAGACTGTTCCACTTAGAACTTGTAACCAACGTGTTGGCACTGATATTAAATGAGTCTAGGTCAGAACAGATCATAAATCACTTCTGTAGTTGAAACTTGAATTAATTGAATTAATTGGTTTGTTAATAACAAAGCTCGATAACACCGTTCTAAGATGATAAATGCTAGCTTCTTCCATGTTTTTCACTCCATATTTGATCACCTGTGATTGTGGCTTGAGATTAGACGGAAATCCAATTCGAAATCTTGTGTAAAAAGTTATAACTAGCTAGGATTAAGTGGCTAAATGGTTAAATCAAGTAATTGAGTTAATCGAATCAATGTTAAGTTCTTTAAAGTGCTGAAAATAAAGCTAGGCAAGCCCGACACCTAAGTGAAGTGTTCGGGTTGAGCACTAGCAAAGGCACAAATACTGTAAGCTAGGCAGGTCCAACACCTAAGTGAAGTGTTTGGTATCGAGCACTAGTATGCAGTAAATAAATTGAAGGAAAAAGTCGAAACTTGAAATAAATTGTTTTTAAATTGGTCCTAGCTAGAACATGTAACGTGCAGATCTAGAAATGGATGAAGTCGAGTCAATAGCCACGTCACTTTTCCTACCTCCGCATCCACATAATGGCTAGAGCTTAAAGTCTTTTTGATTAGAATTGGTGTTATCGTAGTCGGTTAATTATGATTAATTGTTTTGCCAAGAAACGAGCTTTGTTAAAACCACTACTTGAAGTGTGCAAAAATTAGTGAGATCGAAAACTTGTTTGGTTGATGTTCTTGCATGTGTAGGTCACTTTTTTCTAAGTGGAACAGTCTAAACCAAATTTTTAGAATTGAATCTCAGTTTAATCTCGTGTCATTTGTGAATTTGAGTGTGTTCTAGTTCAGTTTGCTTGAGGACAAGCAAAAGCTTAAGTGTGGGGTATTGATGACACTCGATTTGACGTGATTTTCATCCCCATTTAAGCAACATTTCATGCCCCTTTGATGCCATTCTGATGAATATTTGGTGAAAATGTGTTTATTATGTAATTCTAGGCTCCTAGTGCATACATGTCCATTTATTGGCTATTTTTTTTCTTTTTTGAGCTTTTATGTTGAGCCTCCATGTTACCACATTATAGAGGACTCTCTCACGAGTCCAGCGCTTCAAACGGGTACCAAATCGGAGTTCAAACAGAGCGGGAATCATCGAAACAAGTTGGAGCTGGTTTTTAACTAACATTTTCGGCGAAAATCTGGTGATGTTTTCGGCGAAAATTCCTTTGAAAATCCGGGCAGAAACCCTAATTTTTAGCCTTTTCCAACTTGTAAAGGGTTTCTGGGGTTATATATAGACTTTTTGAAGCCAGATTAGATACACACGAATTTTGGCTGATTGGCCACGACTCTAGGGCCGATAGATAGAGTTTAGAGAGTTCAAAGATCCGTGGAGAGATCGTGACGCCATCCTTCCACCTCGGAGAGCTCAGAACTTAAAGTTGAAGATCCAGGAGATCGAAGCTTTGTCGGAGTCGTCAGAATTAGGTTTTTCAGTTCTTATCTGTTCTTCCTCTGTATGATGATTTCCTTTGTTGCCTTTGATTCTTCTGTTATCGTTATGAGTAGCTAAACTTGTAGAGCTTATATTAGATGAACCCTAAGTGATCCAGGGCTTTAAAGCGGTGACGGATTGGCGGTAATTAGATTCAAAGTTCAATCAGTTTCTCTTTGCATGGTTGTTTTGTTCTTGATTGTTTATGTTTCTTCTCTGGTTGATCGCCTAGATTAAGTTTATGCAAGCTAGGGTTAGTCGCCAGACAGCTTCCCTGCTTTGGCGCATAAATTTGTCTTCCTTGATCGCCTAGTTTAGATTCTTGTTAAGCTGAGGATAGAAGCGAACGCTCACCTCTCTTTAAAACAACAATTCAAGCAATTAACCTTATAATTGGAGTGTGCCTTTCGTAGGAACCGGTTAGGGTTAATCCACTGCAAGAGTAACTCATAAATCGTTAGTAATTCCACCAGTTAAGTTAAGTCGTTGCGAGAGGTGACCGTACCCGGGCGACTAATTAATCTTGGTAGCTAGAACGGATAGAGTGAACGTTCGCCGGTCTTAAACCTAAGGGTCAGGAGTTATGGTGGTGTATAGAAACCGATTGAATGAGAATTGAAAACCGCTGGTCTTGTGATTGCTGTTGCCTTGGTGATCTAAGGGGGATTCGAAGTCTAAGCTCGTCTATCGTCCTGTTAGTCAACCTTTTTACTTTTTCTGTCTTTTATTTTTCCTTTGTTTATTAGATTAGAAGTCGTGGAACTCACACCACGCACAACTTGGTTAAATCGAGTAATTTGCCAACATATTTGAGTAGACAAGAAAAAGAGACCTCGAGTAGAATACGATCTAGTCTACCTTGGTAGATTAGTTATTTGATACCGCTAAAACTGCAGCATCACTCTCCTTCTCTCTGATTCCTATACCCTAATAACCCTAAAACCATGTCTGAGACTATAGATGATTCGGAAGTTCGTAGTATAGTGGTGGGTGGTAATAGATCGACAACAGAGCATCAAGACGGAGGGCATCACATTCAAATCACAAACATTAAATTGAATGGATCAAACTACATCCGGTGGTCACAATCAATTCGTGTGTACCTCAGAGGAAGAAAGAAGCTTGGCTATATTACTGGAGCCAAGAAGGAGCCTAAAGAAGATGATGTTGCCTATGAAGCTTGGGATTCAGATAATGGCAAAATCATCACATGGCTGGTCAATTCCATGACAGAAGACATTGGCGCACAATACCTTAGCTATCATTCGGCCAAGGAGTTGTGGGACAACGTTGCCCTGGTTTTTTCAGATGAAGACAATTAGTCTCAATATTATGATCTGAGTCTTCAGCTAGCCAGAATAACGCAAGAGGATCTCACTATCACCGCTTACTTCAATCGTCTAAAGGGTATCTGGATGGATCTTGATACGTTCTATGACTACGAATGGGAATCCAATCGTAATGCTGATCACTACCGTTCCATGGTCAACAAGGATCAGGTGTTAAAGTTTTTAGCTAGCCTTAATGATAGATGAAGTTCGTGGAAGGATTATTGCCAGAAACCTCTTCCAAAGCTTGCTGAAGCATTCGCCAAAGTTCGACGAGAAGAGACTCGTAGAAAGATTATGCTTGGGAAGAAATCTACTCAGGCTATCTCGGAAGGTTCAGCGCTTCAGGCAACTTTAGTGACTACTCAGTCAACAGCTGAAGCTCTTGCTGCCAGGAGAGGCAACTTCGAGAAACCTGAAGAAGACCCTAAAGCCAATCTAAAGTGTGACTATTGTGGGCGAGTCAGACATACAAGAGACACGTGTTGGCAGCTTTATCCGGAGAAGAGATTTGCCAAAAATAGAGAATCGTCGAGGGCAAACAATGCGAGCAATAGTAGTTCTTTCTCCAAGGAACAGCTGGATCAACTCGTTGCACTACTTAAAGCTCAGCTCACATCATCTGGTAATTCTAGTGGACTTCTGGCACAATCAGGTAATACTTATTTGTCACTTTCTGCCCTTAGGGAGCCTAGTATTTGGATCCTAGATTCAGAAGCATCCGACCATATGACAAATTCATCCCTTCATTTCAAAACCGATAAACCAGATTCTGGCCATCAGTGTGTTAAGGTTGTTGATGGTAATTCAGCAAGTATAGCTGGCAAAGGTCATATTTCTGTTTCACCAATATTAGAGCTAAAAAAATGTCCTTCATGTTCCTAACCTCTCATGTAACCTATTATCCATTCGATGCCTAATTAGAGATTCAAACTGCATTATAAATTTTCATCCCTCTTGTTGTGTCATTCAGGATTCGAACTCGGGGAAGGAGATTGGCAGAGGTGAACTGAAAGATGGACTCTACTATCTGACAGCAACAGATTTCGGTGATGGACAAGGGCACGGTTTGGCCTGTGTACGTTCGAGCTCTGTTGTTGACAATATTCAAATGTTACATTGTAGGTTAGGGAATCCTTGTTTTTCCTATCTAAGACATTTATTTCCTAGTATTTTCAAGGGCGTTACAACTTCAGAGTTGAGATGTGATTCCTGTCAATTTGCTAAACTTCATTGGACTTCCTTTGTTTCTCAAACTTATAAGCCTTCAAGGCCTTTTTATTTGGTTCATAGTGATGTTTGGGGTCCTTCAAGGATTCAGTCTCGTTCTGGTTGTCGTTGGTTTGTTACTTTCGTAGATGATCATACTCGTGTTTCCTGGGTTTTTCTTATAAAACACAAATCTGAAGTAGCTAATATTTTCAAAGCTTTTACCACTACGTTAAAAATCAATTTCAAACTCAGATTTCTATTCTTCAAAGTGATAACGAAACAGAGTATTTCAATGAAAATATTGGTATTGTTCATCAGTCATCTTGTCGAGATACTCCCCAACAGAATGGGATAGTAGAACACAAGAATAGACACCTTTTAGAGGTAACAAGAGCTTTAATGTTTTCAGCAAATGTGCCAAAATTTTTATGGGGAGATGCCTTACTTACGGCCACATACTAATCAATTGTATGTCAAGCAAGGTTCTTCAGTTTCAAACACCGTTGAATGTGTTATTTGAAGTTTTTCCACATCGTCTTTCTACTGAGTTACCCCTTAAAATTTTTGGATGTGTCTATTTTACTGTTATTTCGGCTTAATTCAGGAGCAAACTTGATCCTAAATCTACAAAATGTATCTTTCTTGGCTATTATGCCACAAAAAAAGGATACTTGTGTTTTGATCCTTCTACCGAAAAACTTTGCACCTCCATGGATGTTATTTTTTGGGAAAATCAGTTTTTTTATGTCCCAACTTCCCTTCAGGATGAGAATATACCATATTCTGATGATGAAGGGAATTTTTGGGAACTTGACTATGTTATGCCGAGACCTATGCATCATAATCTATCTTTAGAATCTGAGACTACTAAAGCTGTTGAACCTAGGGAATTAGTGGAACCAAACCCTCAAGTAACTGAACTAAGGATGTCAAAAACAGGGGGAGAAACACAGGATATGGTTCAGAAGAAATCTACTCATGACCTCCATGTTTATCACAGGAAAAAAACTGCTCCAGTAGTAGCAGCACCAGATAATCATATCACCAAGGAACAATCTACTTCCTCGGGTGAACATCCTGTGTCAGTACAAGACACCGAGCTAGAAATTCCAATCTGAACTGTAAGTGATCGTATAACTGATTCCAGTAATCCAGATATAGATTTAAGCCAATTGATTGACCTACGCAAGGGAACCCATTCCTGTACAAGATATCCCATAACCAAATATTTACCCTATGCTAGACTCTCTAATGATCATAGGGCATTTGTGACAAATATGTCAAGCTTATTGTGCTAGGACTATTTATGAAGCTCTGGATGATGTTAATTGGAGTGGAGCATTCAAAGAGGAGATGCAGACTTTGATTCAAATCAAACATAGGGAATAGTGGAACAACTTGCCAGAAAATCTGTGGTAGGATGCAAATGGGTATTTACTACCAAATGTAAACCCGATGGAAGTGTTGAAAGGTATAATGCTAGCTTGAGGGGGAGTGTTAGAATCCGTTACCTTTATTATAGTATTTAGTTAGCTGTTTTATAGGCTCTGAATGAGTAGATAAAGAAATCCCTGATTTGTAGGGATTCCCTTGTTAAGTCTCTCCCGTTAAGGAGAATGAATTGTGTATATATTCCCTACTGTGAATAACCAGTAAATCATCCTTTGCAAAATAATAATAAATAAATCAGTGGCCGAATATGATTGAATAAGCTACTTGAGAAGAAACAACATCAACCGGTGAAAAGGGTCCCCTTTCTAATACCTTTGTTTGGTCTTGTCTCCCCAATCACTCCATCCAGTAGAGAGATCATGATGTTAGATGCCATGCGCGTATGAATATGCATAAACCACCCTCGAATAAGACCCCCATGGCCTTTCAAGGGAAGTGGGGCCAATTGCGGTTATCTTGCACCCCAGGAAAGTGTATCTAGTTTCATCCGACTCTAAGTCCCTATGTTGGGCAGTGATAGACCCATTGTTTAAAGATATTGAATGGATAGGACATTTGTAACACTCGTCCTGAACCGACCCGGGTTGACCCATGGTCGATCCATTTATGAGCATCACTCGAAGATACATCAATTAATAAAAGGAGAAAAACAACATTTAACACGAATTAAAACATAAACAAGAGTAAATCGGAAGTGCCTCCATTATTCAAAATCCAAACTCTAATTGCAAAGGTACAATTCAAAACCAAGATTTCCTTTACAATCACGAAGTTCAAAATCAAACTGATACAAAACATCCCAACCCAAAATAGTCAACTTAAATAAAAGATGGTCAACTCCTAGTTCAAGCCTTTGAAGATCCTCTCCACGCTTTTTGACACCACCTAGTCGCCAACACCACTTCAGCACTTGACACCCCAAATGAAACACCACTCACTCAACCCACTCAAACTTGAAAAGAGAGACTGGGGGGATCAATTTCCTATTGAAATTGAGTGAACCCACTGGTTTAACTATGCGCCGAACCTAACCAAAAAAAGCGATTCCAAACTCCTCACGAAACACTAACAATGGAATCAGACTCAAACTTTACCAGTTTTAATTCCCTAAAACAGTCTAAGTGATCACGTAGGTGCAGTTCTCAGTTCAACACTTACCATCCATGATAACATTCATAAATAACAGAGAATCATCAATCATACAGTTCAACATTACATCACAATACAACTCACAATCAGAATAAGCACTTTCACACACAACAGTCACAGGCATTCACATTTCACACACTCATCATCCACATTACAATTCACTAAGTGAGTTATTAGACATCCAGAAGCATTATAAGCTAGCACCCAATAGTAGTTCACCACACAAACAATGCACAATTCATGACTTCAACATAATCGTAAACCATTCGTCATCAATCCCACAGCTCAGCACAACAACACAATTCAATTCACAGATCAATCCAACACAGTCCACAACACATCACATACTAGTTCACAAGCACGTCCGACAGAACACGCACACACACATCACATCACACTTCATTTAACTAGGTGAGTTAATTAGGCGCCATAAGGAGTTGTTGCCCCGCTACCCACCGACCATCAAATCATCCAGATGCATCCATATAGGATCCTTCCCCGAAGGAGTATACCATCACACGCATCCCGTAGGATCCTTCCATGAAGGAGATATCAACCGACCTTGGCAACCCAACAAAGGGATTCACCCCAGTGAATCGGACTTAATCACATAGATGAGTTAGCCTTTAGACATGTTGAGCATGAGGGCTCCGTGACTTTGTTTATTCATTAAGGCCTGAGTTTGAAATCCCCTCTCGAGTCACAGTAGCTAAAGATTGTTTCAAGTTGTGGTTGACTGAGAGAGAAAAATTGAAAAATTATTTCAAGCAATCCAAAGTTAGAGTTTGTCTCACAACCGATATATGGGCTAGTAAACATCACTTGGACTATATGTGTCTTACTGCTCACTTTATAGATGACAATTGGAAATTACAGAAAAGAGTTCTGAATTTAATTGTATTCCGAGTCACACGGGTGCTACAATTGGATCAACTATTGAAACAAATTTGATTGATTGGGGGATTGAGAGGGTTCTAACTATAACAGTTGATAATGCTAGTTCAAATGATGTTGGGATGCAGTATTTGAAAAGGAGGTTTATTAATTGGAAGGAGAATGTGCTAAATAGAGAATTTCTTCACATGAGATGTTATGCTCATATCTTAAGTCTAATTTTCAAAGATGGAATGAAAGAAGTAGATGATTCCATTTATCGGATACGGTCAGCGGTTAGATTTGTAAGATCATATACTTCTAGGTTGCAAAGATTTAAAGATTGTGTTCATGAAGAGAAGCTAGACAGTAAAAAACTTGTTTGTTTGGATGTAGAAACAAGATGGAACTCCACATACTTAATGTTGCAATCAGCTGTAGTTTTTCATAGAGCTTTTGAAAGGTTAGAGGAGAAAGATGTTGTTTTTAGAAGTGAGTTACAAAAGTCAAAAGGGACACCATTGGATACTGACTGGATTTATGTGAAATCATTGTTGCCATTTTTGAAATCATTCTATGATGCAACATTAAGAGTCTCTGGTTCCCTATATGTTACATGTAATGAGTGCTTTCATCTAGTTTTTTTTTTTTTTTTTTGCATTGTTGCTATGTTGAATGATCTCGTGAATTCAACAAATGAGAGCACCAAGTTTATGGCTCAAAGGATGAAACTGAAGAATGATAAATATTGGGGGAATATTGAAAACATGAACCATTTATTGTTCATTGCAGTGGTACTTGATCCTCTGTATAAGCTCCAATATGTTAAATTTGGGCTTCAGTTAGTTTATGAGAAACAAAAAGTGCAAGAGTTGCTCATGAGGGTGAATGTCTCTTTGGATGCATTGTTCAATTATTATTTAGTGATAAGAAGAAATGGTGGCATAGAAACAAGTCGAAATGGAGAGAGTGCATTGCTTAATGACGAAATTGAGAGTGATAAAAGTATAGAAGAGTACTTGAAGGGAAGGTATAAAAGGCAAAAATTAGTAGAGGAGGCGGAAGAATTATCAAAATCAGAACTTGATAGGTACTTGGAAGCAAAGTGTGTGAACCAAGATTAGGAGAATTTTGATATATTAGCATGGTGGAAAAGGAATTCATCCGATTATCCAATACTAGGGTTGATGGCAAAAGATATTTTGGCAGTCCAAGTTTCTACAGTAGCTTCTGAATCTGCATTCAGTACAGGTGGTAGGGTGCTCGATGCATTTCATAGTTCACTGACACCAAAGGTTGTAGAAAGTCTCATTTGTGCACAAAATTGGCTTAGATCAAGTACTCACCCGATTGACATTGAGGAAAAGTTTGAAGAAATAGAAGCGCTTGAGGAAGCTACAATCTATTCAATACATGTTTATTTTTTCAATTATATAACTTTAAATTGAAATCTTACTAATGATGAAATCATTATTATATAGAGCTAAATGAACTCGGTTTGAATGATACAACTATAGTTGAGTCTTGAAAGACTTTGCAGAGTCAAGCACCAAAGGTAAGCATGATTTTCGTATATGAATTGTGATCTTTTGTTTGAAATAATCTAGGGATGGCCACCTCTTAGTTGAATGAAATTGATTGCCACTGCATCTTATTGTTTTCTATATGGTAGCTGCCACTTGCTTTGCTTTCATATTAGTAATATGTGCATATGTGCAAATTAGGCAGTAGTTGTTTGCTCATCATTCTACCAATGCTCTTCTCAAACATGTTACCTCTTCTTCATAATGGTTTTGAGTCTCACTGGTATGTTGTTGATTAAACAGACCGGATTTCCGGATTTCTCCTGTATAAAACAAAAATACTTAAATGTCGCAATATATCAAACTTAGAGCTACATTGAGCGGAAACGATCTTGTGCATGTTGAAGAACCCAGGAGTTGCAGGTTGAGAGGACCTCTGTGACAAATTATGTGGCATTCAACCTACATAACTTTGCATGTTTTCCCATCATGCTTTTCATGGAGCTATGTGATAAGATAGATCATAGATGCATGATATGATTATAGATGAAATGATTAGGACATTTGCATTTGTCTGTGATTACAGATGAAATGTCCAAGCAAATTTAAGTTGACTGCTGCTGCACTTTCTTTTCAGTTGCATCTTGCATCATCTCAATGATCAAATCATCTTGATAAGAGGATGTTGTCACTCCAAAAAGGAAATCCGGAGGAAAGTGTCGTCGTTTAATCGAGTACTTGTGGCTTGAATTGATGGTGTTTTATCATGAGACAATGCAGCAGCAACATTTGAGAAGCTACAGATCTCTTCAATTTTAACATGTTACTACATATTAGCTTTCTGAAGTAATGTTTCATTTTGGGTAGAAGCAGACTTGTTTCATTTTGGGTAGTCTTTGGGCTTTGTTTCATTTTGTAACATGACTTAACCTTGGGCCATTTTGTGGTGTTAAGTTGGCCTGTCTGTGGCCCAGAGCTTGACCCACATGGGTCAAAGTAACACTTTAAATTAACTTGTTCAGGCCAAGTTTTTGACAATGATAATTAATTCCTACATGGGCTAGGTCTAGTCTTAGTGGGTTGGGCCAAGTCAGGCTCATTTACAGCCCTAATTTATGGAGGCCCTCTCACGTTTATGTTCCCTTTAAATCTTGGCTTTTACTTCGTCTTTTGTGTTGGTTTTTACTTAGTAACACCCATAACCGGTTCAAACACGAGTTTCAACGGGTTGATTCGGGACGGGTGTTACAACAACTCGATCACCATCTCCTCTACTCATTGTTAGCTCTTCTTCTGGGACTTCAGTCGAGAGGGAAGACAGGAAGCTACGTCGGAGACACCGTTTGAATAGTTATTGAACAAGGCTTTGGGGAGAAAGAAATTGCAAACCTTCTTTTCTGGCTGCCCTGTGCCGTCGTCGAGACCTCTGAAAGACTGAAACTAATCCTAGATCGCGATTCCCCTTCCCCTTCTGTTATGTTTCCGAGACTGGTGTAGAGAGTTAGAACAGGGGGGCTTGGGGGTTTTGATGGTGTTGGGGAGGCTAAGGGTGAGAGGATAGGGGATTGTTTGTTGGAGGCGGTAGGAAGAAAGGGCTGACAGTTTTGG
Source organism: Linum lewisii (assembly GCA_034768395.1). NCBI lineage: Eukaryota > Viridiplantae > Streptophyta > Magnoliopsida > Malpighiales > Linaceae > Linum > Linum lewisii. The sequence continues at coordinate 27,779,648 of CM068304.1, forward strand.
TCGAGGGAAGGGATGGAGAAAGAGTCGGAGAAGAGATAAGGGAGGGTTTGGGTAGCGAAGAAGAAGAAGGAAGAAAATGAGGAAAGAAAAAAAAAATGAGGCATAATTTTAAATTAAAAATAATTATGTGGTTAAAAGTTAGACATATCAGTTGACACATCACTTTGGAAGTTAAGTTGTCGTTAACTTAGACGGAAAATGTAACGGAAAACTAATAAACATTGCCATTTTTGGGATTACAAATATTTTTGGATATGTTTGATATAAACCGGAAAGGTTTGGGTACAATTTTGTTTTTGGCCTTAGTGGTCGTTTGTGCCCAAGAATTAATGGGTGGGAATTGCCTAAAATTGTGCCCCAATTCAAGGGGGTGAAGAATTGGAGTAAATCTATCGTTTGTTTTCCGAAAAAGGGATAAAATTCTTTATAATTGAATTCTCGGAGTGGGCCCATCCAAGAATTCGGACCCCCTCCGAATTGAGTAAAATACACCAGATGCCACTCAACTTTCATTTATCTTTCATCCTCACCACTCAACTTTATTTCATTCACATAATACCATCCAATTATTGATTACGTGTCACCGTTTACCATTCCGTTTATTTCATTGACGAAAATCTGACATGTCATAGAGAATTATTTATTTATTTTTATTAGGCGGTCTGTTGGATGCCATGTAAGTTTTTTCAAAAATAAGGAAACACAGTGTTTCATTAGGTAAGCACCAAACTCTTTCCCTACTTGCATTAGACGTTTTCTCTCTCCCGCGCTCTTCCATCGAAGTTTTATTTCCCTTGTTTTTGTTTCTGCAAAATAGTTCTTTCAACTCCTTCTCTTGAACTCCGATTTTAGGTTTTACCTCGCTGCCGACCCATTGACAGAAGCTGAGAGTTTCGTCTTCTCTTCAAGTTAGTCTGTTTGTCGAATCCATTCCTCAATTCTGATCTCATTCTTGAATCCAACATCTTCGGTAAATTCAGACAAATATAAAAGAGAAAATAAACATTACATTCTTTGAATAAGAGAGATATCAAAATCGTAACTGGTTCGAGGTAATTCTCCATGGCTGATTTGTTGTGATTAGTATTTTCAAAACAGAAATAATGGGAGGCTGATTTGTGGCCGATTTGTGTTTATAATAGTACATGCAAGTATAACCTTTGGTTGTGCAATTATAAGCTTAATGAGATTAAGCAACTAGCGTTTACAAGATCTTGAAACCAACCAAACAACAAGTATGTGATGGATCGTATTTTGGATGCAGTTTTACTAGTTGGTTAAGATGTCAGCAGTTCTAAGGGAGAAATCTACTGATTTGCCCATTTATAGTAAGTTCATTTGCTTGTTTGTAGACTTCTTGATAGTATGCTCATTCTGGTGTGTTGTTATGTGATAATATTTTATTTGTTTTTGTGTGCAGAAGAGGATGACAAGAAGTTCACAATTGAGATGCATTACGAGGGAAACTTGAAATATCTTATCAATGGTGTACTTAGGAGGAGAGGTGCGGTTTTGGGATTAGGTTGATCCATACTTTATTTTTTGTTCGATATTGATAGCTTTCTCATAGATGTGGGATTCACAAAGTAACACAGAATAGCTAGTATGGAAGAACATAAGATGACAACAGGTTTGGCGTACTACTGGCATAATGAGAAAGCGTCATTGAAGGACGGGTTAGTGGAGATGAAATTCGATTTGGATGTTTACAATTTGGGTGCAGATGTTGTTAATGGTAAAAAAATATGTCAAATTATATCTCCTCCATTTTGAAGATGTGAATGTGGCAATGACACAGCCAACACAACCCCCCATACTAGATTCTAGTTCGACTGCCAATGACGAAAATAGCATTAAGAAAGTACGAAAATCTAGTACCACTACAAGAAAAAGGTAGATTAGTCACAATTTTTTTGCACCATTAGTCACGGTTTTAACCGTGACTAAAAAAATTAGTCACGGTTTAAGAAACCGTGACTATATCGACCAAATTTTGTCACGATTTTTGAAGAAACTGTGACAAATATATTGGTCACGGTTTATATGTAAACTGTGACCAATATTAGTCACAGTTTATGTAAACCGTGACTAATATTGGTCACGGGTTACATATAAACCGTGACCAATATTTTACCCATTTGGTCACTTAACTTTCTGTGGTTGTAATATTAATCCAGTGACCAAAGTTTTGTGAAGAAACTTTCATTTGCCCACTTTGTCATTTAAATATTTGTAGGTACTTATTTTAAATTTTCATTGTTACCAATTTTCCGTTTTGGTCACTTGTTTTTTGTAGGTTATAGGGTTCAGTCATTCTTCTCAGTCATCTTCTCCCTTTTGGTCATCTACTCCATCAACTAAGATGTCGCCGTCGCCGCCTCCGCCCCCTTGCCGGAAACTCCTCATCTCCACCGTCCGTACAGGATGGAACACAGCCTAGAATCTGATGATGTCGCAGCTCGCTCCTTCCGATTCCTCCGGCAATTACTCTCGCCGCCGCCCCCTCGCCAGAAACTCCTCATCTCCACCTAGGCTCACCGCACCCTAATCGTCCGAGCGCTCAAGGGTCTCCAGGATGCGATTTTGATCTCCGTGGCGGCGCCAGGGCAAGATGGATCGTGGGAGTTTAATTCCGGCGAGGAGAAAGGTGTGAATGTGGCGTCCTTGTGCCGGGGAAGGATAGATCTGGTTTCAGATCTGATTTTCAGAGAGATGGAGATCCAGTTTTAGATCTGGTTTTCAGAGAGAAGGAGACCTCGATGCTCGATGACAGATGGGAGAAACAAGCGGCGGAGGGCTCGCTAGCGGTGAAGGCATGATGTTGGAGAAGAAGGTTGGAGAGTGGGAAGTGGGAAGAAGAAAGAAGAAGAAGAAGTTGGAGGGTGGGAAGAAGAAAGAAGAAAGTGATTGGAAGGGGAGGAAGCACACGGATTGTCGAAGTGGCAATCCATGTTTGTTGGGTGAAAATATTAGTCACGCTTCATAAGAAATCGTGACTAATTTGGTCATGGTTCCAATTTAGTCACGTGTAACACCTCAATTTTATGAAACGAAAAAACGACAACTTGTCCCGGGACAGACGATGACTCAAAGGTTGAAAATACAACTTTGACCAACTACTTTCAAACCAACCATAAAACCAGGGTATTAAACGTCAAATCATTTACAACGGAAATGGGCCCAACGACTTGAGAGCAACCCTCCAAGTCGCCATTACACCGTCTCTCATGATCCACTGCTCCGACACGCCTTAAGAAACTCCAGTGGTCCGTTGCTTGTCCAGGAAATTCCTGCAAAACTGGTGGGTGGCTCGGGGTCAGTCCATTATCATGATTATTCCATATAACCGCGAATAAACACATTAATGGAATTAACAACGCAAACCAGTAATTCCATAATCAACCTTCCGTAACGGAGACTACCGTTACCGTTTATCAAATGACCTGTCACAAGGAATATTAATCCAACATTCCAATCATGACCTATATGTGAAACATTAACACACATAATCACAAGTCAATAAGGCATCACATGAACTATTCTAATAGTACCACACAACATCGAGATCAACTCGATCAACTTTCATCAAACAATAGGGCGTCCCCTCTTCCCGCCTAGCTAACCTCTACGCCATCATCAATAAGGCTTACTCCAGAGCCTGCAATAGGGACTTCACAAGAGTCGTTATTCTTCCCGACTACCACGAATCGATTGGGGCTATCAATACCCAACTCCCATCATTCGGTCGAGGCTAATTCCTCCCAACTCTTATCATCCGGTTGGGGCTATCCGTACTTATCTACTGTGATTCGATTGGGGCTAACAATACCCAACTCCCATCACTCGGTAGGAACCCGTATCCATCGATGTTCCCAGCGGAAGACTAGCTAGCGAGGCTTTACTTTCCACCTGTATACACAAGGTGCCAAACATCATCAGATAACATCACGATTTAACCACAGTCGAATCAAACATAATTAGGTATAAAACCAACGGTTCCGGAAAGATAGAACTTTCCGTAGAAACGACACCTTGTTGTCAAAACCAAGACTTTCTGTCTCAATTTTCAGGTATGTAGGGGAGTCACTCGGACTACTTAAGTCCCTCTAACCTTAGGCATCATAACTTTATAAACCGGAACTAATGAGGATCCGTGTCACTCATTACCCTGAATAATCTAACTTATCGGGAAACCAACTCAGATGGGTTAGTACTCGGTTAGCAGTAAATCACCACGAGAATTATAAGGACCTTAATTTAAGCATGCACGAGTTCAAAATAAGGCCCGAGTACCTCACTCGTTGATTTGGTTCCCGTCAAATGATTAATTCAGAATAATCACAATATTTGGTTAATGACAAAGTTTAACCAAATAGCTATTTAAATTGAGGAATTAATTAATCCAATGAATTTACCCCCTTAAACCAACCCAGTACCTATAACACGAGTCGGTTGACTTGAAGATCGATTCTGTAGCTCGAATCGGTTCGAAATAAGAACTTAACGAACTTCCGTAACTTCCTGGCCAAATTGTACTAACTGAAAAGTTAGTTGGGTCAGATCTGTCACCATTTAGAGTTTAGGATTAAACTAAGACAATAGAATATCTGAGGGCCAAACTGTTAGAGATTAATGGTCATGGACCACGATAGTAATTAAAATTAAATTGGAGGACTGATTGTCACCTATAGAATTTGGGTGACCAAAATGCAACTTTGTCATCATCTTCTCCAATTTGCAGTAGATGTTCCAGCACTTCCATTCGACGTAGAAGTCGACCCAAACTTCTCGAAACTTGCTAAAAAACGTAATTAAATAAGGGGAAAAGCTTTGTAAGGTCGAAATAGATTGTTTCGTGTCTTTAGATCCATTCTACGAAGCTTGGAGTGAATCGACGCAACCTTCGTCGGAACCATCATCGGAGGAGGAAGAAAATCGAGTTAGGGTGGTGCAAGCTTCAGACTGAAGCAACAAATGGTTTATATAGGCTCGGAGGTGTCGATTAGAGCCAAAAGGGATAAGATTACGAGCCGACTCGTAATCTAGAGGGGTCTCCATTGATTGGATTCCGTGACACCAGAGTAGGGCCGATTTCTTATCCGATTCATCGGTTTCTTGGTGGATTCGAGTTCTAGTCTTGATTCCCGAGCTTCCAGCCACGTTATGGTGGGTTCCATGTCCCGAATAGACTAGAAACTGTCTCTTGGCCCTTAGGAAGAGTCGCCGGAGAGGTTTTGGCCGCCGAAAATTGCCCAATCGTCAAAGTAACAGTGCCAAGGAAGAAGATGACCAAAACGACGTCGTTTTGGGTGCTTGGTCGAAATAAAAAAAAAGAAAAGAAAAGGTCATGGCTGGGATTTGAACCTGGGTCGGTTAATGCCTGATCTGGTTCCAAAACCAGTCATGCTCCAAGTCTTTCAATAATCATTCTTCCCTAGCTACTTGTTAACTCTTCTTGGTTTGAGTCACATTTCCGAATTGAATCCTACCCATGACCAACTTATACTGACCCTTAGATGTAACCTCGAATAGACTCGTGATACCCTTTTTGTTAAGAAAATATTCAAAATTTGAAAAAAATTCAGGGTGTAACATTTCTCCCCTCCTTAAAAAGATTTCCTACTCGAAATCAGACGATAGTTAACTTTAACGGTGTCAAAACCAGAGCAATTCACAAACGTGAGAAAACTTAATTTGTTTTTTATTTGAGAAAACTAAAAGGGAGGCAAGCCAAAAACAAGATCACTAAACAGATGATGATCGCCGTTTTCTCGAATGCTTCCACAGGTCCATCGAAGACGCCCCTACGATAACCTATGCACACAAAGTAAAAGAAAGAGACGATGAGAAGGAGGCATCCTATCCCGAGTAGGATGGTTTTCTTCAAGGCGTAGTCCTCGTCGTAAACCATTTCCATTCTTGAAGCGACTGCGATGGAGAACTTCAAGATTTTCACCGGTGATTCGGCTGTCGAGAGAAAGAAGAGAAGAGGGGGTTCTTACAGAAAATGGGGAAGAGGAGGTGTCATCATTGATCCTCGCCCACTTGGGAGTGTCGGAAAGTACGAGTAAACAAGTGCGAATTATGAGATCGTCTTTTTAAATTCGCTAGTTAAAGTATCGATACAAACTATTGGCATCTCTTGGTTCATCTGCCATCCGCAGTGATTCTGAGAAGCAGAATTCTTACCAGCAAGCCGGTACCTAAAGATTCCGGAGAAACTTATGCACCGTCTGAGACCATACATTCTTATGTCCCAGGAAAAAACCACAAGAAAGAGAATAATGTTACAACATGAATTCGAAGAAATACTAAGGCATGCGGGATGAGACTTCTATTTGACTCCGCCGAACTTGTCCTTCCAGAGGATTTTCTTGACACCTTCGTCGGTCTATGTGTTTGCATAGTTTTAGGATGAAGGTGATAACCATGAAGAGAAGAATGACTATCAGAATGATGAAATTTATCCCACTCAAGGTTTCCGTTTCATCAGAACAAGTCATTTTTCTTTAGAGAATGACTTAGAGGGAGGGCGTCGATTTAAAGAAGAAAAGGTTACGATTAGCTTGCCCAAGAAGCCGTCGTTCGGACTCGAAAGTCAAAAGCAAAAAGAGCGACATGACAACACAGGTTCATGTTTTTAACGGAGCCTCAAAAGTAGAGCTGATGCGGTGGACGATTCTGATCCATTCACGTGTCTTTGCCAAAAGCGAGAGAGATTTACGTAGATCTTGTGTCGGAGATCAACGTTTCCTTCACTTGGGTATTTAACCCATATGAAGCTCGGTTCCAAGTGTCACCCGCATGGTGCTCTGAGGGGATTCCGTCAATACTTACGGGAGGTTCGGATGGAAGTTTCCGGTGAAGGAAGGAAAAATGCAGGAGCGACTCCATTCCTCAACTTTTTTCCCACCACTGAGAGTCTGCCAGTCCCTCAGAGTCTGCCAGTCCCTCCTGGTAATCCTTACTTGACCGATTTCTGTCCCTTTTGTGATTCTATCAAAATAGAATGGACACTAGATAGCAGTTGCCCTTATCACATGACTCCGAATGAAAACTCCTTCATTTCTCTAGATCGTAGTTTTAATCAACTCGTTTCCTTTGGAAGGGGTTCCAAGGCAAAGTCCAAAGGGAAGAGTTCCGTCAGGTTGGGTCCCTTGATCATACCGGACGTGTTACTTATCTCTAACATTGTCGGTAGCTTCCTTAGCATGAGCCAGCTTATGGAGCTAAATTTTTCCTTCTATTTTAAGGGAGGGTGGTGGAAACCCTTTTCTCTCTGTACCAAAAGTAGGCAGGTGCTTTCCGCTTAACATGACTCATGTTGCGCAGACAGGAGTTGCCATCAGGGGAAGACCAAACCAAGCGAGAACAGTCAAGATTTGCTGTGGAAAGAAACGGTTTAGGGACGAGATGCAAGAAACGGCAAGTAGGATACTGGAGGCTGACAAGGGAAAGAAGCGAGAGCATCCGAACGAGTTAGTGGATCTCTCACAGAGTTAGTTCTAAAAAGACACGGCCCGAATAGCCGTTTTGTACTACCAGTTCATGTACCCAGTTCCTTCTTAATGGTAATTTCTACTTCTCTTCCACCTTTAAGCATTCAAACCAGTTATTCCTATTTCTAAATGCTAACTAAAAAACGCAAGATCACAACTTAAAACATGAATTACCACAACAAAATTTAGTGCGAAATTAAAGTGGTCTACTCATCATGCAAGTTCTTGCGATCGAGTTCCCGACGTCGTTCCTCAGCTGTCTCTAACGTCAGCTTCCAGATAACGAAAATTTGACCACACAAGATGATCAAGGCAAAGATTAGCAATCCCACGTCGCGCACACTGCCATCCTCTCGATAGCACATTCCCGAAATTGAGAGAGTTTACTAAGCAAGGGAGGGAAAACGAAAGAGATGGCGATGGTGGTCAAGTTTTTGAAACCCAGTTTTTATGGAAGCCAGTTTCGAGAAGGGAGTGGTCACAATAATTGTGACACCACTCATTTCTTGTCAGCACTCAAGGACAAAAAGAGGTGGCCAAGGAGTCAAGGGCTAGGTTGATAGGGTTCGTCCCTTTAAATAGACGGCAATGAAATGCTTTGGATAACACAACAGAGGTTGGAAAAGAAATACCTCATTCATCGCTTTTATATCAAAGAAATGTCTACGATTCCCATTTGCCAGCGCGGGCAAACCACGATTATAACAACATCCTGGACGGAAGAAAATCCAGGGCGAAGGTTCTTTAGCTGCAAAAGACGTCGCTCGGTAAGTCGAAAGCGCTTTATCAGTTTCAACTAACATTTAAAACTAATCAGGGAGAAATCTCATCTATCCCCTTGGTCTGTGGCAGAGGATGAACAACTATTGTAGTTACTTCGCATGGTTAGATCCCCCGATGCAACATCGAGCCAAAGTCGTGATCAACGGCCTAATATTACGAAAGTTAAACATCTATGAGCGTACCTTCGGAAGTGAAAGACATGCAATTTCAGGAGAGACTATTCCCGATACTGCCGCATCATCTGCATCTTCCGTCAGAAACACGACTAATGGTGCTTTTCGTAATAGAAACATAAAAGTTACCTACCAAACTTCCTTAGTCGTCCTTACTATTGTTTGTATAGTGGTTGGGACCCTTGTCATTCGCGTGATAAGCAAATAAATCCTTACTTTTATCATGTAACATCTATATCAGCCACACCCACCATTGTCATAATAACGAATTATTTCAACAATGTTAGTTATAGATCTCAAGAACATCTCACCGTGGAAGTTTCTATGCCGGTGCCATGATGCAGGGATCTGAGACCGGTGCCTGTGAAAGACCTTTCACTTTTAAACCTTGGTTAAAATCCGTCAAAACTTAATACCCTTTTTCCTTAAAATCACTAGAATAACTCCCGCACCAGACCGATCTTCCAGTGTTTCCTGGTAACCCGAGAAACAGGAGGAAGCCGGCTCTGATACCAAAATGTAACACCCCAATTTTATGAAACGAAAAAATGACAACTTGTCCCGGGACAGACGATGACTCAAAGGTTGAAATTACAACTTTGACCAACTACTTTCAAACCAACCATAAAACCAGGGTATTAAACGTCAAATCATTTACAATGGACATGGGCCCAACGACTTGAGAGAAACCCTGCACTACACCGTCTATCATGATCCACTACTCCGGCACGCCTTAACAAACTCCAGTGGTCCGTTGCTTGTCCAGGAAATTCCTGCAAAACTCACTACAAGAAAATCCGGTTTTTAGTCGCAGATATTTAGTCGCGGATATTGTCCGCGATAATGATTAGCTGTTTTGTTGGGGTTTGTCGCGGATATGCATCCGCGACAACCGTTGTCACGGATATATATAATTATCCGCGAGAAATGGCATCCGCGACAACCATTGTCGCGGATATATATAATTATCCGCGACAAATGGCATCCGCGACAACGGTTGTCGCGGATATATATAATTATCCGCGACAACCGTTGTCGCGGATATATATAATTATCCGCGACAAATGGAATCATCTGTACACTACTTATTATTTCTTCTTCACTCTCTTCTTCCGATCCCTTCGTTTCTTCTCCCCCAATCCCTTCGCTTCACTTTCTTCCATCTGTGTCGCCATCGGACACCGCCAAGCTCAAGGAACTGAAGAACTTCGTCGACCTCTGCAAGTCCAATCCCACCGTCCTCACCGATCCTTCCCTCTCCTTCATCCGCAACTACGTCGAGAGGTAAAACAATGAAAAGTTCACTCTACTCCATTTCAAACTCACTACGATGATTCTTAATTTCTTATGTTGTTTCCGTTGATTGCAGTCTCGGCGGTAAACTTCCTGTCGCTGCTTACTCCTCCGGATCGGTAATCATTTCACCGTATTTCGATATCTATTTTGGGTTTATGATAGCTGTTCGATTTACTTCAGTTTTGTATTTGTGATTCTTACAGAGGAGTCATGTAGAGGAAGAGAGTGACAAGGAGATTCCAGAATTTTTAAAAAAAAAATATTTTTTGGTGTTTGCGGATATGTTTCAGTTTATCGCGGATATTCAAACCATTAATCGAGCCATTAATCGATCCATTAATCGAATTGAAGTCATTTGTCATGGAAAAAACCGCGATAACCTATCCGCGACAAAGTTTGTCGCGGATGCCACATCCGCGACTAACACCGTTTCTATGGGTGATTTTAGTCGCGGATGTGTCATCCACGACTAACTCTTGTTTGTCGCGGTCATATCCGAGACAAACAGGACATTTATCCGCGACTAAAAACCAGATTTTCTTGTAGTGACTGGTGGGTGGCTCGGGGTCAGTCCATTATCATGATTATTCCGTATAACCACGAATAAACACATTAACGGAATTACCAACACAAACTAGTAATTCCATAATCAACCTTCCGTAACGGAGACTACCATTACCGTTATCAAATGACCTATCACAAGGAATATTAATTCAACATTCCAATCATGACCTATGTGTGAAACATTAACACACATAATCACAAGTCAATAAGGCATCACATGAACTATTCTAATAGTACCACACAACATCGAGATCAACTCGATCAACTTTCATCAAACAATAGGGCGTCCCCTCTTCCCGCCTAGCTAACCTCTACGCCATCATCGATAAGGCTCACTCCAGAGCCTGCAATAGGGACTTCACAAGAGTCGATATTCTTCCCGACTACCATGAATCGATTGGGGCTATCAATACCCAACTCCCATCATCCAGTCGAGGCTAATTCAACTCAACTCTTATCATCCGGTTGGGGCTATCCGTACTCATCTACTGTGATTCGATTGAGGCTGACAATACCCAACTCCCATCACCCGGTAGGAACCCGTATCCATCGATGTTCCCAGCGGAAGACTAGTTAGTGAGGCTTTACTTTCCACCTGTATACATGATGACACTCGATTTGACGTGATTATCAGCCTCATTTAAGCGACATTTCCTTGCTTGAAACGTGGTTTTAGGGGTAAAATAGCGAATATTCACTCAACTACCCTATTTCCTACCGATTTGGTTACTTTGGCCCTTTTTGGGTCAATTTGATGGTTTTCTAGTGTTTTTATGATAGCACAGATTTTTGCCATCATTTACGTAACCATGGACGTATTGAAGACCTCAAGGAGTGAACCAGAATCAAACCAGAAATCAAACCGGATTCAAAACCGAAGATCCAACCGCCCAGCACAATGTTTTCGCCGAAAATACTATGAAGTTTTCGGCGAAAATACCTTCAGAACTCACAGGCTGATTTACACTGAAGTTTTCGGCGAAAACTTCCTTGAGTTTTCGCCGAAGATCGTAGAAGAAATGACACATGGGATTTTAACTAAAGTTTTCGCCAAAAATAGCTTGATATTTTCGGCGAAAATCCCTTCCAAATCCGGCGCTGTATTGGAAACCCTAAAACGTACCTATTTAAAGAAGCAGCCGGCAGCCAAAGGGAGGGGGGAGACACAAAACAACAATTCATTATTCACTTTCACAAATCAGACTTTTGAGAGTCAGCCGACTCTAGGGTCGATAGATAGAGTTTAGAGAGTTCGAAGATCCGTGGAGAGATCGTGACGCCATCCTTCACCTCGGAGAACTCGGAGCTTAAAGTTGAAGATCCAGGAGACTGAAGCTTCGCGGGAGTCGTCAGAATTAGGTTTTTCAGTTCTTATCTGTTCTTCCTCTGTATGATGATCTTCATTGTTGCCTTTGATTTTCTTGTTTCTGATATGAGTAACTGAACTTGTAGAGCTTAGATTAGATGAACCCTAAGTGACCCAGGGCTTTAAAGCGGTCACGGATCGGCGGTGATTAGATTCAAAATTCAATCAGTTCTTTTTCATGTTTGATTCATTCTTCATTGTTCATGTTTCTTGTCTGGATTGATCACGTAGATTAGATTCTGGTTAAGCTAAGGATAGAAGCGAACTCTCGCCTTACTTTAGAACATCGAATTGAACAATTAACCTTATAATTGGAGCGTGCCTTTCGTAGGAACCGGTTAGGGTTAATCCGCTTCAAGAGTAACTCATTAATCATTAGTAATTACACCAATTAATTAAGTCGTTGCGAGAGAGGCGACCGTACCCGGGAAGCTAGTTAATCTTGGTAGTTAGAACGGATAGAGCGAACGTTCGCCGGTCTTAAACCTAAGGGTAAGGAGTTATGGTGGTGTATAGAAACCGATTGAATTAGAATTGAAAACCGCTGATCTTGTGATTTCCGTTGCTCTGGTGATCTAAGGGGGATTCGAAATCTAAGTTCTTCTATCTTCTCGTTAGTCAACCCTTTACTTTTCTGTCTTTTATTTTCCTTTGTTCATTAGATTAGAAGTCGTGGAACTCACCCCACGCACTAAGTGCTTAAACCTGAATAAATTGCCAGCTTCTTGGAGTAGTCAATTAGAAGAGACCTCGAGTCGAATACGATCTAGTCTACCTTGGTAGATTAGTTATTTGATACCGCTAATACTGCAGCTATCAAATTGGCGCCATTGCCGGGGACTCTTCTAATTGTTTGAAAGAAGAGTTGGCAAATTATTCTTCTACCTTTCCGCCTTACCATTTAATTTCCTCCATATTTTCATGATTTACCTGGGTAGTGTTTTTGAGTTTTAATTATGCAGGATTACAGGTGGGATGACCAGTACCAAGGGTGGTACATCAATGAAGCACCATATATTGAAGACTCCCAAGAGATGGATTTACACACTTATGAGCATCAACAATGGATGGCAATCACCCAAGCCGCGATCGACAACCTCCAATCAATGAACGATGCTGCTGATACAAGAAACGCCGAGCTCAAGCGACTAGTGCAATTAATGGAAGAAGATGCTCAAGAGCATTTCGAAGAAGAGCCAGAAGCTACACACGACCAGCAAATTCATCAAGAGGTGTATATACCGGCTCATCAGCATCGACAACAGACGGCAAGAGTAGAATCCGCCTTGGATGATCTCCTTTCGATTATACAAGCTCGTAACGTGATGGATGTCGAGCTCGAGCAACCAAATCCACTAATGAAAGAAGATGCTCAAGAGCCGTACGAAGATGAACATGACAACCTCACCCATGACTATTGCGAGCTAGAAGCATCTGTTGAAGAATCCTTGGCGGTGGTGGTTGATGAAGACAAAGAGCCAATCCATCTTGAAGTTGAAGCCGAAGAGGAGCACATAGAGATTGAGGAGATACCCTCACCTACACTTCCGCCGAGTCAACCTGTAGAGAAGATGGAGCTCATTGATCATGTCGCGCCGTACTACCTCCTCCCTCATTTAGTAGGAGAATTCAAGAAGAACTGGTCATCCAACCAAGATCGCGATCTATTGGAGCACTACCAGTTACATCACCCTTCTGGAGTGCTACATGGCACTCAACCGCACACCTTGAAGAAGATGATTGACTTCAAGGAACTTCTGAGTTGGGGTCCCTAACAGGTATCGTCCGGCTCAAGGACGTTAAAAGAGAGTGCTTCGTGGGAGGCAACCCACGGCTGGAGTCCGTTTTTGAATTTTTGAGTCAGTCTTTTCGTCGTTCGAGTCAGGTTCGAGGGAGCCAAAGTGTCAGTTTGTTTGATTTATTATTTTTCGTGTAGAGTTTGTGTGTCATAGAGTCAGTAGCAAGTTGATTGAGGTCGTTCCGATTTTTGTGAATTTAACTGTGATTTTCTGAAGTTGACCAGATTTGCGAAAATATTTTCAATCGTAGGTTTCAGAATTTTCGGCGAGATTTCAATATCATTTTTGGCGAAATCGCCTCCTGGTTTTCACTGATTCTCTCTGTTCAATGTTTTCGGTCCGAAATGTATAACGTTTTTGGCGAAATTGTTTTTGAAAACCAAGCAGTGATTTGAACTCATATTTTCGGCGAAAAAGAGCTTTTGTTTTCGCCGAAAACTCTTTTGAAAATCACCCCAACTATTCACTTTAAAATCCGGATTCACCCTCTCTCTCTTCCTTCTTTCAGTTTCTCATTCAATCGTCAAAATATTTTTAAAATTCCCCTTAACCTTCTTTGTTCGACTTTTATTCTGTGTGGATCCGGGGCACTTGTCCCGGTATCCTTTTGATCTTTTTGTTGTTTTTGTTTTGTAGGATCTTGAGTAGCTACTCCGCTCTGCTCCGGACGCTCCGTGTTCATCCCCTACACCGACCATCTCGTCACAAGTTCTTCGTATCTCTCTACTCTAGTTTAGTCCTGTGAGGACACAGAGCCGTTTAAGTGTGGGGTAGGATTCTAGGATTATGCATGATCTTGCTTGCTATCTATGATTCTGTGGTTCAAATTTGAAAATTCTCTAGCATAGAATTGCTCAATTCTTGACTTGTGATGTTAAATTGACTTCAATTTTGAACAATGACGTCTAGACTGTTCCACTTAGAACCTGTAACCAACGTGTTGGAACTGATATTAAATGAGTCTAGGTCAGAATAGATCATAAATCACTTCAGTAGTTGAAACTTGAATTAATTAAATTGATTGGTTTGTTAATAACAAAGTTCGATAACACCGTTCTAAGATGATAGATGCTAGCTTCTCCATGTTTTTCACTTCATATTTGTTCACCTGTGATTGTGGCTTGAGATTAAATGGAAATCAAATTCGAAATCTCGTGTAAAAAGTTATAACTAGCTAGGATCAAGTGGTTAAATCGATAAATCAAATGTTTGAGTGGTGAAATTCGAGTTGTGCAAATCAATGTAAAGTTCTTTAAAGTGCTAAAAAAAAGCTAGGCAAGCCCGACACCTAAGTGAAGTGTTCGGGTTGAGCACTAGCATAAGCACAAATACTGTGAGCTAGGCAGGTCCAACACCTAAGTGAAGTGTTTGGTATCGAGCACTAGTATGCAGTAAATCAATTGAACGAAGAAATTGAACTTGAAATAAATCATTGTTTAAATCGGTCCTAGCTAGAACATGTAACGTACAGATCTAGAAAAGGATGAAGTTGAGTCGATAGCCACGTCACTTTTCCTACCTCCGCATCCACATCATGGCTAGAGCTTAAAGTCTTTTCTCATTAGAATTGGTGTTATCGTAGTCGGTTAATTATGATTAATTGTTTTGCCAAGAAACGAGCTTTGTTAAAACTACTACTTGAAGTGTGCAGAAAACAGTGAGATCGAAAATTTGTTTGGTTGATGTTCTTGCATGTGTAGGTCACTCTTTCTACGTGGAACAGTCTAAACCAAATTGTTAGAATTGAATCTCGGTTTAATCTCGTGTCATTTGTGAATTTGAGTGTGTTCTAGTTCAGTTTGCTTGAGGACAAGCAAAAGCTTAAGTGTGGGGTATTGATGACACTCGATTTGACGTGATTATCAGCCTTATTTAAGCGACATTTTCTTGCTTGAAACGTGGTTTTAGGGGTAAAATAGCGAATATTCACTCAACTACCCTATTTCCTACCGATTTGGTTACTTTGGCCCTTTTTGGGTCAATTTGATGGTTTTCTAGTGTTTTTATGATAGCACAGATTTTTGCCATCATTTACGTAACCATGGACGTATTCAAGACCTCAAGGAGTTAACCAGAATTGAACCAGAAATCAAATCGGATTCAGAACCGAAGATCCAACCGCCCAGCACAATGTTTTCGCCGAAAATACTATGAAGTTTTCGGCGAAAATACCTTCAGAACTCACAGGCTGATTTACACTAAAGTTTTCGGCGAAAACTTCCTTGAGTTTTCGCCGAAGATCGTAGAAGAAGAAGCAGCCGACAGCCAAAGGGAGGGGGGAGACACAAAACAACAATTCATTATTCACACTTTCACAAATCAGACTTTTGAGAGTCAGCTGACTCTAGGGTCGATAGATAGAGTTTAGAGAGTTCGAAGATCCGTGGAGAGATCATGACGCCATCCTTCACCTCGGAGAACTCGGAGCTTAAAGTTGAAGATCCAGGAGACTGAAGCTTCGCGGGAGTCGTCAAAATTAGGTTGTTCAGTTCTTATCTGTTCTTCCTCTGTATGATGATCTTCATTGTTGCCTTTGATTTTCTTGTTTCTGATATGAGTAACTGAACTTGTAGAGCTTAGATTAGATGAACCCTAAGTGACCCAGGGCTTTAAAGCGGTCACGGATCGGCGGTGATTAGATTTGAAATTCAATCAGTTCTTTTTCATGTTTGATTCGTTCTTCATTGTTCATGTTTCTTGTCTGGATTGATCACCTAGATTAGATTCTGGTTAAGCTAAGGATAGAAGCGAACGCTCTCCTTACTTTAGAACATCGAATTGAACAATTAACCTTATAATTGGAGCGTGCCTTTCGTAGGAACCGGTTAGGGTTAATCCGCTTCAAGAGTAACTCATTAATCATTAGTAATTACACCAATTAATTAAGTCGTTGCGAGAGGCGACCGTACCCGGGCGGCTAGTTAATCTTGGTAGTTAGAACGGATAGAGTGAACGTTCGCCGGTCTTAAAACTAAGGGTAAGGAGTTATGGTGGTGTATAGAAACCGATTGAATTAGAATTGAAAACCGCTGATCTTGTGATTTCCGTTGCTCTGGTGATCTAAGGGGGATTCGAAATCTAAGTTCGTCTATCTTCTCGTTAGTCAACCCTTTACTTTTCTGTCTTTTATTTTCTTTTGTTCATTGGATTAGAAGTCGTGGAACTCACACCACGCACTAAGTGCTTAAACCTGAATAAATTGCCAGCTTCTTGGAGTAGTCAATTAGAAGAGACCTCGAGTCGAATACAATCTAGTCTACCTTGGTAGATTAGTTATTTGATACCGCTAATACTGCAGCTATCAATACACAAGGTGCCAAACATCATCAGATAACATCACGATTTAACCACAGTCGACTCAAACATAATTAGGTATAAAACCAACGGTTCTGGAAAGATAGAACTTTCTGTAGAAACGACACCTTATTGTCAAAACCAAGACTTTCCGTCTCAATTTCCAGGTAAGTAGGGGAGTCACTCGGACTACTTAAGTCCCTCTAACCTTAGGCATCATAACTTTATAAACCGGAACTAATGAGGATTCGCGTCACTCATTACCCTGAAAAATCTAACTTATCGGGAAAACCAACTCAGATGGGTTAGTACTAGTTTAGCAGTAAATCACCACGAGAATTATAAGGACCTTAATTTAAGCATGCACGAGTCCAAAATAAGGCCCGAGTACCTCACTCGTTGATTCGGTTCCCGTCAAACGATTAATTCGGAATAATCACAATATTTGGTTAATGACAAAGTTTAACCAAATAGCTATTTAAATTGAGAAATTAATTAATCCAAGGAATTTACCCCCTTAAATCAACCCACCTATAACACGAGTCGGTTGACTTGAAGATTAATTCCGTAGCTTGAATCGGTTCGAAATAAGAACTTAACGGACTTCCGTAACTTCCTGGCCAACTTGTACTAATTGAAAAGTTAGTTGGGCTAAATCTGTCACCATTTAGAGTTTAGGATTAAACTAAGAGAATAGACTATCTGAGGGCCAAACTGTCAGAGATTAATAGTCATGGACCACAATAGTAATTAAAATTAAATTGGAGGACTGACTGTTACCTATAGAATTTGGGTGACGAAAATGCAACTCTGTCATCTTCTTCTCCAATTTGCAGGAGACGTTCCAACACTTCCGTCTGACGCCGATGTTGACCCAAACTTCTCAAAACTTGCTCTAAACCGTAATTAAATAGAGGGAAAAGCTTTGTAAGGTCGAAATAGATTTATTGGTGTCTTTAGATCGATTATACGAAGCTTGGAGTGAATCGACGCAACCTTCGTCGGAACCATCATCGGAGGAGGAAGGAAATTGAGTTAGGGTGGTGCAAGCTTCTGACTGAAGCAACAGATTGTTTATATCGGCTTGGAGGTGTCGATTAGAGCCAAAAGGGATAAGATTAATTACGAGCCGACTCGTAATCTAGAGGGGTCTCCATTGATTGGATTCCGTGACACCAGAGTAGGGCCGATTTCTTATCTGATTCGTCGGTTTCTTGATGGATTCGAGTTCTAGTCTTGATTCCCGAGCTTCCAGCAACGTTATGATGGGTTCCATGTCCCGAATAGACTAGAAACTGTCGCTTGGCCCTTAGGAAGAGTCGTCGGAGTGGTTTTGGCCGCCGGAAATTGCCGAATCGTCAAAGTAACAGTGCCAAGGAAGAAGACGACCAAAATGGCATCGTTTTGGGTGCTTGGTCGAAATAAAAAAAAGAAAAGAAAAGGTCATGGCTAGGATTTGAACCTGGGTCGGCTAAGGCCTGATCTGGTTCCAAAACCAGCTGTGCTCCAAGTCTTTCAACAATCATTCTTCCCTAGCTACTTGTTAACTCTTCTTGGTTTGATTCACATTTCCGAATTGAATCCTACCCACGACCAACTTATACTAATCCTTAGATGTAATCTCGAATGGACTCGTGATAACCTTTTTGTTAAGAAAATATAAAAAATTTGAAAAAATTCAGGGAGTAACATCACGGTTTCTTATGAACCGTGACTAAATTGATGGATTCGAGTTCTAGTCTTGATTCCGGAGCTTCCAGCCACGTTATGGTGGGTTCCATGTCCCGAATAGACTAGAAACTATCTCTTGGCCCTTAGGAAGAGTCGCCGGAGTGGTTTTGGCCGCCGAAAATTGCCGAATCGTCAAAGTAACAGTGCCAAGGAAGAAGACGACCAAAACGGTGTCATTTTGGGTGCTTGGTCAAAATAAAAAAAAGAAAAGAAAAGGTCATGGCTGGGATTTGATATTGGGTCGGCTAAGGCCTGATCTTGTTCCAAAACCAGCTGTGCTCCAAGTCTTTCAACAATCATTCTTCCCTAGCTACTTGTTAACTCTTCTTGGTTTGATTCACATTTCCGAATTGAATCCTACCCACGACCAACTTATACTGACCCTTAGATGTAACCTCGAATGGACTCGTGATACACTTTTTGTTAAGAAAATATTAAAAATTCGAAAAAAATTCAGGGTTGTAACATCACGGTTTCTTATGAACCGTGACTAAATTGGTCACAGTTTCTTAAAACCGTGACCAATTTAGTCACGGTTTCTCATGAACTGTGACTAATTCGTCATGGTTCTTTAAAACCGTGACTAATTGGTCACGATTCTTTAAAAATCGTGACCAAATTAGTCACGGTTTTAATAAATCATGACTAATTAGTCACGATTCACAAAACCGTGACTAATAATCTGTGACCAATCATCAATTTTCTTGTAGTGTACAATGTGTACAATTGGGGAAGAAAGTGATTCTAGTGACACAAGCCGGTTCGAAGAAGAGGGCAACGAGATTTCTGAGGAAGATTTGAGTGATGTGTGTGAACATAAGAACTTTGTTAATGTGCCAGAACGGAGTGATCAAACTGTTAGGGTAGATGGACAAGATGTAGAAGACTTGCATATTGATGCTAAGATTGCAGAAGAGTATAATAGTGATTGTGGGGATTCTGATGAGTTGGAGTCCGTGTATTCGAGTGATGAAGATGGAGAAGTAGAGAGACGAAGATATCCACAATTTCATGCAGATACGAAGATGGATAACCCTTCATTTTGCGTGGAACAAATTTTTCCAGATTTTACCACGTTAAATAAGGCTATAAAAAACTATTCATTGAACAATCATCGACCTTTAAGGTTCAAGCATAGTGACCCCAAAAGACTTGAGGCAGTGTGCCAAACTGGTTGTCCATGGAGGATTTGGGCATCAAAACGACAAGACAGGGGAGTTCAAATTAAAAAGGCAACGTTGGATCATTCAGGATGTGTTCTTAAGTTCAAGAATCGTTTTGGTGATTACAAATATATTGTCGACAAATATGTGATGTGATTTCAAGTTTATCCACTATGGAGCACAAGGTCAGTCGTTCAAATAGTCAGTGAGGATCTGCACATGAACATTTCAGATAGCAAAGCATGGAGAATTAGACGGACTACCAATAAGATGGTTAGAGGAAAGGAGATGGAGCAGTACGCTAGATTGCACGACTACTGTGCAGAGGTTTGAAAGTCGAATGTTGGCTCGACGATATTTGTTGAGCTAACACTGATAGTTTCTTTAACCATATGTACTGTTGTTTGGATGCATGTAGAAAGGGATTTTTAGCTGAATGTAGAAAAGTGATATGTGTGGATGGATGTTTCTTGAAGACTGAATATGGCGGACAATTACTATCAGCCATTGGAATTGACGCTAATAATGGTATATTTCCAACTGCCTATGTCGTGGTTAGGATCGAGAATGAAGATAATTGGACTTGGTTTCTTAAAACTTTAAAAGCTGGCTTGAACATCCCTATTGCTTGCGAAGAGTGGATGTTTATGTCAGACAAACAAAAGGTAATTCTTGTATTCTGTTCACTACAGTTTCATTCCAAGATGCTTGATGAATGCTTTTTTCCTTACACTCTATTTTAAATAAGTTTCATTGTATATAAATTAGCAGTAGTTTCTTGTACAAATGTTTGTCCCCTTACGTTCTATTTGAAATGTTATTGACAGTATATATGTTATATTATAGGGCTTGATATATGAATTCTTTGGAGACGATATTTTCAGCTGTAGAACATAGGTGTTGTGTCAGAAATCTATGGACTAATCTTCAAAAGACATTAGGGGGTAATCAGAAAACTAAAGAGATATTGTGGAATGTTGCACGATCATCATACTTGGCTAATTTTACTAAGAACATGAACCAACTTAGGGTATGCAACCAGCCAGCCTACCAATGGCTAATCGGGAAACCATTTTCTCGGTGGAGTAGGAGCTATTTTAAGACATTGTGCAAATCAGATTTGTTGCTGAACAACCACTATGAGTCATGGAACATGTGTATCTTACGAGCCAGAAACAAGCCAACTATAAGCTTGTTTGAGACTTTGAGGTGCCAGATAATGGAGAGGTTTAGGGTGAAGGGTGAGTTTGCTTCTAGAAACTGGAAAGGTCCAGTGTGTCCAAGAATTCAAGCTAAATTGGAAATGATTAAGAAGGCAAGTTTCAACTGTTATACAATACCGAATGGAGCGATGACGTTTGAGGTGGAAGTTGATTGTAAACGGTTGGTGGTTGATTTGAATAAATACACTTGCACTTGTAGATAGTGGGCGCTAAGTGGAATACCTTGTATCCACGCTATTAGTTGCATATATCGTGTCTCTGATTCACCAGAGAGATACATAGATAAGTGTTTGGAGGTGGCGACTTATATGAAGTCGTACGACTACCATGTAAGTCCAATGGTTGGACACGAGTCATGGGAACGATCAGGATTACATGAAGTTAAAGCACCCCCTTTGAGGGTTGATCCAACTAAGAAAAGGGGTAGGCGGACAACTAAACGAAAGAAGGGTCACACGGAGGTGCTTGAAAGAAATTCCAAAAGTGGTAGAGTAAGCAAGAACAGTACGACCATCAATTGTAGTGTGTGCCGAAAACTTGGTCACAACAAGAGAAAATTTTAAGAAACCCATGCTACAGTTGAGACAACCACTGCCAACGAAACTGCACCAGTCTCTGAAACCAATATGAATCCGTAGGAGTGATTGCTAGTTTGTTGCTGCTACTAGTTTGTTGATGGTACTTTAAGATTGCTGGTATTTAGGAGTACTTTTGTTGCTGCTTCTAGTTTTGTTGATGATACTTTTGTTCTGATATTTTTTCCTAGTGAACCATAGTGTTGTTTAATGGATCCTGCACTCTTTGGATGTATCATGAACTCTTTGAATTCAATCTCTGCTCACAGTTATAGTGAATTTCTCAAGTCTTCTTTCCCTTACATGATGAACTCGAAAATCAAAATTATGAATTCTTTACATGGATCATGACACCTACTGCACCATATGAAACTAATAAAATATTATGCCATATGCATTTCCTCCAACTTAAAGAAAATCTTGTAATATGCAATTACAAGGTGTGATTACAAACACCAAAAGTAAACAAGCTTCAATTACATGTTTAGAATATAAGAAATGATGTTCCATGTGAACCATAGTGTTATTATCATCAATCCGAATCTCATCCATCTACTACCGAATAGGACTCGGTTATTACTCTTCTTCAGTTATCGTATTTGTCGGTGTAAACCAATAACAACATGTTTGACATGTGTATTGAGTGCAGGATCTCTCCATCAAAAGAAATTACAAGCATCAATCGTCTCAAATACAAAATCAACATCGAATCAGTAGATATTAAAGAAAATAATCTGCTCAGATACGACATCACTTCGAATCATCATTATCTCAATATCTAAAAAAGAAATATATTGAATGCCATGGTGCTAGATGGCTAGTTAGTTATCAACAAACCCTCACTTATGAGATAAGCCACCTTGATGATTACAGAAACACCGCTCAATAAGATGAGTATAATCGAGGGAGGAGAACTGAGGGAGGGAAATGGATTTAAGGGAGGAGAGAATAATAGAATCTATAGAAGAGTAGAATCGAGAGAATAGAACGGAAAGAGCTGACGAGCTTAATTTCGAAGAGAGTCAGGGATATGATTTGGTAGGGAGAGTAGAATCGAAGGAGTTGGGAGTAGGGCTGTTGACGAGCCGAGCTTAGCCAAGCTTTGCCCAGCTCGAGCTCGGCTCGTTTGGTGTGAACTCTAGCTCGAGCTCGGCTCGAGCTCGAATCAAGCTCGGTCAAGTGAGCTCGAGCTCGGCTCGTCCAAATTTTTTTGGGCTCGAGCTCGGCTCGGCTCGGTTCGAAACTAGCTCGAATACAAGATTTCGAGCTCGACTCGTCTCAGCTCGAAACTGGCTCGTTAACCAACCTAAACGAGCTCAAGCTCGACTTGGGCTCGTTTGCAGGCTTTGGGACAACATTCAGCGTGCAGGCCTGAGAAACTAACCAACAAAATCTGTAAACAGGACAAGGGAACTCAAGTATACTAACCAACAAAAAAACAGGGTTCTGGAAAGCAGGACAGGAATCAATTAGGACATGAATCTGTAAACTAACCAACAAAAAAACAATCAACTATTGGAAAGCAGGACAAGGCAACTCGATTAAACTAACCAGGGTTCTGGAGGCGCCGATCGTCTATAAGGCAGGACAAGGAAAGCAGGACAAGGGAAGCAGGACAAGGAAAGCAGGACCGTCAGAAGCAGCCGATCGTCAGAAGGCGCCGACCGTCAGTTGAAGGCCGCCGATCGTCTGGATGAGCCGCTCGTCTGGAGGCGCCGTGCGTCTGGAAGCCTCCGATCGTTGGAAGGCGCCGATCATCCGTAGGCCGCCGCCGGCTGGACTCGGCCGCCGGCTGGACTCGGCCGCCGGCTGCTGCGAAGGATTTGGTTTGGGGGTCTCTTCGACCTCAAGCTCAAACTTTCGAAGAAGGTGCTAAATTAGAAATTAGGTTTTCATTTGAGATTGAAATGGGGATTTAGGTTTGAGAGAGAGACTATGCAGGTAGGTAGGTGGTAGGACTGCAACGCAACGTTTGGGTGCTTTTTTTTTTGGGTGAAATTGGTTATTTAATTGGATGGAAAATTGTTTGTTTACGTGATTTAAATCCGTTTGATATCCGAGATCAATGTACCATTGATTTGTTAAAATGAATTAGTGTAATTGAAAAAGTTTATTGTGTGTAACGATTCCCTCACTCACCCAATGATTCTAACAATCTTATCTAACAAAATGTTGAATACATGCATTTCTCCGAACAAAATATTCCACTAAAATCGGCTGATTTAATAATCACTGAATTTTTTCAATCATAGGGAAGATCATAAGAATCACTTCATACCAAAAGTTCTGTTAGAGTATTTGTTATTTTCTATTATACTGGGAATTGTTAGACTCGTGCAATGAACAAATTTAGACAGTGAAACTGCGAATGGCCCATTACATCAGTTAAAGTTTGTTAGATGGTACTTGCTACTAGGATAACCGTAGTAATTCTAGAACTAATACTCATAATCACATTGCAATAGTAGTTTGATCTTAGAGAGAGCAAAAACATGTAGGAAAAAAGAACCCTAAACCCTAAACCCTAAACCCTAACAAATTGGTCATATGATAGACGTTTGATCTTAAACTATACAGTATAATTCACTACATCATACTAATACTAAAACTATAAAGTATAAATGTTTTGTGTTCTTGATTCTTACTTCTTAGTTCTTACTTCTTCTTACTTCACAATTAGGGTGTTACCGAACAATAAAAATAATTGTATATTCTAAAATTTGATCATACAAATAATCAATTATGTAAATCTTGGAAACTCTTTGTCAAGTTAACATATATTATTTTTACTTTATGCAATTTCATCTCTTATAAAGTATAATTCACGAAAGCATACTATGACAAATAATGTTATATTACGAACATATAGTATGATTCACTAAAGCATACTATAATAAATAATGTTATATTACGAACTTACTCATTTTTATGACTTATTAATTATCATTACTTTGTAGGCATACTGAAAAATCAAAATGAATATTATTGTTTACAATATCTAGAAGTTTTAAAAAAAACCGAGCCAAAACCGAACCATTTCATGAGCCAAACTTGAGCCATTTCACGAGCTAATCGAGTCAGCTCACGAACTCTGAAATCGAGCTAGCTCGCGAGCTCGAAAAATGAGCTAGCTCGCGAGATACTTCATCGAGCCAGCTAACGAGCCATTCTCGAGCCAGCTCACGAGCCGTGTAACGAGCTCTAACGAGCCAGCTCGCGAGCTTCATTGTTCGAGCCAACGAACCGAGCTGGCTCGCAAGCCAGCCGAGCCCAGCAGCCATGAGCTCGAGCTCGGCTCGTTAATAAACGAGCCGGCTCGCGAGCTGGCTCGGTTCGTTTCGAGCCGAGTCACGGGCGAGCTTTTTCCGAGCCGAACGCCGAGCCGAACACGAGCAGCTTGGTTCGTCAGCAGCCCTAGTTGGGAGGGGAAGAGGTAATTGGGTGCAAATCTTATCCTTTTTATGAATATCAAAACACAACGTTTAATCATCTTTTTTTTTTTTTTTTTTAATTTCTTGTTGGCAGCTGACTCTGCAGATGTATATCACTACATAATCATTTCTCTATGACACGTCAGATTTCCGTCAATGAAATAAACGGAATGGTAAACGGTGACACGCAATAAATAGTTGGGATGGTATTATGTGAAGGAAATAAAGTTAAGTGGCGAGGATGAAAGAAAATGAAAGTTGAGTGGCATATGGGGTATTTTACTCCTCCGAATTCTATGATGACAAGGTGAGAATTTCACATTTTAGGGTGAATTCAAAGTAAGTTGACAAAAATGTCCTCGTTATTGGGGATGTATGGATTAAAGCTGGGAAATTTTGGTATTTGTCATATTCTTTTGTTTTGTTTGTTTTATTTATTTTTATTTTCTTAGTCCAAGAATCCACCCATCCAAACGATCTATTCTCAAATAGATTAGAATTCCACCTCAATTCTTGAGCACAAACTACTCATTAGCCGTATAAAAAAAAGGGTCAAATACCTTACTAGTCCCCGAAACTTTGAGTCGGGTTATAGATCAGTCCCGAAACTTCAATTTGTTACAGACTCGTCCCGAAAGTATGGACTCTGTTACGAGATGATACTATTCACGCCAACGAGGATTTTTTCGGGTGGTTTTTCCATGTCATCCAGTCCATGTCACTTGAAATACAATTAAATAATAGAATTAACCCGTTTTAAATTAACCCTGAATCAACCGATCAATATGATTTTGACCCAAAATTTCTGAATCCCTAATCTCTTCCTTTCTAACCTAATCTGAAACTGAACTCCACACCAGAAATCCGACTAACTCAACTTCTCCTACAACCCATTCCACTTCCGACCAGCAACCTTAATTTTCCCTAAATCTAACCCCCCCTACAAATCCATGCAACTCATTCCCCTGCAAATCCTTGTTACTTTTCCAATTTCGCTCTATGTTTTGATAGAAATAGTCAAAGTTTCTTCGGTGCATCTTCATCAATCAATAATAGACGAATCTCTGCGAGTAGGCAAAGCAGGATGAGGAATCCCAATCAGAGCAGCCGTCACATTGATCTCAAAATTAGGAACATTGAATCGATCCAAACCCTAATGTTCTGATTAGTCCTCATATTGATGGGAACGAAGGTTCCAGGCGATTTGTAGTAGTTGACGGTCTCGTTCTTGGCTGATTCAATGTTGTTGAGGTCAATTCCGATGTGTTTTTCGTCAGGGTCGTTGAACTCCGGGTTCCGACCTGTATCAAACTCGATCGCGAGGAGAGGAGCTTGAAAGGGGACGGTGGCGTTTGTGAAGAGGCGAAATCCAGGTTGGTCGGGATCTCTAGTAAAACCAAGAAGACGAAGGAAGTGACGACGGTGGAGGAGTTGGAGCCGCCGATGATGATGGGGATCCGGGTTGGGTATAAAACCCGACCGGGGAAGTACTGGTTGGCCTCGTTGGTGAGGCTGATTATGAATGGACAATGCGTAAACGAGGCTAATGCAGATACCATACAAAAGTTCCTGAGGTTGCCGGCTTGTTGGTCGGAAGGGAATAAGTTGCAGGGATTTGTAGGGTTGGGTGGGGTTGTAGGATGAGTTGAGTTAGTTTGAGTTCTGGTGTGGAGTTCAACCGTAGAAGACGAAGAGGAAGGAGGCAGTCATAAATTCTCTACTTCAGTTTCAGATAAGGTTAGGAAGGAAATGATTGGGGGTTTGAGGAATTTCAGGTCAAAATTATATTGACCGGTTGGTTTGAGGTTAATTCGAAATGGGCTATTTTTATTATTTAATTGTATTTTAAGTGACATGGATCGGAATGACGTGGAAAAAACCGCTGGGAAAAATTCTCGTTGGCATGAATTGTACCATCTTGTAATGAAGTTCATACTTTCGAAACGAGTCTGTAACAAATTAAAGTTTCTGGATTGATCTGTAACCCGGCCAAAATTTCGAGACTAAGATATTTGACCCTTAAAAACCGACACATTAGTTTTATTAACTTTTATCGGAGAGTACACGTCAGATTATGATGGATGCAAGTTCAAACACGTCAAACAGCGGTCTCCGGCGGCTGGCTGAAGAGAAAAGTCCGCCTTTACAACACAATATCCATATTTCTTTATTGTCTTTATTTCTTTATTTTCTTAAGCGGTGGCAATCATCAAGATTCTCTGTTCCCAGAAATTATCTTCTTATCTTTTTGTCTTATAAATATTGGGCGGCACCAGTGTTAGAAAATTGAAATTCTCAAATTGAAAACAAAGTAGCAAGGAAGGAAAGGAAGAAATGGAAGTGTTGCAGGAAGAAGAAGAGTATAACTGGAGGGAAGTAAAGTTGCCATCTTTAATCCCTAAAGTTCCAGAACCAGAGCTGGAGAGAGAGAAAGGTGAAAGGAGGAGAGGCAGAGATATTATCATAGCAGTTGACCATGGACCCAACAGCAAGCATGCTTTCGATTGGGCTCTCATCCATTTCTCAAGGCTTGCTGACACCCTCCATCTTGTTCATGCCGCCTCAAGTACTCTCTTCAAACTTCTAGGCTTTTTCATCTGATTCAATTTTTAATTTGGGCGTCTTCTGTTCTGATGGAGCCGGTTGTTGCTTTTGCAGGTGTGAAGAATGATGTTGTTGATGAGATGACACAAGGGCTTATGGAGAAGCTTGCTATTGAGGCTTTTCAGGTCTCTATGGTCAGTGTTCATTCCTTCCCTGTTATATGCCTCTTTTTCATTTGTTTCCGTTCTGAAATTTAGAAGTTCCATGTGTGTTTTATATGGAAATCAAGATCCGTAACTTGGATCCCGTTTTAGTTGATTTGTTATCTCTATACCTTCATCAAATGTAGGCAGTTGGGAACTCGAGTGACTTCCATTTGTATTATTTTCTATGTTGTGGGTTCTATAGTTTATAGCTTGAGATTTGGTGTGGAAGTTTGATGATGGTGTTTTGGAACCAACCTCAAAGGTGAAAAGTGTGGCCAGGATAGTGCAAGGAGATGCAGGGAAAGTAATATGCAAGGAAGCAGAAAGGATTAAGCCTGCTGCTGTGGTGATGGGGACTAGAGGGAGAAGCTTAGTTCAAAGGTAAACTTGAGAGTTGAGACTGAATCATAACACTCCATTGCTTTACTGAATACTGATGTTGGTGCTCTTCTGTTCCCACAGTGTGCTGCAAGGAAGTGTTAGTGAGTATTGTTTTCACCACTGCAAAGCTGCACCTGTCATCATTGTTCCAGGAAAAGGTAACTAATTAATTGTTAACAGAAATTGAAAGGGAGAGTCAAGTCAGATCTCATGGAATATGTTGTGTTAATGGTTATGGATTATGATTATATCTGTTATTCATCTGCAGAAGCTGGAGATGAATCGTTGGTGACATGGAACTAGGCAATGGTGAATGAGATAGAGGGCCTGTGTGCTGTGTGTTTATCTTGCTTCATTTCACATTAGTTTCATTGGTTGAGGATGAGTGGAAACTTGAAACAGATTGATTTTGTGTATTGTATGTATAAACGGAAAGAATGATATAATGTTTCTTTGTTTTGCTAGTGAGAGGATTGAATGCCTCTTGTTGTTTGTATTGCTAATGTAATGTTAGCCACTGTTAGTTTTTCTTAAGACTGATGATTGTGGGTGTCATCTGCTTTCTCTCCAACCTTATTCATGGTTACTGATGTTAGACATAACCTAACGGGGTGTGTTTGGAATGAGAAATTGGGTGGATTTGAGGTATCTAATAAAATTCATTGTTTGGGTTGCCCAAATTCTGTATGTAGTAACATTTTAAGGATATGTGCAATCCAAGAGGCCAAATTGTCAGACTTGGAACAATTTGGCCTCTTGGTGCTGCAAGGGGGAGAAAATGGGGGCTAAATGTTAAGGCTTCTTGGCCTCCAAAGTGTGTCCCACATAGTTGGAAAAAGAGGGGACTAGTGGGCGCCAGCCGCGGCTCAGTCGCGGATTCTGAGACGGCGAATCCCGCAGTCTCTGAGATAATGAAATCTAGTCGTACAAAAATTAAACCTAAATCTAATGGTTAATATACATAGGGGTAAAAATAATTTTTCATTTCTATCTTCAACCATGAACCTCTGTTTCCCATCTTCTTCTCGAACAGTCGTCCCATCTTTGTCGTTGATCCTTTGTTGACCCTCAAACCCTCCCTTGCCGAGATCTAACTCTGTCGACCTCCGACGTCTTCGTCTCACACCGTCGCTAGCCGACTCCCGGTGCTCTGGCACCCACACAACCATATATCTTCCCTTCGTGCCCTGCTTCCATCCTCCATCCCGACGACACACTCAAACTCCTAGCTGCCCAAACTTCCGATTCTCAGTATTCTTCCACTAAAAAACAACATCAACCTTGCAACACCCGGTGCTTAACACACCCCAAATACCACCGCCCAACACCTGGATCCTTCAACTATCTCAGCGCACCGAACTACCAGCACCGGATCTAGCTCGCAGCTCTCTTTCCTCCCCTGTCGAGCATCAGCCTCCTAGCTTTCACTCCTCCCCTACCGAGCATCAGCCTCCCAGCTTTCACTCCTCCCCTGCCCAATATCAGCCTTGCATCAGTCGGCTCCAACACCACCGACCATCCAGCACCATCCAAAATCTAAAAGTGAGTATAATATCATTCCAAGTTATATACACTTACAAATTTCATAAAAAATGTATATTTATATAAATCTTACAGGGTAATATAAAGTGTGTAAATATCATATAAAGTGTAAAATCTTCGTACAAAGTGTATGCCTGTGTATAATTCGAATACAATAAGTGTGAATAAGTTGTATGAATTATGTACAATTTTCATACAAAGTGTATGCCTACATTGTTTTTACAAAATTTATACAGAGTGTACATCCTATACAAGTTGTATGCACCTCATATATGAACTTGTGTACAAGTCTAATACAGAGTGTATGACAAATACAAACTGTACACAGTGTATAGACTGTATAACAGTACCGTACAAAAATGTATACAACTTATGTACACTTTGTATAAACAACATACAAGATTGTACATCATAAAAATACAAAGTGTATATGGTTTATACAAACTGTGCACAAATCTCATACAGAAATTATGAAAAATACAAACTATAGGACATAATACACAATGTATAACGTCGTACATAGTGTATAAAACTTGTATACACTTTATACATACTACATACAAACTATACATCATAAAACACAAAGTGAACAATAAATACATGCTGTATATACAATGTGTACAACTCCACGCATAATGTATACAATTTGTATACACTTTGTACAAAATGCATACAACCTGTACGTCTGGATGCCGCACAATTTGTACGAAGAAATAATTTTTTCCCAGGAAAAATTTTTTTTTCCAGATTAGTAGATCGGGTATGCTGATTACGTTGGTGAAGAAGTTTTTGTCAATGGGAAACTCATCGAGAAACTTTTCGGTGATGGGAAATGGTGTTTTGGTGACTGGAGACAATGGTTCAATGATCAGAGACATTGGTCCGATTACCGAAATTAGCTGGGTGATTGGAAAAAAAATTAAATGTGAAATGACCATCTTACCCTCAATTAATCTAGAGATCTATTCTTGGATCATTTGGAAATTCAAAGGTTGTCACCAAACCAACAAAAGTTGGTCATTGTCACCGGAATCGGAGTCCCAGCCGTGTGCACCTTGTTTTTTAGCCGTTGCCTTTATTATAATCCTTACCTTTTTTTTTGCAATATGATCACTTAATTTTTGTTTTGGTGAATTTTTTAATGTGTGGTGCTCTTCCAACGATAATAAAATGGTCATAAATTAACAGCTATAATAAAACAGTCATAACTTTAGCTATATATACATATTCAATGAAACTTTCATTCGCTCATGACAACATACTCTTATCCATCTTCTACTAATCAGAGGCCTTCATGGCGACTAAAAAGCGAGGGCACCCTGGTCGACTATTAAAGATGAATGTTTGTGTCTAGCGTACGTTCAAGTATCTAAAGATGGTGGTGAACGCGCAGTCGTTGTGATGCGTTTCACACAAATAACTAACAAAGCTAACAAAAGCTAGGGTAGATCGTATTCCAAGGGTCTTCTAAGATTGACTACTTCAAAACTGGCAAAATACTCGAATGCAGACAAGTTGTGCGTGGTGTGAGTTCCACGACTTCTAATTCTAAGAAATGCAGAGAAATTAAAACAAATTAAACTAAAGCAGATTGGAAATTAGGGTTTGAAAACAGAGATGACAAACGAACTTAGACTTTGAATCCCCCTTCGTTCCCCAGAGCATTGACAATCAACAGATCAGCGGATTTCGATTCTCATTCAATCAATTCTAAGACACCACCATAACTCCTTACCCTTAGGTTTAAGACCGGCGAACGTTCACTCTATCCGTTCTAGCTACCAAGATTAATTAGTCGCCCAGGTACGGTCGCCTCTCGCAACGACTTAACTTAACTGGTGATATTACTAATGAATTATGAGTTACTCTTGCAGTGGATTAACCCTAACCGGTTCCTACGAAAGGCACGCTCCAATTATAAGGTTAATTGTTCAATTTGATGTTCTAAAGTAAGGCGAGCGTTCGCTTCTATCCTTAGCTTAACCAGAATCTAATCTAGGTGATCAATCCAGACAAGAAACATGAACAATGAAGAACAAATCAAACATGAATGAGAAACTGTTGAATTTTGAATCTAATCACCGCCGATCCGTGACCGCTTTAAAGCCCTGGGTCACTTAGGGTTCACCTAGTCTAAGCTCTAACGAGTTTAGCTACTCATGTTTATCACAAAAGAATCAAAGACAAAGAAAGAGTTCATCATTCAACAGAAAAGAATCTGAAAAACCTAATTTAGACGACTCCGGCAGACTTCGATCTTCGGTAAACTACACTCCTAGCTCCGATTCTCCGAGATGAAAGGGATGGCGTCACGATCTCTTTCCGGCTCTTCGAACTCTAACTCTTCGCTCCAGAACTCCAGAGAAATCGTAGGATTCTCATCACCGAAGTGTATTATGCGGTAAATTATGTGGTCTCTTATGTGGTCTCCTCTTATTGGGTCGTCGGGTTAAGTATTTATACTTAACCCTAATCAGCCGGATTTCTTCTAATATTTTCGCCGAAATTAATATTTGAAGGATTTTCGCGAAAATTCCTTTGTAATCCGGGCAGGAATTTTCTTGAACTTGATTGGCTCCTTTGATCGATTCCGGTTCAGTTCCTCGATGTTCCAATGCCTTAGACACGTCCTTGGTTACTTATTCGACGGCAAAAACCTGTGCTAACATAAAAACACTAGAAAACCATCAAATAGACCCGAAACAGGCCAAGGTAACACAAATGGCACGAGATAGGGCAATCGATTGAATATTCGTTATTCTACCCTAAAAACCATGTCTTAAGCAAAGAAATGTCGCTTAAATCAGGCTGATAATCACGTCAAATCGAGTGTCATCAAATACCCCACACTTAAGCTTTTGCTTGTCCTCAAGCAAACTGAATAGAAACGCTCATGTTCACAAATGATAAGATCGATTAAATTAGAGCTCAATCAAACACAATGAATTATTAGACAGATCGATCCTAGAACAAGAAACCTAACATGCATACAGATCAGCCAAACTACCTGGTGTCACTAATAAACTGCACACGACAAGTAATTAGCAACCAATTATGCACGAATTTGACCTGACCGACCAGACTCCTCACACAGGATATGTATAGTACAATGAGAACACTCACTCTCTGTGTTTAAGAACGTGTTTCTGCTCTCAATCATTTTCTGTTACCGAATTCTGTCATAAGTTTGCATTTCAACCACATCTCCACCACTGTGACAACACGAGTATCTAGTCAAGAAGGACTTCCCTGCTAGGACCGTAATGAATTCTACACTACTCGGGTTTATAATGAGATGGATTATGGGAATGTATGATGATGGCTTTGTGCGGTGTAGCTTTCGACTAACTTCCCTCGAATCTAATCTATGGCTTCCTACCGTCTAACCAAACACGGGTGGAATAATGAACGCTCGTCCTATGATACCCTCAAGCAACCTAGCACTTATTTTCTTTTCTTTTGCACAATTTTTTCTTTCTTTTCAAACACACATTTTTTCTTTTAACTTCGTTCTTCCATTTGTAGGAAGAAGAACGTTTATTTGAACTAACTTTAAACTTTTCTGATTTTTCTTCTTTTCTTCATTTTTTTTTCGAAGCTTGCTTCTTTTTCATCTTTTCTATTTTTTTTCTTTTTGTGCCGATTTTTTTCTTTTAGTTGCTAGAGGGGTTTACACGTCTGGACATATTAGCTAAGACCACCTGTTTAATGGCTATAGGCAGGTTACCACAAACCGACTTCCGGTAGGTCAATCTAGAACTACAACCACAGGGGATCAACGGAGAATGAAAGAAATGGGAAATGGTTGTAATGTATTATCGAACCGAAAGAACAGGCCAAGCTCAAGGGTCTAAACCTAGTGGATTTTATCGTTTGGTAGGCTATCTGGCTTAGTAGCTGAATCTAGGTGCCCCTATCCTTCTAGAACTCGTGTCATCGTGTGGTCTTGAGTAGGTCTCATGCAAATTCTAACTCATTCAAGTAAACAAAAAATCACTCAGAAAGAATTTAAATTGCAAGTTATGTGCAATGGATCAAAAGCTCACAGTTGGTTTGCTAGTCGGATTCGGTCATTTTCATGCAATCAAGGCTACAAACTACAAGTGTGATTTTAAAATTCTGTTCTGACCAGACAATTTAGCATCAAAGTATACAAGTTGGTTCTCAAGTTCTAGGTTAAGCAGTCTAAGCATCATTATGAAGGGTTGAACAACAACTTAACATCAAAAATCAAGAACTGAGCCATTCTAATGCTAGAGAGACTGGAATGGAATCACGAGGCACACAAAAACGCAATTCAAGGGCAATCAAGTTCATGCGAGGTTCTCTAGCATCCTACCCCACACTTAAATCAGACTGTGTCCTCACAGGACTAATTCTAGAGTTCAGAGTGAAGTAGAAGAACCTGGACCGAGATGATTGGCGTAGGGGATGAGCACGGATCCTCGGAGCGGAGGGAGTCTACCAAAGCGAAGCAAAGGGAATCTCCCAACTGCCTACAAAACAAAAACAAATGAAACATAAAAAGGAAACCGGGACAAGTGCCCCGGATCCACACAGAAAAAAGTTGGACCGAAATCCGAAAAGAATAAATAAAAAGAAGGGACAAGAAAGAGGATACAACCCGGTCACCGGTGGTCAGGTGGGCCGGGAGGTGGAAAGTGAGAGTGCTCGCCGAGCTGTCGTTGCCACTCCAGCTGAGCCTCATACCGCCTATCGGCGCGGCGCATATGCTGCTGCATAATAGTCCATCTCGCCTCTTGGGTGGCGTTGTGGGTGATGCGCCACTCCTGCAGTCGCTCATACAACTCACCAACATCTGCGGGGTGGTGTCGGGGCTGATGGGTAGGCGCCTGGTATGGATCGGGAATGTGTGGCGGCGACTGGTGTGCATACCCCGCCTGATGATGTGGCGAGGGTATATAGTCATGGAACTCTGGCGGCGGCTGCGACTGCTGCTCCTCAGCATCATCTTCTTCCTCCGACTTGTCCACAGGCTGGAGTGGAGGATCTGCTGCTACATGGGGACTGAGGTCCAGCTCTAAGTCGTATTCGACTGCCAAATCTCCTCCAACGGTCCTAACTTGGCGTCATGGAATGTTCGGGCCATATTCATGGCTGATGCCGAAGGAGATGATGAGCTGACCTATGAAGTTACCCCCAGGTAGAGCTGGCAAAATGCTGACCCGGCCCGATAAACCCGCCCAGCCCGCCCGGCACAGCCCGACCTTTGGCCCGATTAACCAAAAAGTCAACAATCCAACCCGCAGCCCGATGAACCCGCAACCCGATGAACCCGCAACCCGACTAACCCGCGACCCGATTAACCCGCAACCCGACTAACCCGCAACCCGACTAACCCGCAACCCGGCTAACCCGTAACTCGAGGAACCCGTAACCCGACTAACCCGCAACCCGCCCGCCCGACCCGAATAACCCAATTGTCACACAATTCATAATATTCAGTGCTTCAAATATCAACATTATGTCATTATTGAAGATATAAAAAATTTAATCTACTTCTGACTTCACCAAGTTTATTTCCAAAATAATTAAAATCAATTATATATAACATTGACAATCATAGTTGTAAATACTTCCATCTACCTGAACGAGCACGACTGCTCTGCACCATATGTCCATATCCATGTTTTTAAGTTCTTTCACCAATTAGCAATACAAGCAACTAATATAGTATGCAACACTACATAATTCGACACCAAACATTCATAATTCATAGAATAATCCAAAAGTCAAGTTTCAAATATGTTGATATATAGAAACACAATACTGATGAACATTAAAGTTTAAACCACTCATCCATACTTCAACCTTCAAACCAAAATTATAAAGAAAAAGTGTTATAACAAAATATTCATTCTGCATTGTCAACACTCAACAACAATGAATCCTGCAGCAACCAGAAACTAGAATGCATCTATGCAAGACTCACGTCTTCTCCATCAGTAACACTTAGCACCATCAGTAACAATGTTAAAAATCTTAAGAACGTTGACTATATTTGTCATCTAACATAAAATCAAAACGTTTGGTCTAAAAATGTCATAAAAAGAAAGTCGCTAGATTTGATACTTTTTTGAAAGAATTGACTAAATTTATAAATGAGTCCAATGTTAAACCCTCCTAGACCTTAAAAGCTAAAGTATATTCAATTTCATTTCATTTATTATAAGTATATTTAATTTATAAAAATGAATTATTATTTTTAATATATGAACTACTGCTACAATCCTTAAGAGGTAAGCCTACTCGCGATTAAAAATTTAATATATTTTTAAATTATTTATCACATAAAAAAATTTACATAAAATTTTGCAAATTGTAGTTGAGAGTTGAGACTAATAAGTAATAACCCGTGGGCAACCCGAGACCCGCCCGATCCGCGACCGATGAACCCGCGACCCGATGAACCCGCGACCCGACGAACCCGCGACCCGACGAACCCGCGACCCGGTGAACCCGCGACCCGGCTAACCCGCGACCCGGCGAACCCGCAACCCGACGAACCCGCAACCCAACGAACCCTTAACCCGACTAACCCGCAACCCGACTAACCCGACCCGTGGCCCGCCCAGCCCGCCCGTTTGACAGCTCTACCCCCAGGAGTCTGCGAGGTGGCGTCCGCCTCCTGGTCTTCTAGCGGAAGATGCGTGCCAGCACCCAGCCGGGGTGGAGAGGGTAGCTCTCTCGGATGGCTCGAAGAAGCATAAGCTCCTCCTTGAGGATATGGTGGTGATCCTTATCTGGAACATATAAAAGCGACCTACGCCAAACCATATGAATAAATTTAAAGAGAGGGTGAGAGAGGGACTTAACTGAGTCATGGCCCGTGAGGCGATCACCGGGCACTCCAGTCATGTGGCTCCAAAGCGCGTGGTAAGTCTCCTCGTCATCATCGTCGCCCCAGCCTAGGTGATGGTCGTGATAATGCTCGTAGGGGATGCCAAAATGAGCAACAAACTCATCGTAGGTGAGCTGCCTGTACACCCCACCAAGATAGAAGGTCACAACCTTCTGACGCTGCTTCCTCTTGTGCTCATCCAGATCAAAGGTCGCCCAGAACTCCTGGAGAGCAATGTCTGGGAAATCGGCATCTATGGTGGTCAGCTCTAGGAGGCCGGCCGGTGCTAGGGCGTCATGCACATTCCGGTGGTAGTCCTCGTCGTGCTCGGAGAGGGACTCCATGGAAAGAGGGCGCACGTTAGCTCCACGAATGTGCTGGATCTTCTGGAAGCACTCGAAGTAGAAGTCAGGAAGACGAGCTAGAGTGCGATGGTATCCAGCCCGGCGAGGTAGTGCGGGTGGAGGACCCAGAACGGCGGGTGTGACGGGAGCGGCATCTCCGGAGCTCGAGGCGCCATCAAGCCGCGCCTTAGTCCTGCGCTCATAAGTGGTGTTCCTAAAACCAGAGCGAAACCAGATTAGTCAACTAAAACCCTACCCCACACTTAGTAGAAAAACTCAATTTCACAAAGAAATGAGGGAAACCGAGTGGGGGTAAGCAAAGCTGATTAACCGGTAATCACAAGCAATGAAATGCATGCTTAGGAACAACCAGAATTGAATAGTACAATCAGAGTTCAAAAAGTCAAACCGACATTCAAAAAGTCAACATTAAAGCATATTGAACCATAATCATGGCAAGACTATCACAACGGGGAAATTGACGGCATAATATGATCTCAGATGGCAAACACAATGATATGAACGAGAATGAGCACATCAGGCAACCAAATGATCACAACAATTCAAAGTCAAACCGACATTTTCTCAAAAGGCAACATCACAAAGAATCAATCCTATGCATAGCAACACATGATCAAATGATATGGAAATTAAGCACGAAACTCCCTAAACATGCTAGAACAGTTCAACAAGTTCAGCTAACCTAGTTCTCACGAAATCAGTCGGCACGCAAATCGAGGCAAACCGAAAAGTCAACCAAAAGTCAACCCCGACGAAATTCAGCAATCCATATGTCAAAAGATTCGTATTGAAAAGTTCTACAACTTACCTTGAAGCCATGGATGCTAAAAATGAACGGTTTGGGAGGAATCGGTGAAATATCGAAGATTCTAGGGTTTGGGAGAACTAGAGCTGTAGAGCTCCGATTCGGCTGTTCTAGGGCTCAAAACGATCGGAAAAGAGAGGGGAGTTGAGCGGCGGCGGTCGTGGCGGTGGAAAATGGCGGCGGCGGTTTTGAAAAGGGTGGTGGCGGCGATTATTTTGAAAAACAAAAGGGGAGGGTTATTTTTCGGGTTTGGAACGAAAATGGCAAGTGGAGAGAGAGGGTCTGAAGTCCGGATTTTTAAGTGGAGGATTGGGTGGTTTTCAAAAGGATTTTTGGCGAAAAGAAAAGGGTGTTTTCGCCTAAAACAAACGTTCAAATGCACTGCCGGTTTTCAAAGATCATTTCGCCGAAAATTCCCATATGTTTTCGCCAAAATTAAGAGTTAAAATCACTGCCGGTTTTCAAATAGATTTTCGCCGAAAACACTCAACTTTTCAAACCGAAAATATGAAATAGGAGACCGGGTTCAAAAATTCAAAAGGCGATTTCGCCGAAAATAGGGGTGATTTCACCGAAAATTTTGAACTACTCGGGTGAAAATATTTTCGTAAATCCGGCCAACTTCAGAAAATCACAGTTAAATCCACAAAAATCGGAACGACCTCAATCAACTGGCGACTGACACTACGACAAGCAGTCTACACACGAAAAATAGGAAATCAAACAAAATGACACTTTTGGCTCCCCCGAACCGACTCTAAAACACTAAGGTTGACACAAATAAAAAATGGACTCCAGCCGTGGGTTGCCTCCCACGAAGCGCTCTCTTATTAACGTCCTTGAGCTGGACGATACCTGGATGGTATTAGGAGACATCCCAACTCAGATTCTCCTTAACGCTCGCGTCGGAGCTCATGAAGTACAGCTTCGGGACTTCTCCGGTAAGCGTGAATCTCTTCCCGTTCGCATGCAAGAGCTTGGTACGTCCATCGGGAAGATGATCAATGATCTTGAACGGTCCGAATAGCTCTCTGGAGAGGTCATCCTTCATGAGTGTTATGATGGAAGGAATGAGGACTGTCGACTTCTTCTTTTCTTTTATCTCCGGCTTGGTATCACCAGGATCGGTGATCGTCAGTATTTCTTTAGGAGATGCTTTCGGCTTCTCCCTCCATACTTGTTCCGGCGCCGGTTTCTCGGAACGATTTGATGGTGCAGCTGGCTCAGTGGAAGACGGCGGAATTTTTGGCCTCCAGACGATTTGGGTCTTCTTCTTGTTCTTTTCCAGAGGTCTGCTCGGTTTTGTGCTCAGTGGCTTAGAAGAGGCTTGCAGTTCCTTCTTCTTCTTCTTGAGCGGCTTCTGAACCGAAGTTTCTAGCTTCTTCTTAATAACCTGTTCAATATCTGCAGCAACAACTGATCTAGAGACACTGGAAGAAGCATTAGTAACGGAGTTGACCGGAGTCAACTCCACAGTTTCAACAGCTAGGCAGTGAGATTCTTCATTCTTAGAGTCATATTTCATGCCATCTTTAAGACGGAACGTTTTCGTTTCTTTACCGACCCTTAGAGTTAAAGAACCATTTAGAACGTTAATATTCATTCCAATAGTAGCCATGAAAGGTCGACCTATGAGAATGGTAGAATCATCCGTACTAGTATCCATAATCACATAGTCAGCTAAGAACGTGAACGGACCACATTTAGTAACAACGTCTTTAATCTCTCCCTTAGGGGTTTTAAGTGATCTATAAGCAAAGACAAGTTGCATACTAGGCGGTTCAAGTTCTCATAGGTTCAATTTTTCAAACAGGCTCATAGGCATGACATTAACAGACGCTCCTAGATCAACTAAACAACGTTCAATCTCAACATCATTAATGACCAAAGGTAAAGTAAAAGAACCAGGATCAGATAACTTAGCTAGATATGGAGAGGCAGGTTTCTTAATACGAATGTCAGGATATCCTTCCTTGTTCCCCTTCATGCCAGTCTCGATCCTTGCATTTGGAAGCAATGCTCTTGGAAAAGGAGGCTTCACGACGTACGGTGCAAGAGGAGGATCATCCTCCTTAGGCGCCGATTTCTGTTCTCCTTCTTCCTCCGGAGTTTCAGCGATCCTGCGTAAGACAGAACAAGCATCAACAATAAAGTTTGGGAATTTTCGAGCGGTTACCATCTTGGCTTGCTCCTTTCTTGGATTCGGCTCTGTCTGGCTTGGAAGTTGGCCAAATGGTCGACCAGATGCTAGCATGCTCGAGATGTTGTTCACGGCTTGCTCAATTCTTTGTTCAGATGCTATCTGTTCTTGATTGAGAAGTGCTTGAGCCTTGAACTGACTGTCATGATCATCGAGTCTGGTGATGATCTGGCTGAGTTTCTTATCCAGGTCACTGACATTGTTCTCTCTTTTATGCTGCTGCCCTGGATAGGTATTATTAAGATATTGATTCTGGCGATTGCCAGGAGCAGTTCCATAATTACCCGGATTGCGATGCGGCGGCTGGTAGACACCTGCCGGCGGATGGTTAGGCTTCTGATCCTGAGCTGGACCAGCCGGGCGGTTATTCTGGTTCTGGTTATGGTTGGCGCCAGCATTGTAGGGAGGTTTGTCTTGATAGTTCCCTTGCTGTCTGAAGTTACGGTAGCCAGCATAACCATTCTGATTATTAACGAAGCCTTGTTGAATGAAATTTACCTCTTCGGCAGACCAAACTTCTGCCTTACCAAAATTCTGACAACGGCCTCCATTATGTGCGCAAGCTCCACACCACTCGCAATCGGCAACGTAGAAAGAGGCTGTCGGCGGCTTGATCGGTGTGGTAGACTTCTTCAAATGCTTCTCTACTTCTGCTTTGATTGTAGCTTCGAGATCTAGCTTGCTCCTTGATCCTTCAGATTGTCGTTCCCAGTTCCTTGACTTGGAAGCACAGTTTACGAAGTGAAGAAAAGCAGCTTCAGGTGTTAGTGTAGTGCAATCCCCTTCAGCTAGAGAACTGACCCACTTGGCAGATTCTGCTCGAAGTCCTCGAGCAAATATTTCAGCTAACTGCCTCTGCTCGAATCCATGATGAGGGCATGTGTAGAGAAGTTCTTGGAATCGATTCCAAGTATCATACAAGCTTTCTCCTTCTTTCTGGGAGAATCTGGCGATGCTGTCCTTGATAGCAGTTGTTCTGGCCAGAGGGAAGTATTCTTCAACGAAGTCCTGAGCCAGAGTATCCCAATCAATGTAATATCCAGGTGGTTTGCCAGTAAGCCACCTCTTAGTAGGGCCTTTCAGAGAGAACGGGAAAGCTCTCAGACAAAGAGTGTTTTTGTCGAGGTTTCCGCTCTTGAAAGTGCTGCAGAGATCAAGGAAGTCTGCAAGATGAGTGCACGGATTGTCTAGGGGCCTGCCTTCAAACTGTAAATCCCTAGAGATCATAGTCAAAAATGGAATCTTGATCTCATAGTCAGGATCTCCTTCAATGCGCGGAACGGCAATGGCAGATCGAACGCTAGTCGTGCTCGGCTTGTTGTAGTCTGCTAGACTCTTCTGTGCAGGTGGTGGCAGCGGCGGTGGATCGCCATTTGGTGGTGGTGGTGGTAATCTATCATCCATGGCAGGAGATGGAGGAGGTGAGAGTGACTCAGTGTATGAAGCAGATGAAGATGACGGTACAGGTGAAGATGGAGATGAGGAACTCTCCTTCAGTTCCTCGATCTTGATCGGAGTGATGAATGGATTGGATCTGCCTTTCTTCAGAATCTGTGATCGTAGAGGTGGAGCAGAACTGCCTGGTCTCTCTGCACTCTTAGCCTGTTCGGTTTGAGAGCGAGTCCAAAGACGGTGAGGCATACACCTGTAAACCTACAGATAACAAAGACAAACAAAACCAGTGTAAAATCGAAGTGGATGGAAAGGTGAAAGATGGAAAGTAGAAGAATAAATTGCCAGTTCTTCTTTCGAACAATCAAAAGAATTCCCCGGCAACGGCGCCAATTTGGTGAACGCGCAGTCGTTGTGGCGCGTTTCACACAAATAACTAACAAAGCTAACAAAAGCTAGGGTAGATCGTATTCCAAGGGTCTTCTAAGATTGACTACTTCAAAACTGGCAAAATACTCGAATGCAGACAAGTTGTGCGTGGTGTGAGTTCCACGACTTCTAATTCTAAGAAATGCAGAGAAATTAAAACAAATTAAACTAAAGCAGATTGGAAATTAGGGTTTGAAAACAGAGATGACAAACGAACTTAGACTTTGAATCCCCCTTCGTTCCCCAGAGCATTGGCAATCAACAGATCGGCGGATTTCGATTCTCATTCAATCAATTCTAAGACACCACCATAACTCCTTAGCCTTAGGTTTAAGACCGGCGAACGTTCGCTCTATCCGTTCTAGCTACCAAGATTAATTAGTCGCCCGGGTACGGTCGCCTCTCGCAACGACTTAACTTAACTGGTGATATTACTAATGAATTATGAGTTACTCTTGCAGTGGATTAACCCTAACCGGTTCCTACGAAAGGCACGCTCCAATTATAAGGTTAATTGTTCAATTTGATGTTCTAAAGTAAGGCGAGCGTTCGCTTCTATCCTTAGCTTAACCAGAATCTAATCTAGGTGATCAATCCAGACAAGAAACATGAACAATGAAGAACAAATCAAACATGAATGAGAAACTGATTGAATTTTGAATCTAATCACCGCCGATCCGTGACCGCTTTAAAGTCTTGGGTCACTTAGGGTTCATCTAGTCTAAGCTCTAACGAGTTTAGCTACTCATGTTTATCACAAAAGAATCAAAGACAAAGAAAGAGTTCATCATTCAGAGGAAGAACAGAAAAGAATCTGAAAAACCTAATTTAGACGACTCCGGCAGACTTTGATCTTCGGTAAACTACACTCCTAGCTCCGGTTCTCCGAGATGAAAGGGATGTCATCACGATCTCTTTCCGGCTCTTCGAACTCTAACTCTTCGCTCCAGAACTCTAGAGAAATCATAGGATTCTCATCACCGAAGTGTATTATGCGGTAAATTATGTGGTCTCTTATGTGGTCTCCTCTTATTGGGCAGCCGGGTTAAGTATTTATACTTAACCCTAATCAGCCGGATTTCTTCTAATATTTTCGCCAAAAATATTGAAAGATTTTCGGCGAAAATTCCTTTGCAAATGAGGGGTTCCACCGGCTGATTCTCCTGGACTTCATTCTCGGTCGAAGACTTGATCGATTTCACCGAAAATTCCTTCAGTTGCCAACTGCCGATTTGTGATGATATTTTCGTCGAAAATACAAGGGTATTTTCGGTGAAAATTCCTTTGTAATCCGGGCAGGAATTTTCTTGAACTTGATTGGCTCCTTTGATCGATTCCGGTTCAGTTCCTCGATGTTCCAATGCCTTAGACACGTCCTTGGTTACTTATTCGACGACAAAAACCTTTGCTAACATAAAAACACTAGAAAACCATCAAATAGACCCGAAACAGGCCAAGGTAACACAAATGGCACGAGATAGGGCAATCGATTGAATATTCGTTATGCTACCCTAAAAACCATGTCTTAAGCAAAGAAATGTCGCTTAAATGAGGCTGATAATCACGTCAAATCGAGTGTCATCAGATGGCATCGTCAGCAACGGTCAACCAGGTGGGACATTTTGGGAATGGTTGGTCGTCCAATTTCATGAACAACTTCTCGGTGCTATGCGTACACAAGCTGGAAAGGAATCTCGAATGCGGATGATAGATAAGGGGTGCTCGGCATGGAAATGGACTCTTCGAAAGGCCATTAGTCACCAAGGAAGTGGCACAACTCAATCTGACGTGGTTAGTTCAACTTTATTGTGGTTCCTTGTTATTATTTGTATATTCTATGTAATAAATCTGATGACATTGTTGCCATTTGTAATCTATTACTTAGTACGAGTACGAAGCACTAGGATATTGATCAAGGAGAACGATAAACCTTCTCTATTTGAGCATTGTTGGAATATCGTCAAAGATTGTGCTAAGTGGCATAATGATCCTCAAATGCTCGTCCACCAATTCCTCCATTGTCTACAAAATTCGATCCACCCTTCCCCTTCGACCATATTGGCACACTGGTCGAGTAGTCAACCCCGACATACTCTTTGGCTCATCCTTAAGGTCGTCACAAAAAAAGCAGGCGAGAAACAAGAAGGTCAAAACGTTAACCGAGCCGTCAGAACTGCGCCAGAAGCACATTTGTCAAATGTTAGAATTCTGTGTCGGTATGCAAGATAGGGCAAAGTCAAGAGCTGAGTATGAAGGTGAACACTTGGACCTTCAGATGAGGAAAGGGAAGCATGGGCAAGAGCAATGGGAGTGCACCAAAAAATAGAAAGAACACCATGCCGAGTAGTGGGAATATGAGAAGCGGGAAAAGGAAGCAGCTTTGATGGAAATCTTGGAGAAAGATTTGTCCAAGATGACACCAAGGAAGAAGAAGTACTAGAGGGGACAACAAAACAAGATTCTGCAGTACAATCAAGATGATCCACACTCAACTCCACCATATTCAAGCCATTCTAGTGTTGGTGGTGCTGGGAATGATGGTTTAGGAGGAGTTGGTGATCGCTCATTCCCCTACTTCCAAGACTTGGATGACTACTGATGTGTTTGTAGTTTGCATTGTTCTCTGTGTTTTCAATAATTGTTATGTAGTTGTGGTGTTTTTGTATGTACCTCTCTATGTAATAGTTTTA
Organism: Linum lewisii; assembly: GCA_034768395.1. Lineage (NCBI taxonomy): Eukaryota > Viridiplantae > Streptophyta > Magnoliopsida > Malpighiales > Linaceae > Linum > Linum lewisii. The sequence continues at coordinate 27,823,961 of CM068304.1, forward strand.
ATGTCGTTATGAGTTTTCTTGTCATCAATAAAATTGTGAAATTGTGCAAATATTATTAGAGTACATAACAATTCATAAAAACATGACTCATACTTGGAAGTAGTTATTAGAACATATAACAAAACACAACATCACGCATATACTAGTTATTTCCATGTAAGTTCCAGCCGTGCTCTACCAATCAGTACGCAGAGCATGATGAGTTGCGGTATCCTAAATTATGTTATTCCATGCCTAGTATGCCACGAGTGTTGGGCCACCTTGGTACAGATCGTTGCGCGGATTTTCAAATTCATAATATGGATCTCTCAGCATCTCATCATCATAATCAACTTGTTCATCCTCAATAATTATGTTGTATAAAAGTATGCAGTTAACATTATGTTCTGTAGTGTGAGAACATCCCATGCCCTCTCAGGACCACGAGCAATTGCCCATCTCGATTGGAGGATTCCAAATGCCCTCTCCACGTCCTTCATATATGCTTCTTGTTACTGAGCAAACAAAGCTTCTTTGTTATTGGTGGGTTGCTAAAAGTCTTAACCAAAGTAGACCAAGAGGGGTAAATACCATCATCCAAGTAATAACAAGTGTCATATACCTGTCGATTTACGATAAATCGAGCTCTCGGGGTTGAACCACTAACAATGTGATCAAAGACGAGCGACATCTTGAGAACATTAATGTCATTGTTTGAGACAGGACTTCCAAAGAAAGTATGCCATATCCATGTGTTGTATGAAGCGACCACCTTGAGAATGATAGTAGGTCGATGTTGGTGACTCGTGTACGCTCCAGCCCAAACAGTCGGGCGATTCCTCCATTCCCAATGCATGCAGTCAATAGGTCCTATCATCCCTGGAAAACCACGTCTTGAATCTTGTTGGAGTAGTTTCCTCATGTCACCGTTGTTTGGCTCGCGAAGGTAGGTGAACGAGTATATGCTCAGCACAGCGGTGCAAAACTTCTTAAAGCATGCCAATGGTGCTCGCACCCATACGACAATACTCATCGACTGAATCGGCCGAACTGTCGTATGCTAGCATCCGAAGAACACTAATGATATTATGTTCGGGTGACAAAGATAGTCGACCTAGAACATCATGTCTTCGGGCAAATGAGGAGTCATATCGCACAACGTTACCCAAGACACGATTGAACAACCTGATTCGCATACCTAATCTCCTCCTCAAGATGCGATCATTGTATGTCAGATTTGGAGAGAAGTAATCCATCATCAGATGTGCATGGCCGACCTCCCTCTCACGGTCTGTTGGAGTCCGATGTCTTGGCAGGTGTGCACCATTTTCTTCTTTAATGAGCATGCAATCAATCAACTGGGGACGTGTGTTGTGAATTGTTAGACATATGTCATTGATAATTTATATGGAGGTAGTGGTGAGTTTCCTTCTCCTAGTGGACGACACAAGCAAAAGGAATAGGTGGGACATAAGGAGAAACTACTTCATTAACTTGAGGAGTCACTTCCATGGGCACAAAAATCTCCTCAATTTCTTCTTTGTCGCTTTCTTCTTCTTCACTATGTTCTTCTTGCGCCACCAACGATATCAGATGCTCTTCGGGTGAGTTAGGGTCGGTGGTGCTAGACAAAGTCCCTTGTGGTCTCAAATTTGATCCCACAAGCTTCACCAACTCAGTGATCTGTTGCTCCGTCCTTTGAGATTGAGCAATCTGACCCTTGATTTGTGACTCTGCAGCTGGAAACCTCATGTCATACTTGCTCTCCATGCGATGCGATCAATACTCTGCTCATTATTGATCTCCATTCTATCCAACCTATGCATAATCTCTCTAGTAGTCGGCTCCGCACTACCATATGATCCATTATAGGTCTTCCAGCTAATCTTGGAGGTTGGTATATAGGTCGATAACCACTTCTTGATCCTTGGTTCCCGGAATTTCACTTCTGCTCCTGGTTGTAGTCCTATTTGAACCAAGCTTGCTATTTGAATCCGTAATACCCAGACTGATTTTGAGGATAGACTTGAGAAATGAATTTCAGCTCCTCAATGTTCATAGGAAGATTGCTCTCAAAGTTGTGGCATGCGGTACCATTATGGTTGCAAGTCCCGAAACAGCCATACGACTCCTGGGAAGTTTTGGATCCAGGATATGTAAAACAAGCGCGCTCCAGATGAGGAAGATCACCACAACTATCACAGCTATTTACTTTTTGAAAGAACCTCCAGACGATGAACTTCCAGACTTAGGTTGTCCAGATGACATCCTATTAACTTGTTGATGCAACTTTTTCAACTCGGCAGCTTGAGAATCAACCAGGGTTTGTAAAGGAGTGATCTCTCCCTTACTAGAATCACGAAGAGCAGCTCTCGTCGTCCATGATCTACTCTGCTTCGCAACTGAGGCATAATGAGCAAGAGCCTCTTCTAGAGACAGAGTATAAACATCAACTTGCGCCAACTGATTCATTGTCATCGTTGTGGCATCATTTAAACAGGTGCCAAAGAAATTGGTAAGTTGTACATCTACGAACCCATGGTATGGGAAAGCTTTCAGGAGCTCTTGGAATCTGTACTAGAAGTCGTACAACGATTCATCATCCAGCTGCATGAATCGCGCAATCCTCTTATGAAACTCTAAAGTCTTGGAGGGTGGAAAGAAGTCCTCCAAGAATGCTTGGGCAAGCTGCTTCCAGTTGGTGAAATTTCCACCTGGTTGACTATTGAGCCACCTCTTTGCTGCTCCTATAAGTGATAAGGGAAACAACATGAGGTGAATAGCATTCGCTGAAACTCTCTGCTGCTTGTAGGTATTGTAGAGCTCAAGGAAGTTCTTAATGTGCACGGCTGGGCACTCTTCAAGACTCCCATGATATGGTCTATTGGCGACCATATTTATCAGATGCGGCTTCAGCTCGAAGTCTGCTGCTGCAATTTGAGGTATACCGATACTTCTTTCGGCTTCTCCCACCAGGTGAAATCCGCCAACGATCTCCTTGCATCCACCATATCTTCATGGAAAGGATTCTCTAAGTATTCGGGATGCTGCATAAACAACAAAAAAGAACAAGGAGTTACAAGTATGCAATCCTTATCACAGATACATGAACACAATCAAACAAGAACAACAAAAATGTAAAGGGTGGAACACAGAAACTCAAAACGTTTAAGACAAAAAAAAATAAGTCCTCGACGACGGCGCTAAAATTTGATCATTGTAGAAAGCGTGACCAAAAATACCTGGCTTTTGGCCAGGGTCGTATTTCCCGAGGGTCACTAGGTTTCGCTTACTCAGTTCTGAGAAAGGTGTTCAAATTGGTAGGACAAACAAAAAACACACATTTCACAATCACAATCTCAAGAAAAGGCTGGCTCAAGCTATAACGAACTAACTCAAGCACAGGCTCAAAGAGCATGGAAGTAGGCGTTTGAAAAAAATCATTCAAAGCGCGCAAAGAAAAAACATAGGTTGGATGAAATGGGAGAGAAATATGGGTCAGACAAGTTTCCCCTTTCGGGTTCATGAATCATGATTACACAACTTTGGACTAAAAACAGTTCTAACAAGCCAGAAAAGATCTTTCAACATAACATCGACACGAATCCTAAGCTTATTGGATAGAGTCAAATAGAACTCAACATTAACCACTAACAAACGGGCCTTGGTCACCATTTACATTGAAAGTAGAATGCGGACAAGGTATTCGATGAAATGATTTTTGGTCTTTAAACCTAACAAGTCATAGCTAGTATGATTGAACTTATGCATAACATTGAAGTGCAACACTACAGGAGACAAACAATTCAATCAAGGCATTACTAAATAAAAAACCCTAATCATGTATCTTTGTCATAGACAAAAGAAATAGAAGATTAAGAACACCTAGGTCTACATCACAAAACTTGAATTAAACCAAAATAAATCCAAAGTAATAGGAGTGTAATCAATCATCAATCCCCCTAAGGTTCCACTGTCTGAACCCTAGGAGGTTTAGTTACAACAGTACATAGTGGAGATTTGAGAAATACGACCTAGGAAGAAAGAGATGAAAAGCTTGACCAATTTCTTCGCGTCCGGATGGATCTGGATCTTCTTGTACTATTTTTGTGATGTGGGAGATGAAAGATGATGATGGGAGGATTATTTCTAGAGTCCAAGAGAGTTTTCTAGGTGCTGGAGGTCGGGGGTGTTCGTCGAAATTGAGCTGGGAACGAAGTCTTACCAAGTCTGGCAATTGGTTTCCAAAAACCCTATTTATAGAATTCTGCCCAGTATCGTGGTGTGTAACTAGCATGCACATCATTTACATGCCATCTGCATGCCAATTCTCACTGATGGGATGCTATCCTGCTTTTATTCCTTAGTGTCTCGTTGCATTTACGCTAACCCTACCTAGCGGCGTAGCGTCAAAACTTTAGAACTTGATATCTTGAGCATCTGGACTCCAATTTGAGCACCGTTTGAACTTGTGGCTTCATATCGACATTCTCTAAATAACATTATGACCTGAAAACTCATAAAAACACCTTGGAAAACGTGAAAATGGACCATAATGATCGTGGACTATTTGAGATGAATAATCATAAAGTTGATCAAATCGATTAAAAGAACAACATTAATGCTCAAATACCACATGAAAACGTATCAAATATGGGGGGGCGTAATATATTTCTATCTATCAGTGTCTCCTTGGTAAGTTTATAGGTGAGTCTCCCCCACTTTGTCTATTTTAGCCGCTTGCAAATCAACTTTAGGGCATTGATTGTGTCATTTATGTCTCGCATGAACCCTCTGGACTATACATAGTTCAGTTCCCAAGTGGACGTTTGTGAATGGATGCTTTGTGCCAGTCCTTGGCATATTAGGTCAATCCTGCTGCACTTCTGGACATGGGAATATGATGTGAAACTGCTGCAGATCCTACCGACGATGCGCTCGGTCTGGATGAATTTCACCGATGTGCATACTCCTCTTCTTACAAAGAAGGGAGTAAGCTCTATTGCCATTACTCTGGGTGTTCCTATGTTTACTGGCCTATACACTTATACATACTTGGGATTCCGGATTTTGAAGGTTTTCATCATGATGGAAGAAGCAGATGGTAAGCCAGAGTCAATATAGATTTCTCTTGGTGGTCGCCCCTTTGTAACGGTACAATGAGCTATCTCGTTCGACCTCTTGAACGACGATTAGCTAAGGGTCCGAAAAAGAGCTATTAGATTCCTAAGGCCACGTCTGGTATGCCTCCTCAGGTAGCAGGCGATGATCCTATGTCCTCTTCGGAGGAGAATGGATCATCTGCTCCTGTTGAGGAGACCTCTACCCAATCCCCCATCATTTAGGCAATGAGAGCAAGGTTTCTCATGAAGTGGAGAAATCACCTAAGCCGGATGATTTGCTGAGAGAGTAAGGTGCTACGTCTGAAGCATCAAAAGATGTAGAGGATAGCCCTACCTTGACTATCCCCGATGACACTGTGGCTAGAATTGGCCAGATTTACAAACCTGAAGGAACTTTACTTGGTATACCCCTGCATCCTGGTGTCTTTGGTGCTCCTGTCGTTCTAGAGGGAGATCATTTCCCTCCTCTTCATATCTCTCTGCCTCCAAAAGAGAAGTCCCCTACTAGATGTCAGTTGAGAACTCATGGTAAAGATCTTCCAAACTTACCTAGATGAAAGTGTTATGCTGGAATCTACGTGGTTTTAACACTTTGAATAAACAAAAATAATTATAGATATAGTTACAAAAATAACGTAGATATCATAGCTATTATGGAAACGCGTATAGAAGTTAATAAAGATGCTAGTATACTTTCTGCCTCTTTTTTTAGATTGGGACCATCATGAGAACTATTCTGCTCATTTGGGGAAAATCAGGCTCGTTTAGAGGAAACATATTTGTGTTACTATTAATAGTTCTTCAAGTCCGCATATACTCTCCTTTATCACTGAGAACGGGAAGTTGTTTAGATTGATTATTGTGTATGGTTCTCTAGGCGATTACAATGATATTAGATGTCCTTCTGAGAATTCAAATGGCTGCAAAAACATTGAAAGTATGCAGGGTTTTGATTTTTGGACTGACAATATTGGTTTTATTGAGCATAATGTTAATGGACCTTGGTTCACATGGCAGAATGGCAGTATTTCTCGTCGAATTGATAGTGCCCTTGCTAATAGTGATTGGTTATCTGATTTCCCTCAAAGTTAGGTTTCTACTCCCTCATTTGGTTTTTGATCGTTGTGGTTTGCTGCTAAATACTAATATTCATTTAAAATCTTACCCGAAGATCTTTAGGTACTTTAAGATGTGGAATGATCATCCTTCTTATAGTGTTATTATTGATAAAGCTTGGAAGACAGTTGTTTTTTTGGCTCTCCTCTTATCCTAGTCTATTATAAGCTTCAACTTATAAAAGATGACTTAAAGAGGTTAAACAAATGTTATTTTTATGCTATTAGTGAACGCGTGAAGGAGGCTGAAAACTATATGACTGCAGCTCAATTAGTTGGACTTCATGATCCTTCTACTATAAATTTGGCCATATGGGTATGATCATTGAGAAAATTAAAATCTGGAACAGATTGAAGGATGAAGACGAGTCCTTTTACAAGCAAAAAGCAAGGGACAACTGGATTTCAAATGGTGACAAGAACACTAGCTACTTCTAGCGGTCTATGAAAATTAGGCATGCTGAGAATTTTTTTTTGGTGCTTCGTAAAGGTGATGGTTCCAACTGTATAGGCATGAGAAGTATCTCTGAGGAGGTTGTCAATTACTATAAAACTCTTCTTAGCTCTGTTGATGATGCTATTTGTAGTTAGTCTGTTGCCTATTTCTAAGATCTGTTTCCAAACAGATTAGCTATTGTTGATGTTGACTCTCTGATTTGTCCGGTTATTACTATAGAGATAAGGAAAGTCTTGTTCTCTATGTAGGCTGACAATTTCTGGGCCCTGATGTGATGAGCCCAACAAACCCTGTACCCGACCTGAGCCTCCGTTTACCCGAAGCCAAACCAAGGCCTTCCGGGAGAAGCTTAATGTAACATCCCCGCCCAACCGAACGGTTTGGAACTTGAGTTTGGATGGTTTAGACATTGGAAACAATGTTCTTGAGGTCCATCGAAGTTCGGGACGTTCATAGTTGAGTCGGGTCGAGTATACAAGAGAGTACGTGAAAAATTGTCAATGTGGGCAGACCACGATACACGGCCATGTATTACAATACACGCCGTGTATCATGGTCAGACTATAAAAGGCTGATTTTACACGGAAATTCATAACTTCCCCTTCTTTCTCTTTCCCCAAAACCCGTATTTGAAGAAGCCAAAAACCCTTTAGCTTCAATTCTTGATTCCGGGAGTTGTAGAGCTCCGATTGACGATCCGTTTGTTGCTACGGGTTCGTGGCGACGAGAGGAAGAGATCGCTATTCGTGGTTATGGGTATTTCGAATCTAGGTGCTGTCAGTAGAAGAAGGAAGGGCTACGTTTTTGGGACTGAGCCAGAAATCTCCATAAACTTCAAACCTCGATTCCGAGAGGTATAGAGCTCCGATTGGTGATCCGTTTGTTGCTATGAGTTCGTGGTAATGAGAGGAAGAGATCGCACCCAGAAGTTCTGGATATTTCGGAGTAAGCTGCTGTCGGTGAAGAGGAGGATAGCTACGTTTTTGGTGTCTGAGAGCTTGGCTGTTCGGGTTTCTAGAAGAGTTTTAGAGCCTCGTCTTCTTGTCAGGTGAGGGTTTAGCGTACGATAGGTAGTCTTGTCGGTGTGAGGAGTTACAATTCAGACCTAGAAAAATGTAGGGCCTTGCATGAAATTGAAAGAGAGTAAAAGGGGAAAACTGTTCTGCAATTGATTGTTCTGTGAAATATGTTGTTTGATGATTGTTGGATGTTTGTTAATTGATGGATTGGTTTATGATTGATGGCTGTTTGTGATGATATTGATTGGGGGAATTGATTAACATGGATGATAAATTGATCGAAACTAGTAAAGAGTGATAGGAGGGACGGGTCTGTGAACATGAGAATTATGTATATTATGCTATTGTCAGTTTGTGGTTGCAGGAGGGTGGTCCTGCCAATGTGGGGTCGCCCTTAATTGATGAACAGGTGGATGGCTCCACCAATGTGGGGTCGTCCAATGAAGGACGTACAGGAGGGTAACCCTACGACTCATGACATGGCTTCCCCTGTACTTGCAGGTGGGGGTGGCCGGTGAGCTAGCCGTTTACCCTTAAACTGTTTGTGCCGTGGGAGGCGTTGAATGTCTTGTGATGGGTGGTTATGTGTGATATGGGATTATTGAATGATTTGGATTGTGTTGGGTTACATAATGTTGGGACTGAGATGATGCTTGGTGTTAATGTATGAATTATGCAACGTGCCTTTTAGGTAGAATTGATGTTGTGTGTGAAGATGGTTGTTAATGTGTTTAAGGTGGTAGACTTATGACTTATAATTGGCTAATAGAATTGGTAAGGGAATTTGTACGTGGAAGTGGACAATAGAACCGGTACGTGGAATTGACTTATGGAATTGGTTAGGGGAATTGGTGAATGGAATTGAGTAATGGAATTGGGTGTTCTGAATGCATGAGCTAGTTGAGCTGAGGTTGTATGACTGAATTGTATGAAAATGATGTTGTGTGTGTTGGCGATTGATTCTGTGTCTTGTGATTATTGTAATAAGGTTGGAGTCTTGGATGTGGATTGGTAAATGGTTGAGATGAACGAGGATGTTAGAATTGGTCGAATTGTGGCTAGGAATCATGTTAGATGAAATATGTGAACTAGATAGATTATGTGGTTTAATCTAGTAACGCTCAATAGGAGAGTTGAAATGGTAAATTGATGTTGTCTTGATTGTTATGGTTGTGTGATTGTATGGTTGACTTGTGTGAGTGTATGGTTGACTAGATGGCTAGGAATGGGAGTGAGGAGTTGGAACTGGACTTAGGATGTGTTAGGTCTTGCATGAACCCTCGAGAGTAAAACTGGATAACTGTCTTGTGATTACTATTTGATGAACGTGCTGATTGATGTGTGATGTGGGGATTGGGATATAAGATGATAGCTAATGTAGTTGATCTAGAAATGTGAGATGGGATGGGGTTGGATGCGATGAATTCTATGGTTGTATCTATTATTTCCGATTGTGGTTAGACTAGAATTATATCCTGGAATTGGAACATAGAATTGGTGTTTGGAACTAGAACAGGGATTTGTGCGCTGGAATCATGGTGTCAATTTGTGATGTGGATTTGTGATGTGGATTTATGGTGTGGATTGGTGATGTGTAATTTGAGTAGTGGTTTTGCAAAGTGGAGTTGATCAAATAGAATTGGGTAAATGGAATTAAAATGATAGAACTGGAAGGAGCCAACGTTACCCCAATTGTGTTTCATCCACCGACGGACTGGTGGTTAGGGCCTACCGACGGACTGGTAGATTAGTCTCCCGACGGGGAGTGGTATTGTGGTATTGTGGAATTGTGGAAATTGTGAAGTGTTCCCCATGCGGTAGGGGAGCACGAGGACCTCCCATGCGGTAGGGAGGTGCGTCAGGCCGGCGGGGTAGCGGGGGAACAACTCCTTATGGCGCCTAATGAACTCACATAGATAATGGAATTGAGATGCATGTGTGCTTTCTGTATTATGTGTGTTCGGACGTGTTTGTGAATTGCCTTGTGATGTGTTGTGAATCATGTTGTCATGCTGAGATGTGAGTTAGAGGGTGAATGGTCTATGATTGACGTTGTAGGTAATTGTGAATCGGTGCAATGTGAGTGGTGGTCGATGTGTGAGTGGAAGTGCTGTTAGTAAGGAGTTGAGATGTATTGTGATGTAAGGTTGATCTGTGTGCTTCATGATCTTGGTTATATCGTTGTATTTGTGAATTGATGATTTGGGTTATATGGTCGAGATTATGAGTTGTGGGTATTGATTTGGGGAGTGCACCTGTGAGATCACTTAGATAATTGAAAGAGGAAATGCAGCGTATGTGTGAATGTGCGAATGTGTTTGAAGAGGTATACATGTGTGTGCTTTGATGGTAACTTGTCTTGTGATGCTAAACTGCTTGTTTGTGAAGCAATGCTAAATCGTATTATGTGAGTCAATGGTGTACCGTAGGAGTGAGGATCTTTGTTGTTATGAAGAACTAGTTCTGGTATGATGTTGATCTTATGCATGTTGATTTCTTGTGTACTATTGTTATCATGGATTGTGGAGGTTGATTTGATGTTGAGCTTATGTGATCGCCTAGTATCATGTTTGGAATTAAAATGAGCTGGCTGTGTCAGATTCCGTTGCTTGATGTGTGTGTGGAGTTGGGATCGCTCCTAGGCTAGGTTCGGCGCATAGGTAGACCCAGTGGGTTCACTCAGTTTCATTAGGAAGCTGATTCCCCCCAGTTTCTCTTTTCAGGTGTTCGGTTGAGTTCGGAGGAGTTGCAGGTTGGAGTTGTGAAGTGAAGAATTAGGAAGCTATTGTGGAGTGACCATTGTTTTAAATTTAGATTTCAGTTGACACTTTTGGGTTGGAATATTTGTAATCGTTTTGAGATTTTGTGTTCGGTTGTGATCGGATTTCGGATTTCAGTTGTATTTCGGTTTTATTAAGTGCAGGCCTCCTTCGTTTTGAACTTGTATTTAGAGTTGTTTCTATTTCCGCTGCGTTTTACTCTTTTCTTTTAAATGCTGTATCTTCGAGTAGCACTCAAACCGGTTCGACCACGAGTAAACCCGGGTCGGTTTGGGACGGGTGTTACAAGTGGTATCAGAGCCTGGTTAGTTGCTGCTGTGTTGGTGATTCGTCTCTTCTTCTAGAGGAGTAATTAACCTCATATGGGGAAAGGATGGAGCATCAGCACAGGACTGACTTTCCAGAGATTTTCAAAGTGTTTTGAAATGGGTGGGAAGTTTTGAAAGGAAAGTGTTGTGAATTTGAAAGGAAAGTGATTTGAAAAGAAATGTGATTTCTTAAAATTGGTCAACTGAAACATTTTGTGTCCTCCTGTAGTGAAGAGGGTGGCGGAGTAGTTGAGAGTGGAAGTAGTAGCAGGTTGGGAAATTGGTTAGAGGAGTAGAGCCTGGAATTTGGTTAAGTGAGTAGAGTGCTTGAGGGTGTGAGTTTTAGTCGAAGGTGTTAGCTTCATAGTTCTTGTTGGTGTGAGTTGTGCTTTGTTGAGCTCTTGCGTCGTGGTTGTGCTCTTGAGTGAGTTTGTTTGATTGTGTTTTGGTTGTGTTCTTGTTGTGAGTGGTGCCGTTGAGGTTCGGTTGTGCGTGTCTGTTAGGTAGGAGTTTTAAGTAGTGTGGGAGTAGTGCCCTTAGAAGGTGTGTGTTGCTAGAGCCGTTAAAAGGGAGTTTCGGGAGGTGATGTGATCCTTGTGTTGCTGCGTTATGCTGTGATTTGTGGATTCGTTGCAAGAGCGAGTTGGGTTGTGATTTCGGGGACGAAATCTTTTGAAGTTGTGGAGACTTGTAACATCCCCGCCCAACCGAACGGTTTGGAACTTGAGTTTGGATGGTTTAGACATTGGAAACAATGTTCTTGAGGTTCCATCGAAGTTCGGGACGTTCATAGTTGAGTCGGGTCGAGTATACAAGAGAGTACGTGAAAAATTGTCAATGTGGGCAGACCACGATACACGGCCATGTATTACAATACACGCCGTGTATCATGATACACGCCGTGTATCATGATACACGCCGTGTATCATGGTCAGACTATAAAAGGCTGATTTTACACGGAAATTCATAACTTCCCCTTCTTTCTCTTTCCCCAAAACCCGTATTTGAAGAAGCCAAAAACCCTTTAGCTTCAATTCTTGATTCCGGGAGTTGTAGAGCTCCGATTGACGATCCGTTTGTTGCTACAGGTTCGTGGCGACGAGAGGAAGAGATCGATATTCGTGGTTCTGGGTATTTCGAATCGAGGTGCTGTCAGTAGAAGAAGGAAGAGCTACGTTTTTGGGACTGAGCCAGAAATCTCCATAAACTTCAAACCTCGATTCCGAGAGTTGTAGAGCTCCGATTGGCGATCCGTTTGTTGCTATGAGTTCGTGGTAATGACAGGAAGAGATCGCACCCAGAAGTTCTGGATATTTCGGAGTAAGCTGATGTCGGTGAAGAGGAGGATAGCTACGTTTTTTGTGTCTGAGAGCTTGGCTATTCGGGTTTGTAGAAGAGTTTTAGAGCCTCGTCTTCTTGTCAGGTGAGGGTTTAGCGTACGATAGGTAGTCTTGTCAGTGTGAGGAGTTACAATTCAGACCTAGAAAAATGTAGGGCCTTGCATGAAATTGAAAGAGAGTAAAAGGGGAAAACTGTTCTGCAATTGATTGTTCTGTGAAATATGTTGTTTGATGATTGTTGGATGTTTGTTAATTGATGGATTGGTTTATGATTGATGGCTATTTGTGATGATATTGATTGGGGGAATTGATTAACATGGATGATAAATTGATCGAAACTAGTAAAGAGTGATAGAAGGGACGGGTCTGTGAACATGAGAATTATGTATATTATGCTATTGTCAGTTTGTGGTTGCAGGAGGGTGGTCCTGCCAATGTGGGGTCGCCCTTAATTGATGAACAGGTGGATGGCTCCACCAATGTGGGGTCGTCCAATGGAGGACGTACAGGAGGGTAACCCTACGACTCATGACATGGCTTCCCTGTACTTGCAGGTGGGGGTGGCCGGTGAGCTAGCCGTTTACCCTTAAACTGTTTGTGCCGTGGGAGGCGTTGAATGTCTTGTGATGGGTGGTTATGTGTGATATGGGATTATTGAATGATTTGGATTGTGTTGGGTTACATAATGTTGGGACTGAGATGATGTTTGGTGTTAATGTATGAATTATGCAACGTTCCTTTTAGGTAGAATTGATGTTGTGTGTGAAGATGGTTGTTAATGTGTTTAAGGTGGTAGACTTATGACTTATAATTGGCTAATAGAATTGGTAAGGGAATTTGTACGTGGAAGTGGACAATAGAACCGGTACGTGGAATTGACTTATGGAATTGGTTAGGGGAATTGGTGAATGGAATTGAGTAATGGAATTGGGTGTTCTGAATGCATGAGCTAGTTGAGCTGAGGTTGTATGACTGAATTGTATGAAAATGATGCTGTGTGTGTTGGTGATTGATTCTGTGTCTTGTGATTATTGTAATAAGGTTGGAGTCTTGGATGTGGATTGGTAAATGGTTGAGATGAACGAGGATGTTAGAATTGGTCGAATTGTGGCTAGGAATCATGTTAGATGAAATATGTGAACTAGATAGATTATGTGGTTTAATCTAGTAACGCTCAATAGGAGAGTTGAAATGGTAAATTGATGTTGTCTTGATTGTTATGGTTGTGTGATTGTATGGTTGACTTGTGTGAGTGTATGGTTGACTAGATGGCTAGGAATGGGAGTGAGGAGTTGGAACTGGACTTAGGATGTGTTAGGTCTTGCATGAACCCTCGAGAGTAAAACTGGATAACTGTCTTGTGATTACTATTTGATGAGCGTGCTGATTGATGTGTGATGTGGGGATTGGGATATAAGATGATAGCTAATGTAGTTGATCTAGAAATGTGAGATGGGATGGGGTTGGATGCGATGAATTCTATGGTTGTATCTATTATTTCCGATTGTGGTTAGACTAGAATTATATCCTGGAATTGGAACATAGAATTGGTGTTTGGAACTAGAACAGGGATTTGTGCGGTGGAATCATGGTGTCAATTTGTGATGTGGATTTGTGGTGTGGATTGGTGATGTGTAATTTGAGTAGTGGTTTTGCAAAGTGGAGTTGATCAAATGGAATTGGGTAAATGGAATTAAAATGATAGAACTGGAAGGAGCCAACGTTACCCCAATTGTGTTTCACCCACCGACGGACTGGTGGTTAGGGCCTACCGACGGACTGGTAGATTAGTCTCCCGACGGGGAGTGGTATTGTGGTATTGTGGAATTGTGGAAATTGTGAAGTGTTCCCCATGCGGTAGGGGAGCACGAGGACCTCCCATGCGGTAGGGAGGTGCGTCAGGCCGGCGGGTAGCGGGGGAACAACTCCTTATGGCGCCTAATGAACTCACATAGATAATGGAATTGAGATGCATGTGTGCTTTCTGTATGATGTGTGTTCGGACGTGTTTGTGAATTGCCTTGTGATGTGTTGTGAATCATGTTGTCATGCTGAGATGTGAGTTAGAGGTTGAATGGTCTATGATTGACGTTATAGGTAATTGTGAATCGGTGCAATGTGAGTGGTGGTCGATGTGTGAGTGGAAGTGCTGTTAGTAAGGAGTTGAGATGTATTGTGATGTAAGGTTGATCTGTGTGCTTCATGATCTTGGTTATATCGTTGTATTTGTGAATTGATGATTTGGGTTATATGGTCGAGATTATGAGTTGTGGGTATTGATTTGGGGAGTGCACCTGTGAGATCACTTAGATAATTGAAAGAGGAAATGCAGCGTATGTGTGAATGTGCGAATGTGTTTGAAGAGGTATACATGTGTGTGCTTTGATGGTAACTTGTCTTGTGATGCTAAACTGCTTGTTTGTGAAGCAATGCTAAATCGTATATATGTGAGTCAATGGTGTACCGTAGGAGTGAGGATCTTTGTTGTTATGAAGAACTAGTTCTGGTATGATGTTGATCTTATGCATGTTGATTTCTTGTGTACTATTGTTATCATGGATTGTGGAGGTTGATTTGATGTTGAGCTTATGTGATCGCCTAGTATCATGTTAGGAATTAAAATGAGCTGGCTGTGTCAGATTCCGTTGCTTGATGTGTGTGTGGAGTTGGGATCGCTCCTAGGCTAGGTTCGGCGCATAGGTAGACCCAGTGGGTTCACTCAGTTTCATTAGGAAGTTGATTCCCCCCCAGTTTCTCTTTTCAGGTGTTCGGTTGAGTTCGGAGGAGTTGCAGGTTGGAGTTGTGAAGTGAAGAATTAGGAAGCTATTGTGGAGTGACCATTGTTTTAAATTTAGATTTCAGTTGACACTTTTGGGTTGGAAGATTTGTAATCGTTTTGAGATTTTGTGTTCGGTTGTGATCGGATTTCGGATTTCAGTTGTATTTCGGTTTTATTAAGTGGAGGCCTCCTTCGTTTTGAACTTGTATTTAAGAGTTGTTTCTGTTTCCGCTGCGTTTTACTCTTTTCTTTTAAATGCTGTATCTTCGAGTAGCACTCAAACCGGTTCGACCACGGGTAAACCCGGGTCGGTTTGGGATGAGTGTTACACTTAACATCTACATAGAGTCCTGGAGTAAAGAAGGGCACGAAGAGGATGCTGATCAATTTGTCAAGGAAGGCTATACCCTCCTGGAAATTCAAGAAGACACCAGGCCACACCTAGAGCATGGCCCAAGACAGATCACTACAGCCTCGGGCCAAGAACAAGCCAAGACCGGAGCCTCCGACCAAGCCCAGCCGACGCCCGACCGAGCAAGCCTACCGGGCCGCCACCGAAGCCCAACCGGCCCAAGCAGCCGATCACGACCGGATTAGGGTTTTTGACCTAATTAGGTCTTTTATTCAACATTAAAGACTTCAGTTATTATTTTATGTTTTATTCCTTTTTAGTCGGATTGTTTAGGAGTGTTAGGATTCTAATTAGGATTAGGAGTCTTTATTTTATTCTTATGTAGGAAGTAGTCTTTAGGGAGGAGAGCTTGTTCCCTCACCTATATAAGGAGGCTGCCGGCCACCCTGTAGACACAACTTTTGAAATCAATAAACTTCTGTTAGAACATATGTTCTCTTCCCTTCAAGCCTTTGCTCGTTGTTGCATTGCTTAAGGTTCGGCTTATCATCAAGAGTATCCTCCTCTTGAAGTGGCGCCCTCGACTTGATACTTCTGGTTCCTAGCTCCTTTATAGCTAGCGGGTCAAAGTCCTCTTCCACCCCGGTGCCGAAGGTTTCTTCTCTTTGCTGTGACGATCAGCTTGTGTTGTTCAAGGGTCGTCTGCCCACGGTTGCAGCGGTTCACATCAGTTGGTATCAGAGCACGGTTCAAACTCAAGGACCAACTCTATCCCAGTTTTCAGGTTAACCACTGGATCCATATCCTTTATTGCTTTCATAGAAATAGCTTCGAAAAATCCATATTGTTGCAATTCCTTTATTCAGTTCTTTTCAAGTGTAAGGCAAAGAAAATTGGTGGCCAGCATACCATCGACAAAAACCCCAAGTCGAGATCAAGGAAAAAGAAAAATAAAGAGGTCAAAAGAAAATATAAAGACCCAACAAAAAAAAGAGGCCACGCTTGCCGAGATAATAAGAACAACCCTAAGAAGAGGGGATAGAAGATAGGCTTTCGTTGCCCGACCCCAACGCCAAGATCACCTACTACCGAGAAGGAATCCCGAGGACAAGACGAAGAGCTCACTAAGCCCTAGCTACAAGGGAAATCCTAGAAGTTCAAGTCTCGGCACCCACACGCTGGTAGTCTATCCTCAAAGCTTTGAAGAAACTTGCAACTGCTTGAAGCTGAATTGTTTATGTTCTACTTTTATTCGAGTACATCCGTTATATTGTAAACACGAGGGGAAAAATCAAGAGTGAGTGAGGAGAATTTTCGAGAGATTTGTGAGGCCAAAATACTTGTTCCGACTAACCATGGCAGATTAGAGGCTTACCAAGTTAGAAGCTACGTTGGGGGAAGTTTCCTGAGTCCTACAACAGGTGCAAGCCACCTTAGCTCGATTGGAGGAAGAAGCCGACACAGCCCCGGCGCCCAACCCCGACGCTGGCCGACCAGCCCCGGCGCCCGAGCGCCCAGCACTGGCGCCCGAGCACCCAGCCCCCGACCCCAACATCGCTCGCCCCAACTCCGACGCCTGAGCACCCAACCGCGATACAACCCGATGGACCCCCTGACCCCGGCGCCGTCCTGCCCGACTCCAGCCTAACGCCGCCCGACACCGACGCACTCGATGAGCCTCGTGACCCCGACGCCGCCCTGTCCACCCCCGACCCGACGCCACTTGATCCTGGTGCACCTCGAGTACCTGCCCGGACCGGAGTTCTCACCCGGTCCATGACCCGAGCCGTCACTCAAGCACCAAACCCCAGACGGCTTAGGCCTCGGCCCCTACCCGTGAACAACCCTAGTGCACCCCGACCCCCAAAGTCGGCCCGTCGGCTCTCTACCATTTCCCAACGAATTCTCAATGCACAAATTGTGGAGGAAGGATGGGAGCAACGAGGCAACCTCTTTCATACCAGGTGCGTGATTCAAAATAAGATTTGTAGTATGGTGATTGATGGAGGAAGCTGTACCAATGCTGTAAGTCACGAGTTGGTTGAGGGACTTGGTCTCCCAACCCTAAAACACCCGAACCCCTACAAACTTCATTGGCTTAGTAACTGTGTGGAATTGAGAGTCACCCGACAAGCTCATGTTCCCTTCTACATTAGAAGGTATAAAGATAACATTTTATGTGATGTGGTTCCTATGGACGCTGCCCACATATTGTTAGGAAGACCTTGGCAATTCGACATGTACTCCACACATGACGGAAGAACCAACAGATACAACCTCATTCATGGGGATACTAAGTACACTCTGAGGCCAATGTCACCTACTGAGATTCTCCAAGACCAAATATATCGAAGAGCCATCAAAGAAAAGAAAGAGAGAGAGCTCAAGAACAGAGAAAAGAGAGAACAAAGGAGAGACCCTATGAGTGTAAAAACAGAATTACAAGACCTTAAGGGTCCTAGAGCTCAAAAGAGTGAGGTTGATAAGAGAGAAAACCTGTTAGCCACCCCGAGTGAGATCAAGCAATCTCTAGTTTCTAGGAAGCCCCTTGTGATCATCCGCTACAAGGAGTGCTTGATTTCTAGCCCTAATACTTCTCTGCCTAGTGTTGTTACTTTGCTTTTGCAGGAATTTAAAGATGTCTTTCCCGAAGAAATTCCTAGTGGACTACCACCACTAAGAGGCATTGAGCATCAGATCGACTTGGTGCCCGGAGCTGCCTTGCCAAACAAGCCAGCCTATCGTACCAATCCCGAAGAAACCAAGGAGATCCAAGTACAAGTGAAGGAATTGATGAACAAGGGTTATGTCCTAGAGAGCATGAGTCCTTGTGTTGTTCCAGTCATCCTAGTCCCCAAAAAGGAAGGCAAATGGAGGATGTGTGTTGACTGTCGAGCTATCAACAACATACAGTTAAGTATCGCCATCTTATTCCTAGGTTAGATGAAATGCTGGATGAACTACATGGTGCCACCATCTTCTCTAAAATTGATCTTAAATCCGGCTACCATCAAATCCGAATGAAGGAAGGTGATGAGTGGAAAACTGCCTTCAAAACTAAACTAGGATTGTATGAGTGGAGGGTCATGCCATTCGGCTTAACCAATGCACTTAGTACCTTCATGAGATTAATGAACCAAGTCCTTAGAGCTTACATAGGGAAATTTGTCGTGGTCTACTTTGATGATATTCTTATTTACTCCAAAAACTTAGGAGATCACTTAGGACACCTAAAAACTGTCTTAGAAACCCTAAGAAAGGAGCACCTCTATGCCAACATGAGCAAGTGCACCTTTTGCACATATCACCTTGTTTTTCTTGGCTTTGTTGTTAGTTTCGCAGGTATAAGGGTTGATGAAGACAAGATATCAGCCATCAAATCCTGGCCCACACCTCAAAACATCACTAATGTTAGGAGCTTCCACGGGTTGGCTAGCTTATATCGAAGATTTGTAAGGGACTTCAGTACTGTTGCTGCCCCTCTCACAGCCATGCTAAAGAAGGATGTCCCCTTCCAGTGGGGAGCCCCAAATCATGAGGCGTTTGAAGCCCTCAAAAGGAGGCTTACCGAGGCCCCTTTGCTCATGTTGCCCGACTTCACCAAACCGTTTGAGATCGAGTGTGATGCATCCAAAGTAGGGATAGGAGCTGTCCTAATGCAGGAGAAGAGGCCCATCGCCTACTTCAGTGAAAAGCTCAGTGGTGCCACTCTCAACTACCCAACCTATGACAAAGAGCTATATAAGTTTTCGCCGAAAATCATAGAAGAAATCAAACAGGGGATTTTAACTAAAGTTTTCGGCAAAAATTATTTGATAATTTCGCCGAAAATATCTTCCAAATCTGGCGCTGTATTGGAAACCCTAAGCGTACCTATTTAAAGAGAAGCAGTCGGCAGCCAAAAGGGGAGGAATCAATCATTATTCATATTTTCACAAATCAGACTTTTGAGAGTCAGCCGACTCTAGGGTCGATAGATAGAGTTTAGAGAGTTCGAAGATCCGTGGAGAGATCGTGACGCCATCCTTCACCTCGGAGAACTCGGAGCTTAAAGTTGAAGATCTAGGAGATTGAAGCTTCGCGGGAGTCGTCAGAATTAGGTTTTTCAGTTCTTATCTGTTCTTCCTCTGTATGATGATCTTCATTGTTGCCTTTGATTCTCTTGTTTCTGATATGAGTAACTGAACTTGTAGAGCTTAGATTAGATGAACCCTAAGTGACCCAGGGCTTTAAAGTGGTCACGGATCGGCGGTAATTAGATTCGAAGTTCAATCAGTTTCTCTTTGCATGGTTGTTTTGTTCTTGATTGTTTATGTTTCTTCTCTGATTGATCGCCTAGATTAGGTTTTTGCAAGCTAGGGTTAGGCGCTAGACGGTTCCCTGCTTTGGCGCTTAAACTTGTCTTCCTTGATCACCTAGTTTAGATTCTTGTTAAGTTGAGGATAGAAGCGAGCGCTCGCCTCTCTTTAAAACATCAATTCAACAAGTTAACCTTATAATTGGAGTGTGCCTTTCGTAGGAACCGGTTAGGGTTAATCCACTGCAAGAGTAACTCAGAAATCGTTAGTAATTGCACCAGTTAATTAAGTCGTTGCGAGAGGCGACCGTACCCGGCGGCTAGTTAATCTTGGTAGTTAGATCGGATAGAGCGAACGTTCGCCGGTCTTAGACCTAAGGGTAAGGAGTTATGGTGGTGTATAGAAATCGATTGAATTAGAATTGAAAACCGTTGGTCTTGTGATTGTCGTTGCCCTGGTAAGCTAAGGGGGATTCCAAATCTAAGTTCGTCTATCTTCTCGTTAGTCAACCTTTTACTTTTCTGTCTTTTATTTTCCTGTTTTATTAGATTAGAAGTCGTGGAACTCACACCACGCACTAAGTGTTTAAACTTGAGTAATTTGCCAGCTTCTTTGAGTAGTCGATTAGTAGAAACCCTGTGGAATACGATCTAGTCTACTTCGGTAGGTTAGTTATTTGATACCGCTAAAACTGTAGCATCAAATTGGCGCCGTTGCCGGGGACTCTTCTATATTGTTTGAAAGAAGAGTTGGCATTTTTAGTCTTCTACTTTCCATCTTTCATTTTCCGTCACACTTCGATTTTACACCGGTTGTGCTTGTTTTTGTCTCTTGCAGATCATAGCAGGTACAAAATCGAATCACTCCCGTTCCATCTTCCCTACCGCAATGTCCGCTCAAAAGAGTCTTGCGGACTACAATAAGCCAAGTGCTACTAGTGTTCGTTCTTCCATCTTTGTGCCGCACAATGAAGACGGTCCCGACTATGAGATCAAGATCCCCTTCCTGGAAATGATCTCTAGGGATTTACAATTTGAAGGCAGGCCATTAGACAACCCGTGCACGCATCTGGCGGATTTCCTTGATCTCTGCAGCACTTTCAAGAATGGGAATCTCGACAAGAACACTCTTTGCTTGAGAGCTTTTCCGTTCTCTCTGAAAGGTGCAGCTAAGAGGTGGCTCACTGGCAAACCACCTGGCTACTACACTGACTTGGAGACTCTTGCTCAGGAATTCATAGAGAAATACTTTCCTCCTTCCAAAACAACTGCTTATAGGAAAAACATCTCAAGGTTCAGACAGAGAGAAAGAGTAAGTTTACATGATGCTTGGAACGAATTCCAGGAACTCCTCCACAGCTGCCCTCATCATGGCTTCACTCAGAGGCAGCTAGCAGAGACATTTGTTTGGGGTATGAACGAAGAGTCATCTGAATGGGTTAACTCCTTAGCTGATGGAGATTACACCGCACTCGCACCGGAAGCTGCTCTTCTTCACTTTGCAAACTGCGCATCTAAGTCGAGAAGCTGGGAGAGACAGTTTGGGGCAGCTAAGAGCCGACCAAGCCGTGAAGATCAGATCAAGATTGAAGTGCAGAAAGAAATGAAGAAGATTTTCAGTAACTGGTCTTCAGAGGAAGTGAACTTTATTGATCGAGGCTTCACCGACAGTCAACAGGGCCACCCCGACTATCGTCAGTTCAGACAACCTCCTCAACAACAAGGAAGCTTCCAAGAGCGTCCTCCTTACAACCTCGGATACAATCAGAGTCAGAATCAGTACTTGGGCGATAGTTCTCAAAATCAACCTCAGAGATCTACATCAAGGAACACAAGTGATATCGAGGTAGCCAAGACGCTCGACCTGATCATGGAAAGGCTCGATAAATATGAAGAAAAATTCAAGCTTCAAGCCGCCATAAATCAAGAACATGAAGCTCAAGGTCAACGAATGGAGAGCATGATAAATAACATGGTTAGCTTGATAACTAGTAGCCCCCTCCTGAATCAATCATCGGTTCAAGTCGACTCTACCATTAGGAAGGAGCACGTCAAGGCTGTCTCCACAACAAGTGACAAGCAATCAGCTGATCCTGCAGCTCCTGAGCCGGCCATAAATCCTGATGCTATTGCCATTGACAAGCCAGAGATCAAGGAGGAGGATAGAGAAGAAGAAGAGGAGGTGACTGCCCCACCTCCCCTGGCAGAGACGGCACCCGCGCCACCTCTCCCTCCATATCAACCTCAGATTCCGTTTCCTAAGGCTGCGCAGTCAAAGGAGAAAGATCATGATACCTGGTACAGAAAGTGGCATGGATACTTGAAGAACACGAATATGAATACACCAGTTACTGATGCTAAACAGGTGATATCGGAGGCTGACAAAATCGCAAAGGATCCTGCGAAGAACAACAAGAAGGAAGAGTTGTCCTCCGTATCCCTCGAGGAAGAATGCTCCACCATCCAGAGCCAGGTGACACCCATACCACCCCCAGCTAAGTGTCGAGACCCCGGTGTTTTTACTTTGCCTTGCATTATTAATGATGTGAAGATTGATCGTAGTGTAATTGATCTAGGTGCTTCTATCAATGTTATGCCTACATGCCTGTTTGAGAAATTAAACCTAGGAGAGTTGAAACCAATTAGCATGCATTTAGTGTTTGCCGATAGATCTGTTAAACTGCCTAGGGGATTGATAGAAGACGTGGTTGTCCGTTGTGGTCCTTTTACTATTCTGACTGACTTTGTTGTCATGGATACTCGAGAGGGAGATGTCACTCTTCTCCTAGGCCGACCGTTCATGGCAACAACCGGCATTAACATTAATGTCCGGAATGGCTCGTTGACATTAAGGGTCGGCAAGGACACCATGACATTCCGCCTCAAGAACGGTATACAAGTCCCAGTCAAAAAAGATGCATTGTTTATCTGTTGAAGCTGTGGAGTTGGCTTCGGTCAACTCTAGTTCTAACGAAAAATTTGGAGTTTCTTTAGAAATTTGCTTGCCAGGTGTCGGACAGGCCCCTAATATGAAGAATGAGCTATCGGCACAAAATCCAAGGAAGAAGGAGGATTCGACGGCATCCCCTCATGAATCACCAAACGTTAAAGATCCTGGCGAAATAAAGAAGGAGAATGAGGAGAAGACGAAGGCGGTTTGGAAACCGATTGCTCAGCCCCCGTCTACCGAGCCACCAGGGAAGAATGATCCTCTTAAGGATGCTTCTTCGAAAGAAATATTCAGGCCTTATAAAAATTCTGGTCATCTTCCCGAAGAACGAACCAGGCTAATTCACGCAAATGGGAAGAGGTTCACACTTGCCGGAGGATCCCCAAGGCCATATTTCATGAACTCCGGCTCGGGCCTAAGAGAAATCCTGAGTTGGGATGTCTCCTAACACCGCCCAGGTATCGTCCGGCTCAAGGATGTTAAGCAAGAGCGCTTCGTGGGAGGCAACCCACGGCTGGAGTCCGTTTTTTTTATTTATGTCGAACTTAGTGTTTTAGAGTCGGTTCGGGGGAGCCAAAAGTGTCAGTTTGTTTGATTTATTATTTTTCGTGTGTAGTCTGTGTGTCGTAGTGTCAGTTACAAGTCGATTGAGGTCTTTCCGATTTTTGTGGATTTAACTGTGATTTTCTGAAGTTTGCCGGATTTGCGAAAATATTTTCAGCCGGGCAGTTAAAAATTTTCGGCGAAAATACACCCCTGTTTTCGGCGAAATTGCCTTTTGATTTTTCACTGAATTTCCTGTTTCATATTTTCTGTCCGAAAATCCATTGTATTTTTGGCGAAATTTTCTTTGAAAACCGGCAGTGCTTTTGAACATATATTTTCGGCGAAAACTCCCTATTATTTTCGCCGAAAATATCTTTGAAAATCACCCAAATTTTCACTTTAAAATCCGGATTTCAGCCTCTCTTTCCTTCTTTCATTTTCGAACCAAACCCAAAATTCCCCCTACTGTTATCGAAACCACCGACCGCCGCTGATAAAAGCGGGTTTACCAAGGTCGTATTCCACGGGGTTCTCTCAATGGCCTCTACTCACATTCCTCGTAGACGGTCTATTCATTTGAAAGGAGTTTTGATTTGAAATAGACATTAAAAACTTAAAGGAAACTAAAAGGAAGAAAGAAAAATAAAGTGGTGCAAATCAAAGACAAAGGGGTTCTCTTGGTGGGTAGTTTCATCATGCTCAAGATGACTAATTGAACAAACAAGTCAATCAAGATCGAGTTTGCATTCGGATGACCATGCATTTCACTTTTATAGACTCGATGCACTCTCGTAGCACCTAATCCCTATCCCAATACCACTCAACTTAGGCTCTCGCTCTCAAGCTAAGTGAAAAAGGATGCATTCTAAGTGTTTGATGAAATGCCAAGACACAAGACCCTCTCTTAAGACTCTATGACCACAAGGCTAGGCACAACACTCTCATATCAATGCCCTAACACTAAGAGATTCACCAAAAAGCCTTTTCAAACTCAATTGAATGAAAATCCACATGCACACCAAGTGTTCGATAAAATGCCCAAGAGAGAAATCAAGTGAAAATGGTTGGAACAAGATGATCTAATCTCTTAGAACACACTCACTTCAATCCCTAGACCTACAATCTATGCAATCCAAGCACTCTCATGCATCAAATCACAATGAATGGACCAAATCAAGCAAACATGGCATAAAATGGCATTAAGAACAAGTCTAGGAATCATCCTCATACAACCAAGATCAATCATGGCAAGTTCTATACAATCATCCCTCTATCATAGCACAACTAATCTACCCATCCAAGATGAACCCTAGAAACTCAGCCACACATGGCCAAGGAGTAAAGAGAAAAGAAGGAAGAATGGTCACCAAGAACACCATGGATGAATCCTTGAGATGATCTTCACTTCTCCACTTGTAAGCACTTCTCCCAAGGTTTGTTGGCTTCAATCCTAGCTCCAATGGCTTCAAATTGCTCCAAAAACGTGCTCTAGGGTTTGAGGGTTCGTGGAAATGTGTTTGGGGTTCAAAAGATATCAAAGAATTTCCCAAAATTGGCCAAAAACAAGAGTATTTATAGTGCAGGGGACAGTGCACGGCGTGCACAGTGCACGGCGTGCACAGTGCACGCGTGCACCCCTGCACGGCGTGCACCCATGCACTCTGCAGAAAGCCCGATCTTGCAAGGCTCTTATCTCCCTCGTCCGGCCTCCAAATGACCTCCCGTTTGCTCCTATGCGCTCCTTGTCATCCGTACTTTGAAGCCATAACCTGAAAATGCACAGAGGCAACTCCAATAGACCACGAATTTGGCTCCAAAGTAGCAACCGGACAACAAAATGACACTTTGCACAAAATCTCAAATAAAAGCATAAAAGTCATGTCATTTCACGAATAAACACGGGCATATCATAGGTCATTCATAAGCTTAAAATGCACTAATTAAAGTCACATCAAATTCCCCTACGACTAAGCTTTGCTTGTCCTCAAGCAAATGAATTAGAAAACATCCAAGTTCACAAATGACAAGTTCGGTCCATTGAGATTCAAGCAATCACAATTTAGCTTAAACTGTTCCACGAACAAACTAAACCTACACATGCAAGAACATCAACCAAACAAGTCTAAACCTCACTAATTTCTGCACACTTCAAGTAGTGGTTGATTGGGACACAGCAAAACCGACCACGACAACACCAACTCTAATCAAAAGGACTTGAAATCGGAACATGGATCGTGAGTCGTGAATGTGGCTATCGACTCGACTTCATCCGCTTCTAGATCCCCACTTTACAACTCTGGCTAGGATCAAGGGCTACAGTTGAGAACTTTTTTTCTTCCTTTTCTTTTCTTTTTTTTTCTTACTGCATACTAGTGCTCGATTCAACACTTCACTTAGGTGTTGAACCTGCCTAGCTCACAGCCTTTGCCCTTTTGCTTAGTGCTCAACCCGACACTTCACTTAGGTGCCGAGCTTGCCTAGCTTTTCTTTTGAGCATTTTTTTTTTCCAATTTAGCCACTTGATCCTTAGCCCCTTAACAACTTCCGTACAAGATTTCGAATTGGATTCCGTCTAATCTCAAGCCACAATCACGAAAGATCAAAAAGAGAATGAAAAACATGGAAGAGGGGAAGAAATTCTGATTGCCTTCATCATCCTAGACCGGTGTTATCGAGTGGTATAAAAACACGTATCCAACCAATCAACCAACATACAAGAGTGATAAAATCTAAGTTCTGGCCCAGACTCATTTGATATTAGTGCTAACATGCTGGTTATAGGTTCTAAGTGGAACAATCTAAACATCATTGTGAAGGCTTGAAGTCAATTACACACCGAAAGTCAAGAACCGAACGATTCTACAATAGAGGAATTCGACATTCAAATAAGATCAAGCAACACATCACAACATAGCTTTAGACTTCTACCGACGAATAATCACACCAAAACTCAAACTCCCCTACGACTAACATGAGCATTGTCCTCAATGATCAAGAGAGAGAGAGGAGAAGGTGGAACGAATATACCGCGCGGTGAAGAAGAGAAGCCGGAGATGGAATCCCGGGTCAAGTAACCTGTTCAGGACGAGGACCTGAATCAGGGGTACCTGTAGAAAACAAGGGAGGGCACACCACTCAAACACAACCCATAGTCGACAAGATGAGAGTACGGATGAGATGTGTGATCCAACAACACGACAAGTTCAATGCCAGAAATGAAAAGAGAAAATCAGAAGTCAAACACAACAAAACATGCAGTCATAAACAGAAATAAAAGAAAGGAAAAATCCAAAGTCCTGAGAAGTGGTGAGTGATCCTGCAGCTCTCAGTGGGGTGGTGGTCGTGGGTGCCCAGGCCACTGTGACCATGGATGGTAGCCGTCAAACGGGGGAGGCGGTGGAAAGACTGCCCAAGTGCTGGAGGGGCCGGACTCAGAGTGGAAGCTCTCCTGGTAGTAGTAGGACTGATGCTGCTGCCAGTACTGAGAATGCTGAATCTGAGTAAGCTGGATACCCTGAAACTGCTGAACCTCATGCACCTGAGCAAGCTGCTGTCCATAGAACTGCTGACTCTCAAAGTCCCTAGCGTTGTACGCCTCTAGGTTCTGAACTCTCCTGCTAAGGTCCTGTATCGCCGCATTGTCTCTCCTCTGTCCCTCACGCATATCCTCCACTACGGTCGTGAGGCGACCCATCCCCGAGATAAGCTCATGAAGTGTAGTAGGGTCGATCTCTTCATCCTCCTCATCACTGTCATCATCTGAGATCCGACAAGTCGAAACCAGAAGGTCTGTGATCTGAGCTGTAGGTAGGACAATCCGCAAGAGAACTGGTCGAGGCTCGACAAATGCTGGAGCAGGACCAAAAGCATCAAGGCACTCATACCCACGCACCAACCTGGTCACATATCCTCCTCCCAGCAGAACACCAATCGTGTCATTAGCTTGTATCTGAAGGAGGGCTCCTAGCACTAAATCACCTAGATGCAGCTTGATGCCCCTCTCCAAGCAATAAAAGAGAAACAAATCTCTGACTGAGACTACACCTGGAGAGGAGGATGGCTTCCTGTGGGTGATGGAGTGCCGGAAGAAGTGATGGAGGAGCTTCAGCATAGGCCGATTCACCTCTGTGACCTTGGAGGAGCGAGCTGAATAACCTCTAGTCCTCGGTGCAATTTCCTTGAAGAATGCACTCTTGGCGTCCCCCGCAAGAGAAGATATGAGAGCCAACTCAGTGAGCTCGCCACTTTGAACCTGCACCCACTCATAGAACCCAAGGCGGTATCCAAACTCGTCAATGGAGCACACACGCGCCATCCCGCCGAGCCTGAAGCGTACACAAACCTCACTAGTGGTCTCGTGACACTCCACGGTGAGAGTGCTTAGGAACTCCTTTGTAGGCCACTCATACGCCCTCTCGTCAACCTCCAAGAGCGGCCAAATACCGGCTCCATCAGCCAAAGTCTTCAAAGCATCCAACCAACCATCACGACTCTGCAACCCCTCAAAATCAAATCTACCCTGCCTCGCCACGGGCCATCTCGCCATAACCTGATAACGACTGTAAGCCCGATCTCTGGGGTCGAAGTCGAAGATCCTCTGAACCACTGATTCAGGAGGGTCGACGCCACGAGGAGCTGGAGGCGGCGAAGGCGACCGTGGTGGAGGAGCAGAAGACTCCCCAGTCTGTCCCTTCCGCTTCTTGGAAGCTGGTGCCTTGGATCGCTTGGGGGTGGAGGATGAAGAAGCTTCTTTACCCTTGGGAGGCATCCTGGAATCGGGGGCTGAGATGGGAGGGTGGCGGCTGAAGAGTGGCGGCGGGGCAGGAGTGGCGGCGGGCAGGAGTTGAGTGGCGGCTGGGCTGGTGCAGCGGCGGCTGGGCGGGTGTGGCGGCGGGCAGGACTGGGCAGGCGGGAGTGATTTGGCTGGCGTCGGGCGGCTGGGCCTGGTGCGGCGGCTGGGTGGATGGGAAGTCGGCGGCGGGCAGGACTGGGCAGGCGGGAGTGAGTTGGCGGGCGTCGGGCGGCTGGGCCTGGTGCGGCGGCTGGGTGGATGGGAAGACGGCGGCTAGATTGGGAGGGGTCGGCCGATTGGAGTTGGGTGATGTGGGTAGACGGGCGCTGGCGGCGGCTGAGTGAAAGAGGGCCGGCGGTCGATTGGTCGGCTGGTGTACGGGCGTGATGGCGGCGGCGGCGGTGGCTGAGCGGTGTGGTGGCGTCGGTCTGGTGAATGGAGTCGGCGGGAGAATTGAGAGAGGGAGAGGGGTCGGGGGTGAGGAGGGAAGGGATAGGGGGGGTCGGGTTAACCAAAACCAAACCGAACAATGACTCAAACCAGAAAATCAAGTATCAACCGAGCCAACCACTAACCAAACCGAAATAAAGTAAAGGTGAAAAATCAGGGTGCACGGCGTGCAAGGGTGCACGGCGTGCAGGGTGCACGGCGTGCATGGGTGCACGACGTGCACCCTGGAGCTGAAATTTTTTTTTGATGCTCCTGGACAGCCCGTGCACCAAACCGTGCACGGTGCACGGCGTGCATCATGCACGGCGTGCAGTGGTGCACGGCGTGCACCTCCTCAGCCTAAAATCAAATTTTCACTTCGACGAAAAACGACCAAAACACCGCCAAATCAACCCAAAACGGACCCCGAACTTCAGAATTTCAACGCCTACGAGACCACAAAGGACACCACAACAACTCAAGGACCTTGAACACCACAAAAACACACAATCATGCAATCAAATCAAGAAGAAAAGACATGAAAAACACTCGGGTTGCCTCCCGAGAAGCGCTTGTTTAACGTCTTAAGCTCGACGAAGCAAGGAACACTCAAGGCACGACCAAAGACAAGACCTCAACAGCACCTATAGTATCACTAACAACATAATGCTTAAGTCTATGGCCATTCACCTTAAAAGGTTCGGTTTGGGATGGAGAGATTACCTCGATGGTGCCATAAGGAAAAACATGAGTTACCGTAAAGGGGCCGGACCAACGAGACCTCAATTTCCCGGGAAAGAGCTTGAGCCGAGAGTTGTATAGGAGCACTTGATCACCAACTTTGAAATCCTTGCCCGGCTTCAAACGGGAATCATGAATGAGCTTCGTTCTCTCCTTGTAAAGCTTTGCATTCTCATATGCATGATGGCGATACTCCTCGAGCTCATGTACCTGAAACTTACGCTCTTCTCCTGAACGTTGACACGCATCGCAAGACTTGACAAAGTCTTGACAATCTCGGAAGATCGAAGGCCAAAAGAATCCGGACTCAAGTACCTTGCGAGCCGTGCGATTTGCTCCATGATGTCCACCCGTAGGACCGGAGTGGCAATGTCGCATGATGTCCTTAGATTCTCCATAAGTGACACATCTTCTAATCATACCATCCGAGCCAACTCGAAATACAAAAGGATCGTCCCAATAGTAATGTTTCAAATCCGCAAAGAACTTCCTTTTGTCTTGAGTGGAGAGGCCCTCCTTCAAGTCTCCACTAGCAAGGTAGTTAGCCAAATCCGCGAACCAAGGTTCCTTGAACTCTAAAGTTGTTATAGCGAATAATAGCTCATCGGGGAAGTTGTCATTGATCTCTTCATTACCATTGTGTACCATTTCCGCCTCTTCCAAGCGAGACAAGTGGTCGGCGGCTACATTCTCGGACCCCTTCTTATCTCGAATCTCAATATCAAACTCTTGCAATAGAAGGACCCATCGGATCAACCTTGGTTTAGCATCGGTCTTAGATAGAAGGTACCTCAAAGCTTGGTGGTCCGTGAAGACAATAGTGTGAGAAAGTACCAAGTAGGACCTAAACTTATCAAAAGCAAACACTATGGCCAAGAGCTCCTTCTCCGTAGTTGTGTAGTTCCTTTGAGCATCATTGAGAGTCTTACTTGCATAGTATATTGGATGGAATCTCTTGTCGATTCGTTGGCCTAGAACCGCTCCAATGGCGTAATCGCTAGCATCACACATCATCTCAAATGACTTTGACCAATCCGGAGCAATGAGTATAGGGGCATTCGTGAGCTTACCCTTGAGGAGTTCAAAAGCTTGCAAGCACTCTTCATCAAAACGAAATTCCACATCCTTCTCAAGAAGCCGAGTCATAGGAGTAGTTATTTTCGAGAAGTCTTTGATGAAGCGCCTATAGAAACCGGCATGCCCCAAGAAGCTTCTCACGGCTTTCACGGATGAAGGTGGAGGAAGTTGAGAGATGGTCTCCAACTTTGCCTTGTCAACCTCGATGCCTTTTTTAGAGATCTTGTGACCAAGAACAATCCCCTCATTGACCATGAAATGACACTTCTCCCAACTTAATGCAAGATTGGTCTCTTCACACCGACGCAAGACCTTCTCAAGGTTCCTCAAGCATAGGTCGAATGAATCCCCAAAAACCGAGAAGTCGTCCATGAACACTTCCATGATATCTTCCACGAAATCATCGAAAATGGCAAGCATACACCGTTGGAAGGTGGCGGGAGCGTTGCACAACCCAAAGGGGATCCGTCGATAAGCAAAAGTACCGAAGGGGCATGTGAATGTGGTCTTCTCGATGTCCTCCGAGGCGATCGGGATTTGGAAGTACCCGGACATACCATCTAAGAAGCAATAGTACTCGTGACCGGAATGACGCTCGAGCATTTGATCCATGAAAGGTAGAGGAAAGTGATCCTTCCTAGTGGCATCATTGAGTCGACGATAATCTATGCAAACACGCCACCCGGTGATCGTCCTTGTCGGGATAAGCTCATCCTTGTCATTAGCTACCACCGTGATCCCTCCTTTCTTGGGAACAACTTGCACGGGGCTAACCCAAGGGCTATCCGAGATAGGAAAGATAATACCCGCATCCATAAGCTTAATAACCTCTTTCTTCACAACCTCCTTCATGTTAGGATTTAGCCTTCTTTGTGGTTGCACAACCGGCTTGAAATCTTCCTCCATAAGGATCCGATGTGAGCAAAATGTGGGACTTATACCTCGAATATCCGAGATGCTCCACGCAATAGCTCTCATGTACTTCTTGAGGAGCTCCACTAGACGGTCCTTTTGCTCGGGTAGAAGCTCAGAATTGATGATGACCGGTAGCTTAGAATCTGGCATGAGAAAAGCATACTCCAAATGTGCGGGAAGAGGCTTGAGCTCAAGAGTAGGTGGTTCTTCATAGGAGGTCTTTACCCTTTCCACCTTCGGGAGAGCAGCAAAAACCGTTTCACCCTCTAACTTGTCTCTCCCTTCATCAAGGTAAGCCACTTGAGCTTTTAACTCCGGGGTGTCTAGATGTTCCTGCACATTCATTCTAAGGCAAACATCCAAAGAATCTCTACACACGAAGTTAGAAATACTACACACACTAGCCGAAGCAATAGTATCACACGAGTACTCTAAATCATCTTGTGCGTGAGCAAACTTCATGCCATCGGCTATGCAAAATGTGACACTCTCTTGTCCTACTCTCAATGTCAATTTCCCGTCATGCACATCAATCAAAGCACGAGAAGTAGCTAGGAATGGTCTACCAAATATCAGTGAGACATCAACATCATCGGTATCAATGACCGCAAAATCAACTAGGAACACAAAAGGGCCTACTTTGACTAGCACATCATCAACAATTCCCCTAGGACTCTTGGTCGACTTGTCCGCAAGTTGAATGTACATACGAGTAGGACGAAGATTAGACAACCCTAGCTTCTCAAATATGCAATAAGGCATGACATTGATACTAGCACCTAGATCCGCAAGACCATTAGCAAGAGAAATATTACCAATAGCACAAGGGATGGTAAAGGTACCCGGATCCTTGAGCTTTTTGGGTGGACTTTTGAAGAGAACGGCGGAGCATTCCTCATTAAGGTGGACTAGAGATGTCTCCGGTAGCTTTCTCTTGTTGGTGTAGAGTTCCTTCATGAACTTAGCATATTGGGGCATCATAGTCATTGCTTCGGGAAACGGAAGAGAGAATTGCATTTGACTAATCCGCTCCACAAACTTCTTGAAAACCTTCTCAAGGCCATCCTTCTTCAATCGAGATGGGTATGGAGGCTTAGGCTTGTATGGAGATACAACCGGTGCGGGAGGAGAGACCGGTGGTGTACTCGATGTAGCCTTACTAGGTTCCTTGGCAACCTTAGTGTTCACATTACCCGTAGGAGGTTCGACTTCAACCTCAACTTCATCCGAAGGAGGATCATTAATATCATCATCATCAACCATTAGATTAGGATCTTGTACCTTTGTAGAGTCAATTGGAGTAGAGGTTGTATCTTGCAAGGGTCTTCCACTTCTCAAGGTCACTACCTTGCAATGCTCCGGACCTTTGGGGTTGATCTCGGTATTGGAAGGTAAAGTGCCTGAGGGTCGCTCCGAGAGTGCCTTAGAAATATGTCCTAATTGGTTCTCCAAATTGGCAATTGAAGCTTGTTGATTCTTGATGAGTTGGATCATTGCCGCATTGGTGTCTTCTTGAGAGATCGAAGAACCACCCTCCTTATTTTGAGGAGGCTTGTTGAACCCGGGTGGTCCTTCACCTCTATGGTTGTACATTCCCGGTGGGGAAGGACCTTGGAAACCTTGACTTGGATGTCCACTTTGATTCCATTGATTTCCCCCTTGGTGCCCTTGACCTTGGGGTCCTCCTTGAGTCCCTTGGCTACCTTGGTTTAGGTTACTTCCTTGAGACCATTGGTTGCCTTGATAACCCCTATAACCTTGATAACCTCCTTGATTTCCTTGGTTGTAGCCCTTGCTATAACCACTACCTTGATTCCCTTGGCCTTGGTAACCTTGGTTAGACTTGTTGTACCAAGGTCGGTTATAGTTACCTTGGGGGCTGAAATTACCATGGAAACCTTGACCTTGTGCGAAGCTTACCTCCTCAAGGTCGCCTTGGCCAAGTTCAGGAGTGGCGGAAGGGCAAGCACTAACATCGTGATCTTGACCCCCACAACCCTCACAACAAAATACCGAAGCAACCGGTGGATTACCCACATGAGATGATTGGACCTTGGAGGGATGCTTAGGCATGCTTAGGTTGCTTACTTGTGAAGCCATGGCGTCGATCTTAGACATAAAGAGAGCGATCATTGGATCATCTTCATCTCGATGTCCCGGTAACTTATGCTTCTTCCCATAGGTGGATGACTCCTTTGGTGCATCAACACTTATGGACCGAGAGTCATAGTGCGTGTCACTTCCATACTTAGACTTAGGAGGTTGTTGTCGAGACCAACTCCTTGTCTTGTTGGCCATCTCCGCGAAGCGTTCTAGAGCATCTTCGGGAGTGAGCATCCTTAAGTCACCTCCGGCGGCTTGGTTGATCATCCTTGTATTCTCAAAATCAAGGGACCTAGCAAAGATGTCCGCCAAGCTCCATTCGGCGAAGTTGTGATGAGGACAAGACCGAAGAATGGCTTGGAACCTATTCCAAGTCTCATGGAAGAGCTCTCCCTTGTGTTGTATGAAGTGGTTGATGCGGTCTCGGATTGCATCCGTCATATAGGGAGGAAAGAATTCTTCAAGGAAAGCTTCGGCTAGGCCCTCCCATGTAGTGAATGTTCTACTAGGTTGGTTCTCCAACCAAGACTTGGCTCGACCTTTGAGTGAGAAGGGGAAGAGTCGGAGTCGTATGCAATCCGGGTGAACTTGATCATTCTTAACCGTGTCACAAATCTCCAAGAAGTCCTTGAGATGCCTAGATGGACATTCACCATCAATGCCATTGAACACCATTCCATTTTGAACCATTTGGATCATATTAGGCTTGAGCTCAAAGTTCCTAGCATTGACGGGTCTTCGAACAATGCTAGAGGCTGCCCCTTCAAGAGTAGGACGAGCATTATCCGCCAAGGTACGTCTTGCACCCCTTTGTGAGTGATCATCATCATTAGTGTGGTGTGAATGTACCGATTGGTCATCGTCATCCCCGTGTTGAGACATAGTGTGGTGTGAGATGCGATCAACTTCTTCTTCTTCAACTATAGGAGGTGAGGAAGTGGTAGGTGACTTGAGCACTTGTTCTAGTCCTTGGATTCGTGCTTGAAGACGAGCTGAACGCCTCATGCACTAACCCAAAATCTCCTTCAAACAAGCACAACAAACACACCCGAGTAATACAACGATGCGGGATAATAAAGTAAACCAAGAGCAACAAGGAAGCAAAAAGTAAAGCGGAAGGAAGGGAATAGATCGGTCCACTACTAAGTGCTTTCAAAGGAATGAGAGAGTCCCCGGCAACGGCGCCAAAAACTTGATAAAAGCGGGTTTACCAAGGTCGTATTCCACGGGGTTCTCTCAATGGCCTCTACTCACATTCCTCGTAGACGGTCTATTCATTTGAAAGGAGTTTTGATTTGAAATAGACATTAAAAACTTAAAGGAAACTAAAAGGAAGAAAGAAAAATAAAGTGGTGCAAATCAAAGAAAAAGGGGTTCTCTTGGTGGGTAGTTTCATCATGCTCAAGATGACTAATTGAACAAACAAGTCAATCAAGATCGAGTTTGCATTCGGATGACCATGCATTTCACTTTTATAGACTCGATGCACTCTCGTAGCACCTAATCCCGATCCCAATACCACTCAACTTAGGCTCTCGCTCTCAAGCTAAGTGAAAAAAGGATGCATTCTAAGTGTTTGATGAAATGCCAAGACACAAGACCCTCTCTTAAGACTCTATGACCACAAGGCTAGGCACAACACTCTCATATCAATGCCCTAACACTAAGAGATTCACCAAAAAGCCTTTTCAAACTCAATTGAATGAAAATCCACATGCACACCAAGTGTTCGATAAAATGCCCAAGAGAGAAATCAAGTGAAAATGGTTGGAACAAGATGATCTAATCTCTTAGAACACACTCACTTCAATCCCTAGACCTACAATCTATGCAATCCAAGCACTCTCATGCATCAAATCACAATGAATGGACCAAATCAAGCAAACATGGCATAAAATGGCATTAAGAACAAGTCTAGGAATCATCCTCATACAACCAAGATCAATCATGGCAAGTTCTATACAATCATCCCTCTATCATAGCACAACTAATCTACCCATCCAAGATGAACCCTAGAAACTCAGCCACACATGGCCAAGGGAGTAAAGAGAAAAGAAGGAAGAATGGTCACCAAGAACACCATGGATGAATCCTTGAGATGATCTTCACTTCTCCACTTGTAAGCACTTCTCCCAAGGTTTGTTGGCTTCAATCCTAGCTCCAATGGCTTCAAATTGCTCCAAAAACGTGCTCTAGGGTTTGAGGGTTCGTGGAAATGTGTTTGGGGTTCAAAAGATATCAAAGAATTTCCCAAAATTGGCCAAAAACAAGAGTATTTATAGTGCAGGGGACAGTGCACGGCGTGCACCCCTGCACGGCGTGCACAGTGCACGGCGTGCACCCCTGCACGGCGTGCACATCTGCACGGCGTGCACCCCTGCACTCTGCAGAAAGCCCGATCTTGCAAGGCTCTTATCTCCCTCGTCCGGCCTCCAAATGACCTCCCGTTTGCTCCTATGCGCTCCTTGTCATTCATACTTTGAAGCCATAACCTGAAAATGCACAGAGGCAACTCCAATAGACCACGAATTTGGCTCCAAAGTAGCAACCGGACAACAAAATGACACTTTGCACAAAATCTCAAATAAAAGCATAAAAGTCATGTCATTTCACGAATAAACACGGGCATATCATAGGTCATTCATAAGCTTAAAATGCACTAATTAAAGTCACATCAGCCGCTCTTTTAAAGAAAAAAAAAATCGCCACTGCCGTCATTTCCCGCCTTGAGATAGTCTTGCCATGATTAGGATTCAATGTGCTATAATGTTGACTTTTTGAATGTCGGTTTGACTCATGATCCCTAATTATGATATGAACGTTCCGGCTAGACATATACATGCTCTGTGATTTATTGTGATTACCGGTTACTTACTTTGCTTACCCCCACTCGGTTTCCCTCATTTCCTTGTGAAATTGAGTTTTTCGACTAAGTGTGGGGTGGGTTATTAGTTAATTAATCTGGTTTCGTTTCTGGGTTTAGGAATGTCACTCATAAGCGCAGGACTAAGGCGCAACTTGATACCGCCACTCAGGACGTCAGATGAACTATTATGCAGCAACACATGCTCCGCTCTGACGAGAGGAACTTGAGCAGCTACTCTGCTCCGCTCTGGGCTATCCAAGCTCATCCCCTACACCGACCATCACATTCCAGGTTCTTCGTATATCTCTACTCTAGTTTAGTCCTGTGAGGACACAGAACGATTTAAGTGTGGGGTAGGATGCTAGAGAACCTTGCATGAACTTGATTGCCCTTGAATTGTGTTTTTGTGTGCCTCGTGATTCCATTCCAGTCTCTCTAGCATTAGAATGGCTCAGTTCTTGATTTTTGATGTTAAGTTGCTGTTCAAACTTTCATAATGATGCTTAGACTGCTTAACCTAGAACTTGAGAACCAACTTGTATACTTTGATGCTAAATTGCCTGGTCAGAACAGAATTTTAAAATCACACTTGTAGTTTGTAGCCTTGATTGCATGAAAATGACCGAATCCGACTAGCAAACCAACTGTGAGCTTTTGATCCATTGCACGTAACTTGCAATTTCAATTCTTTTTGAGTGGTTTTCTGTTTGCTTGAATGAGTTAGAATTTGCACGAGACCTACTCGAGACCACACGATGACACGAGTTCTAGAATGATAGGGGCACCTAGATTCAGCTACTGAGCCAGATAGCCTACCAAACGATAAATCCATTAGGTTTAAACCCTTGAGCTTGGCCTGTTCTTTCGATTCGATATACATTACAGCCATTTCCCATTCTTTCATTCCCCGTTGATCCCCTGTGGTTGTAGTTCTAGATTGACCTACCGGAAGTCGGTTTGTGGTAACGTGCCTATAGCCATTAAATAGGTGGTCTTAGCTAATATGTCCAGACGTGTAAATCCCTCTAGCAACTAAAAGAAAATCGGTACAAAAGAAAAAAAAAAGTAAAGCAAGAAAAGAAAGAAAATTTCGAAAAAAAAGTGAAGAAATGAAAAATCAGAAAAGTTTCAAAGTTTCTAGTTCAATAAAACGTTCTTCTCCCTACATGGAAGAACGAAGTCAAAAGAAAAGTTGAAAAGAAAGAAAAAAAATCGTGTAAAGAAAAAGAATAAGTGCTAGGTTGCTTGAGGGTATCATAGGACGAGCGTTCATCATTCCACCCGTGTTTGGTTGGACGATAGGAAGCCATAGATTAGATTCGAGGGAAGTTAGTCGAAAGCTACACCGCACAAAGCCATCATCATACATTCCCATCATCCATCTCATTATAAACTCGAGTAGTGTAGAATTCATTACGGTCCTAGTAGGGAAGTCCTTCTTGACTAGATACTCGTGTTGTCACAGTGGTGGAAATGTGGTTGAAATGCAAACTTATGACAGAATTAGGTAACAAAAAATGATCGAGAGTAGAAACACGTCCTTAAACACAGAGAGTGAGAGTTCCCATTGTACTATATATATCCTGTGTGAGGGGTCTTGTCGGTCAGGTCAAATTCGTGCATAATTGGTTGCTAATTACTTGTCGTGTGCAATTTATTAGTGAGACCAGGTAGTTTGGCTGATCTGTATGCATGTTAGGTTTCTTGTTCTAGGATCGATCTGTCTAATAATTCATTGTGTTTGATTGAGCTCCAATTTAATCGATCTTATCATTTATGAACATGAGCGTTTCTATTCAGTTTGCTTGAGGACAAGCAAAAGCTTAAGTGTGGGGTATTTGATGACACTCGATTTGACGTGATTATTAGCCTCATTTAAGCGACATTTCTTTGCTTAAAACATGGTTTTTAGGGTAGAATAACGAATATTCAATCGATTGCCCTATCTCGTGCCATTTGTGTTACCTTGGCCCGTTTCGGGTCTATTTGATGGTTTTTAGTGTTTTTTATGTTAGCACATGTTTTTGCCATCGAATAAGTAACCAAGGACGTGTCTAAGGCATTGGAACATCGAGGAACTGAACCGGAATCGATCAAAGGAGCCAATCAAGTTCAAACAAATTCCTGCCTGGTTTACAAAGAAGTTTTCGCCGAAAATACCCTATCATTTTCGGCGAAAATATCATCACAAATCGACTGGTGCCAAGTAAAGGAAATTTTGGGCGAAAATGTAAAGTTCTCGGTCGAAGCGAAAATTACAGGAGAAGTCAGCCGAGGGTCCAACCATTTGCACCATTATTTTCGGCGAAAATAATCCCTTATTTTCGGCGAAAATATCAGAGGAAATCCGGGTCAATTAGGTCAAGTATAAATACTTAACCCGGCGGCAAAAAATCAATATACCTCATAATCATAATTTCAAATACTTCAGAATTCTCTGAAGTTCTGGAGCAGAGTTAGAGTTCGAAGAGCCAGGAAGAGATCGTGACGCCATCCCTGCCATCTCGGAGACTCGGAGCTAGGAGTGCAGATTACCGAAGATCAAAGTTCTGCCAGAGTCGTCTCAATTAGGTTTTTCAGATCCTTTTTTTCTGTTCTTCCTCTGGATGATGAACTCTGTCTTCGCCCTTGATTCTTTTTGTATGAACATGAGTAGCTAAACTCGTAGAGCTTAGATTAGATGAACCCTAAGTGACCCAGGGCTTTAAAGCGGTCACAGATCGGCGGTAATTAGATTCAAAGTTCAATCAGTTTCTCTTTGCATGGTTGTTTTGTTCTTGATTGTTGTTCTGCGTTTCTTGTCTAGTTGACGCCTAGATTAGTTTCGTTGTTCTTGTGTTTCTTTTTGGTTGATCGCCTAGATTAGGGTTTTGCAGGTTAGGGTTTGTCGCCAGACAGCTTCCCTGCTTTAAAACATTAAAACTTGTCTTTCGTGATCACCTAGTTTAGATTCTTGTTAAGCTGAGGATAGAAGCGAACGCTCACCTCACTTTAGAACATCAATTCAACCAGTTAACCTTATAATTGGAGCGTGCCTTTCGTAGGAACCGGTTAGGGTTAATCCACTGCAAGAGTAACTCATAAATCACTAGTAATTGCACCAGTTAGTTAAGTCGTTGCGAGAGGCGACCGTACCCGGGCGGCTAATTAAGCTTGGT
This sequence comes from Linum lewisii, assembly GCA_034768395.1. NCBI lineage: Eukaryota > Viridiplantae > Streptophyta > Magnoliopsida > Malpighiales > Linaceae > Linum > Linum lewisii. Next base: position 27,863,087 of record CM068304.1, read on the forward strand.
AGTTAGATCGGATAGAGCGAACGTTCGCCAGTCTTAAACCTAAGGGTAAGGAGTTATGGTGGTGTATAGAAACTGATTGAATGAGAATTGAAAACCGCTGATCTGTTGATTGCCAATGCTCTGGTGAACGAAGGGGGATTCGAAATCTAAGCTTGTCTGTCGTCTGTTTAAACCTACAAATCATTCTGTCTTTTAAGTTCATTTTAAGTTTCCTGCATCTTAGATTAGAAGTCGTGGAACTCACACCACGCACTAAGTAATTAAACCTGAGTAATTTGCCAGCTTCTTTGAGTAGTCAATTAGAAGAAACCCTGTGGAATACGATCTACCCTAGCTTCACAGCTTGGTAGTATTTGATACCGCTAAAACTGCAGCATCAAATTGGCGCCGTTGCCGGGGACTCTTCTAATTGTTTGAAAGAAGAATTGACAAATTATTCTTCTACCTTTCCGCCTTACCATTTATTTTCCTCCATATTTTCATGATTTACCTGGGTAGTGTTTTTGAGTTTTAATTATGCAGGATTACAGGTGGGATGACCAGTACCAAGGGTGGTACATCAATGAAGCACCATATATTGAAGACTCCCAAGAGGTGGATTTACACACTAATGAGCATCAACAATGGATGGCAAGCACTCAAGCCGCGATCGACAACCTCCAATCAATGGGCGATGTTGTTGATGCATGGAACGCCGCGCTCAAGCGACTAGGGCAATTGAAGGGAGAAGATGCTCCAGAACATTTCGAAGAAGAGCCTGAAGCTACACACCACCAACAAAATCACCAAGAGGTGTATATACCGGCTCATCAGCATCGACAACAGACGACAAGAGTAGAATCCGCCTTGGATGATCTCCTTTCGAAGCTACAAGCTCGTAACATGGTGGATGTCGAGCTCGAGCAACCAAATCCACTAATGGAAGAAGATGCTCAAGAGCCGTACGAAGATGAACATGACAATCTCACCCATAACTATTGCGAGCTAGAAGCATCTGATGAAGAATCCTTGACGGTGGTGGTTGATGAAGACATGGAGCCAATCCATTTTGAAGTTGAAGCTGAAGAGGAGCACGAACAAATCGAGGAGATATCCTCAATTGAGCTTCCGCCAAGCCAACCTATAGATCAAGCTAGAGACGAGCACGTGGGAATCGAAGACGTCAAGGATTTGGAAGTATGCACACTCGATCCTGAGAGACCTCTTGATGAGCATCAGGTGGAGAAGATGGAGCTCATTGACCATGCCACGCCGTACTACCTCTTTCCTCCTCCAGAAGGAGAATCCAAGAAGAACTGGTCATCCAACCAGAACCACGATCTACTAGAGCACTACCGGCTGCATCACCATTCTGGAGTGCTACATGGCACTCAACTGCTGTCCTTGAAGAAGACGATTGACTTCAAGGAACTCCTAAGTTGGGGACCCAAACAGGTACCGTCCGGCTCAAGGACGTTAAAAGAGAGCGCTTCGTGGGAGGCAACCCACGGCTGGAGTCCATTTTTGAATTATTGAGTCAGTCTTTTCGTCGTTTGAGTCGGTTTCGGGGAGGTGTCAGTTTTCTTTTATTTTCGTCTGTTTTAATTTTTTGTGTCAGGTCAAATTTTCGTCGAAAATTCCTCAGATTTTTTGGCGAAAAACTTAGTCTGTTTGAGTCTGTTCTGTTTTTGAAGTAGTTTTCGCCGAAAATTTCTAAAAGTTTTCAGCAAAAATGTTTAGTTAAGTCGTCTGTCTTTGTTTTCAAAGTAGTTTTCGCCGAAAACTTCACCAGTTTTTTGGCGAAAACTTTAGTTGGGTCAGAAAATTTTTGAAAACCTTTAAAAAAAAAGAGTCAAAATATTTTCAAATTTCCCCTAACCGTCTTTGTTCGACTTTTATTATGTGTGGATCCGGGACACTTGTCCCGGTATCCTTTTGATCTTTTTGTTGTTTTTGTTTTTGTAGGAACTTGAGTAGCTACTCCGCTCTGCTCCGGACTCTCCGTGCTCATCCGCTACACCGACCATCACCTTCCAGGTTCTTCGTATCTCTCTACTCTAGTTTAGTCCTGTGAGGACACATAACCGTTTAAGTGTGGGGTAGGATTCTAGGATTATGCATGATCTTGTTTGCTATCTATGATTCTGTGGTTCAATTTAAAATTTCTCTAGCATAGAATTTCTCAATTCTTGACTTGTGATGTTAAATTGACTTCAATTTTGAACAATGACGTCTAGACTGTTCCACTTAGAACTTGTAACCAACGTGTTGGCACTGAAATCAAATGAGTCTAGGTTAGAACAGATCATAAATCACTTCGGTAGTTGAAATTTGAATCAATTAAACTGTTTTGCTTGTTAATCACAAAGCTCGATAACACCGTTCTAAGATGATAAATGCTAGTTTCTCCCATGTTTTCACTCCATATTTGTTCACCCGTGATTGTGGCTAGAGATTAGGCAGAAATTCAATTCGAAATCTCGTGTAAAAAGTTATAACTAGCTAGGATCAAGTGGTTAAATCGATAAATCAAGTGTTTGAGTGGTGAAATTCGAAATGTGCAAATTAATGTTAAAGTTCTTTAAAGTGCTAAAAATAAAGCTAGGCAAGCCCGACACCTAAGTGAAGTGTTCGGGTTGAGCACTAGCATAGGCACAAATACTGTGAGCTAGGCAGGTCCAACACCTAAGTGAAGTGTTTGGTATCGAGCACTAGTATGCAGTAAATCAATTGAAGGAAGAAGTTGAACTTGAAATAAATTGTTGTTTAAATCGGTCCTAACTAGAACATGTAACGTGCAGATCTATAAACGGATAAAGTCGAGTCAATAGCCACGTCATTTTTCCTACCTCCGCATCCACATCATGGCTAGAGCTTAAAGTCTTTTTGATTAGAATTGGTGTTATCGTAGTCGGTTAATTAAGATTAATTGTTTTCCCAAGAAACGTGCTTTGTTAAAACTACTACTTGAAGTGTGCAGAGATTAGTGAGATCGAAAATTTATTTGGTTGATGTTCTTGCATGTGTAGGTCACTTTTTCTACGTGGAACAGTCTAAACCAAATTGTTAGAATTGAATCTCGGTTTAATCTAGTGTCATTTGTGAATTTGAGTGTGTTCTAGTTCAGTTTGCTTGAGGACAAGCAAAAGCTTAAGTGTGGGGTATTGATGACACTCGATTTGACGTGATTATCAGCCTCATTTAAGCGACATTTCCTTGTTTGAAACGTGGTTTTAGGAGTAAAATAGCGAATATTCACTCAACTACCCTATTTCCCACCGATTTGGTTACTTTGGCCCTTTTTGGGTCTATTTGATGGTTTTCTAGTGTTTTTGTGAAAGCACAAGTTTTTGCCATCATTTATGTAGCCATGGACGTGTTCAAGACCTCAAGGAGTGAACCGGAATCGAACCAGAAATCAAACTAGAGTCAAAACCGAAGATCCAACTGCCCAGCACAATGTTTTCGCCGAAAAGACTATGAGGATTTCGGCGAAAATACCTTCAGAAACTCACAGGCAACGTCAGCTGATTTACACTGAAGTTTTCGGCGAAAACTTCCTTAAGTTTTCACCGAAAATCATAGAAGAAATCAAACAGGGGATTTTAACTAAAGTTTTCGGCGAAAATTATTTGATAATTTCGCCGAAAATATCTTCCAAATCCGGTGCTGTATTGGAAACCCTAAGCGTACCTATTTAAAGAGAAGCAGTCGGCAGCCAAAAGGGGAGGAATCAATCATTATTCATATTTTCACAAATCAGACTTTTGAGAGTCAGCCGACTCTAGGGTCGATAGATAGAGTTTAGAGAGTTTGAAGATCCGTGGAGAGATCGTGACGCCATCCTTCACCTCGGAGAACTCGGAGCTTAAAGTTGAAGATCCATGAGATTGAAGCTTCGCAGGAGTCGTCAGAATTAGGTTTTTCAGTTCTTATCTGTATGATGATCTTCATTGTTGCCTTTGATTCTCTTGTTTCTGATATGAGTAACTGAACTTGTAGAGCTTAGATTAGATGAACCCTAAGTGACCTAGGGCTTTAAAGCGGTCACGGATTGGCGGTAATTAGATTCGAAGTTCAATCAGTTTCTCTTTGCATGGTTGTTTTGTTCTTGATTGTTTATGTTTCTTCTCTGATTGATCGCCTAGATTAGGTTTTTGCAAGCTAGGGTTAGTCGCTAGACGGTTCCCTGCTTTGGCGCTTAAACTTGTCTTCCTTGATCACCTAGTTTAGATTCTTGTTAAGTTGAGGATAGAAGCGAACGCCCGCCTCTCTTTAAAACATCAATTCAACCAGCTAACCTTATAATTGGAGTGTGCCTTTCGTAGGAACCGGTTAGGGTTAATCCACTGCAAGAGTAACTCATAAATCGTTAGTAATTGCACCAGTTAATTAAGTCTTTGCGAGAGGCGACCGTACCAGGGCGGCTAGTTAATCTTGGTAGTTAGATCGGATAGAGCGAATGTTCGCCGGTCTTAGACCTAAGGGTAAGGAGTTATGGTGGTGTATAGAAACCGATTGAATTAGAATTGAAAACCGCTGGTCTTGTGATTGCCGTTGCCCTGGTAAGCTAAGGGGGATTCGAAATCTAAGTTCGTCTATCTTCTCGTTAGTCAACCTTTTACTTTTCTGTCTTTTATTTTCCTGTTTTATTAGATTAGAAGTCGTGGAACTCACACCACGGACTAAGTGTTTAAACCTGAGTAATTTGCCAGCTTCTTTGAGTAGTCGATTAGTAGAAACCCTGTGGAATACGATCTAGTCTACTTCGGTAGGTTAGTTATTTGATACCGCTAAAACTGCAGCATCACCTAGTTCAACCGAATTTGCCTGATATTTTCGCCGAAAATAACAAGGTATTTTCGCCGAAAATCCTAGTGTAAATGGATGGCCCTTTGGTTGCATTTTCTTGTGATTTACGTTTCGGGTCGAAAACATAACGGTTTCGCCGAAAATTTCCTTCAGCCGACGGCGGTCGATTTGTGCTGATATTTTCGCCGAAAATCCTAGTGTATTTTCGGCGAAAATTCCTTTGTAAACCGGGCAGGAATTTTCTAAACTTGGTTGGCTCCTTTGATCGATTCTGGTGCAATTCCTCGAGGTTCCAACGCCTTAGACATGACCTTGGCTACTTTATTTGACAGCAAAAACCTGTGCTAACATAAAAACACTAGAAACCCATCAAATAGACCCGAAACGGGCCAAGGTAACACAAATGGCATGAGATAGGGCAATCGATTGAATATTCGTTATTCTACCCTAAAAACCATGTCTTAAGCAAAGAAATGTCGCTTAAATGAGGCTGATAATCACGTCAAATCGAGTGTCATCAAATACCCCACACTTAAGCTTTTGCTTGTCCTCAAGCAAACTGAATAGAAACGCTCATGTTCATAAATGATAAGATCGATTAAATTGGAGCTCAATCAAACACAATGAATTATTAGACAGCTAACTCCTAGAACAAGAAACCTGACATGTATACAGATCAGCCAAACAACCTGGTCTCACTGGTAAACTGCACACGACAAGTAATTAGCAACCAATTATGCACGAATTTGACCTGACCGACCAGACTCCTCACACAGGAAATGTTTAGTACAATGGGAACTCTCGCTCTCTGTGTTTAAGGACGTGTTTCTGCTCTCGATCATTTTCTGTTACTGAATTCTGTCATAGGTTTGCAATTCGACCACATCTCCACCACTGTGACAACACGAGTATCTAGTCAAGAAGGACTTCCCTGCTAGGACCGTAATGAATTCTACACTACTTGAGTTTATGATGCGATGGATGATGGGAATGTATGATGATGGCTTTGTGCGGTGTAGCTTTCGACTAACTTCTCTTGAATCTAATCTATGGCTTCCTACCGTCTAACCAGACACGGGTGGAATAATGAACGCTCGTCCTATGATACTCTCAAGCAACCTAGCACTTATTCTTTTTCTTTACATGTTTTTTTTTTCTTTTTTTTCTCAACTTTTCTTTTGACTTCGTTCTTCCATCTGTAGGGAGAAGAACGTTTTATTGAACTAAAACTTTGAAACTTTTCTGCTTTTTTGATTTTTCTTTTCTTCACTTTTCTTTCTTTTCTTACTTGACTTTTTTTTTCGTTTGTGCCGATTCTTTCTTTTAGTTGCTAGAGGGATTTACACGTCTGGACATATTAGCTAAGACCACCTGTTTAATGGCTATAGGCAGGTTACCACAAACTGACTTTTTGTAGGTCAATCTAGAACTACAACCACAGGGGATCAACAGGGAATGAAAGAAATGGAAAATGGTTGTAATATATTATCGAACCGAAAGAACAGGCCAAGCTCAAGGGTCTAAACCTAATGGATTTATCGTTTGGTAGGCTATCTGGCTTAGTAGTTGAATCTAGGTGCCCCTATCCTTCTAGAACTCGTGTCATCGTGTGGTCTCAAGTAGATCTCAGCAAATTCTAACTCATTCAAGCAAATAGAAAACCACTAAGAAAGAATTAAAATTGCAAGTTACGTGCAATGGATCAAAAGCTCACAGTTGGTTTGCTAGTCGGATTCGGTCATTTTCATGCAATCAAGGCTACAGACTACAAGTGTGATTTAAAAATTCTGTTCTGACCAGGCAATTTAGCATCAAAGTACACAAGTTGGTTCTCAAGTTCTAGGTTAAGCAGTCTAAGCATCATTATGAAGGTTTGAACAACAACTTAACATCAAAAATCAAGAACTGAGCCATTCTAATGCTAGAGAGACTGGAATGGAATCACGAGGCACACATAAAACACAATCAAGGGCAATCAAGTTCATGCAAGGTTCTCTAGCATCCTACCCCACACTTAAATCAGACCGTGTCCTCACAGGACTAATTCTAGAGTTCAGAGTGAAGTAGAAGAACCTGGACCGAGATGATTGGCGTAGGGGATGAGCACGGGTCCTCGGAGCGGAGGCGACCTACCAAAGCGAAGCAAAGGGAATCTCCCTACTGCCTACAAAACAAAAACAAATGAAACATAAAAAGGAAACCGGGACAAGTGTCCCGGATCCACACAGAAAAAAGTTGGACCGAAATCCGAAAAGAATAAATAAAAATAAAGGACAAGGAAAAGGACACCACTTGATCATGGCTGGTCAAGGGTGTCGGGAGGTGGAAAGTGGAGGTGCTCGCCGAGCTGGCGTTGCCACGCCAGTTGTGCCTCATACCACCTGTCGACGCGGCGCATATGCTGCTGCATAATAGTCCATCTCGCCTCTTGAGTGGCGTTGTCGGTGATGCGCCACTCCTGCAATCGCTCATACAGCTCACCAATGTCCGCGGGGTGCGGTCTGTGGTGAGGGTGAGGTGCCTGGTATGGATCTGGAATTTGCGGCGGCGACTGGTGTGCATACCCTGTCTGATGATGTGGTGAGGGTATATAGTCATGGAATTCTGGCTGCGGCTGGGGCTGCTGCTGCTCAGTATCATCATCTTCCTCTGACTCGGCTACATGCTGAAGGGGAGGATCTGCTGCCACCTGGGGACTGAGGTCCAGCTCTAGGTCGTATTCGACCGCTAAGTCTCCTCCAACGGTCCTAACTTGGTGTCGTGGAATGTTCGGGCCATATTCATGGCTGATGCCGAAGGAGATGATGAGCTGACCTATGAAGTTACCTCCCAGGAGTGCACGAGGTGGCGTCTGCCTCTTGGTCTTCTCGCGGAAGATGCGAGCAAGCACCCATCCGGGGTGGAGAGGGTAGCTCTCTCGGATGGCTCGGAGAAGCATAAGCTCCTCCTTGAGGATATGGTGGCGATCCTTATCCGGAACATATAAAAAAGATCTACGCCAAACCATATGAATAAATTTAAAGAGAAGGTGAGAGAGCGACTTAACTGAGTTGTGTTCCCCAAGGCGATCGCCAGGCACTCCAGTCATGTGGGTCCAGAGTGCATGGTACGCCTCCTCGTCATCATCGTCGCCCCAGCCGAGGTGATGGCCATGATAGTGCTCGTAGGGGATACCTAGATGAGCAGGAAACTCATCATAGGTGAGCGTCCTGTATACTCCACCCAGATAGAAGGTAACAACCTTCTGGCCTTGCCTCCTCTTGTGCTCATCCAGATCAAAGGTTGCCCAGAACTCCTGAAGGGTGATGTCTGGGAAGTCGGCAGCTATGGTGGTCAGCTCTAGGAGGCCAGCCGGTGCTAGGGCGTCATGCACGTTCTGGTGGTAATCCTCGTCGTGCTCGCTGAGGGACTCCATGGAAAGAGGGCGTACCTTAGCTCCCCGAACATGCTCGATCTTCTGGAAGCACTCGAAGTAAAAGTCAGGTAGACAAGCGATAATGCGATGGTATCCAGCCCGGCGAGGTAGTCCTGGAGGAGGGCCCTGAACGGCGGGTGTGACGGGAGCGGGGGCTCTGGAGCTCGAGGCGGCATCAAGTCGTGCCTTGGTCCTGCGCTCATAAGTGGTGTTCCTAAAACCAGAATGAAACCAGATTAGTCAAACTAAAACCCTACCCCACACTTAGTAGAAAAACTCAATTTCACAAAGAAATGAGGAAAACCGAGTGGGGGTAAGCAAAGCAGAGTAGCCGGTAATCATAGACAGTAAAATACATGATTAGGAACAGCCAGAATTGGATAAGCACAATTAGAGTTCAAAGAGTCAAACCGACATTTAGAAAGTCAACACTATATCATAATGAACCCTAACCATGGCAAGACTATCAAAAAGTGGAGAACGACGGTAAAATATGATCTCAGATGGCAAACACAATAATCTGAACGAGAATGAACACATACGGCAACCAAATGATCAAAGACAGTTCATGGTCAAACCGACATTTCTCACAAGTCAACATCACAAAGGATCAATCGTATGCATAGCAACACATGATCAAATGATATGAAAATTAAGCACGAAACTCCCTAAGCATGCTAGAACAGTTCAACAAGTTCAGCTAACCAAGTTCACACGAAATCAGTCGGCACGCAAATCGAGGCAAACCGAAAAGTCAACCGAAAGTCAACCCCAACGAAATTCAGCAATCAATATGTCAAAAGATTCGTAATGAAAAGTTCTACAACTTACCTTGAAGCCATGGATGCTAAAAATGAACGGTTTGGGAGAAATCGGTGAATAACTCTGAAAACAAGGGTTTGGGTGAACTAGAGCTGTAGAGCTCCGATTCGAACGTCCTAGGGCTCAAAATGATCGGAAGAGGACAAGGAAGGGAGCGGCGGTGGTCGGCGAAGGCGGCAGCGGCATACGGCGGCGTCAGCGATTTTAAAAGGGCGGCAGTCGGCGGTTTCGAAAACAGTGGGGGGGAATTTTTTATGTTTTGGTTCGAAAATGGCAAGTGGGGAGAGAGAGAGGATAAGACCGGATTTTAAGGTGGAAATTTGGGTGATTTTCAAAGGGATTTTCGGCGAAAATAATAGGGAGTTTTCGCTGAAAATTTACGTTCAAATGCACTGCCGGTTTTCGAAGATAATTTCACCGAAAACACAATGAATTTTCGGCCGAAAATATGAAACAGGGGAATTCAGTGAAAATTGAAAAGGCGATTTCGCCGAAAATAGGGGTGCATTTTCGTCAAAAATTTGGAACTGCTCGGGTGAAAAATATTTTCGCAAATCCGGCAAACTTCAGAAAATCATAGTTAAATCGACAAAAATCGGAACGACCTCAATCAACTTGCGACTGACACTACGACACGTAGACTACACATGAAAAATAAGAAAACAAACAAACTGACACTTTTGGCTCCCCCGAACCGACTCTAAAACACTAAGGTTGACAAAAATAAAAAACGGACTCCAGCCGTGGGTTGCCTCCCACGAAGCGCTCTTTTATTAACGTCCTTGAGCTAGACGATACCTGGACGGTATTAGGAGACATCCCAACTCAGATTCTCCTTAATGCTAGCATCGGAGTTCATGAAGTAGAGCTTTGGGGTTTCTCCGGTGAGCATGAATTTCTTCCCGTTCGCGTGTAAGAGCTTGGTTCGTCCGTCGGGAAGGTGGTCGGTGATCTTGAATGGTCCGAACAGTTCTGTCAAAGGATCATCTTCCACAAAGAAGACAGTGGATGGAACGAGAACGATCAGCTTCATCTTTACTTTAATCTCTGGCTTGATATCACCAGGATCGATGATCGTCAGTATTTCCTTAGGAGATGCTTTTGGCTTCTCCCTCCATACTTGTTCCAGCGAAGGTTTCTCGGAACAAATTGGTGGTGCAGCTGGCTCGGAAGAAGACGGCGGAGCTTTTGGTCGCCAGACCATTTGAGTTTTCGTCTTCTTGTTCTTATGATTCTTCCTCCTTGACTTGCCAGACTCTTTGCCTAGCGGTTTAGAAGAGGCTTGTATTTCCTTCTTCTTTGACGACTTTGAGGAACAGGTTTTTGTTTCTGCTTGATAACCTGTCCAGCACCTGCAGTAACGACAAATCTAGGCACACTAGAAGAAACATCAGTAATGAAGTTGACCGAGGCCAACTCCACAGTTTCTACGGATAAACAATGTGATTCTCCCTTAGGAGTGTATTTCATACCATCCTTGAGACGGAATGTTGCAGTATCCTTCCCAACCCTTAATGTTAACGAACCATTTGGAACATTAATGTTAATGCCGGCTGTCGCCATAAATGGCCGGCCTAAGAGAAGGGTAGAATATGTCTCTTGAGTATCCATCACTACATAATCAGCGAAAAATCGGAAAGGGCCACAACAAGTGATTACATCCTTGATTATTCCTCTAGGTTCTTTTAGAGTTCTGTCGGCGAACACTACATGCATGCTAGCAGGTTGTAATTCACCCAGGTTCAGTTTCTTATATAAACACATAGGCATGACATTTATAGACGCACCTATATCAACCAAACTACGCTCAATTTCAATGCAATTAATGATTAAAGGTAACGTAAAAGGACCAGGATCAGAGCACTTAGCTGGGATAGGTATGGGTGGTGATTGAGAGACGATAGCTGAACACTCTCCCGTAGAGAGAACGGATAGTGCTCCCTTCTTCTTCTCCAGGCCGTTCTGCTCATTGCTCCTGGTTGTGATGACTTTAGCATGCTCGTTCTTCATGGAGGAGTTTCTTTGAGACGGCGCCTGATTGAAGAGAGGAAGGTTGGCTAACAAGCTAGCAACTTTATTTATCATGCTCTCTATTCTCTGTCCTTGTGCGATCTGTCCTTGGTTAAAAGCTTCTTGGGCTTTAAGCTTTTCTTCGTGATCATTAAGCCGTGCTGCAATCAGATCAAATTTCTGGGCTAGTTTCCTCTCCCACATGCCTTCAGACGTAAAATTCTGAGGATGTTGCACACTGGTGAATCTGGAGGATCTTGATAACTATTGTCCCAGCGTTGATTCTGACTCTGGTAGAGCCCAAAGTTGTGAGGAGAATGCTCAAGGAAGCTTACCTGTTGTTGAGGAGGTGTCCTGAACTGATGGTAGTCGGGGTAGCCTCTTTGATCCTTGGTGAAGCCTTGATCAATGAAATTAACTTCCTCTCTAGACCAGTTATTAGCTGTTCCAAAGATCTCTTCCATGTGTTTCTGCACTTTGATCTTGATCTGCTCTTCACAGCTCGGTTGGCTCTTGACTGCTCCCAACTGTCTCTCCCTATTTCTGGACTTAGATGCGCAGTCCGCAAAGTGAAGTAGAGCAGCTTCTGGTTCAAGTGCTGTGCAGTTGCCCTTAGCTAAAATGTTGACCCATTCAGCCATTTCCTCATTCATACCTTGGGCAAAGATTTCGGCTAGCTGACTCTGGTTGAATCCATGATGAGGGCATTCAGAGAGAAGCTCTTGGAATTCGTTCCAAGCATCGTATAAGCTTACTCCTTCCTTCTGAGAGAATCTAGCGATGTTATCCTTATAAAATGTCGTTCTTGAAAGGGGATAGTATTCCTCTATGAAGTCCTGAGCTAGATTATCCCAGTCAGTGTAGTAGCCAGGTGGTTTCGAGCCGAGCCATATCTTGGTGTTCCCTTTAAGAGAGAATGGGAATACTCACAAGCAAAGATTGTTCTTACCGAGATTCCCGCTCTTAAACGTCTCGCACATGTCTAGGAAGTTCGCCAAATGTGTGCATGGGTTTTCTTGCGGCTTCCCTTCGAAATAAAGATCCTTAGAGACCATGTTCAGGAAGGAAATTGTGATCTCATAGTCAGGGTCGTCATCGTTGTGCGGCACGACGATGCTGGCTCGAAAGTTAGTCGCAATTGGTCTACAGTAATCCGCCATGGTGCGTTGAGCAGCTAGTACGGGAGGAGAAGGTGGTGGTGAATTTGAAGTAGTGGATGGGGTGGATGAAGATGAGGAGTTCTCCTTCAACTCCTCAATCTTATTAGGGATAGGTGGTGTATGCGGAATGATTATGACTTGCTTCTGAGCTCGCGGTTTCTTCGGCGGAGTAGAATTACCCGGCTTAAACTGAGAATGAGCGATCGAGCGGTTCATAAACCTGTAGAACAACCTACAAGCAACAAAAGCAAACATACCGGCGATAAAATCGAAGTGGGTGGAAAAATGAAAGATGGAAAGTAGAAGAATAAACTGCCAGTTCTTCTTTCAAACAATCAAGGAAGTCCCCGGTAACGGCGCCAATTTGATGAGACGTCAGTCGTTGTGATGCGTTCAACCAAATAAACTAACAAAGCTACAAAAGCTAGGGTAGATCGTATTCCACGGGCCTTCTATGATTGACTACTCCAAAAACTAGCAAAATACTCGAATGTAAACACTTCGTGCGTGGTGTGAGTTCCACGACTTCTAATTCTAAAAAATGCAGAGAAATTTAAAAAATTAAACTAAAGCAGATTGGAAATTAGGGTTGAAAACAAAGATGACAGACGAACTTAGACTTTGAATCCCCCTTCGTTCCCTAGAGCATAGGCAATCAACAGATCAACGGATTTCGATTCTCATTCAATCAATCACTAAGACACCACCATAACTCCTTACCCTTAGGTTTAAGACCGGCGAACGTTCGCTCTATCCGTTCTAACTACCAAGATTAATTAGTCGCCGGGTACGGTCGCCTCTCACAATGACTTAACTTAATTGGTGCAATTACTAACGATTTATGAGTTACTCTTGCAGTGGATTAACCCTAACCGGTTCCTACGAAAGGCACGCTCCAATTATAAGGTTAATTGTTCAATTTGATGTTCCAAAGTAAGGCGAGCGTTCGCTTCTATCCTTAGCTTAACAAGAATCTAATCTAGGTGATCAATCCAGACAAGAAACATGAACAATGAAGAACAAATCAAACATGAAAGAGAAACTGATTGAATTTTGAATCTAATCACCACCGATCCGTGACCGCTTTAAAGCCCTGGGTCACTTAGGGTTCATCTAGTCTAAGCTCTAATGAGTTTAGCTACTCATGTTTATCACAAAAGAATCTAAGACAAAGAAAGAGTTCATCATCCAGAGGAAGAACAGAAAAGAATCTGAAGACCTAATTTAGACGACTCAGACAGACTTTGATCTTCCGTAAACTGCACTCCTAGCTCCGATTCTCCGAGGTGGAAGGGATGGCATCACGATCTCTTTCCAGCTCTTCGAACTCTAACTCTTCGCTCCAGAACTTCAGAGAATTCTTCGAATTCTGATTTCGACAAGTATATTATGATGTATATCTGATTTGGGCCGCCGGTTAAGTATTTATACTTAACCCTAGTCCAACCGGATTTGCCTGATATTTTCGCCGAAAATAACAAGGTATTTTCGCTGAAAATCCTAGTGTAAATGGATGGCCCTTCGGTTGCATTCTCCTGTGATTTTCGTTTCGGGTCGAAAACTTAACGGTTTCGCCAAAAATTTCCTTCAGCCGGCGGCGGTCGATTTGTGCTGATATTTTCGCCGTAAATCCTAGTGTATTTTCGGCGAAAATTCCTTTGTAAACTGGGCAGGAATTTTCTGAACTTGGTTGGCTCCTTTGATCGATTCCGGTGCAATTCCTTGAGGTTCCAACGCCTTAGACATGACCTTGGCTACTTTATTTGACGGCAAAAACCTGTGCTAACATAAAAACACTAGAAACCCATCAAATAGACCCGAAACGGGCTAAGGTAACACAAATGGCACGAGATAGGGCAATCGATTCAATATTCATTATTCTACCCTAAAAACCATGTCTTAAGCAAATAAATATCGCTTAAATGAGGCTAATAATCACGTCAAATCGAGTGTCATCATGATCAGGTGGTGTCCTTTTCCTTGTCCTTTCTTTTTATTTATTCTTTTCGGATTTCGGTCCAACTTTTTTCTGTGTGGATCCGGGACACTTGTCCCGGTTTCTTTTTTATGTTTCATTTGTTTTTGTTTTGTAGGCAGTAGGGAGATTCCCTTTGCTTCACTTTGGTAGATCGCCTCCGCTCCGAGGACCCGTGCTCATCCCCTACGCCAATTGTTTAAACTTGAGTAATTTGCCGACTCATTTGAGTAGTCAGTTAGAAGAAACCCTTGGAATACGATATATCTTGCTTTGTGCTCGATAGTTATTTGACTACACGCGCGTGAAAACACGTTCATCAAATTGGCGTTGTTGCCGGGGAACTTCATCTAACTGTTTGAAAGAAGAGTTGGCATTTTTATTCTTCTACCCTTCCATCTTTCATTTTTCCATCACACTTCAATTTTACACCGGTTGTGTTTGTTTTTGTTCTTTTCATGTTGTTCACAGGTTTATGCATCACCGCCCAATCACTCGTTCTCAGTTGAAGTCTATCAAGTCTTCTACTTCAGACAAGCCGGGTAGTTCTGCTCTGCTTAAGCAACCACGAGTTCTGAAGCAATCTACTACCGTTTCGCCCGCATCCTCCACTCCAATTAAGATTGAGGAGCTGAAGGAGAGCCCCTCATCATCATCTGCTTCGTCCACCACATCACTCTCACCGCCACCCTCTCCAACCGCAATGGCTGCTCCGAAGAGCCTTGCGGATTACAACAAGCCGAGCGCAACCAGCATTCGATCTTCCATCTCGGTGCCGCGTAATGAAGCTGATCCTATGAGATCAAGATCCCCTTCCTGGGAATGATCTCTAGGGACATGCAGTTTGAAGGAAAGCCACACGATAATCCTTGCACACACTTGGCGGACTTCATTGCTCTGTGCGAAACGTTCAAGAACGGGAATCTCGACAAGAACACCTTGTGCTTGCGAGCGTTTCCATTCTCTCTCAAAGGCCCCTCCAAGAGATGGCTCAATAGCAAGCCTCCCAGTCACTACGATAGCTGCGATAAGCTGGCTAAAGAGTTCGTCGAAGAATACTTTCCTCCTTCAAGAACCACAACATACAAGGATAACATCGCCAAGTTCAGACAGAAGGAAGGAATGAGCTTGTACGACGCTTGGAAAGAATTCCAATAGCTTCTCTACAACTGCCCTCATCACGGCTTCGAGCAGAGGCAACTAGCCGAAATCTTTGCTCGGGGAATGAATGAGGAATCCTCGAAATGGGTTAACTTCTTAGCTGAAGGAAATTGCACTGCTCTTACACCAGAAGCTGCTATGCTTTATTTTGCTAACTGTGCTTCCAAGTCTAGAAACTAGGAAAGACAATCAGAGGGAGCCAGAAGCAAGCTCAACATTGAAGAGCAGATTAAAGCTGAAGTTGAGAAGCATCTGAAGAAGTCGACCACGCCCATTAAACCTCCATCAGCTTTTGTCTATGTAGCTGATTGTGACTAGTGTGGCGCCTGTGCACATAACGGAGGAAGTTGCCAGAATTTTGGGAAAGCGAACGTTTGGTCTACAGATGAGGTGAGCTTCATTACCCATGGCTTCCCTAATAACCAACAAGGATATGCCACCTACAGCAACTTCAGATCGGATCCACAACAGGGAAGTTTCCAAGAGCGACCTTCCTACGACCCTGGCTCCAACCAGAATCAGAACCAGAATAACCGGCCAGCTGGTTCGTTCCAAGAGCAAAAGCTGAACACCCAAGCCGTAGGTGCCTACCAGCCACCACACAGGAATCAAGGCAATTACGGTACAGCACCTGGCAATTGCCAGAATCAGTACCTGAATAATAATTATCAAGGACCTTCTGGATTCACCGGTGGACAACAACCTCAACGTCCTACGCCTCAAGACAACAAGGATAGTGAACTGGACAAGAAGCTGACCCAGATCATCTCTAGGCTAGATGATCATGACAGTCAATTCAAGGCTCAAGCTATCTTGAAGCAGGAGCAGATTGCACAAGGCCATAGAGTGGAGAGCCCAGTGAACAACATTACCAACATGCTCTCTAGTGGCCGCCCCTTCGGTAAGCTACTGGTGAACGCGCAGTCGTTGTGATGCGTTTCACACAAATAACTAACAAAGCTAACAAAAGCTAGGGTAGATCGTATTGCAAGGGTCTTCTAAGATTGACTACTTCAAAACTGGCAAAATACTCGAATGCAGACAAGTTGTGCGTGGTGTGAGTTCCACGACTTCTAATTATAAGAAATGCAGAGAAATTAAAACAAATTAAACTAAAGCAATTAGGGTTTGAAAACAGAGATGACAAACGAACTTAGACTTTGAATCCCCCTTCGTTCCCCAGAGCATTGGCAATCAACAGATCAGCGGATTTCGATTCTCATTCAATCAATTCTAAGACACCACCATAACTCCTTACCCTTAGGTTTAAGACCGGCGAACGTTCGCTCTATCCGTTCTAGCTACCAAGATTAATTAGTCGCCTGGGTACGTTCACCTCTCGCAACGACTTAACTTAACTGGTGATATTACTAATGAATTATGAGTTACTCTTACAGTGGATTAACCCTAACCAGTTCCTACGAAAGGCACGCTCCAATTATAAGGTTAATTGTTCAATTTGATGTTCTAAAGTAAGGCGAGCGTTCGCTTCTATCCTTAGCTTAACCAGAATCTAATCTAGGTGATCAATCCAGACAAGAAACATGAACAATGAAGAACAAATCAAACATGAATGAGAAACTGATTGAATTTCGAATCTAATCACCGCCGATCTGTGACCGCTTTAAAGCCCTGGGTCACTTAGGGTTCATCTAGTCTAAGCTCTAACGAGTTTAGCTACTCATGTTTATCACAAAAGAATCAAAGACAAAGAAAGAGTTCATCATTCAGAGGAAGAACAGAAAAGAATCTGAAAAACCTAATTTAGACGACTCCGGCAGACTTCGATCTTCGGTAAACTACACTCCTAGCTCCGGTTCTCCGAGATGAAAGGGATGGCATCACGATCTCTATCCGGCTCTTCAAACTCTAACTCTTCGCTCCAGAACTCCAGAGAAATCGTAGGATTCTGATCACCTAAGTGTATTATGCGGTAAATTATGTGGTCTCTTCTTATTGGGCCGTCGGGTTAAGTATTTATACTTAACCCTAATCAGCCGGATTTCTTCTAATATTTTCGCCAAAAATATTGAAGGATTTTTGGCGAAAATTCCTTTGCAAATGAGGGGTTCCGCCGGCTGATTCTCCTGGACTTCATTCTCGGTCGAAGACTTGATCGATTTCGCCGAAAATTCCTTTAGTTGCCAACAACCGATTTGTGATGATATTTTCGCCAAAAATACAAGGGTATTTTCGGCGAAAATTCCTTTGTAATCCGGGCAGGAATTTTCTTGAACTTGATTGGCTCCTTTGATCGATTCCGGTTCAGTTCCTCGATGTTCCAATGCCTTAGACACGTCCTTGGTTACTTATTTGACGACAAAAACCCGTGCTAACATAAAAACACTAGAAAACCATCAAATAGACCCGAAACAGGCCAAGGTAACACGAATGGCACGAGATAGGGCAATCGATTGAATATTCGTTATTCTACCCTAAAAACCATGTCTTAAGCAAAGAAATGTCGGTTAAATGAGGTTGATAATCACGTCAAATTGAGTGTCATCAGCTACCAAGCCAGACATAATCAAACCCGAAGAATGAGCATGTCAAGACTGTCTCTACTCAAAGTTACAAGAGCTCAACTGTTACTACATATTCCGATCCAGTCATAACCCTTGATGTCGTAGATGTTGATGCACCGGAGATGGAGAAGGAGGACAAGAAGGCTGCCTCGCCAAGAGCTCTATGAGCACTGGAGCCACCTCTTGCTCCATATCAACCAAGAATTCCATTCGCCAATGCGCTTCTAGGCAAGGGAATCGAGCAGCACAACTCGAAGAAGAAGAAGGAAGCATTTTCCACTTCCTCCAAGGCAGATGCTCCTCCGTTCCAGCATCCATACCCATCCCAGTTATGTGCTCTGATTCAGGTTCTTTTACATTACCTTGCATTATTAATGATATTGACGTCGAGCGCAGTCTGGTTGATTGATGTGCAAGATTTAACTCACAACTATCAAGGTCGTATTCCACGAGGGCTCTCTCAATAGCTAATACTCACATGGTTCATGGATGGTCTGTTCATTTAAAAGGAGTTTTGGTTTGAAATAGGAACAAAAGAAAACATAAAGAAAACTAAATAAACAAATAAAGCGGTGCAAAACAAAGCTAAAGGAGGTTCACGTGGAGAGATAGCTTCATCATGCTCAAGAGGAACAAATGCACAAATAAGCCAAACATGATCGAGGTTGCAATCAAATGACCACGCAAATCCCTTCTATAGATTCAATGCACTCTCGTCGCACTAAATCCCTATCCTAGAACCACTCAACTTAGGCTCTCGCTCTCAAGCTAAGTGACTAAGGATGCATTAAAGGTGTTTGATGAAATGCCAAGCTACAAAACCCTCTCCTATGACTCTATGACCACTAGGCTAGACACCACACTCTCATGTCAATGTCCTAACACTAAGAGAATCATCAAATGACTAATCAAAGTTCAACTGAATGAAAAACCTAATGCACACCAAGTGCTCGATAAAATGCACAAGAGAGAAATCATGCAACTATGGTTGAATTGAGATGATCTAATCTCTTAGAACACACTCCCTTCAATCCCTAGACCTACAAACCATGTAATCTAAGCACTCTCATGCATTACATCACAAATGATAGACCAAATCAAGCACGTAACACAATTTGGAATTAACAACAAGTCTAGAGATCATCCTCTTACAATCCAAGATCAATCATGGCATATTTGTACAATCCACCTCTATCCTAGCACAACCATCTATCAATCCAAGGAAACCTAGGAAATCAGCCAAACATGGCCAAGGGAACAAAAGAGAAAGAAAGAGAGATGGTCACCAAGAGCTCCATGGCAATCCTCTTCTTGCAAGCTCCTCTCCCAAGGTTGTGGGCTTCAATCCAAGCTCCTCTACTTTGAATTGCACCTTGCTCTAGGGTTGTCGATTTGAGATGAGGAGAAAAGTGATTGAGAAGTTGAGAGAAAAGAGGTGGGAGGCGTTTTGTCGAAGGCTCAAAAATGAATTGTTGTCCAAAATTTCCACCCCTCTCTCCTTAAATAGCACCGCTGGAAATAGCATGAATTTTTGGCGAAAATTCCTTTGAAAAACCCCGGCATCTTTGGCATTTCTTCATAAGTTTTGGTGAAAACTTCTTGAGTTTTCGCCGAAAACTCCTTCACAAATCCAATGTCCACCTTCTGGAAATCCGCCGATTGCACACGCCGAGAGTTTTCGGCGAGAACTATAAGGTTCTCGCCGAAAACTTAAGTATGAAGCTGTGCACTTTTCTCGATTTTGCAACGGCCATATCTCCTCCGTCCTAGCTCCGATTGACCTCCCGTTTGATCCTACGTGCTCCTTGTCACCAGCACTTCAATGAAAAATCTTGAAAATGCAGAGAAAACAACTCCAATAGACACAGAATTGGCCTCAAAGTGGTAACCGGACAACAAAAGAGCACTTTGCATAAAACTTCCATAAAAGCATATTAATCATAGCAAAATGAGATCAAACATGGGAGATCCTTAGGCTAATCAAAGGCTTAAAATGCACTAAATATAGTCACATCAAATTCCCCTACGACTAAGCTTTGCTTGTCCTCAAGCAAATGAATTAGAAAACATCCAATTCACAAATGACAAGACCGGCCTCATTGAGATTCAAGCAATAACAATTTGGTTTAGACTGTCCCACAAACAAACTTAATCTACACATGCAAGAACGTCAACCAAACAAGTCTAGACCTCACTATTTTCTGCACACTTAAAGTAGTGGACAATTGGGATACAGAAAAACCGACCACGACAACACCAACTCTAATCAAAAGGACTTGAACTCGGGAAATGGAGCGGATTAGGTGGGGGGTAGGAAATTTTTTTTGAAAGTGGTGAGTGATCGTGATGTGGCTATCGACTCGACTTCATCTGCTTCTAGATCCGCACTTTACAAACTCTGGCTAGGATCAAGGGCCACATTCGAGAACTCTCTTTTTTTTTCTTTTCTTTCCAGCTTCATTTTTTTTTCTTCTCTTTTTTTTTCTACTGCATACTAGTGCTCGATCCCACTTCACTTAGGTGTTGAACCTGCCTAGCTCACAGCTTTTGCCTTTGCTAGTGCTCAACCCGACACTTCACTTAGGTGCCGAGCTTGCCTAGCTTCTCTTTTCTTTTGAGCATTTTCTTTTGAACATTCTCTTCGCAAACTAGCCACTTGATCCTTAGCCCCTTACAACTTCACACAATATTTCGAATTGGATTCCGTCTAATCTCAAGCCACAATCACGAGGGATCAAAAAGTTCAAAAATTTGAAGAAAAACATGGAAAAGGGGTGAAAATTCTGATTGCCTTCATCATCTTAGACCGGTGTTATCGAGGGGTACAAAAACACGTATCAAACCAATCAACCAGCATACAAGAGTGATAAAATCTCTATTCTGTTCTAGACTCATTTGATATTAATGCCAACATGCTGGTTATAGGTTCTAAGCGAAACAGTTTAAACATCATTGTGAAAGATTGAAGTCAATTAAACACCAAAAGTCAAGTACCGAAAGATTCTACAATAGAGGAATTCGAAAACAATCACGATCATGCAAATCAAGCAAAGCATAGCATTACATCTCTACCACAAATAATCACACCAAACCACAAACTCCCCTGCGACTAACATGAGCATTGTCCTCAATGATCAAGAGAGAGGGTAAGGTGGAACGAAATTACCACGTTGGTAGAGAGGAGCATAGGACGTAATAGTGGTGAAAAAGTTCCATGATGATCCTTGGTGAAGAGTGATCCCAATTGCTTGCCAAACCTTATTCAAAAAGCTAAAACAACACAAAAACCTCAAACAACAATTAAAAGCGAAAAAGTAAAGATAACATGGGGTGCCTCCCAAGAAGCGCTTGGTTAGCATCTTAAACTCGACGATACCTGTGTTATGGTGTTCAACTTAGTACCTCCTTCAAGTCAAGTAGCTTCTTCCGTGATGAAGATTGAGCTCCAAGTAGCAATAGAAGGAAAGGGTAGACTAGCCAATGAGCAATAATGCTTGTATAGCACTTGATACCTTGGTGTGGCTTGCTACCTTTGAAATTTGGAACTTGAGGAAGAAAGTATGGTAGGGGGCCACCATTGAGCTCCATCGTCTCCAAGTTGGTGATGCCACTCAAGGAGTCTTTCGGTTCAAACATGGGCGGCTCCTCTTCCATTATCACCTTAGGAGAGGTTATGAAGCTTGTGTCCATCTCTTGACACAAGTACTTCATGATCAAGCAAGAAGATTGAAGAGTACTCTCAATCTTTGGTGGGACCACAATAGGGTGGTGTTGTTCACTTTCGTGCTCCACTCTCGGTGCCACCTCTTCTTGAAGTGTCTCCAAATCATCTCTCACCTCCTCTAAAGGGTCATCATCCTTAAGTCTCCTTGATTCTTCTATCCTCGCATCATCGTTACTTGGTGTGTCCTCGGGAAGAACATGTTCCTCAATCTCCTCCACTACCAACTCTTCTTCCGTGTCAAGCTCCTCGGATTCACAAGCGTCATCTTCATCATCATAAACTTGCTCCAAATGATTGGGATGTCGTTCATTCTCAAGAATCTTCGTGACGAGCTCTATGCTTTGGGATAAATGGTTAACTCGGTTTGCATTATCCTCCGCAATTTGCAAGGTCTCTAGCATGAAAGGAGGTGGAAGAGGTTTCTCATGGCTCATGAACTCCTCTTGGGGATACTCATTTTCTTCTTCTTCCATGACAAGCACTTCCGGTTCAAAGGTGTCGGTGATGAGCTTCACATTTTGAGTTAAACGATCCAACCGAGCCGCATTATCTTCCGCAATTTGCAACATCTCCTCAATTGTGGGGGGAGGTGGAGAGTGTTGTTCATCCTGTAGAGCTTCCTTGATGAGCGTCACGCCTTGAGCTAAGCGATTAAGTTGGTTCGCATTGTCTTCCGCAATCTTCAGAGCTTCCTCAAGCGTGGGAAGAGGTGGAGGAGGTTCCTCATAGCTTACGAACTCCCTTCGAGGACGCTCACTTTCCTTCACCATTTTCAAGAGCTCCTCTAGCATAGAAGGAGGTTGAGAGGGTTGTTCATAGCTTGTGAACTCCTCTTGAGGATGCTTGCTTTCTTTAACCATCTTAAAGAGCCCCTCTAGCATGGAAGGCGGTGGAGAATGTTGTTCATGACTTGTGAAATCTTCTTGATAATACTCCGGCAAGACTTGATGGTAGGATGGAGATGGATAGGGACATTGTTCATTCCACATGGGTGTTGAAACTTGTTGTTCTTGACCCCACCATTGGCTATCTCCCTCACAATTTCCTTGGTAGTAGTTGGATGGAGTAGGATATGGGTTAGGAGATTGATTCCACCCTTGATAGGACCCATAACCATCACTTCCATTCCACGAGTTCATCTTACTTGCAACGTGTCCCCATGAACTAAATGAGGTAGAGGACAGATTGGTGGATCCCTACAAACAAGCACAAAAAACACAACCAAGTAGTACAACAATGCGGGATAACAAAACCACAAAAACAAATAACAAAGAAGCAAAACTAAAACGGAAGGAAGTGAATAGAACAGTCCACTACTAGATGCTTTCAAAGGATTGAGAAAGTTCCCCGGCAACGGCGCCAAAAACTTGATGTGCAAGATTTAAATCACAACTATCAAGGTCGTATTCCACGAGGGCTCTCTCAATAGCTAATACTCACACGGTTCATGGACGGTCTATTCATTTAAAAGGAGTTTTGGTTTGAAATAGGAACAAAAGAAAACATAAAGAAAACTAAAATAAACAAACAAAACGGTGCAAAACAAAGCTAAAGGAGGTTCACTTGGAGAGATAGCTTCATCATGCTCAAGAGGAACAAATGCACAAACAAGCCAAACATGATCGAGGTTGCAATCAAATGACCACGCAAATCCTTCTATAGATTCAATGCACTCTCATCGCACTAAATCCCTATCCTAGAACCACTCAACTTAGGCTCTCGCTCTCAAGCTAAGTGACTAAGGATGCATTAAAGGTGTTTGATGAAATGCCAAGCTACAAAACCCTCTCCTATGACTCTATGACCACTAGGCTAGACACCACACTCTCATGTCAATGTCCTAACACTAAGAGAATCATCAAATGACTAATCAAAGTTCAACTGAATGAAAAACCTAATGCACACCAAGTGCTCGATAAAATGCACAAGAGAGAAATCATGCAACTATGGTTGAATTGAGATGATCTAATCTCTTAGAACACACTCCCTTCAATCCCTAGACCTACAAACCATGTAATCTAAGCACTCTCATGCATTACATCACAAATGATAGACCAAATCAAGCACGTAACACAATTTGGAATTAACAACAAGTCTAGAGATCATCCTCTTACAATCCAAGATCAATCATGGCATATTTGTACAATCCACCTCTATCCTAGCACAACCATCTATCAATCCAAGGAAACCTAGGAAATCAGCCACACATGGCCAAGGGAACAAAAGAGAAAGAAAGAGAGATGGTCACCAAGAGCTCCATGGCAATCCTCTTCTTGCAAGCTCCTCTCCCAAGGTTGTGGGCTTCAATCCAAGCTCCTCTACTTTGAATAGCACCTTGCTCTATGGTTGTAGATTGGAGATGAGGATAAAAGTGATTGAGAAGTTGAGAGAAAAGAGGTGGGAGGCGTTTTGTCGAAGGCTCAAAAATGAATTGTTGTCCAAAATTTCCACCCCTCTCTCCTTAAATAGCACCGTTGGAAATAGCCTGAATTTTCGGCGAAAACTTCCTAGAGTTTTCGCCGAAAATTCCTTTGAAAAACCCCGGCATCTTTGGCATTTCTTCATAAGTTTTCGGTGAAAACTTCTTGAGTTTTCGCTGAAAACTCCTTCACAAATCCAATGTCCGCCTTCTGGAAATCCGCCGATTACACACGCCGAGGGTTGTCGGCAAGCACTATAAGGTTCTCGCCGAAAACTTAAGTATGAAGCTGTGCACTTTTTTCGATTTTGCAACGGCCATATCTCCTCCGTCCTAGCTCCGATTGACCTCCCGTTTGATCCTACGTTCTCATTGTCACCAGTACTTCAATGCCAAATCCTGAAAATGCGAAGAAAACAACTCCAATAGACACAGAATTGGCCTCAAAGTGGCAACCAGACAACAAAAGAGCACTTTGCATAAAACTTCCATAAAAGCATATTAATCATAGCAAAATGAGATCAAACATGGGAGATCCTTAGGCTAATCAAAGGCTTAAAATGCACTAAATATAGTCACATCATTGATGTAGGAGCATCTATAAATGTTATGCCTATGTGTTTAGATGAGAAATTGAACCTAGGTGAATTAAAACCTACTAGCATGAATTTAGTGTTTGCTGACAAGTCTCTAAAGGCACCTAGAGGAGTAATCAAGGATGTAATCACTCGTTGTGGTCTTTTCACTTTCTTAGCTGATTTCATAGTCATGGATATCTGAGAGGAGGACGTTACTCTTCTCCTAGGCCGACCTTTTATGGCAACATCCGGTATGACGATTAATGTGATGAACGGATCATTAACATTAAGGGTTGGGAAGGATACAGTAACATTCCGTCTCAAGAACGATATGAAATACATTCCTAAGGGAGAAACACACTGTCTTTCTGTTGAAACTGTGGATTTGGCCTCGATCAACTCCGTTACTAATGTCATTCCGAGTGTTTCTTCGAAGATAGCTGCTAAAGGTGATGAACAGGTGAGCAATCAGAAGAAGAAGGAGGAACCAAAGGCATCTTCCTCTAAATCGCCGCAACCTAAAGACCTTGGCGAGCAAAGAAGAAGAGCTCAAAGAAGCCCAAGATGGTGTGGAGGCCAATCGCTCCACCACCCTCTACCAAGCCAACTCCACCGCCACCTTCTACCAAACCACCGGAGAAGAATGACTCTTTGACGGACATCTTCGGACCATTTGAAGTCACCAGACACCTTCCTGATGGCCGAACCCAATTGACGCATATCAATGGGAAGCATTTCTTACTATCCGGAGGTAACCCAAAGCTATATTTCGTCAACTCCGATGCGAGCGTGAAGAAATCTTGAGTTCGGACGTCTCCTAACCACCATCTAGTTATCGTCCAGCTGAAGGACGTTAAGCAAGAGCGCTTCATGGGAGGCAACCCACGGTTGAAGTCAGTTTTTGAAATTTTGAGTCAGTTCCCATATTTGGAGTCGGTTCGGGGGAGCCAAAAGTGTCATTTGTGGTTTCTTATTTTTCTTATGTGAGTTGTGTGTTCATGGTTCAATTCCAATTTATTTGGGATTTTTCCAATTCAGGTTGTTTTTGTTTTAAAATTTCAAAGTTGCGTTGCCGGTAATTTCATAAAATCATTTTTAACCGCCCAGGTCAAATGTTCTCGGCAAAAACTTCAATAGTTTTTGGCGAGAACTTTGGTTTTAAAGAACCCAGTGCCTATGTCCCCAATTTTGACAAACTTATCACCGAGAACTTTCAAAGTTTTCGGCGAGAACATTTTATAAATTCGGTTCGTTTTGAGTCTGTTTTAAACCATTTTTAAGAGAAGTTTTCGGCGAAAACTTCAGTCAAAAGTTTAAAAATTCCCCCCTTATCTTCTGATTTTCGTCTGATTCTCTCTCTCTCCCTTTTCGAAAATCACCGCAACCCCCTCTTTTTTTGGATGAATAGATTAATTTCATTCAAAAAATGAAGAGGTAGATCGGAAGATCAAACCTCAGTGTTTACAGAATACAACCAAACTATAAACAAAGGAAAGAAAACCTATAATTACATTTGAAGCGAGAAACCAAAAGAAGAAATCACTGTGGAGAAAGCAACACTCCCAAGCACTCGGTAACTAAGCTCTCTCAAAATAAGCTTAACCAAAGAAGAAACCGTCATAGGAGGGGAACCCTGGAGCCGAGAGAAGCGCTCTTTCCAAATGCTAGCAATCAAAGAGTTCCAAACCGCTCTACAAAGGATACCTCAAGCATTTTTTCCCTTAGCAAATCTGTTGAAAATGCTAAGAATAGCAGAACCGTCATAGGAGCTGAGATTAGTTAGTTTGCCAAGAAGCATATCACATGCTGCCTTCGAATGATCACAATAAAAAAATAGATGGTTATGAGACTCCGGGACACCTGAAGCACACAACACACACTGAGGGTCAAAAGGAATCCCCCATCTGACGAGACGATCTCTTGTGGAGAGTCGTTTCGGAACATAAAGCTAGTCAAAGAAACTATTTCTAGTACGACTCCCTGCCCCCCAAACAAGGTGGTACCACTGCACTGTAGGCCTAACCAACATAATAGAATCCCAAATAGTTGATAGCTTAATATAATCATAAGCATAGTCATCCCATTTGTGAATTACCCCATCCATGGAATAGTGAGATAGAAAGTCTCGGCGATGTTTGATCAGGCACCTCCAAACCCATGATATCGTGCCAAGGGATAGAGTCGATAGGTCACGCCCTTTGATCCTATAAACTTTGAGCCAAGCAACCCAAATTCAACCCTGGCTAGCAAAAACATCCCATAGCAGCCTAAAGACAAGAGCCTTATTCCACAACTTTAAATCTTTCAATCCGAGTCCTCCTTCTTTCTTAGGGAAAGTGATCTCCGACCAAGAAACCTTTGCCTTTTTCCCCGAAACACCATCACTTCCCGCCCCCCATAAATAGGCTGCACATAATTGCTACACACGCTTAATAACACCTAGGGGGAGGGGAAAAACCCCTCATTCAATAATGACCAAGGCTCATAAGGACAGAACTCACTAGCTGCAAACGCCCAGCAAATGTAAGCGTTTTTGAGCTCCAACCACTTATACGTTTGGTCACTTTCTCAATAAGTATGTAACAGTCTCTTAAGGAAAGCTTCCCAGCTATTAGAGGAAGACCAAGATATTTAACAGGCAAAGCTCCAATTCTGAACCCTGAAAATCTCCTCATAGCATCAAGCGTACTGTCAGGTATACCAGCACCAAATAATTCACACTTGGCCGGATTAACTCTCAAGCCAGACCAACTTGCAACCCCCTCATTTCTTTCTCCACCGCTGCCCGATTTTCACCGCCGCCACTCCATTCCTCTAGTTTTCCTGAGCGTTTTGACACCTAGATCGTCCGAATCAGAGCTCTCTAACTTCGGTTCCACCCGAAGTAACCGTTTTTGAGTTTTTCACCGATTCCATCTCGTTCGTTCTTTTTTAGCCAAAATGTCTTCAAGGTTAGTTGTTGGGTTTTTCATTACGAATATTTTGACATATAAAATTCTGAATTTCGTTGAGTTTGACTTCAGTTGACTTTTCGATCTACCTCGGTTTGCGTGCCTGCTATTTCGGTGTGATTTTTGCTGAATTGTTTGATCCTAGATTATCTAGTATACTCAGGGAGTGTTGTGCCATGATTTGATGATTATTGAACGAGAACTACTATGCTTAATTAATGATTCCTTTGCGGTGTTGACTTTTGTGGACTTTCGGGTTGACCTTCCCTTTTTGAAGCTCATATGACTGCCCGGTTCATTTCTATTCGTATCTATTGATGCCTTCATGTTGCTGAACCTTTGATGATGCCATTTGATGCCTTTGATCGTGGATAGCTATGCTTAATTGCCTCATTTTATAGGGTGTTGACTTTGGATGATTTCTCGGTTTGACCTTAAATTCTTGATGTGAATTGGCTGCCCTGTTTATCCTTTTGCATGCTAAATAATCCGATTTGGTTACCGGATAATATATTAGCTTATCCCCACTCGTTTTTCCTTGTTTCTTTGTGAAACTGAGTTTTTCGACCAAGTGTGGGGTAGGATGTCGGTTTAACTACTCTGGCGTTCAAAATTTTTATGTCTTTTAGGAACAGGAGCAAGAGGCCGAGAGTAGCACCGAGTGGTCCAGGATCTACCTCTGCCACTCTGGATGCTGGTGCTAGTGCCTGTCTCCCCGCCCCTGTCACTCCTACCATCCACGGTCCTCCTCCTCCGCTCAACCCAAACCGCCAGGGGCTCCATCCATTCATTGCCAGGATGTCAGACCACTACTTCCAGCGCTACCAGAGGATCCAACACATCCCTGTAGCTGACGTGCGCCCTCTTTCCCTAGAGTCTGTCCAGGAACATGATGAAGGGTGGTACGAGAGCATCTACAACTCTCTGGCAGATGCAGGACTTCTGGAGCTAACTACCATCACAGACGACTTTCCTCCTATCGCGCTCCAAGTGTTCTGGGCCACCTTTGAGCTAGACACTCATAAGTCCAGGCAGCGCAAGAAGGTCATCTCCTTTTTCCTCGGTGGGGTGTAGAGGGAGTTCACCTATGATGAGTTTGTCGACCACCTCGGCATTCCACCTGAGCATTATTATGGCCACCACCACGGATGGGAGAGCAAGAAGGCGACAAGCCCAGTCTATGATGCACTCTGGAGCCACATCACCGGAGTGCCGGGTGCCAAGTCCACAAACCGCAACTTCATCAGTATGGTCTCTCACCCTAATTTTCATTTTGTTCATATTGTGTGGCGTCGATCATTCTTGTTTGCCTTGTTTTCCCCAGAGAGAAGTCGCCACCATATCGGCTAGGAGGAGCTTCTCCTTTTCCGAGCTATCGACGAGAGCTACCGACTTGATCCGGGGTGGGTACTAGCCCGTCTCTTCGCCTCAAAGATCACATCTGTGAAGATTCCTCCCTTCCTCCTCGGCGGTGCTTTCATTGGTCACCTCATCACCAACCTTGGCCTCGACCAGGCATGGGAGCCTGGTGTCCCACGCCATCTAGTGCAGACCGTTGGTATCCATTGGGCCAAGGGAGTTGGTATTTCCACCTGTCGGCATGGGGCTTGGGTCAGAGGAAGAAGATGATTCTAACGACGAGGTGCCTTAGTTTTAACATCCCCGCCCAACCAAACGGTTTGGAACTCGAGTTTGAGTGTTTGAGACATTGGAAACAATGTTCTTGAGGCCCATTGAAGTCTGGGACGTTCGTAACTGAGTCAGGTTGAAGTTACAAGCGAGTACGCGAAAATTTGCCAAGGTGGGCAGACTATGATACATGGCCGTGTATCAGCAATACACGCCGTGTATCAGCAATACACGTCGTGTATCATGATACATGCCGTGTATCTGTAATACACGCCGTGTATCATGGCCAGACTATAAAACACTGATTTTCACGGATTTCCATAACTTCCCCTTCTTTCTCTTTCCCCGAAAATCCCTTTGACGAACCCAAAATCCCTCAAACTTCAATCCTTGATTCCGGGAGTTGTAGAGCTCCAATTGGCGATCTATTTCTTGCTACGCGTTTTTGGTGACGAGAGGAATATATCTCATGTTGTGGTTCTGTGTGTTTTGGATCGAGGATGTGTCAGTGGTAGAAGGAAGAAGCTTCGTTTTTGGTGTCTAAGAGCTTGGCTCTTCGAGTTCTAGAAGTTGTTTTAGAGCCTCGTTTTCTTGTTAGGTGAGGGTTTAGCGTACGATAGGTAGTGATGGTCTATGTGAGGAGTTGAAATTATGACTTAGATGAATATAGGGATTGCATGAAATTTGAAGAGAGTAAAAGATGATAATTGTTCTGTGATTGATTGCTGTTTGATTATTGATGTCTGTCGATTGTTGAGTGATTGTTAATTGATGAATTGGTTGGTGATTGTTGGATGATTTGGTTATGTGTTGAGATTGGGGGAAATGATTAACATTGATGATTAATGGATCAGACTTAGTAATGAGTGTAGGAGGGTCGGGATGTGATTGTGTAAACTGTATCTATACCTTGTGCTATCAGTTGTGGTTGCAGGAGGGTGGTCCTGCCAATGTGGGGTCGCCCTATAAATGATGAACAAGTGGATGGCCCTGCCAATGTGGGGTCGTCCTATAAAGGATGGACAGGTGGGTAACCCTGAGACTCACGACATGGCTTCCCCTGTACTTGCAGGTGGGGGTGGCCGGTGAGCAAGCCGTTTACCCTTAAACTGTTTGTGATATATAAAATGATGAACTAAGTGTGATGTGGTTGTGATGGTGATATTGGATGTTATGATGCCTCGTATGATTGAATGATCGATGTTATGTGTTGTAGAGATGTGGGTTGATAATATGATTAGTGTTGTAGAGTTATGTCTAGAATGGAATAATGGAATTGGTACGTGGAATTGGCTAAGGGAATTGGAAGATGGAACTAGTTAATGAAATTAGAACATGGAATGGGATAGAGGACTTGGATAAATTGATTGAATTGCTTGGATTAAATGTGTGGTTGATTGAGTTGTGACTTGTGAACGTGATTCGGAAGTGGTATATTGATGGGATAGGTTGATGGATTTGATGAGTATTGTGGGTGGCATTGATAAGGAATCTTGATGGATAGTTTGAATGAATAGTTTGAGAATTGTCCTTGTTGTTGAGTCTAATTGAATTGATAGAATCGGAAGGAGCCTGTACTGCCCCCTAAATTGTCACCCCTTCTGCGGTTGGTGGTGCGGTCACGTCACCTATAAGAGTGGCGTGATGAGGTGTGTTGTGAATGAGAGTTGGCCATGAATCCTTGTGCTGCGGTCCTGGATTTGTCTTGAAAACCCCTTTCTGCGGTTGGGGGTGCGTCAGTATTGTTAGCCGGCAGGGGTGGTACATGGCAACTCTTTATGGCGCCTAATGAACTCACATAGATAAATGTTTGTGTCAAGTATGTACACTACAAAAAAGTTAGTTATTAGTGACAAAAAAAATTCGTCACTAATAGCTAAATTCGTCGCTAATAGTTATTTGTGACCATCGGTGGTCGTCGGAAATACCCTCCCCATAAATAATTTATTTGTGACCAACCGTCGCTAATAGTTATTTATGACGAACATAATTGGTCGATATATTTTTTAGTGTCATCGAAAAATACTTGACCAAATTAATCAAAAGTCATCACAATTAGTAGTATTAGTGACCAATTTCAAAACGTCAATTATATTCATCGCTAATAGTTATTTAAGATACGTCAAGGATGGTTGTGGCTGCATTGTTTTATTAGTTATACAACTAAATTCGATACTTAGAGTGTTTGGCCCATTGTAAATTTCTTATGGTCGTTTGGAATTAATATGCAATTTTGTCTCTCAAGGTAACTAAAAAGTACATATTACTGCATCTTTCTTTTTCCAAAATGTAAAGACAACTGTTAATTCATTCCTTCCTTTAAGGATACAACTACATACATATATATAGTTTCTCCATCCTATGAAATGTGAATAAAAGATTTACAACAGAAAAACAAATGGGCTGGAAGAACACATTCAGATTTCGAGCTAGTACCACTCACTCTTCCTCCGAGTCTTTGTCGTTCTTGTACGAAACATGAGTGTCAACCTTGTGAATCTGCAGCAAGTGCCATAGATGATCAATTAGCTTATATACACAATCATTAACTGTTAAGGTTTTCAAAAACTTTTATTTATGAGATTAGTACCTTGGTATCAAAAGAATGCAGTTTCACCATCTGGGTTGGATATCAGTTTCAGGGCTCTCTTGATCCAAGTGAAAGGGACTGCTACCTCTTTATCAGTGTTAGTCAGGACATCAAATACACCTAAGTCAATGCAAGGTAGAGATGAACGAATTCATATCAAAGAAGTTATAGTCATCAATGGTGGTTTCAGAGGTATGGAGAGCTTACATTGTTCATCCATGCAAGTAAGTGATGCTAGATGCAATCTGGCGCATAATTGATTGTACCTCTCTCAAGATTTCTTTGTCGCTCTTTTCCCTCAACACCCTGAAAACCACATCATAGACTACAATCAAATCAACCAGTAATGAAGATAAGGTTACAGAACAAGTCAGGAGTGTCACAGTGATCGTAGCAGGGTCCATTTCTGTACAGTTCTATTACGGTTTCTACAAAGTTCCTCAGTTCGACAATTAAGCCTGAAGAAACCACATCATAAACCTAAATTAAATCAAGTCATAACGAATATATGATTGCTAAAAAAGTTAGGAGTGTTACAATGACCGAAGTAGGGTGGAATTTGGTACATTTCTATTAGGGTTCTTACAAAGATCCTAAATTCAACAGTTAATCCTCAAGAACCCACATCTTAAACCTAAATTAAATCAAGTTATGATGAAGCTATGTTTACTCAATAGGTTAGGAGTGTGACGATGATGGTAGCAGGTGCAATTCAATATAGTTCTATCAGGAATTGTCATAGTTCTATTGAGGTTCTTACAAAGTTCCTCAGTTGAACAGTTAATCCTGAAGTAACCAAATCATAAACGGATAAACCTAAATTAAAAAAAATCATAAACATACAAGTACTAAGATGATGAAATTATCGTAAGCAAAGTACCTTACAACCACTAAAGTTCATATCACATATCTGTTTGCAGTTTTCCACCCTGCAAAAATGGCAACATCTTACAACAAACTGGTAGGAGGACAAGTACTAAGATGATGAAATCAGCTCGTAAACAAAGTACCTTACAGCCACTCAAGTTCAGATCACATATCCATTTGCATTCTCCCGCAAATACTCAATACCAACATCTTTTTCTCTGAAGTTCAACCCCACATACCAAACCAACATGAGAGTACAACTTAGCTTCCCTCAAGACTTAGAATAAGACTGTTCAAATTGCAAGTTAGTAATAACTTCCAGTTACGTAACCTTCCAATAAGCCTAACTTACCAGACATTGGGATTCAAAGCCTCCAAGTTTTGGAGATTGTCGTGAAACTAAACCAAACAAGAAAAGAAAAATATTCAGCATCTTAACAGAGCCACAACATTCCATCAAATGATTTCAAAGCATCTTAAAATCACCTCATCTCAAACCATTTCAAGATGCATGTCTTCAACATCTTGAGCAAATTACAGATTTATTTGCTTCAGTGACGACACCTCGGCTACAACAACAATCACATCATAAAACTTCACCAACACAAATTCTTACACCAAAGCTACACCCACCTGAACCCCATAAAACACTAGAAGCCAAAATTAGGGACGATGTGATATGACCCGGCCCAGCTGCCCTAGTACCCGTCGGTACACCTACACCCCACCAGGGTCACCTGTCCGAGGCAGAACCCTAAGGCCGTACAAGAAGCGTGTAGAACCAAGGGCCGACCACTTACAAGCCCTCAAGCCAAGGTATGAGATGAAATATAGGCTAATGCCTCCCCTACAGGTAGGAAAGCTCAGAAGGAAGAAATGCCACTCCAGGCCATGCTGCTGGCCGAGTGTAGAAATCCTAGGGTTGAGGATAAGCCCCAGCCGGATCCTGGCCTAATCTCCAAGGGCCCTGAAGACGAGGCACACTTTAGAGACCCAATGGAATCCTTACTGGAGTACAGGAACAAGAGAGCTCGAGAGTACCTGGCCGAGAAGGGATGGCCACCCGAGACTGATCCGGAGCCGAGCCGTGAGAGTAAGAGGAGCCCCTGGCTCCAAGGCACCACCCCTGGCCCGACCCTAGCCCATGAGAGCCACATGTGGAGCTACCTGAGGAGATGCCCGAAGCTAGGAGAGGAAGCCCCAAGCAGAAATGAAGAAGTCCCCAAATCGGCCTCGCCCGGAGCCCTAGACCGAGAGCCGGGCCGATCGGGAGTATTTTATGGGAATGGTCACCGTGTGGACCAAGCCTTTTGGCAAGGCCCTAGCCCTTGGACCAGCGTAGAGCATCAGGCCCCAAGGCCCGACGAAAGCCCGCCATTTGAAGAAGAAGAAGCCCGAAGTCGAGCAAAGGCCCGGCCCGAGACCGACTGCCCGCCGAATCCTAGTCCCACCCGGACTAGGAAACCCTAAAACCGCCGGTTTAGGGTTTTAGGAGTTTTATTCCTATTTTGAGTTGGATTCTGGTTTTAAAGACTATTTAATTGTTTTTCCTTTTTAGTAGGAATATTGACGTAGGTCAAATAAACTACCAAGCTTAGAAAGCTAGGGTAGATCGTATTCCACGGGTCGTCTAATGATCGTTTACTCAAATATAAAGGCAAGTTATTCAAGTTTAAACACTTCGTGCGTGGTGTGAGTTCCACGACTTCTAATTCTAAGAAATGCACAGAAATTAAAAATTAAAACTGAAAACAGATTGAAAGATTGGTTAATTAAGACAAGGATGACAAACAAGCTCAGACTTTGAATCCCCCTTCGTTCACCAGAGCATTGGCAATCAACAGATCAGCAGATTTCGATTCTCGTTCAATCAATTCTAAGACACCACCATAACTCCTTACCCTTAGGTTTAAGAATGGCGAACGTTCGCTGTATCCGATCTAGCTACCAAGATTAATTAACCGCCCGGGTACGGTCGCCTCTCGCAACGACTTAACTTAACTGGTGCAATTACTAATGATTTATGAGTTACTCTTGCAGTGGATTAACCCTAACTGGTTCCTACGAAAGGCACACTCCAATGATTAGGTTAATTGTTCGATTTGATGTTTTAAAGTAAGGCGAGCGTTCGCTTCTATCCTTAGCTTAACAAGAATCTAATCTAGGTGATCAATCCAGACAAGAAACATGAAGAATGAAGAACAAATCAAACATGACAGAGAAACTGATTGAACTTTGAATCTAATCACCGCCGATCCGTGACCGCTTTAAAGCCCTGGGTCACTTAGGGTTCATCTAGTCTAAGCTCTTACGAGTTTAGCTACTCATGTTTTTCACAAAAGAATCAAAGACAAAGATAGAGTTCATCTTGAACATAGGAAGAACAGAAAAGGATATGAAAAACCTAATTAAGACGACTCTGGCATAACTTCGATCTTCCGGTAAACTGCAATCCTAGCTCCGAGTATTCGAGATGAAAGGGATGGCGTCACGATCTCTTCCCGGCTCTTCGAACTCTAAAATCTACTTCAGAACTCTTGAGAATCCTCGAAGTATTTGGTATTAGTTGGAATTATCATGTCCCTCTGTGTTCGGCCGCCGGTTAAGTATTTATACTTAACCCTAATACCTTTGGATTTTGCCTGGGATTTTCGCCGAAAATATGAAGGAATTTTCGCCAAAAATCTCTTTGTAAAATGACTGATCGCCGGCTGAATTCTCCTGTGATTTTCGGACGTCGGGGTTCTCGGCGAAAACTTAGTGTTTTCGCCGAAAAGTTGCCTTGGTAAGCTCTGCCGATTTGTTCTTGGGTTTTCCCCGAAAACTCCAAGGGTTTCTCGGCGAAAACTTCAGTGTAAATGGAGCAGGAATTTGGTTCGACTTGATTAACTCCTTGGATCGATT
The DNA here is from genome assembly GCA_034768395.1 of Linum lewisii. Classification (NCBI taxonomy): domain Eukaryota; kingdom Viridiplantae; phylum Streptophyta; class Magnoliopsida; order Malpighiales; family Linaceae; genus Linum; species Linum lewisii. Next base: position 27,898,608 of record CM068304.1, read on the forward strand.
CCGGTGCGATTCCTCGAGGTTCCAACGCCTTAGACACGTCCTTGGTTACTTATTTGACGGGAAAAACCTGTGCTAACATAGAAACACTAGAAAACCATCAAATAGACCCAAAATGGGCCAAAGTAACACAAATGGCACGAGGTAGAGCAATTGATTGAATATTCGCTATTCTATCCTAAAAACCAAGTCTCAAGCAAGGAAATGTTGCTTAAATGAGGCTGATAATCACATCAAATCGAGTGTCATCAATTATTTAGGGGTTTTAGGATTCTTTTTAGGAATAGGACTCTTTATTTTATTCTTATTTAGGAAGTAGTGTTTAGGGAGGAGAGCTTGTTCCCTCACCTATATATAGAGGCCGCCGGCCACCCTTTGAAAACACAACTTTTATGAAATAAACAACCCGCTTTGAAAGAACTTTGTTCTGAAGCCCTTATTGTATCTGCATGTTGCAATTCTGAAGGCCCGACTTATCATCAAGAGCATCCATCTCTTGGCGTGGCGTCTACGACTTGATACTTCTGGTTCCCAGCTGTTATATAGCTGACGGGTCAAAGTCCTTATCCGCCCCCGGTTCCCGACGGTTCTACCTCGTTGCACGGTGTCCAACTTGCGGTGTTCAAGGGTCGTCTGCCCACGGTTGCAGCGGTTCACATCAGTTGGTATCAGACCGCCCAGTCCTAGCGCCCCTAGCACTCGGCCCCGACCTGTCGCTGCTCGATGCCCCCCGGCGCATTACCACCCGACGTGGCCCCCGACCACGAGTCCGGCGCGTCCCCGGTCCTACCCGACCCCGGCTGCCCCGACACGATGATGCCCGACGCACCACTGCCCGCTGCCGCTGACTTTCCACTACCCGACGCATCACCGCCCGCCGCCGCCGCCTTTCCACTACCCGACGAATCACTGCCCACCGCCGCCTCTCCATTGCTCGACGGATCACTGTCCGCCGCCGCCACCTTCCCACTGCTAGACGCGTTACTGCCTGTCGCTGACTCTCCACTACCCGACGCGTCACTGCCGACGCCGCCACCTCCGACACCCCCGTGCCCCGACCTGATGCTTCACCGACGGTCCCCTGTGCACCCAAGATTCAATGGGAGATCACCTCCCGAAGGATTCTGAGGGTTGCCCCGAGTGAAGAAGATCTGGATGCTGACCCGGATGTAGAAATGAGTGAGGAACTCTCACCCACTACCTCCCCGAGCCTTAACATTATTGTTGATAGTTTTTCAGGAGAGGGAGCTACGGAGACCGATGGAGGAAGCACTGAAGGACCCGAGCCTTGGTCCGTTACTGACTCAAATGACACTCCTAGGTCTGAAGATGATGCTGAGTCTTTCCCGACCGTTGCCAACAAAATTCCTAAAGTTTGGAAGAAGGTGATGAGTGCTAGAAGAGACCCCGAGATGGATTTGGGGACAAATCCAAGGCATGAAGAGGGGGATGATATGACCCGGCCCAGCTGCCCTAGTTCCTGTCGGTACACCTACACCCCACCAGGGTCACCTGTCCGAGGCAGAACCCTAGGACCATATAAGAAGCGTGTAGAACCAAGGGCCGGCCACTTACAAGCCCTCAAGCCAAGGTATGAGATGAAATATAGGCTAAGGCCTCCCCCTGCAAGTAGAAAAGCTCAGAAGGAAGAAATGCCACTCCAGGCCATGCTACTGGTCGAGGGTAGAAACCCTAGGGTTGAGGATAAGCCCCAGCCGGATCCTGGCCTAATCTCCAAGGGCCCTGAAGACGAGGCACACTCTAGAGACCCAATGGAAGCCTTCCGGGAGTACTGGAACAAGAGAGCTCAAGAGTACCTGGCCGAGAAGGGATGGCCACCCGAGACTAATCCGGAGTCGAGCCGTGAGAGGAAGAGGAGCCCCTAGCTCCAAGGCACCACCCCTGGCCCGACCCTAGCCCATGAGAGCCACATGTGGAGCTACCTGAGGAGATGCCCGAAGCTAGGAGAGGAAGCCCCGAGCAGAAATGAAGAAGTCCCCAAACCGGCCCTGCCCCGAGCCCTAGACCGAGAGCCGGGCCGATAGGGAGTATTTTATGGGAATGTCACCGTGTGGACCAAGCCTTTTGGCAAGGCCCTATCCCTTGGACCAACCCGGAGCATCAGGCCCACCGTTTGAAGAAGAAGAAGCCCGGAGCCGAGCCAAGGCCCAGCCCGAAACTGGCTGCCGGCCGAATCCTAGTCCCACCCGGACTAGGAAACCCTAAAACCGCCGGTTTAGGGTTTTAGGAGTTTTATTCCTATTTTGAGTTGGATTCTCAGTTTTAAAGACTATTTAATTGTTTTTCCTTTTTAGTAGGATTATTTAGGGGTTTTAGGATTCATTTTAGGAATAGGACTCTTTGTTTTATTCTTATTTAGGAAGTAGTATTTAGGGAGGAGAGCTTGTTCCCTCACCTATATATAGAGGCCGCCGGCCACCCTTTGAAAACACAACTTTTATGAAATAAACTACCCCTTTGAAAGAACTTTGTTCTGAAACCCTTATTGTATCTGCATGTTGCGATACTGAAGGCCCGACTTATCATCTAGAGCATCCATCTCTTGGCGTGGCGTCTACGACTTGATACTTCTGGTTTCCAGCTGTTATATAGCTAACGGGTCAAAGTCCTCATCCGCCCCCGGTTCTCGATGATTCTACCTCGTTGCACGGTGTCCAACTTGCGGTGTTCAATGGTCGTCTGCCCACTGTTGCAGGCGGTTCACATCACGATGTATGAACATTGAAGCTCAATCTAAAAGGATTCAGTTTTTAGGGTTTTACGAGACAGAGAGAAGAGTAAGAGATGAGAGCACGACTGACCAGGAGAAGCGACACCATGTCTCTCTGATAATGCTTAGCAATGACAATCTTCATCCATCTCGGAATCGTGTCCCTGCTCCATCACCGGCCGCCATTTCAATCTCCATGTCAGTTGCCGGATCTAGAAGAATACAAATGCTTTCCACTTCAAATTGCGACTATTTTACTATTCGACCATATATACACGTCGTTAAGCCTAATCGGCATGTCTGCAATTGAGAGCAAAAAGTAAGAGAGATTAGGAGTTAGGGGAGTTAGTATTCAACCTTTTGATTTTAGGTGAACTATTAGATTTGTTTTGGTGGTTTATTTTAGCGGAGAACTACAAGTTCGGGCAAAATCTTAGTTATTAATGAAATAATAACAATAAGGATTCGATAAAAGAATCTACGACCAGCATATTTGACGAAATATTGTTGATGATTTATTTTTTGCGTCAAAAAATGAACTTTAATGACAACTTAAGGATTTTGTCGCTAAGATTTGGTCACTAATAAGTAATTTTTTTGTAGTGGTAGTAGAGGTGTATTTGTTGTGTAATGCGAATGTGTATGAATGTGTGACCTGTGCGTGTGTGTGAGTACGAGATGGACTGTGAGATGACTTGTGATCTGTGGTTGAATTGTATGAATGCTGCCCCTAAGGTTGAATTGTATGTAAGATGTTCCTAATGTTGAACTGCATGCTTGATGTATCTGATGTTGAACCGTATGTATGATGATGTCTTGTTATATGTTATCGTGAATCGAGAATGTTGATTTGCACCTATGTGATCACCTAGACTGTTTTAGGGAATTAGAACTGGTAACGGCTGTGTCAGATTCCATTGTTGTTTGTGTGCGGAGTTGGGATCACTCTTTAGGTTAGGTTCGGCGCATAATTAAACACAGTGGGTTCACTCAATTTCATTAGGAAATTGATCCCCCCCTCTCCCCCTTTCAGGTTCGTGTGGTTAGGATTGAGTAGCTTGAGGTGCAGGAGTTTCAGTCAGGTTCAAAGCAGTTGCCGGTTGGAACTATGAGGTGAAGATTTGGCACACTACATTGGAGTTAACTCTGTTTTACTTTTGTTTTCAGTTGACATTTTGGGTTGGGAGATTTGTAAATGGTTGTTGTTCGGATTTGAATTTATGTTTCCTTTCGGATGTTCGGATTTTGGTATTCTGGATTGTATTTTGGTTTGATTTTATTGCAGGCCTCCTTCAGTTTGAAACTTATTTAAGAGTTGTTTCGGTTTTCCGCTGCCTTTTTACTCGTTGTTTTAAATGCTGATCCTTCGAGTAGCACTCTTACTGGTTCGACCACGGGTAAACTCAGGTCGATTCATGATGGATGTTACATTAGTCACCTCCAGCAATTCACCACCAGGCATCCCTGCAGCAGCAGCCTGCGGGGTATGCATACCAACAACACTGATGGCACTCAATTTTACGTGTTTATCAGCCTCATTTAAGCTATATTTCCTTGCTTGAATCTCAGGTTTTAGGGTAATTTAACATGTTTTCACCTAAATGCTCTAATTCATGCCGTTTCGGTTACTTTGGCCTGTTATGGGTCTAGTTGATGGTTTTCTAGTGCTTTTGAGAATGCATTGGTTTTTGCCATCAAATACGTAGCCACAGACGAGCTCGGAAGCAAAGGAACCTCAAGGGATGGCCCGGGATCAATCCAGAAATCAACCAAGCCATAAGAAATCACGGCCCCAGCTGTAACTGAAGTTTTTGGCGAAAAGATTGAAGTCTTCGCCGAAAACTATGCACGAAATTCACAGACGAAGACATTAGAATCCAGCCAAAGTGTCACCCGAAGTCTTCGGCGACAACTCCCAAGTTTTCACCGAAAACTAATTCCTTTTTTCAGCTGGAATCCTAAACCCTAGAAATACTAAACTGGCGGCCACATTCAAGATATACCTATTCCATGGATTAAATTCCAGACTTTAAAAGTTCAAGAGATATTTTAGAGAGTTCGAGGAGCCGGGAAGAGATCGTGATGCCATCCTTCCATCTCGGAGAACTCGGTGCTAGGAGTTGAAGATCCAAGAGATTGAAGCTTCACAGATTCATTTGAAATTAGGTTTTACAGTTCTTCTCTGTTCTTCCTGGTTAAAGATGTATTCTTTGTTTGTCTTTGATTCTTTTGTTCTGAATATGAGTAGCTAAACTCATAGAGCTTAGATTAGATGAACCCTAAGTGACCCAGGGCTTTAAAGTGGTCACCGATCGGCGGTAATTAAATCCAGTTTCAATCAGTTTCTCTTGCATGTTTGGTTTGTTCTTAATTGCTTTTATGCTTCTTTTTTAGCCTGATCACCTAGTTAAGATTCTAGTTAAGCTGAGGATAGTAGCGAACGTTCGCCTCACTTTAAAACACCAAATCAACAATTAGCCTATTCATTGGAACAATTTCTCTTTGTAGGAACCAGTTAGGGTTAATCCGCTTCAAGAGTAACTCATTAATCACTAGTAATTGCCGCAATTAGTTTTCCGTCATAGAAATGAATGCACGGGCGGTCAATTAATCTTGGGAGTTAGATCGGATAGAGCGAACGTTTGCCAGTCTTAAACCTAAGGGTCAGGAGTTATGGTGGTGTCCGAGAACTAAAAGAATCAGGATTGAAAATCGTTGGTCTTGTGATCGCCAATGTTCTGGTGATCTTAGGGGATTCAAAGTCTAAGCTTGTCTATCGTCTTGTTAAGTCAACCAATCTTTCAACTGTTTTCTATTTTCTGTTTTCATTTCTTTTCCGCTTTATAGTTTAGAAGTCGTGAAACTCACACCACGCACAACTTGTGTTAAACTTGAATAAATTGCCTTCATATTTGAGTAGACGCTTAGAAGAGACCTGTGGAATATGATCTGCTTAGCTTTTAGCTCAGTAGTTATTTTATTGCATGCATTACAACGTTCATCAAGCACCCTCACTACCAGGAGCCTCTGCAGATGCCTCATCCGACACCACAACAGCAGCCCGGTGATTATGGGGAGCTGCTTAACCAGATTCGGGGGTGGCAGAAAGACCACACCGCCACTTAGGACGCCCGTCGGCTGATCACGCAATTGGCGTGGCAGCAGCGGATCGAGGATTTCTTCCACATCCCCCACCACCTCCCCCACCTGAGGAGTGATCAGGTTGTATCCTATTCATTGTCCTTCATTTTATTTCTTCTTTTCAGATTTGATCCACTTTTGTTATGTGTGGATCCGGGACACTTGTCCCGGTTTCCTTTTGATCTTTTGTTTGTTCTTGTTTTGTAGGTTCCTTTTGGAAGCTTCTCTCCACGCTCCGGGCTCTCCTTGACCATCCCCTACACCAATCATCTCGGTCCAGGTTCTTCTATTCCTCTCTACTCTAAATTTATTCCTATGAGGACACAGAACGGTTTTAGTGTGGCGTAGGATGCAAGAGAACCTTGCATGATCTTGATTGGCTTTCTGTGTGATTTCGTGGCTTTTTTCATTCCTCTAGCATATAATTGCTCGGTTCTTGACCTATGATGTTAAGTTAGTTTTCAATCCTTCATAATGATGCTTAGACTGGTTAACCTAGAACCTGTAACCAACTTGCCTGCATTGATGCTAAATTGCCTGGTCAGAACAGAGAATTTTATCACTCTTGTAGTATTTCACCTTGATTGCATGAAAATGATCGAATCCAACTAGCAAACCAATTGTGAGCTTTTGATCCATTGCACATAACTTGAAATTTCAATTCTTTTTGAGTGGCTTTCTCGTACTTTGAATGAGTTAGAATTTGCATGAGACCTATTCGTGATCACACAATGACAAGAGTTCTAGGAGGATAGAGGCACCTAGATTCAGCTACTTAAGCCAGATAGCCAACCTAACGATAAATCCCTTAGGTGTAAACCCTTGAGCCTGGCCCTTCTTTCGGTTTGTTATACATTACAACTATTTCCCATGTTTTTATAACCTCGTTCATCCCCCTGTGGTAGAAGTTCTAGATTAGCCTATCGGAAGTCGGTTTGTGGTAACCTTCCTATAGCCATTAAACAGGTGGTCTTAGCTATTATGTCCAGATGTGTAAACCCCTCTAGCAACTAAAAATATTCGGCACAAAGAAAAAAAAAGAAGAGAAAAAGAATAAAAATTTGAAAAAAATCAAAAGAAAGTTCAAATTCAAGTAGTATAGTTCAATAACGTTCTTCTCCCTACAAATGGAAGAACGAAGTCTAGGAAAATGTTAAGAAAAGTAAAAAAAAATCAGAAAAAGAAAAAAAATAGAGAATAAAGTGCTAGGTTGCGTGAGGGTATCATAGGACGAGCGTACACTATTCCACCCGTGTCTGGTTAGAAGGTAGGAAGCCATAAGCTAGATTCGAGGGAAGTTAGTCGAAAGTTGCACCGCACCAAAACCAATTTCATCATTCATCCCATCATCCATCTCATTATAAACCCATGTAGTGTAGGAATCGTTGTCCCTTGCGAAAGTCCTTTTGACTAGGTACTCGTGTTGTCACAGTGGTGGAGATGTGGTCGAAATGCGAACTTATGACACACTACGGTCAAGAAAGTGATTGAGAGCATAAACACGTCCTTAAACACTGAGTGCGAGAGTCCCCCTTGTACTAAATAATTTCGGTGTGAGGAGACTAGTCGGTTACGTCGGATTTGAGCTGGATTGGTGATTGCTCCTTGTTGTGTGCAGATAATTAGTGAGACCAGGTTGTTTGGTTAACGTGTGTGCATGTTAGGTCACTTGTTCTAGAAGTAGCAGTTTAATAATTCATTGTGATTGCTTAACCTTAACTTGATCAATCTCGTCATTTGTGAATCTGAGTGCGTTCTAGTTTAGTTTTATTAAGGACAAGCAAAAGCTTAAGTATGGGGTATTTGATGACACTCAATTTGATTTGATTATCAGCCTCATTTAAGCGACATTTCCCTGCTTGAGACATGGCTTTTAGGGTAGTTTGGGGTGTTTTCACTCAGTTTCTCTAATTCTTACCGTTGTGGTTACTTTGGCCCGTTATGGGTCTATTTGATGGTTTTCTAGTGTTTTTGTAATAGCAGAGGGTTTTTCCATCAATAATGTAACCACAGACGTGCTCGGAAAGCAAGGGAACCCCGAAGGATAGCCTGAAATCGATCCAGAAGTCATACGAGTCAAAACCAAATCCTCCCCTCCTTAAAACTGAAGCTCTCGGCGAGAAAACCATAATTCTCGTCGAGATGTCCTGAAGAAAACACACAGAGTGGGCAGAGGAATTCTGCCTGGTTTTCAACCAAAGTTCTCGGCGAGAACTCTCAAGGTTCTCACCGAGAAGTAGGTCCTTTTCTGGCTGGGAATTGGAAACCCTATAAAGACTAAACCGGCGGCCATCATTCGATATAACCTATTCCTTGGATTAATTTCCAGACTTCAGATTTCAAGAGAGAGTTTAGAGAGTTCGAAGAGATAGGAAGAGATCGTGACGCCATCCTTCCATCCCGGAGAGCTCGGGGCTAGGAGTTGAAGATTCGGGAGATTAAAGCTTCACGAATTCATCCGAAAGTAGGTTTTACAGTACTTCTCTGTTCTTCTTGCTTGAAGATGTATTCCTTGTTTGTTTTCAATTCTTTTGTATTGGATATGAGTAGATGAACTCATAGAGCTTAAATTAGATGAACTCTAAGTGACTCAGGGCTTTAAAGCGGTCACGGATCGGCGGTAATTAAATTCAGACAGTTTCTCTTGCATGTTTGATTTGTTCTTCGCTACCAGTGTTTCTTTTCTAGCTTGATGATGTGAACCTCTGCAACCCACTACAACAAAACCCATAAATAGTCGGGGGCCAAATGCCCTCGACAATTATAGTAGGTGGCTGGCCAACAATGGTCGGGGGCCTATATCCCCCGACAAATATAGTCGGGGCAATTTTGTCGGGGACCTGGCCCCTGACTAATTGGGTGGTTTAGTCAGGGGTGTGGCCCCCGACAATAAAGCCCCCGACTAATTTAATTAGGGGGGCCTTGCTCCCCTCTATTTTCAGTTCCCCCCCCCTATTTTGATGTGTTTGTTGTAGTGACCGTGGGCAGACGACCCTTAAACACCACAAGCTGATGATCTTAGCAACGAGAGAAACCTTCGGAATCGGGGCGGATTAGGACTTTGACCCGCTAGCTATAGAGAGCTAGGAACCAGAAGTATCAAGTCGATGGCGTCACGCCAAGAGATGCATGCTCTTGATGATAAGCCAAAACTTAAGTCGTGCTCTTGCACATACTCAAAGGGGTTTAGAACAAAGTTCTGAAAGGGGGGTTTAATAATTGATTAAAGTCTGAATAACAAAGGTGTCTGATGGCCTCTATTCATAGGGAGGGAACAAGATCTCCTCTCCTATTTAGCTACTTCCTAACTAGGAATAAAGTAATCCAATCCTAACTAGGAAACTTTAAAATCACCTAAACAAGTTAAATAATTAAGGAAAACTAAAAGGGAAACTCAAAGATGGTAAGGGAATGTCTTGGAAAGCAAGAAACAGCCTAAATAGGCAAAACCGGGTGTACCGTGCAAAAACCCAAAATCCGGGCAGCTTCATGGGTGGTCGGGCAGTTCTGGGCCGGCGGGCAGTGCTTCTCACACGGCTTTGGACTTCTAATGGTGTCCCACCATGGCAGCTGGTTTTCCTGGCCTGGATGGGAATCCTCCTTTCGATAGGAAAGTCGATCCTAACCGGGGTCGTGTGGCAGCTCTTCAGCATGTGTTTTCTCCGTCCTCCCTTCTTCAATTGCTGGGCCGTTTGCTGGAGCAGGTTGCTGGGCTGTCCAGCTATCCTGGGCCTTTGGAATTTCCCAAAAGGCCTGAGCCATTTGACGGATGGACCCAAAACACTGGACTGGAGGGCCTGGCGCTCGGTCCAGTGCTCGGTGCTGACTTCCAGCTGGGCTCTCTTAAATTCTGTCCTAGCTTTCTCCATTCAGCTTCAGGAAATTCTTCAGGAAGGTCCAGAGACAGTTCTCAGTGGCGGGTGCCGGTCTAGGGCTCAATTTCTTCACTTGGCTTGGTCCGGGGCTCGATTTGGGGCTCGATCGGGGCCTGTCTCCTGTCGCCATCCCTTGCTGGTTAGATATTCCCGAGTCTTCCACTTCCTGTACTCCAGGAATGCCTCTAGGGGATCCCAGGGGTGGGCAGCTCCTCCGGGGCTCTTGGCATTAAGGTTGGGTCCTAGTTGGGGATTGCTGCTCGGGGTTGTACTCGGCCCTAGGCATAGCTCGGGGCCCTGGTCTGGGGCTTCTGTCAGCATCGTTGGCTGGAGTTACAGCTCCTTCAATTTAGCTCCCCTACCTATTGAGGTGGCCTAAGTCTATACTTGGTCACATACCTTGGCTTCATGATGTGTTGGAGAGCTTTCCTTGGCCCTACACGCTTCTTGTACGGCCCTAGGGTTCTACCTTTAACCGGGGACCCTAGTGGGGTGTAGGAATAGCTGTAGGCCTTTGGGAAGCCGTGGAGGATCACATCATCCCCCTCTTCTTGCCTTGGATTCGACCTCGAATCCATCTTGGGCTCTCTTTGTGCACTCAGCAATCCTCTCCACACTTCAGTAACTTGGGTGGCCTTGTATGGAATTGACTCATCATCATCTCCTGGACCCGCAGTGTCATTAGAATCGGTGACAGACCAAGGTTCTGGTCCTTCGGAGCTTTGACCGTCAGTGTCCATGTCTTCTCTTTCAGAAAAACTGTCCACAAGGATATCTAGGCTCGGTGAGGTGTCTGGTGAGATTACCTGATCGATTCCCAAGTCAGGTCCTTCTTCTCCTTTGACCTGTTCGCCGATTTCTTCATCCAGCTCCATATTTTCTACCTCCTCGATCGGGGCAACCCTTAGGATTTGGTGGGAGACATCTTCCCATTGAAATCTAAAGTTGCCTGGCGCGCCGGGGCGGGGCCGGGGTGTATCGAGCCTGGGCAGGTATGTACCGAGGCCGGTCTGGGGGCCGGGGTGGTCTTGGGGCATACCGGGGGTGGTCTGGATGTTACCGGGGTTAGGGCCGGTCAGGAGCTTACCAGTGCCAATTTGGAGTGTACCGGGTCTGGCCTGGGGTATGGGGTCGGTCTGGCGTGCACTAGGGTCGGTTTGGGTGCCGGGGCTGGGCTGAGCGTCGGGGCTGTGCTGGGCGTTGGGGCTGGGCTTAGCCGGGGCTGGGCGGAGCGCAAGGGCTGTGCTGGGCGCCGGCTCCGGGGCTGGGTAGATTCTTTGGCTCCGGGGCTGGGATTTTTGAGAACATCCCAGTAAACTTCTCAAGCCCTTCTGGCTTCACTTCTTCTCCTTCTTCAGACTCTTCTTTTTCTTCCTTCTTCTTCTCATCCTCCTCCTCATCATCCGTCTCGATCTCTCCTTCTTTCATCACCATGGTCCTTTGAGACATGTCCTCTACCTCGACATTTAAAGCACACAATTCCACTAGGACGTAGGTTAGAATTTTGAGTATTAGGAGTAGATTGAGTAGGTGATACCTGTGGTGCCGGTTTCCTAGGGTTAGGTTCGATCGGGGCACGGTACTTCGGGGCTGGCCGGGCTTCCATGGGGCTGGCTGGTGTAACATCTGTCCCGAATCGACCCGAGTTTAACCGTGGTCGAGCCGACTTAAGTGCTACTCGAAGATACAACATCTAAAGAAAAGAGTAAAACGCGGCGGAAACAGAAAAAGCTCTTCATTAAAAAGCTCAAAGACAACCGAAGGCTTTCATTACACAAAATAAGAAATTCAAAACCAAAGCTCAAAATGATTGCAAAATTCCCAACCAAAGGTGTCAACTGAAAATACAAAACTCAAAACAATGGTCACTCCAAAGTAGCTTCCTAATCTTCACTTCACAACTCCAACCTGCAACTCTTCTGAACTCAACAACACATCTGAACTTCAACTCACTCTCACTACCAAGCGAACCTGAAAAGAGAAACTTGGGGGGGATCAGTTTCCTAGTGACACTGAGTGAACCCATTGGGTTTAACTATGCGCTGAACCTAGCCTAAGAGTGATCCCAACTCCGCACACAAACAATCAACGAGATCTGACACAACCATTCTCATTTTAATTCCTAACATGATACTAGGTGATCACACAAGAACTTACCTCCACCGATATATACAAATAATAAAATTCAGCATTGTACTCAAGTCATCAATCCTCAATACAACATCATCATCAGGGTTAGAACATGCACACAGATCAATCTCATACCACATTACATCCCATTCCAAGAAAGCACCTCCATTCCAAACCTCTACCACAAACTTCACACTTCACGGATTCACATTTACCTACAACATCACCAACTCATTACAACACACCAACCAAGACACATCACATTTAATTCTAGGTGAGTTATTAGGCGCCTAGGAGTTGCTCCACACCACCACTGCCGGCCAACAATCCCTGGTAATACAACCCAGGGTGATCTACTCAACGTAGACCGACACCACAACCATAATCCCAGGTACTAGACCGTGATCCACTCGACGTAGACCGACACATCATAATCCCTGGTAGCTAACCAGAGTGATTCACTCAACATGAACTGGACACAACTCATCACATCTCAAGGGGGCAGTGTGGACTCCTACCAGTTCTATCATTTATTAATCTCAAACAAGCATTCATCACTTAAACCCAACAACCAAATCATCCATCAATTTCCAACAAATCCATCCAATACCAATATCAATCCATCATCACTTTCCACGTCAACATCATGCTCAAATTCCTCATTCAAACCATCCAATTCCAATCATCAAGTCCAACAACAATTCCACCATCAATTCCATCATTAAACCAATTCCAAACCACGTGCACATATCACAAGCCAATCAACTACACACATCAACAATGCAATTTCAATCAATCAAACCAAGTCCCAATTCCTTTAGCCAATTCCACGTACCAATTCCATTAGTCAATTCTATTAACCAATTCTCATACCATTTCTATTAGCCAATTCCATGTACCAATTCTATTAACCTAATCCAAATCATAATTCTACCATACTAATCCCATCAACCCACCCCTATCACACAAATGTCACATAACATCAAGTCATCCAATCAACTAGTTGCAGTAACTCAATTCACTATCACATATACAACCACACTTCACTTGATCCAACATCCCACATTCACAATCACATTCCACCAATACAACATTTCACATACACAAACAGCTTAAGGGTAAACGGCTAGCTCACCGCCCATCCCCACCTGCAAGTACAGGGATAGCCATGTCATGAGTCATAGGGTTACCCTCCTGTACATCCTTGATTTGAAAACCCCACATTGGCAGGGCCATCCACCTGTTCATCATTGATTAGGGCGACCCCACATTGGCAGGACCACCCTTCTGCAACCACAACTGACAACACAAGGAACATATACAGTTTACAGAATCACATCCCGACCCTCCTACACTCATTACTAAGTCTGATCCATTTAGCGACATTTTTAATCAATTCCCCAATCTCAACACATCAAAAACAGCCCAAAAACATCAACCAATCCATCAATTAACAAACATCTGACAATCATCAAACAACATATTTCACAAAACAGTTTTCCCGTTTTACTCTCTTTCAATTTCATGCAAAGCCCTACATTGTTCTAAGTCTGAATTGCAACTCCTCACACCGACCATACTACCTATAGTACGCTAAACCCTCACCTGACCAGAAGACGAGGCTCTAAAACAACTTCTAGAACTCGAACAACCAAACTCTACAACTCCAAAAACGTAGCTCTTCCTTCTGCCACTGACCGCACCTCGATCCGATATTGATGAGATCCAACAATGCTGCCCTAGTATCCGTAAGTACTCGTACACTCCACCAGGGTCACCCATCCAAGGAAGAACCTTAGGGCCCTACGAGAAGCGTATAGAACCAAGGGCAGGCCACCCACAAGCCCTCAAACCCAGGTATGAGGTGAGATATAGGCTAAGGCCTCCCTCTGCAGGTAGGAAAGCTCAGGAGGAACAAATGCCACTCCAAGCCATGCTACTAGCCGAGTGTAGAAACCCTAGTGCTGAGGACAAGCCTCCGACGGATCCTGGCCAAGCCTCCAAGAGCCCTGAAGATGAGGTCCACTCTAGAGACCTTATGGAAGCCTTCCTGGAGTACAGGAACAAAAGAGCTCGAGAGTACCTGGCCGAGAAGGGATGGCCACCCGAGACTGATCCGGAGCCGAGACGTGAGAAGAAGAGAAGCCCCTGGTTCCAAGGCACCACCCCTGGCCCGACCCTAGCCCATGAGAGCCACATATGGAGCTACCTGAGAAGATGCCCGAAGCTAGGAGAGGAAGCCCCGAGCAGAAATGAAGAAGTGCCCAAACCGGCCCCGCCCCGAGCCCTAGACCGAGAACCGGGCCGAGTATTTTATGGGAATGGACACCGTGTGGGCCAAGCCTTTTGGCAAGGCCCTAGTCCTTGGACCAGCCCAGAGCATCAGGCCCCAAGGCCTGACGAAGGCCCGCCGTTTGAGGAAGAAGAAGCCCGGAGCCGAGCAAAGGCCCGGCCCAAGACCGGCTGCCCGCCGAATCCTAGTCCCACCCGACTAGGAAACCCTAAAACCGTCGGATTAGGGTTTTAGGTGTTTGAGTCCTATTTTGAGTTGTTTTCGGATTTTAAAGACTATTTAATTGTTTTTCCTTTTTAGTAGGCTTGTTTAGGGGTTTTAGGAATCTAATTACGAATAGGACTCTTTATTCTATTCTTATTTAGGAATTAGACTTTAGGGAGGAGAGCTTGTTCCCTCACCTATAAATAGAGGCCGCCGGCCACCCTATGTAACGAAGACTTTTATGAAATAAACCCCCTTTGATAGAACTCTGTTCTTGAAACCTTATTGTATCTGCATGTTGCGATACAGAAGGCCCCGACTTATCATCAAGAGCATCCATCTCTTGGCCTGGCATCTACGACTTGATACTTCTGGTTCCCAGCTATTATATAGCTGACGGGTCAATGTCCTCATCCGCCCCCGGTTCCCAACGGTTCTACCTCATTGCACGGTCTCAACTTGCGGTGTTCAAGGGTCGTCTGCCCACGGTTGCAGCGGTTCACATCAGTTGGTATCAGAGCACGGTTCAGCTCACAGACCACAATCTATCCCAGTCTCCAGGTTTACCTGGATTCATATCCTTTTATTGCTTTCTTTAGAAAATTAATTCAAAAATTCCCTTCTATTTTTATTTCAGTTTTGAGTTGTAAGTTAAGAAAAAGAAAAGAAAGCAAGGTCACCTTGCCACGTTATTTCCTTTCGTTGTAAGTTTATTTCTAAGAAGAGGGGATAGAAAATTGCTTCCGTTCGATAGTACTAACCATGGCAGATGAGAGACTAGCCAACATGGAAGGCCACCTTCAGAATCTTGGAGCAACCCTAGCCGCCGTCCAAGAAACCCTAGCCAGGCTTCAAGCCGGGAGAGGACGAGATGAGCGCCGAGAGGACAGCTCTGAAGACCTGAACATAAGAGCCTGACGACTAGCTCAGGAGATTGACGATGACTTGAACAACCTCAAGCTCACCGTGCCAAAGTTTGCTGGCAAATACAATCCCGATGAGTACTTAGATTGGGAGAGAAGTATGGAGGACTTCCTCGAGTGCAACCACTACTCCAAACGTAAGAAGGTAATCCTCGCCACCCTTGAATTCACTGACTATGCTGCCCTATGGTGGAGCCAGTTCAAAAGCCGGATTCAGAGAGATGAGGAAGACCCTATCGAGTCGTGGCGAGACCTCAAGAGAATCAAGAGGAAGAAGTTTGTTCCTGGCACCTATATCCGAGACCTACATCTCCCTCCGGAACTTAAAGCAAGGCACCATGCCTGTGGAGCAATACACCAAGGAGATAGAGATGTTGGTAGCCAGACTCGACCTCAGAGAAGAACCTGAAGCAAAGATAGCCTGGTTTGTGGGTGGGCTACACCCCGAGATCATGGATCAAGTCAACCTACTTAACTATGTTGACTACGATCATCTCAAGGCCCTAGCCAACCGTGTGGAGAGAGAGTTGAAGAGGGGCTACCCGAGAAGATCAGCCACTGCCCGTGGAGAGGAGGCTCGACCACAAGCCAAGCCCCATGGAAGACGGACCAGCCCTGAGGCTCAAACTCACGGCCAAACCCTAACCCTAGGGGTTCAGCACCACCGGCAACATCTGCCCAACCTACTTCTAAGGTTCAAATTCTAACCCACGTCCTAGTGGAATTGTATGCTTTAAGTGTCAAGGTAAAGGACACATCTCAAGGGACTGCCCTAACCAACGGACGATGGTGGTAAGAGAAGGAGGAATCGAGATGGATGATGAAGAAGAAGAAGAAGAGTCTGATGAAGGAGAAGAAGTTAAGCCCGAAGGGCTTGAGAAGTTTGCAGGGTTCACCTCTAAAACCCTAGCACCCGGCGTCCCGGCCCCAGCCCCGGCCCTAGGCCCGACACCAGCCCCGGCCCCGGCCCCAGCCCCGGCACCCATACCCAGCCCAGGCGCTGCCCGACCACGCCCCAGCGTTCCAGTGCTCGGCCCCAGCCCCGGCGCTGCCCAACCAGGCCTCAGCGCCCCAGCGCTCGGCACCGGCGCTACCCCACTAGGCCCCAGCGCCCCAGCGCTCGGCCCCAGCCCCGGCGCTACCCCACCAGGCCCCAGCGCTACAGCGCTCGGCCCCGACCCCGGCTGGCACTGCCTGACCAGCCCCGGCGCCCCAGCGCCCGGCCCCGACTAGCACTACCCGACCAGTCTCGGCGCCCCAGCACCTGTCCTCGGTTCTGCCCGACCAGTCCCCGGCGACCCAGCGCCTGACCCCGACTGGCCCTATCCGTCCAGTCCTAGCGCCCCAGCACCCGGCACTACCCTGCCAGACCAGGCCCCGACCGCTCTAGCACCCGGCCCTGACCTGTCACTGCCCAAGGCCCACCGGCGCATCACCACCCGACGTGGCCCCCGGCCACGAGTCCGGCGCGTCCCTGCCCGAAGCTCAGCCCCGGTCCTGCCCGACCCCTGCTGGCCCGAAACAATGATGCCCGACGCCTCCCCACTGCCCGCCGCCGGATTTCCACTACCCGCCCCCGCCTTGCCACTGCCCGATGCGTCCCTGCCCGCTGCCGCCAGCTCTCCACTGGCCGCCGCCGCCTTGCCACTGCCTGATGTCACCACCTCCCCACTGCCCGGCGCAGCCACTCTATCCAATGTGCCCTGGTTTACCTCCGGCACCTCCAGCACCCCCGTGCCCCGACCTGACGCTTCACCAACGGTCCCCTGTGCACCCAAGATTCAATGGGAGATCACCTCCCGAAGGATTCTTAGGGCCGCCCCGAGTGAAGAAGATCCAGATGCTGACACGGACGTGGATATAAGTGTGGAACTCTCACCCGCTACCTCCCCGAGCCTTAACATTATTGTTGATAGTTTTTCAGGAGAGAGAGTTATGGAGACTGATGGAGAAAGCACTGAAGGACCCGAGCCTTGGTCCATTACTAACTTGAATGACACTCCTAGGTTTGAAGATGTTGCTGAATCATCCCCGACCGTGGCCAACAAGATTGCTGAAGTTTGGAGAAGGGTGATGAGTGCTAGAAGAGACCCCGAGATGGATTTGGGGACAAATCCAAGGCAAGAAGAGGGGAATGATGACATCCAACAATGCTGCCCTAGTATCCGTAATTACTCCTACACTCCACCAGGGTCACCCGTCCAAGGAAGAACCTTAGGGCCATACAAGAAGCGTATAGAACCAAGGGCAGGCCACCCATAAGCCCTCAAACCTAGGTATGAGGTGAGATATAGGCTAAGGCCTCCCTCTGCAGGTAGGAAAGCTCAAGAGGAACAAATGCCACTCCAAGCCATGCTACTGGCCGAGTGTAGAAACCCTAGTGCTGAGGACAAGCCTCCGACGGATCCTGGCCAAGCCTCCAAGAGCCCTAAAGATGAGGTCCACTCTAGAGACCCTATGGAAGCCTTCCTGGAGTACAGGAACAAAAGAGCTCGAGAGTACCTGGCCGAGAAGGGATGGCCACCCGAGACTGATCCGGAGCCGAGCCGTGAGAAGAAGAGAAGCCCCTGGTTCCAAGGCACCACCCCTGGCCTGACCCTAGCCCATGAGAGCAACATATGGAGCTACCTGAGGAGATGCCCGAAGCTAGGAGACGAAGCCCCGAGCAGAAATGAAGAAGTGCCCAAACTGGCCCCGCCCCGAGCCCTAGACCGAGAAACGGGCCGAGTATTTTATGGGAATGGACACCGTGTGGGCCAAGCCTTTTGGCAAGGCCCTAGTCCTTGGACCAGCCCGGAGTATCAGGCCCCAAGGCCTGACGAAGGCCTGCCGTTTGAGGAAGAAGAAGCCCGGAGCCGAGCAAAGGCCCGGCCCAAGACCGGCTGCCCGCCGAATCCTAGTCCCACCCGGACTAGGAAACCCTAAAACCGCCGGATTAGGGTTTTAGGTGTTTGAGTCCTATTTTGAGTTGTTTTCAGATTTTAAAGACTATTTAATTGTTTTTTCCTTTTTAGTAGGCTTGTTTAGGGGCTTTAGGATTCTAATTAGGAATAGGACTCTTTATTCTATTCTTATTTAGGAATTAGACTTTAGGGAGGAGAGCTTGTTCCCTCTCCTATAAATAGAGGCTGTCGGCCACCCTATGTAACGAAGACTTTAATGAAATAAACCCCCTTTGATAGAACTCTGTTCTTGAAACCTTATTGTATCTGCATGTTGCGATACTGAAGGCCCCGACTAATCATCAAGAGCATCCATCTCTTGGCGTGGCGTCTACAACTTGATACTTCTGGTTCCCAGCTATTATATAGCTGACGGGTCAAAGTCCTCATCCGCCCCCACTTCCCGACGGTTCTACCCCGTTGCACGGTCTCAACTTGCGATGTTCAAGGGTCATCTGCCCACGGTTGCAGCGGTTCACATCAGATATACCCAGAACAATGACGTGCGATCTCTTCCTCTCGTCGTAATGAACGCGTAGCAAGAAACGGATCATCAATCGGAGCTCTACAACTCCTGGAATCAAGGATTCAAGGTAAGGGGGTTTTTGGTTCGTCAAAGGGAATTTCAGGGAAAGAGAAAGAAGGAAAAGTTATGAATTTCCGTGAAAAATCAGCCTTTTATAGTCTGACCATGATACACGGCGTGTATTACAGATACATGGCGTGTATTGCTGATACACGGCCATGTATCATGGTCTACCCATCTTGACAAATTTTCGCGTACTCGCTTGTATCTTCAACCCGACTCAACTATGAACGTCCCGGACTTCGATGGGGCCTCAAGAACATTTTTTCCAATGTCTCAACCACTCACACTCGAGTTCCAAACCATTTGGTTGGGCGGGGATGTTACAGCTGGTAATGGATCCTCCTCTCCATTGGCTACTGCCTGGAGGGGCTGGCCTTCTTGTATAACCTCTTTTCATCTCCCTCTCCACTTGGATGGCTAGGGCTTTCAAGTCTTCATAGTCAATATAGTTGACTATATTGACTTAGTACATGATGTCCGGGTGTAGCCCTCCTACAAACCAGGCTATCCTGGCCTCCTGTTCCTCCTTGAGGTCTAGCCTTGCCACTAGCATCTCTATCTTACTGCTCCACATACATGGTTCCTTGCTTCAAAGTCTGGAGTGAGGTGTGCAAGTCTAGGATATAGGCAGTCGGGACAAACCTCTTCCTCATCTTCCTCTTGAGGTCTCTCCATGACTCGATGGGTAACTCCTCAGCTCTCTGAACCTGTCTTTTGAATTGGCTCCACCAAAGAGCAGCATAATCAGTAAATTCAAGGGTAGCCACAATTACCTTCTTTCTCTCCGAATAGTGATTGCACTCGAGGAAGTCCTCCATACTTCTCTCCCAATCCAATTACTCATCCGCATCATTCTTTCTAGCAAACTTAGGGATGGTGAGCTTGAGGTTGCTCACATCATCATCAATCTCTTGGACTAACCTTTTATCCCTTCGGTTGAGATCTCCATGGTGTTCATCATCATATTCTTCTCGGTCATCTCTTCTCTCATAGTTGCCTCAGTGGTCTCTCTCAAGTCTGGCTAGGGCTTCTTGTATTCCAGCCGAGATTCCTCCAAGGCCATGGATCTGGCCTTCCAAGTTCTCCATTCTCTCATCTGCCATGGTTAGTTACAAGCAAGCTGAAGCAACTTTCTATCTTCTTAGAATTAAGCTTACAACGAAAGGAAACAAACTTGGCAAGGATGGCCT
Organism: Linum lewisii; assembly: GCA_034768395.1. Lineage (NCBI taxonomy): Eukaryota > Viridiplantae > Streptophyta > Magnoliopsida > Malpighiales > Linaceae > Linum > Linum lewisii. The sequence goes on from CM068304.1 coordinate 27,918,623, forward strand.
TGCTTTTCTTATACCACCTGATTTTCTTTGCCTTACAATACCAAACCGATTGAAGGAATTGAAAAGAGATGGGGGGTTTGCAAAGGTAATTTTTCTAAAGAACAACGAAAATAAAGGGATATGAATCCAAGGATTAACCTGGAGACTGGATAGAGTGTGGTCCTAGTGTTGAACCGTGCTATGATACCAACTGATGTGAACCGCTGCAACCATGGACAGATGACCCTTGAACACCACAAGCTGATGATCCTAGCAACGAGAGAAACCTTCGAAATCGGGGTGGATTAGGACTTTGACCCAGTAGCTATAGAGAGCTAGGAACCAGAAGTATCAAGTCGAGGGCGCCACGCCAAGAGATGGATGCTCTTGATGATAAGCCAAACCTTAAGTCGTGCTCTTGCCCATACTCAAAGGGGTTTAGAACAAAGTTCTGAAAGGGGGGGTTTATTAATTGATTAAATTCTGAATAACAAAGGTGGCCGATGGCCTCTATTTATAGGGAGGGAAAAAGCTCTCCTTTCCTATTTAGTTACTTCCTAACTACGAATAAAGTAATCTAATCCTAACTAGGAAACTTTAAAACGACCTACACAAGTTAACTAATTAACAAAAAATAAAAGGGAAACTCAAAGATGGTAAGGGAATGTGTTGGAAAGCAAGAAACAACCTAAATAGGCAAAACCGGGTGTACCGGGCAAAAACCCAAAATCCTGGCAGCTTCATGGGTGGTCGGGCAGTTCTGGGCCGGCGGGTAGGGCTTCTCATGCGGCTTTGGCCATCTGATGGTGTCCCAGTCCCAGATGGACTAAGATACACGGGCTTCACACCGTGGCAGCTGGTTTTCCTGGCCCGGATGGGAATCCTCCTCTTGGTAGGAAAGCCGGTCCAGAACGGGGTCGTATGGCAGCTCTTCAGTTGCTGGGCCGTTTGCTGGAGCAGCTGTCTGGGCTGTCCAGCTATCCAGGGCCTTTGTAATTTCCCAAAAGGCCTGAGCCATTTGACGACTAGACCCAAAATACTGAACTGGACGGCCTGGCGCTCGGTCCTGACTTCCAACTGGGCTCTCTTTAATTCTGGCATGGCTTTCTCCATTCAGCTTCAGGAAATTCTTTAGGAAGGTCTAGAGATCTCTCTTAGTGGCGGATGTCGGTCCAGGGCTCCATTTCTTCACTTGGCTTGGTCCGGGGCTCGATCGAGGGCCTGTCTCCTTGCGCCATCCCTTGCTGGCCAGATATTTCCGAGTCCTCTGCTTCCTGTACTCCAGGAATGCCTCTAGGGGATCCCAGGGTTGGTCAGCTCCTAAGCAGCTCTTGGCATGAAGGCTGGGGCCTAGTTGGGGATTCCTGCTCGGGGCTGTACTCGACCCTAGGCTTAGCTCGGGGCCCGGGTCTGGGGCTTCAGTCAGCAGCATTGCCTGGAGTGGCAGCTCCTTCAATTTAGCTCCCCCTACCTGCTGAGGGTGGCCTAAGCTTATACTTGGTCACATACCTTGGCTTCATGATGTGTTGGAGAGCTTTCCTTGTCCCTACACGCTTTTGTAGGGCCCTAGGGTTCTGCCTTTAACCGGGGACCCTAGTGGGCTGTAGGAATAGTTGTAGGCCTTTGGGCAGTCGTGGAGGATCACATCACTTGATCACCTAGTTAGGATTCTTGTTAAGCTGAGGATAGTAGCGAACGTTCGCCTCACTTTAAAACATCAAATCAACAATTAACCCATTCATTGGAGTATGCCTTTCATAGGAACCAGTTAGGGTTAATCCGCTACAAGAGTAACTCATAAATCACCAGTAATCACGCCAGTTAGTTTTCCGTCGCAAGAAGCAAGAGCTCGGGCGGTAATTAATCTTGGAAGTTAGATCGGATAGAGCGAACGTTCGCCAGTCTTAAACCTAAGGGTCAGGAGTTATGGTGGTGTCTAAAAGCTGAATGAATCAGGATTGAAAACCGCTGGTCTTGTGATCGCCAATGTTCTGGTAATCTTAGGGGGGTTCGAAATCTAAGCTTGCCTGTCATCTTGTCAAGTCAATCAATCGTTCAACTTGTTTTCTGTTTTCATTTCATTTTTCCTGCTTTATAGTTTAGAAGTCGTGGAACTCAAACCACGCAAACTTGTTTAAACCTGAGTAATTTACCGACTCATTTGAGTAGTTAGTTATAAGAAACCCTTGGAATACGATCTATCTTGCTTTGTGCTCGATAGTTATTTGACTACACATTATGGGGGAGATCCATGGGCAATGTGGAATAGTTCAACCATAACTGACATGACGTGTTTTGGGGCGTAGTGGTGGGGGTTTGATCTTGAGAGGAGGAGGTCATGAGTTTGAATCCCACCAACACCCAAAAACAAATCTGTGAGGGTTGGGCCCAAAGCGGACAATATCATGTCAGAAAAGGTTGGGGTGTTATAGTAATGTACTTTACAAGTGTATCACTAAAGTCATTGCAATAAGGATCGGGAGGATCCTTCCCACGGTAATAAGCTCAAGTCAGTCTGCTTTTGTAAAAGGCCGATTTATTAGTGATAACATTTTGGTAGCTCAGGAGCTTGTTAGTTCCTACCATAAGAAGCACATTTCTCCTAGGCTCGCGACTAAAATTGACCTAACAAAGGTGTCAGTTCGGTTTTTTGGAACACGGTTTTGAATGATATGACTGCTCTTGGTTTCATGGATAAAGTAGTTGGGTGGATTCGTGTTTGCCTTCGGACTACAATGTTTAGCAAAAATTAAATGGCAACAATTTTGGTTATTTTTAAGCTAAGAGGGGGGTCGGCAAGGCGATCCTCTATCTCCCACTTTATTTGTTATAGTGATGGAGATTCTTCATGCCCTCTTATATAGCTAGAGTTGGCAATGCTCTCCCTTATCATCCTCGTTGCAAAAATATGAAAAATAAGGCATTTATGCTTCACGGACGATCTGCTCATTTTCTCCAATGGCTCTGTGGAGTGTGTGTCTCGTATTTTTAGTATACTCCACTAATTCTACCTTCTCACTAGTTTGAAGGTAACCTGGTTTAAGGAGGGATTCCTCCCTATTAGATACCTTGGGGCCCCTCTTATTCCAGGCAACCTTACAGTTGTTGATTGTCAGGTTCTTGTCATCAAGACAACGAAGAGGATCACTAATTGGAAAGCTCGTACTTTAAGTTATGTAGGTCATGTTCAGTTGACTGGTTCTAAACTCTCTACTATGTGCTTTTACCGGATGAATATTTTCTTGCTACCAAAGAACGTGATAAAGGGAGTTCAACAGCTTTGCAGCCATTTTCTTTGGGGTTCCAACAACTTAGGAGGTTCAAATGCTAAAGTGGCTTGGGAAAACCTTTATTGTCCTAAATCGGAAGATGGGTTAGGTCTCAAACACCTTGCACTACAAGAAAATAGGACATTAGTCACGGGTTTTTAGCACAATTAGTCACCGTAAAAACCGTGACTAAAAAATTTGTCACGGTTTGGAGAACCGTGACCATATTGAACTAATTTAGTCACGATTTTTGGTGAAACCGTGACTAAAATTTCTGTCACGATTTGCATGGGAATCGTGACTGATTTTAGTCACGATTTCACTAAAAAACGTGACAAAATTAGGTAACCATATTGTTCTAATGATATTTTCAGTGACCCAATGGTTAATTTCTGAAATTACAGAACTAGACCATCAACTTCTTCCGTTTTCCAAAATGATCCACAACATTAAAACATTAACAAAATTTCCCAATTAATTACGAACCAGTCACTGAATTTATTTATTGTGTCAAAATAACCAAATTAAAATTTTAATTAATAAATAAAAAAATAGTCGCCGGAATCGACGATTCCCATCGCCGCAATCATCGCCGTAATCGTCGGCCCAATCGCCGCTGCCTCTGATTCCCTTCGCCACAATGGCCACCGCCTCCGATTCCCGTCGCTACAGTGGCCACCGCCTCCGATTCCCACGACGGTCTTGGCGATTCCCGTCTCCGATTGCCCAGCTGCTTTCTACTTTCTAGCAGAGGAAGAAGAAGACTTCGATGGAGGTGATGGAGGAAGAAGGCGTCCATAGATCTCCAGATCTGGATGAAAGCGTCGACGGAGGGTTGAATCGGTGGAGAAGAGGTTGTCGGCGGCGGGGAGTGTTTTGGCAGAGGAGAAAGGGAAGTTGGAGAAGAAGTAGCGTTGTCGGTGTTTCGAAAGAGGAGAAGAGTGGATTCAAGATCTGGATTTGGTGGTTGGTGAACGCGCAGTCGTTGTGATGCGTTTCACACAAATAACTAACAAAGCTAACAAAAGCTAGGGTAGATCGTATTCCAAGGGTCTTCTAAGATTGACTACTTCAAAACTGGCAAAATACTCGAATGCAGCCAAGTTGTGCGTGGTGTGAGTTCCACGACTTCTAATTCTAAGAAATGCAGAGAAATTAAAACAAATTAAACTAAAGCAGATTGGAAATTAGGGTTGAAAACAAGGATGATAGACGAACTTAGACTTTGAATCCCCCTTCGTTCCCCAGAGCATTGGCAATCAACAGATCAGCGGATTTTGATTCTCATTCAATCAATTACTAAGACACCACCATAACTCCTTACCCTTAGGTTTAAGACCGGCGAACGTTCGCTCTATCCGTTCTAACTACCAAGATTAACTAGCCGCCCGGGTACGGTCGCCTCTCGCAACGACTTAATTAACTGGTGCAATTACTAACGATTTATGAGTTACTCTTGCAGTGGATTAACCCTAACCGGTTCCTACGAAAGGCACGCTCCAATTATAAGGTTAATTGTTCAATTCGATGTTCTAAAGTAAGGCGAGCGTTCGCTTCTATCCTTAGCTTAACAAGAATCTATTCTAGGTGATCAATCCAGACAAGAAACATGAACAAGGAAGAACAAATCAACCATGCAAAGAGAAACTGATTGAACTTCGAATCTAATTACCGCCGATCCGTGACCGCTTTAAAGCCCTGGGTCACTTAGGGTTCATCTAATCTAAGCTCTACAAATTCAGCTACTCATAACGATAACAGAAGAATCAAAGGCAACAAAGGAAATCATCATAAAGAGGAAGAACAGATAAGAACTAAAAAACCTAATTCTGACGACTCCGACGAAGCTTCAATCTCCTGGATCTTCAACTTTAAGCTCCGAGCTCTCCGAGGTGGAAGGATGGTGTTACGATCTCTCCACGGATCTTCAAACTCTCTAAACTCTATCGTGGCTAATCAGCCAAAATTCGTGTATATTCAATCTGGCTTTAAAAAGTCTATATATAACCCTAGAAACCCTTTACAAGTTGGAAAAGGCTGAATTTTCCCATTTGGGGAGCTTACACGGCGTGTAAGCTCACAGTGTATTTAGCTTACACGGCATGTAAGCTCCAAAACGCAGCGTTTTGAGCTGGCAGCACTCCAACTTGTTTCGATCATTCCCGCTCCGTTTGAACTCCGATTTGGTCTCTGTTTGAAGCGCTGGACTCGTGAGAGAGTCCTATATAATGTGGTAACCTGGGGGCTCAACATAAAAGCTCAAAAAAAGGGTAAAAATAGCCAAGAAATAGACAATGTACGCACTAGGAGCCGATAATCACAAAGTTACGACAAATGCACCAAATACTCATCAAAATGGCATCAAAGGGTATGAAATGTTGCTTAAATGGGGCTGATAATCACGTCAAATCAAGTGTCATCAAAATACCCCACACTTAAGCTTTTGCTTGTCCTCAAGCAAACTGAACTAGAACACACTCAAATTCACAAATGACACGAGATTAAACTGAGATTCAATTCTAACGATTTGGTTTAGACTGTTCCACGTAGAAAAAGTGACCTACACATGCAAGAACATCAACCAAACAAGTTTTCGATCTCACTAATTTCTGCACACTTCAAGTAGTAGTTTTAACAAAGCTCATTTCTTGGCAAAACAATTAATTATGATTAACCGACTACGATAACACCAATTCTAATAAAAAGACTTTAAGCTCTAGCCATGATGTGGATGTGGAGGAAGGAAAAGTGACGTGGCTATCGACTCGACTTCATCCGTTTCTAGATCTATATGTTACATGTTTTAGCTAGGACCGATTTAAACAATGATTTATTTCAAGTTCAACTTCTTCCTTCAATTGATTTACTGCATACTAGTGCTCGATACCAAACACTTCACTTAGGTGTTGGACCTGCCTAGCTCACAGTATTTGTGCTTATGCTAGTGCTCAACCCGAACACTTCACTTAGGTGTCGGGCTTGCCTAGCTTTATTTTCAGCACTTTAAAGAACTTTACATAAAATTGCACATTTCGAATTTCACCACTCAAACACTTTGATTTATCGATTTAACCACTTGATCCTAGCTAGTTATAACTTTTTTCACGAGATTTCGAATTGAATTTCCGCCTAATCTCTAGCCACAATCACAGGTGAACAAATATGGAGTGAAAAGCATGGGAGAAGCTAGCATTTATCATCTTAGAACGGTGTTATCGAGCTTTGTTATTAACAAGTCAATCAGTTTAATTGATTCAAATTTCAACTACAAGAGTGATTTATGATCTGTTCTGACCTAGACTCATTTAATATCAGTTTCGACACGTTGGTTACAGGTTCTAAGTGGAACAGTCTAGACGTCATTGTTCAAAATTGAAGTCAATTTAACATAAAAAGTCAAGAATTGAGCAATTCTATGCTAGAGAAATTTCAAATTTGAACCACAGAATCATAGATAGCAAGCAAGATCATGCATAATCCTAGAATCCTACCCCACACTTAAACGGTTCTGTGTCCTCACAGAACTAATATAGAGTAGAGAGATACGAAGAACCTGTAGGGTGATGAGCGGTGTAGCGGATGAGCACGGAGAGTCCGGAGTGGAGCGGAGTAGCTACTCAAGTTCCTACAGAAACAAAAACAACAAAAAGATCAAAGGATACCGGGACAAGTCCCTCGGATCCACACAGAAGAAAAGTGGATCGAGATCCGAAAAGAAGAAAGAAAAGAAATGGAAAGGATAGAAACAACCTGATCACTGTTCCGAGGGCGGGGTGAAAATCAGAAGTCAAAACCGGTATAAATAGTCGGCAGAAAACACAAGATTTTCGGCGAAAATGATTGAAAATTTTCGGCAAAAATGTTTTGTAAAATAAAAATCCGGTTCGGCGAAAAGTTAAGTTGTTTTAGGTCGAGAAGTAGAAACAGGAGAAACAGGCCGGTTTTAAACACATATTTTCGGTGAAAAAACTGAGGAATTTTTGGCGAAAATCTCAGTTGAGATGAAGAAATGTTTTCGGCGAAAAGGTGGGATTTTCGGTCGAGAAGTAGGAACAGGAGAAACAGGTCGGGTTTAAACAGGGATTTTCGGTGAAAATGTGGGTTAATTTTCGCCAAAAATTCATTGGAAAATGGCCGGCAGCTTTTTTTTTCTTTTTCAACAGGGGCTTTAAAACAGAACGACTCAAAATGAAAACAACTGACTTCAGCCGTGGGTTGCCTCCCACGAAGCGCTCTTGTTTAACGTCCGTGAGCCAGACGATACCTGTTAGGGACCCCAACTTAGGAGTTCCTTGAAGTCAATCATCTTCTTCAAGGACAACGGTTGAGTGCTGTGTAGCACTCCAGAAGGGTGATATAGCCGGTAGTGCTCCAATAGATCGCGGTTCTGGTTGGATGACCAGTTCTTCTCGAATTCTCCAACCGGAGGAGGAAAGAGGTAGTACGGCGCGGCATGGTCAATGAGCTCCATCTTCTCACAAGTTGACTCGGCGGAAGTGTAGGTGAGGGTATCTCTTCAATCTCTATGTGCTCCTCTTCGGCTTCAACTTCAGGAAGAATTGGCTCTATGTCTTCATCAACCACCATCGCCAAGGATTCTTCTAGCTCATAATAATCATGGATAGGATCATCATCTTTTTCTTCGAACAGCTCTTGAGTGTCTTCTATCATTAACTGCTTTGGTTGCTCGAGCTTGATGTCTGTCGCGAGATGAGCTTGTAGCATTGAAGAGATATTATCCAAGGCAGATTGGGTTCTTGACGAGCATTGTTGATGTTCATGAAGCATCTCTTGGTTATCTCTAGCGCCAATTTGATGCTCTTGTTGGTGTGTCTCTTGGTAACCTTGTAGGATTGAAGAGATTTTATCAAAGAGGGAGTCAAATCTCGCCGTTTGTTATTGTTGTTGATGTAGCATCTCTTGGTAATCCTCAATATTCGGTGCTCCATTGACGCGCCACTCTTGGTATTGGTCATCCCACCTATAATCCTGCATAATCAAAACTCAAAAGCACTACCCAGGTAAATCATGGAAATATGGAGGAAAATTAAATGGTAAAGCGGAAAGGTAGACGAATAATTTTCCAACTCTTCTTTCAAACAATTAGAAGACTCCCCGGCAACGGCGCCAATTTGGTGAACGCGCAGTCGTTGTGATGCGTTTCACACAAATAACTAACAAAGCTAACAAAAGCTAGGGTAGATCGTATTCCAAGGGTCTTCTAAGATTGACTACTTCAAAACTGGCAAAATACTCGAATGCAGCCAAGTTGTGCGTGGTGTGAGTTCCACGACTTCTAATTCTAAGAAATGCAGAGAAATTAAAACAAATTAAACTAAAGCTGATTGGAAATTAGGGTTGAAAACAAGGATGACAGACGAACTTAGACTTTGAATCTCCCTTCGTTCCCCAGAGCATTGGCAATCAACAGATCAACGGATTTCGATTCTCATTCAATCAATTACTAAGACACCACCATAACTCCTTACCCTTAGGTTTAAGACCGGTGAACGTTCGCTCTATCCGTTCTAACTACCAAGATTAACTAGCCGCCCGGGTACGGTCGCCTCTCGCAATGACTTAATTAACTGGTGCAATTACTAACAATTTATGAGTTACTCTTGCAGTGGATTAACCCTAACTGGTTCCTACGAAAGGCACACTCCAATTATAAGGTTAACTGGTTGAATTGATGTTTTAAAGAGAGGCGAGTGTTCACTTCTATCCTCAACTTTACAAGAATCTAAACTAGGTGATCAAGGAAGACAAGTTTATGCGTCAAAGCAGGAAGATGTCTGGCGACTAACCCTAGCTTGCAAAAACCTAATCTTGGCGACCAACTAGAAGAGAAACATAAACAGTGAAGAACAAAACAACCATGCAAAGAGAAACTGATTGAACTTCAAATCTAATTATCGCCAATCCATGACCGCTTTAAAGCCCTGGGTCACTTAGGGTTCATCTAATCTAAGCTCTACAAGTTCAGCTACTCATAAGGATAACATAAGAATCAAAGGCAACAAAGGAAATCATCATACAGAGGAAGAACAGATAAGAACTGAAAAACCTAATTCTGACGACTCCGGCGAAGCTTCAATCTCCTGGATCTTCAACTTTAAGCTCCGAGCTCTCCGAGGTGGAAGGATGGCGTCACGATCTCTCCACGGATCTTCAAACTCTCTAAACTCTATCTATCGACCCAAGGTCGTGGCTAATCAGCCAAAACGCGTGTATATTCAATCTGGCTTTAAAAAGTCTATATATAACCCTAGAAACCCTTTACAAGTTGGAAAAGACTGAATTTTCCCGTCTGGGGAGCTTAGACGGCGTGTAAGCTCACAGTGTATTTAGCTTACACGGCATGTAAGCTCCAAAACGCAGCTTTTTGAGCTGGGCAGCACTCCAACTTGTTTCGATCATTCCCGCTCCGTTTGAACTCTGATTTGGTCTCCGTTTGAAGCGCTGGACTCGTGAGAGAGTCCTCTATAATGTGGTTACCTGGGGGCTCAACATAAAAGCTCACAAAAAGGGTAAAAATAGCCAAGAAATAGACAATGTACGCACTAGGAGCCGATAATCACAAAGTTACGACAAATGCACCAAATACTCATCAAAATGACATCAAAGGGTATGAAATGTTGCTTAAATGGGGCTGATAATCACGTCAAATTGAGTGTCATCAGTGGTTGATGAAGGTGAAGGAAGAAGGAAGAAGGTGAAGTTGAAGAAGAGAAGAAGAAGAAGAAGTCAGGGAAGAAGAAGAGAGAGAAGAGGAAGAAGTTTTGGATTGCCAACGTGGACTGCACTCTGGATTTCCAACGTGGAACAACTTTAGTCACGGTTCGTGACTAATTTGGTCACGGTTTCATTAAATCGTGACCAATTTAGTCACAGTTTTTTTGAAACCGTGACCAAATTAGTCACTGTTTTTAAGAACCGTGACTAATTTGGTCACAGTTTCAGAAAAGCGTGACTAATCAGTCACGATTTCAGAAACTGTGACTAAAAAACCATGACTAATATGCTTTTTTCTTGTAGTGTTGGTAGATGGAATCTAGAATGCCTCACTAGGCATAATTGGGAGTTTATTTTCCAAGGGGGTCCCTATGGGTAGAGTGGATCTCTTATTATAGAATCTGAAGGTTTTCTATTTGGGAATGTAAGAGCTCCCTGAATTTCTCATGGGCTTGTGATCGGCCTTGTAGAAGTGACCAAAGATATCTGGCTTTTGGCCAGGGTCGTATTCCCGCGGATCTCTTGGTTCGGCTTACTCGGTTCTTAGAGAGGTGCTCAAAGGGGGTAGGACAACACAACAATGCTTTAACACAATCACAAGACACGGCAATGACTAGCTCAAGTTATCACGAAATCAACTCAAGCATGGGCTGAAAGAGCATGGAAGTAGGGGTTGACAATAATTCGAATCAAGCTTGCACAAACGCAAAACACAAAGTAAATGGAATGGAAGAGAGATAAGGGTCGAGCAAGTTTCCCCTTTAAGGTTCACAAATCATGATCACACAACATTGGATAAAAAAGTTCTAGCAAGCCAAACAAGATATTTCAATACTACACTGACACGTATCCTAAGCTCATGGATAAAGACAATTAGGACCAAAACACATCATCAATCAATCGGGTATGGGTCACCACTAAACTAACTAATGAGAATGCACACAAAGTGTTCGTTGAAATGCTTATGGGTTTTCAACCTAAACAGGCATAGCTAACATGCTCTCTTTCGAGTTAAATGCAAACTACACTCATTCCTATGATAACAATGAATGGAAAGCTCATGGGTCAAGACGATCTCCAAATCAAAGTACAATACTAATCATGCATCTAGGTCAAGAATACAAGCAGAGAAGTGGGAAGAACTCATAGGTCTGAATCGCATCTAAACTTGAATTAAACCAAACTATATACAAGGTATGAGAGTGTAATCAATCATCAACCCCCTAAGGTTTCACTCACTGAACCCTAGGGGGTTTAGTTACAATAGTACACAGTAGAGATCTGAAAAATACAACCAAAGGAGAAGAATGATGGAAGCTCCGTCTATTTCTTCGTGTCCAGATGAATCTCGATCTTCATATGCTATTTTTTGTTGTCTCTGGGATGAAGGATGATGTTTTATTGACTCCGAGAGGGTTTTCCAGGTGCTGGAGGTTGGGAGTGTTTGTCAAAATTGAGCTTGAAACGAAAGATATGATCTCTTTCTGAAATTGCCTAATCTGGTTTTATAGTTGTCAACTGCCTGCGCATGTGCGCCCAATTTCTCTAACCCAATGCTGGAAATTGTTTCCACTTTGCATCGCGTTGGGATCGTGCAGCTCCTTCAAATTTCCACCTTGCGTTGCATTGAATTCTCTCAAATCCTTTGAACTTCAATATCTTGAGCGTATGAACTCCAATTTGACCGCAGTTCAAACCTGTGGCTTCGTATCAATGTGCTCTATCAAGAAATGACCTAGAAACTAATAAAAAACTCCTTGAAAAATGTGAATTTGGATCTCAAGGATCCCAAGAGGCTAATTAAGATGAATATTTATTTAATTGATCAAAACCATTCAAAAGACAACATTAACACTCAAATTCCACACAATTATGTATCAATTATAGGGAACTAATTATGACATAATTCGAGTCATCATTTTGGAAGCATCTACTTAAACAAAGGGATGTTGTTAGCTCGCATATATCATTTGACATGGATGGTGATCCAATGTGGGATCATTCCCTCATGCTCAGGTTCTCTGCTTCGCGGGTTTGGGCCTCCATTCGACCTTCTTTCCCCCTGTGAGTTGGTCTGATCTGGTATGGTCTTCTCCCTTTATCCCTCGCCATTCATTTATCTACTAGCTTAGGTGCTAGATAGGATGAGTACTAGAGATAAGTTGGAGAAATGGGGAATCAGTGTCTCAACAGATTGTGTGCTCTGCTGTAGTGCAAATGAGTGTAGAGATCATATTTTTTCTCTTTCCCTTATATTATTGAAGTTTAGAGATATTGAAGGTCACTTTCTGTGTTACATAGTACCTTTGTTGGCTGGGATGACTACTTGGACGCTATCCTGCATTATAAAGGTTTGGATTGGGATGTGAGGGCGTTCCATCTGAAATGGTGTGTTGTGATTTATCATGTATGGAGGGAGAGATGTAGTAGATTATGTGGTGTACGTACCATCCTGGGAGTTGAGCTTGCAGCTATTATTATTAGAGATGTAAACTCTTTATCTGGCTCCGAGAGTTATTAGCAGACTTTAGTTTCTTTTTGGCTGGTTGGATTAACTTTGCTAAGTTCTCTATTTGAGGCTTACTTCCATTTTGATTAATGAAATGAGTAATGTCGTTCATAAAAGAACTAGAGATTTTTGTTCTCGTATGAGGATAGAAAAGCATCATCCTCGTAGCAAATTATGCTCAACTTCCTTAGCAATAACATTTATTAGAGAGAGATGAGAACATGACTAATTGAGATTGTACCATTTTCTACTTGGGTTGTCCAGATTTGCACTTTGGTGAGTGGGGTCATAAGAGTCTTGGATGTATAAGGAAGCTAACGACATGAATGATAGATGGTTGGCGCATCATTGGTCACCATTTTTAAATTTATAGAGGAGCATCTAGTTTGGAATATCTACTAAGAGAAGAGATACAAGTTATAACCTTTAGGGGTGGAAATTGGCTGGTTCAGTCAAACAATAGAATTCAATCGGTGGCCAGTTGGTTGACCGAATTCAATTTGGTTGACCGAATTTGGCCAAATTCAAGCTAATTCAGACAATTTGGTGGTGTAGATTTGCAATGAGAACAAGATGATGTATCTAGGAGATTAATGGACGACATCATTGACATATCTAGAAGAGGAAGAAGATAGAGTTTGATATTGGAGGCAAAATGCAGTGCGGTGACTAAGTGAGGATGCCATTGGTTGGGAATTTAGGCAAAGATCGAGAGAGGCATGCACCATTTCAGTTTGGAGGACTGTTTTCATGCACTTAGGGAGGCAATTGGGCTTCGAGGGTCGGTGAATGGGATTAGAGGGCAACAATTTGACAATATTTTAGAACGGCCACATTGTGACAAGAGTTTTGAATGATGATGATTGAAGGTGAGTAGGAAAAAAAGAGATATAGAAAGAGAGGAGTGAGAGTGAGAAATAGAATAACATGAATAGAAAAACAAAATAAAAATAGATTATCAAAAGAGTGGTGGCTAGTGGGGAGGATTAGGGTTTTAACCAATGTTATTAAGACCAAACCAATCATTGAACAAGCTCAATGAAAAGTTTGAGGTTTTAAGGTTCGACTGAGATCAGACTATCAAAATCAATGTTAAAAACCATTTTGCTTTCCCATTATAAATATATGTGTTATTCTAGCTGTATGTAATTTAAGAGGATTAAATTATAATATTACTTTCCATACACACACATATACACACCATGTTAACAAACCCTAACCTGTTGTGCAGAGCAACCCTCAACTTCATTCAATTCTATTATTTGTTTATGAATAATTAGGGTTATATATCATCAAAAAACCATGAAGGTCAAGTACAAGGCAAGAACCATAGAGACAAGTACTAGACCTTAGAATGAGTTACAACAATAACTCAAGGTACGAAGAATTACATTCAAATCCTTATGCTCTTTGAAATACACTCCTAAATCCAAGGCAATACTCTGTACAATGGTATCCACACTTCTTGCTTCACCAGCATATAACCTCCGGCATCTTTCCTGCCACACTTCACTGATCAATGCACCCCCACACAAGCTATTGGCCTTCTTCACAGCAGTGCATGACTTCCAACTATTAGTCATGTAGCTAATCTTACTATCCCAGTTCACAAAACCAACACCTGGGAAGAATCTCTATAAGCACTCTTTAAAAAAACTACAGGTAGCGAATAGATGATCTCTGTCTTCACCTCTATCTTCACAGAGGGGAAAATTATCAACCACTGTCGGGTTCCAAGCTTTGAGCTTACTCACAGTATGCAGCCTATTTATGATCACTAACCAAGTTAACATGCTATTTTTACGGATTCTACAACTAGACCAAATCAAGTACCACCACTCTACCTTCGCTTCTTTTGGTCGAATGACTTCCCACACTTTACTGGCTTTGAAAGTAGGCATAAACTCTCCATTCCATTTCACATCTCCATCAGAATCGTAGGTAATATACTGAATTGCCAAATACCTCAACTTTAAAATGCTTCTCCAATGCCAAGACCCTGTTGTGCTAACATGCTTCCAAATATCACCACCCTTTAGTCTATACTTCAGCAACCAAACAACCCACATTGAACCGCTATGAATGATCAAATTCCAAAGGTGCCTCATAATATTGGCTGAATTCCAACTGCTCAGGTCTTTTAAACCTAAACCACCTTCATCAAAGGGGAAGCCATGTGGTACCATATCACCTTCACCCTACCGCCAGCTTTCTTCCCCCAAAGGAAACCTACACAAATATCCTCAATGCCTTTTAGAATCGACTTAGGGAGAATGAACATGGATAACTAATATTGCAGTATTACCTGTACCACTGATTTTATTAGTTGCAGCTTCCCAACATAGTTTAGAAGCTTTGCCTTCCAGTCTTTAACTCTGCTCGTAATCTTTTCTATCAATTCTATTCTTCTCACCTTTTCTATTATCATTTTTCTTGAATTCTAAATCAAAGAACATGTCATCCCTTTCTTCTCCCTAATCTATGTAAATCATAACTAAATCTAAATCAAACCCTAAAAGTAATCAATCAAAATTTTTAACCCAAATCAGATCATCCCATTAGTTCGAACACAACAAACTCAACCTCCATTGATGTTATATACCTGGGCTTTGTCCCTGGGTGTTTTTTTTACTGTAACTCGATGTTGTATTGCATCTAAAATTGAAAAAACCATGGTTCCAGATTCATTTGAGTTGAACTAGAAAATTAGGACAATTGAGTCTATGCCATCTTAACCTTGAATAAGACCAAACTAGGGGTTGGTTCCCAATTGTATTGGTAAGACCAGTCAGGCCGATACAATTTGACAACACTGTTTATTTTTCAATTCCAAAATTACCCTATTATTTGTTTAAATTAATTAAAATAAATGTAGCACCCAACCCTAAAAGACCTAGTTGGATCACTAGTTTCACCCATGCATACTCTAACCTAATGCCACTAACTCGCAAAACTCAACCATAAATTCACACACTTATAGACGCTTCAAATAAAAAATGCCGGTAAAAACACTATATTTACACTTAATGAATCCAATACCGATAAACCATCATTCTAAATACTCACACCATACAATACAGTACTCATATAATCCAATATACATGCATTTCCTTATAAAATTCATAAATGAAAGAGTCATGAAAACTATTAAGAAATCCCAGATGACGTGGATGACGTGACGCACTCACTCCTATGCTCCATGTCCAATACCTTCTAACACATCCAAAAGAAACCAAGAAGAAAACATAAACGAAGAGGGCCAGTGCTAATCACTAAGTACCTAACTTGTAAGCCAACACACATAACTGCCAGTAAAACTACCATAAGGAAAGCCGTACTCTAGTGCCAATAACAATGTTAGGAAAGTATTTCCGCTTAGTAATCCGTTAGTAGTACTAGCAGCCCCTAAGAACAATGATCCAATGCTTTCCGATATGTGGTCACTAAGGACCTCCAGTATGGCACAATAGATCTGAATACTAATACCAGTACTAGTACCGATACCGATGGATTTACCCGTTAATCCTTCCCCATCTAGCCACCACGTGACTAGACTCAAAACCAGTAACAAATAATAATAAAGGGTCATTTTTCGTGTAGTCATTGGGCCAGGAATTCTGCCAAATTTCTGCTTGGTCCAATTCCCTTATTTTCCGAGCAAAACATGGTACACAAAATTGGCGGATTTCAAATCTGGGCAGGGTTTCAAATGAGCTCCGACTGGGTTTTCAAAACCCTTTGAAAAGGGAAGGAGATGGGAGATTTTCTATTTTTTCTCATGATTTTTTTCAACAATACCCCTTTATGTTCTATTTTCTAACGTGAGAGATAACTTTTTGGTTCATCCTTTTCAAAGGAAAAAATTTCTATAATATTTTAATAGTTGAGATGGATTAACATTGAGCCACCATTGGTCATAAGATGCAGCTCATAGAATTTTTTATAAGCTAAGGTGGCATATTATTCCACTTTCTTTGAATGTTTGAATAATTTTGATTATTTTTTTATGAAAAGGTATGAGTTTCATTTCATCAAAACTTGAAGTTCAATACAAGTATAAAACTGTGCAAAACGAGAAACCTATAACTCAGACGAATGCTAGGAATTCTAGCTCATCAATTCTCCGTAAAGCTAAATAATGCAAAACCTCTCTAATCCTCGAAACATCCATATCAAAAGAGGAATGTTTCAAGCCATACAAACGTCTACAACGCTCCCTCCAAACGGTGCTAGTAATCATACCCCAAATTTGCCTCTGAATCTTGTTCTTAAGCCTATTACCTGGCCTAGATAGCTTTTATCTCCTTAAGGACATATTTATGGAGTACAAAGATCGACATCCAATATTAGAGAATTCGACCAACAACCGACTGTATTAATTGAACACTCCCAGCATAAGATAAACAACGTGCTTTCCAGTCAACAATTCTAGTTGTAATTCGGTCAACTAATATCTTGCATTCAACCCTTCAAAGCTTTCCTGAGCAAAGAGGAACCCCAAGACAACGAAAGGGAAGCAGACCCAAGGGCATACCTGAAATAGCACAAAGATCTGAAGTAGTCAAAGAATCAACCCCTGTAAAAAAGAGCTCACTTTTTTCAAGATTGAACCTAAGTCCAGAACTCTGTTTGAACTGTTCCAAGACATTAAGAACCCCTTGCACCCAGTAGCAGAACCTTTGGTGAAGACAATCAAATCGTCCGCAAAACAAAGGTGAGTCAATGAGACTCCTCTACATTGAGGGTGGAATAAGAAGCTCCCCTCCCTACAATCCTTAGCAAATAACCCAACTAATAATTCCATTGAAATGAAAAACAGGTAAGGGGAGATAGGATCCCCTTGCCTGAATCCTCTTTTTGCTGGAAAATAACCTGGTAGATTACCATTTATACTAACAGAAAGCATAGTGGAAGTAAAGCATGCCTCAATCCAATGAAAGAAATCGAAGGAAAACCCATAGCAGCCATAGCCTTCAACAAAAAACTCCACTCCACCGAATCGAAGGCCTTCATGAGGTCAATCTTAAGAGCACATCGAGGAGAAATCTGACTCTTGTTATAGTTCCTCAAAAGTTCATGAGCCAACAAAACATTATCCCCAATTAACCTTTCTTTAGCGAAAGCTGATTGATCAGGACCAATAATTGAAGGGAGGACCAAACTAAATCTATTTGCTAAGACTTTAGAAGCAATATTATACACAACATTTTAATAGGAGATAGGTCTATAGTCCTTCATATCAATTGCATTGATCTTTTTAGGAATCAAAGCAAGATACACTAAGTTGACAAACCTAGGCATCTTTCTAAATTCAAAGAAGTAAAGAATAGCAGTGGTTACCTCATTCTTAACAATCTCTCAGCATATCTTGAAGAGTGAAACAGTAAAACCATCTGGTCCTGGGGACTTCTCTGAAGGCATAGAGAACTAGGCTTTCTGAACTTCATTTTCAGTCACATGAGCCTCTAAACTGTTAACATCCTCCTCCTCAACTTTTGCTCTCATCAAGGTTTCCCAATCAAGGTCTTGAATAGATGAATTATCAAAAATGAGAGTTTTGTAAAAAGAAACAACAACATTTGCCATTGAATCAGGATTTTCAACAAATATCCCATCTGCATCTCTGCGTTGCTTAATCGTGTTCCCAATCTAACGAGAATGAACATAATTAAAAAAGTACTTAGTACACTGATCATCCTCTTTAATCCAAAGAGTCCTAGCTTTTGCCGAAGAAAGCTCTCCTCTGCAACTCTAATGTCTTTAAGTTGACTTGTTGCCTCATAAACCAGCTGGAACTTGTCGGCAGAGGGAGACTAGAATGCTGCTGGCCTTGCATTTCCACCTTTTTACTTACCTCAATCACCCTTTGATGGATATGTGAATAATGCTCCTTGTTAAACTTTTTCAGTTGAAGCTTAACAGCTCACAGTTTACCATATAAGACACCAAAGTGCTTGCCCCTCACCCTTGTACTCCAAGCCTGTTTAACCAAATCCATGAACCTCTAATGCTTGCTCCAATAGGTGAAAAAACTTAAAAGGCTTAGCTTTCTTGCTTTTATCACCCTTTGGTTTGACAAGCACTGCACAATGATCTGAAGAAACACATGGGAGGACAGAAACAGAGTTTCTAGGGAAATGATGATGCCATTCAAGATTAATGAAGGTTCTATGAAGTCTTCTAGATAGAGCATCATCCCCCTGTTATTAATCCATTGAGCTGTGTGCTCAGTAAGTTCACAATCAAGGATAAATCCCTTCAAGTCATCCATACTATCCAAGTTAGAACGCAATCTGGAAGAATCACCAATGTCTAAAATAGCGTAGAAATCCCCAGCCAGAATCCAAGGCGTACTAGGACACTTAAGCTTAAGAAGATCTGCATACATGACTCGACGTTCCTTGTCAAAATTGGGGACATAAACATGAGTAATATGATACACTTTTGGAAGGTCTACTAGACAATGCATCCAATGAGAGTTTTTGTAGAGCACTTTCAAAGAGATGCTTGGCTTCCAGACCACCCATAGCTTCCCTAACGAACCCTCAAAATAGAATTCGACATGCCAGCCAGGAAACCTCTCACCAAACAAGCTATCCGTATTATGAGTCCTTGTTCTAGGTTCCAGAATAGCAAAAACATCAATATTATACTGACTAATATATGACTTCAACTCTAAATACCTATCTTTATTATTAAATCCTCTCACAGTCCAGACCCAAATAATCATCTTCTTCGAGTTTTGGGTCGGGTAACCACCCCCTTGGGAGACACAAGCTTACCTTGGATGAGGAAACAAGTGAAACTTGGCTTTTTGAAGCTCATTTTTCCAGCCTCCCCTTCACAAATTTTCTCCTCAGAGTTTGATACATGAACCTCTAGAACACAAAATTCAGATACCAGTGAGGCAGGGTCTTGATCCACAATAATTTCCTCAACCACAGACTCAGAGTCACTAACCAATACACCACCATCAAAAACTTTAACAGTAGCAGGGCTAAGGATCAAAGGATCCCGTTGGACGGGTGCATCCTCCACTCCCAAAAGAGTTTTGGATCTATTTTCCGTCCCCCCTCCAACCTGGCTCATACGCGTAGGTTCAAGTGTTCCCTCCCTACCATCAAGATGTTTAGGAACATTTCCTGAAGAGCTAGGCACATGACCATTAGCTTTAGGCTGAGTTTTGGCTATTGGACACCTCATCATCCAAACAGAGGAAGATCTGGCTCTGTACACACGGGTTTCAGGATACTCAATATGCACTATTTTCTATTCATCCTCTTTAACCATCAATGTAACACTAGGAATAGGAGCTTCCAAGACATCCTTCACCACACAAACCTTAACATGCAGGCCTTCCCTCACATATTTGTTAATAGGTTGATCTACCTTACTTGCTAAACAGCTCACACCTTTTGGAGTAATCAAAGTAGGCGGGACTTCCTTCAAAACTATCCATACTGGAACTTCTTTAGGGGAGAAGTCCAACGGAGCAATGCCTTTTTCTCATTTACATAGAATCATCGAGGAATTATGTATGTGCCAAGAACGTGCTAAGATCCACTCACAAAGTTTGACAGAGGGAAGCTCAATTAAGAAAAATCCAGCCGATAGAACTGAGACTTCAACCTCACCTTCATACCCCAAAGGCAATTGAGAACGCCACGAATGGCCTTCATAGGAGGTACCACACCGAGGAACTGAGCAACAACTGCTGATTGAAGCTTCTTCACTCCCAGATCGATAACCTCTTTAGGAATCCTGAGGACTCCATCAACCACCGATTTCCTTGATTCAACAACATAAGACAAATAATAAGCCTTATCTGCAACAACCGATGCCCAAGAGACCGATCCGGAAGCACTAGAAGAGATAGGATCATAGGAGGAAGCCATGCCGAAGAGCTGCCGCCGGCAGCACACCGTAGGGTTTCGCCAATGGAACAAGAAAACAACAGAGAATTTCACGCGCTAGATACACGCTCTAAAATTTTCCTTTTTCCTTAATTTTGATTATTTGAATATTTATGTTTGATCGATATAATTTTTTTAAAATAATGGTGAGCCCTTGAAACACCTTCCTTGCTCAAACATAAAATTGAAAATCAAACCCTAGAATCGTTTCTGTAATGAAAGACCGAAGAAGTAATCGCTTCCCGATCTGAGGTAACTCCACACCCGAATCCTTAGTCTTGATTCCATTAAGCAATTGAACTCTCTTCTTATATCCTTTCTTCCTCTTGTGCCTTCTCTTTGACTATTCTTTTTTCGACTAAAAAACTAGATGACCCCTTGAAACACTAATCCCAAGGCTTAAATATCTCTTAATCTCAATCATAGCCTGCTCAAAACAATAGGCGTTGTCGATCCCACAACGCATGTAGAAATATTGGGCCCAAGGCTTACTTAAGATTATAGCTTGCTCAAAACAACAAGTGTTGTCGATCCCACAACGCTTATAGGACTATTGCGCCCAATAGCTGTTGCATTGACCCCAACGGTCGTGGCTGATTCTCATCCATCACCGAGCGTAGGTCTTTACAATAAAGTTTAATGAGCTATTAAAATAATTAATTTTTATTTATTTTATAAAACTCTTACAAAATCATATCGTCACAAGATAATTGCATGCCCTTAAAAAAATGAACTTCTTGCCAAATTTGTAACCCAAGTCAAGCATGGGGTAACCTGAACTAGTATCAGGTAGGGCTGGGAAATCGGTTAAGGTTAATGGATAAAAAAAATTGACCGACCAATTTCGGTTAACCGATGTAATTTTCGGTCAGGGGTCGGTCGAAAGAAATTTTGATTTTTGATCATCGACTAAAAAGTGGTTAACCGCTATGACCTATTTGACCAAAATGCTATCTGCGAGTCTACGACTGCAACTCTGCAAGTGGAACAAACCACGATGTTAGGGTTAGTAAATTGGGAAATATTTTTGACTCTCACTCTCGACGCTCTCTCTTCAATCTTGACTCTCCTTCGACCAACCTTCCACCACCGTCGACTCTCCTTCATAAGCCTGCCGCCATCGATCTTCTTCATCAGCATTTCGCTGCCATCGATCTCCAGCCAACGCTAGACTGCGGCCACTCAGCTAGAGACTTTAAGCCTTTCATCGATTTGACTCCAGCAGCAGCCAGCACCGTGGGTTCTCAGTCTCTCTTAGTCTTCCGCCGTACATCCCCTTCACCAGCTATTCCGTTCCGCCGCTGTTGAT
This sequence comes from Linum lewisii, assembly GCA_034768395.1. Taxonomy (NCBI): domain Eukaryota; kingdom Viridiplantae; phylum Streptophyta; class Magnoliopsida; order Malpighiales; family Linaceae; genus Linum; species Linum lewisii. Next base: position 27,940,337 of record CM068304.1, read on the forward strand.
ATCCAGCCAGCGACGGTACTAAGCGGCACAGATTGATGCATTCAACTCCAGCCGCCAGCCACCAATTAAGCAGGTAAGTTCTCTTCTTCCTTCTTCTATTCCGTTGTCTTTATCCTCTCGCAACTCTGATTAATCTTATTGCTTGCTTCGAAATGAATTAGGTAGGAACAGTCAATCTGGAGCTCGATTCGACCCGTCAAGCGAAGTTTCCACATCAGTCTAGCGGTAGATAGAACTTAGAAGAGACAGCAACCAGCATGGAAAGGTATGTTTCTCCTTCCTTTGATTATATTTCCATGTCGCAATTGGAAAGAGGATTGGCGTGAGAACTGAAGTTGTTAGGTTTTTTTTCCCAAATCTGTTGAGCAATTCGAATAAATTTTACTGGAGGTTCTGAAAGTTTCCTGTTTGATTGGTGATCTTCTTTCTGTTGTGAAACCGAGTAATTAGTATCTGATTGAAATTCAATGTCTAGAACAGCTAGAAGTTGAAATAGAGAACATTCAAATTGGAGCTAAGCTAGGTTTGAATAATTTGAAGCTATGATTTCACTTAGGTCTCACGGTTCAATTGCTTGGACTTTGAACACAGAGGTGAGGCTAATAAATACACAAACAATGAACTGATGTTGATGAAGACTCAAGACATAGGATATGTGCTTCAAAAACTTCTGAGCAAAAAGAAGGTACACTGTTTACTGATATGCTGATGTTCTTACAACGATTTATGCTTATTGTTTGCTATTGACGATGATCTTTCTCGTATGCAGAAAGTCGAAAGGCTTACTTCTGTCTTGCACTCGGTGGACAATCAGCCATCAAACAAACATGTCTATTTTCCTGAAGATAGGTTCGTTCCACATTATCGCAGTTACTTGCTTGCGCTGCATGCTAGTGGCTGCGAAGTGTTTACCAATGTTCATTTTACTTTTCGTTGACAACTTATTGATATGCTGATTGACTTGAGGTCCCGAGATAGGCCTAATTAGGTGTTTTTTCGGCTTAGTTTTTTGTGGACTTGTACACAGTTCATCATGTTGTGGTTATTAGTAACAGCATTCAATAATGGAAACTTGGAATCTATGTGTAACATCCCGTTGTCCGGTTAGAACTGAAAATTCTTGGTTAAACCTCGTTGGTTGATGCTTTGAGAATTTTAATTAATTAATTTGCGAGAGTAATTTATACTGATGGTGCGATAAATTATTTTCGAGTTAGTTGTTGGGTTCGAGTTCTAAATCGATGGGTTAAATCAATGGGTCGGACCGATTGACTCGACCCGTGTATGGAGCATGGAATTAATTAATGAGGAAGGTGGGCTTTAAGCCCACCCAAATGCAGCAGCAACGTTAAGAATAAGAGGAAGTGAAGTTTGGTGGGAAAAAGGAAGAAGTAGTATAATGGGTCCATTATTAGGTCAACTTAATTGAAGAAGAGCGTTGGTCCTAGCTTGGCCAACAGCAATGTGTAATGGGGAAGAGTTGGGCCAAGCCCACTTTCCCTTGTCTATTTTCGGCTGTGTTAGTGAAGGAGAATAAGGAGCTGGGCCTGAGGCCCTTATGTTTTCAGTTCACAATTAGAGTAGGGTGGCGTTTTGAAGGAGGAAAAAAGGGGAGTGATGTGACTTTATTTAGTGCATTTTTAGCTTATGATTTACCTATGAAATGCCCGTGTTTGATCCTTAAATGTCATGCTTAATATGCTTTTATTGAAGTTTTGTGCTAAGTGCTTTCTTGTTGTCCGGTTGCCACTTTGAGGCCAATTCTGTGTCTATTGGAGTTGTTTTCTTTGCATTTTCAGGGTTTGGCATTGAAGTACTAGTGACAAGGAGCACGTAGATCAAACGGGAGGTCAATCAGAGCTAGGACGAAGGAGATATGGCCGTTACAAAATCGAGAAAAGTGCACAGCAAAGCTGAAGAAGTTTTCGGCGAGAACCCTAAGTTCTCGCCGAAAACTGACATCCGTTGCAAACAGAAGGCGAAGGCTGGATTTTCAAAGAAGTTTTCGGCGAAAACTTTCTGAGTTTTCACCGAAAATACATGAAGAAATCAAAGAGCTACCGGTGTTTCATAAAGGAATTTTCGGCGAAAACTTATGAAGTTTTCGTCGAAAATTTGAAGCAGAATCGGTGCAGTATATAAAGTGGAAGCCGGCGAAAATTAAGAGGGGGCAATTCATTATTTTATAACACTCGAACCCCTTTTCTCTCAACTTCTCAATCACTTTTCTCCTCATCTCCAATCCACAACCCTAGAGCAAGGTGCAACTCAAAGTAGAGGAGCTTGGATTGAAGTCCACAACCTTACAAGAGGAGCTTGCAAGAGGAGGATTGCCATGGTGTTCTTGGTGATCATCTTTCTTTCTCTTTCCTTCATTTCCTTGGCCATGTGTGGCTGATTTCTTAGGTTTCCTTGGATTGATAGATAGTTATGCTAGGATAGAGGTGGATTGTACAAATATGCCATGATTGATCTTGGATTGTAAGAAGATGGTCTCTAGACTTGTTGTTAATTCCAAATTGTGTTATGTGCTTGATTTGGTCTATCAATTGTGATGTAATGCATGAGAGTGCTTAGATTACATGGTTTGTAGGTCTAGGGATTGAAGGGAGTGTGTTCTAAGAGATTAGAACATCTCAATTCAACCATAGTTGCATGATTTCTCACTTGTGCATTTTATCGAACACTTGGTGTGCATTAGGTATTTCATTCAATTGAACTTTGATTAGTCTTTTGATGATTCTCTTAGTGTTAGGACATTGACATGAGAGTGTGGTGTCTAGCCTAGTGGTCATTGAGTCATAGGAGAGGGTTTTGTAGCTTGGCATTTCATCAAACACCTTTAATGCATCCTTAGTCACTTAGCTTGAGAGCGAGAGCCTAGGTTGAGTGGTTATAGGATAGGAACTTAGTGCGACGAGAAAGCTTTGAGTCTATAGAAGGGATTTGCATGGTCATTTGATTGCAACCTCGATCATGTTTGGCTTGTTTGTGCATTTGTTCCTCTTGAGCATGATGAAGCTATCTTTCCAAGTGGACCTCCTTTATCTTTGTGTTGCACCACTTTGTTTGTTTGTTTAGTTTTCTCTATGTTTTCTTTTGTTCCTATTTCAAACCAAAACTCCTTTTAAATGAATAGACCGTCCATGAACCGTGTGAGTATTAGCTTTTGAGAGAGCCCTCGTGGAATACGACCTTGAATGTTTTGAGTTAAATCTTGCACATCAAGTTTTTGGCGCCGTTGCCGGGGACTTTCTCAATCCTTTGAAAGCATTTAGTAGTGGACCGTTCTATTCACTTCCTTCCGTTTTAGTTTTGCTTCTTTGTTATTTGTTTTTGTGGCTTTGTTATCCCGCATTGTTGTTCAAGGAGGTACTAAGTTGGACACCATAACGCAGGTATCGTCGAGTTTAAGACGGTAACCAAGCGCTTCTTGGGAGGCACCCATGTTATCTTTAATTTTTCGCTTTTAATTGTTCTTTGAGGTTTTTGTGTTGTTTTAGTTTTTGAATAAGGTTTAGCAAGCATTTGGGATCACTCTTCACCAATGATCATTATGGGACTCTTTCACCACTATTACGTCCTATGCTCTCTCTACCAACGCGGTAACTTCGTTCCACCTTACCCTCTCTCTCTTGATCATTGAGGACAATGCTCATGTTAGTCGTAGGGGAGTTTGAGGTTTAGTGTGATCATTTGTGGTAGAGATGTAATGCTATGCTTTGATGAGTTGCATGATCTTAATTGAATGTCGAATTCCTCTATTGTAGAATCGTTCAGTTCTTGACTTTTGGTGTTTAATTGGCTTCAATCTTTCACAATGACGTTTAGACTGTTCCTCTTAGAACCTATAACCAGCATGTTAGCACTAATGTCAAATGAGTCTAGGCCAGAACAGAGATTTTATCACTCTTGTATGTTGGTTGATTGGTTTGATACGTGTTTTTGTACCACTCGATAACACCGATCTAAGATGATGAAGGCAATCAAAATTATCACCCTTTTCCATGTTTTTCATCACCTTTTTGTTCCCTCGTGATTGTGTCTTTAGATTATACGGAATCCAATTCGAAATCTTGTGTGGAAGTTGTAAGGGGCTAGGGATCAAGTGGCTAATTTATAAGAAAATGCTCCAAAGAAAAGAAAAGCTAGGCAAGCTCGGCACCTAAGTGAAGTGTCGGGTTGAGCACTAGCAAAGGCAAAAGCTGTGAGCTGGGCAGGTTCAACACCTAAGTGAAGTGTTGGATCGAGCACTAGTATGCAATAAGAAAAAAAGAGAAGAAAAAAATGAAAATGGAAAGAAAAGAAAAAAAAGAAAAAAAAAAGAGTTCTCAACTGTAGCCCTTGATCCTAGCCAGAGTTTGTAAAGTGCGGATCTAGAAGCGGATGAAGTCGAGTCGATAGCCACATCATGATCACTCATCACTTTCAAAAATTCTCCTTTTTCCCCCGTTTTAGCCGTTCCATTTCCCGAGTTCAAGTCCTTTTAATTAGAGTTGGTGTTGTCGTGGTTGATTTTCCTGTATCCCAATTAACCACTACTTGAAGTGTGCAGAAAATAGTGAGGTCTAGACTTGTTTGGTTGACGTTCTTGCATGTGTAGGTTAAGTTTGTTCGTGGAACACTTTAAGTCGAATTGTTATTGCTTGAATCTCAATGGGGCCGATCTTGTCATTTGTGAACTTGGATGTTTTCTAATTCATTTGCTTGAGGACAAGCAAAGCTTAGTCGTATGGGAATTTGATGTGACTTTATTTAGTGCATTTTTAGCTTATGATTGACCTATGAAATGCCCGTGTTTGATCCTTAAATGCCATGCTTAATATGCTTTTATTGAAGTTTTGTGCTAAGTGCTTTCTTGTTGTCCGGTTGCCACTTTGAGGCCAATTATGTGTCTATTGGAGTTGTTTTTTTTGCATTTTTAGGGTTTGGCATTGAAGTACTGGTGACAAGGAGCACGTAGGATCAAACGGGAGGTCAATCAGAGCTAGGACGAAGGATATACGGCCGTTGCAAAATCGAGAAAAGTGCACAGCAAAGCTGAAGAAGTTTTCGGCGAGAACCCTAAGTTCTCGCCGAAAACTGACATCCGTTGCAAACAGAAGGCGAAGGCTGGATTTTCAAAGAAGTTTTCGACGAAAACTTTCTGAGTTTTCGCCGAAAATACATGAAGAAATCAAAGAGCTGCCGGTGTTTCATAAAGGAATTTTCAGTGAAAACTTATGAAGTTTTCGTCGAAAATTTGAAGCAGAATCGGTGCAGTATATAAAGTGGAAGCCGGCGAAAATTAAGAGGGGGGCAATTCATTATTTTATAACACTCGAACCCCTTTTCTCTCAACTTCTCAATCACTTTTCTCCTCATCTCCAATCCACAATCCTAGAGCAAGTTGCAACTCAAAGTAGAGGAGCTTGGATTGAAGTCCACAACCTTGGAAGAGGAGCTTGCAAGAGGAGGATTGCCATGGTGTTCTTGGTGATCATCTTTCTTTCTCTTTCCTTCATTTCCTTGGCCATGTGTGGCTGATTTCTTAGGTTTCCTTGGATTGATAGATAGTTATGCTAGGATAGAGGTTGATTGTACAAATATGCCATAATTGATCTTGGATTGTAAGAAGATGGTCTCTAGACTTGTTGTTAATTCCAAATTGTGTTATGTGCTTGATTTGTTCTATCATTTGTGATGTAATACATGGGAGTGCTTAGATTACATGGTTTGTAGGTCTAGGGATTGAAGGGAGTGTGTTCTAAGAGATTAGATCATCTCAATTCAACCATAGTTGCATGATTTCTCACTTGTGCATTTTATCGAACACTTGGTGTGCATTAGGTTTTTCATTCAATTGAACTTTGATTAGTCTTTTGATGATTCTCTTAGTGTTAGGACATTGACATGAGAGTGTGGTGTCTAGCCTAGTGGTCATAGAGTCATAGGAGAGGGTTTTGTAGCTTGGCATTTCATCAAACACCTTTAATGCATCCTTAGTCACTTTGCTTGAGAGCGAGAGCCTAGGTTGAGTGGTTATAGGATAGGAACTTAGTGTGACGAGAGTGCATTGAGTCTATAGAAGGGATTTGCATGGTCATTTGATTGCAACCTCGATCATGTTTGGCTTGTTTGTGCATTTGTTCCTCTTGAGCATGATGAAGCTATCTTTCCAAGTGAACCTCCTTTATCTTTGTGTTGCACCGCTTTGTTTGTTTGTTTAGTTTTCTTTATGTTTTCTTTTGTTCCTATTTCAAACCAAAACTCCTTTTAAATGAATAGACCGTGGATGAACCGTGTGAGTATTAGCTTTTGAGAGAGCCCTCGTGGAATACGACCTTGAATGTTGTGAGTTAAATCTTGCACATCAGGGAGTGGGTAGTTTTGCACGAAAATCAAGAGAGAAAGGGGGAGAGAGAGATGGCGGTGGAACAGAAAATGAGAGAGAGGTTGGCGGCGCAAGGGGAGATGGCTGGGGTGGTGATCGAGTTATGGGAGGCAGCGACTCCGACTTTAGGGAGCGTACGAGGCTGGAGAGAAAAGAGAGCGTCGACGGACTTCTTGACTTTAGGAGGACAGAACTCGGCATCGGAAAAAACAAAGGTGGGACATTGGTTTGTACTTAAGGCTTCATAAAGCCTCAATAGGATCGTTTCGAAGAAAGGAGTGTTCGAATGGAGGTTTGGAGGCGATTTGGGTGTTTTCCGCTCGCTTTCCAAGAATCATGGGGCCATCGACGGTAGCGGGGACCCTCATCAGCGGCAAAGGGCTCGCCAGTATAATGTCCCCGTAGGATCGGGATATCTTCGGCAAGGATAATCAGACAGAAATAGAGTTAGGAAGAAGAGAATGAAGATGAAGTTGGGAAGGAGAAAGGCAGAAGCCTCATTTGAGAGAGAAATAGGGTTTTTGATATATTTGATTCCTAATAATGAACTATTACAGCAAACTCAGGTTTTATACCCTACTACCTTTTACGTCTTACAATTTAGTCCCTCTACTTACCTTGTTCTACATTTAAGTCCTAGGGCATGACAATCTCCTCCCCTTGAGAGCAGACTTGTCCTCAAGTCTGTTAAGAACATATGAACCAACTCCATATCATACCTATCCCCTTCTCTTCCCCTTGAAATTCGGCTTGTCCCCAAGCCGATGATCAAGCAAAAATAGCACACCAAAGTTTCCATTAGCCATAAATTCAGCAAAAGAAATATGCAAGTTCCATCAAAACAGTAGCAACATTCACTTGGATTGCGCTCATTGGCTCCAACATGCTGAAAATAGTGAGGATACTCCAACGACTTTGAATCGAAAAGCCAAATCACTGCCACTTTGTAGACATTCAGCATCTCTTGTACCCCACCATTCCTAACATTTCTCAAGTGACAAATAATTCCTTTATGATCGTTGCCCCAAAAGCCACCATACATGAGATATAAGTCCTAGGAAAGCTATTGAAAATCACGGAAACCTAAAATGCATAGCTGTAAAGTCTCCTTGCTCTTCTTAAGAAGTACTATGATATGTGAGTTCCATGTAGTATTCTCTCCCTGTTGAAGGGCTGCGAGCAACCAGTACACTTGCCAGTTAGTAAGCACAACCTGTCTTCTAATGTTAGTAACTGAGTAATCAACTGAGGTAATGAAAAATGACAGCAAGGCTGCATGTTTCCCAAAAGTGCTCATATGTGGGGGTTCCTTGAAGGGAAAATTTAAGATGTCTTCAATGTTATAATCAACTAGCTCACATGATTGCAAGGAAAATTGTCCAGCAACAATTGGAATGTCTTTCACTAAATGAACTCCACTGGAGCAGCAAAACAGGAAGGCAGTGTATTCACTTCTAATGCAAATTAGTGAAATTACTTGAACATCATTCGTGTGCATAAAGAATCGCAACATTCCCTCCATAATCCATCTAGCTGTATACAGTTCAACTAGCAAGACACTAGGCTTAGAGAAATACACAAACAAATAGTGATCACAACTCCTTTCCTTGTACAGTTCTTTATAGCAGAAGCAATTGCCTCTTCCCTGTAACCCAACATGATAAGAGTTGAATCCATAACTACCATCTCTCTTCCATTTCTTCACATCATGCCCAAACAATTCAACCACAATCTCATAACCCTCTAAGACCGACATCGATATTTTTCCACCTGAAATAAACTGCCCTACCGACAACCCACTCAAATGACTTTCATCAAACACATGTTGTGTATAATCCATTTCCCTGCCAATTTCTTTGAAACAATGATAGTTTACCTTTTCCTGAAACTCAACATCACTGTAGAAACTATCTAGACAGTGCTCTAATCCATAATCACAATTATGTTTCCATTTTTTTACATCTCATCCATGTAATTCAACCAAACCATCCCAGGAAATTTCATGAGTTGCACTGTCACTAATAAGTATCAAAATAATCTCTCTATTCTTGACCTTGAACACCCAACTAACACTGAAAACAAAATCCTTATATGGTTCTTGAAACAATGGTAAATTTTCGTTTCATGAGAGGCAACAAAATAGCAACAACAAACATGATAATGTAGTAGTCCACAATCCCATGAACTCAACAAAGAATCATCACCTCTTCTGAACCCAGAACTAAACCCAACTTGTGGTGTTCTATACTGATTCTTGAAGAAATTAAAATTCAGAGGTAAAACATAGAACATATGAGTAGATTGAGAACCTGGAATGAACTCCCAAACTTGGTAGGCACAATCCAACTTTTTGTTAGGCTCTTTAAAATTATGATACTCTCTATCACCGGTAGACATTATATAATACCAGCAGTGGTGGTGATAGAAATGAGAATCAAAAGCATTTAATTTCTCCTCCAATAACCCCTCGAACGTGAGTAGATAGTTCAAATCAAGAGCCTCAACATTCATAGAACTCACAACCCTTTTGTCGAACACCTGGTGGGCAAGCTCTAATTCTTTATAATGCTGGTTGCAATGGAGTGAACACCCATGTGCTTGTGGATCCATAGAGGTGCAGTAATAATTAGGATTAGAATCTAACTTACAAAGTCTAAGAAACTTCCATTTTTTCACTCCTCAGCCCCATTAACTGAGCACACATTCACCATAAGGGAAGCAGAAATCACCAGAATCTGAAATGATTGGTAGCTTTGAAGCAACATTTTCCACGCCAATCTGCTCTACTGCTTGGCAGAAAGATGGACTTCGGGCAATGTGGTCATAGAAGACAGATTGGACCGAAGTTGACTGACGACTTTCGTCGAACACCTGGTGGTCAACTTCCAAGTGCATCTGTGGTTCCATTACTTCCAGTCCACATTCATCTGAAGATATGATCATGGGAGTATTACGGAATTTACCGCTGATACCATCTGAAAATTCATCCCAGGGTAATGGATGTCGGCCATTCTCCCAGTCTAGAAACCAAAAGTATGCTTCATTTTCAAGAAACCACCCAGCTTCATCTACCCTCTCATCTGCAGGAACTTTATAAAGGTTGAACAACCTAATACAAGCTTCAAGCCATGGAGACGGGCCAGAGACACCAGAAAACATTGGAAGCTCATATGGAGGAAGTGGGTCTTCCATTACCGCCTTAGAGGAGCCAAAGACGAGCTCTGATACCATTTGTAATGTCCCAGTAGGATCGGGATATCTCCGGCAAGGATAATCGGACAGAAATAGAGTTAAGAAGAAGAGAATGAAGATGAAGTTGGGAAGGAGAAAGGCAGAAGCCTCATTTGAGAGAGAAATAGGGTTTTTGATATATTTGATTCCTAATGAACTATTACAGCAAACTCAGGTTTTATGCCCTACTACCTTTTACGTCTTACAATTTAGTCCCTCTACTTACTTTGTTCTACATTTAAGTCCTAGGGCAAGATAGCTGGAGAAGATGATTGATTTGTTGCCGCTTGCTGAAAGTTTGATGACCACACCGTCGGATCAGAAAGTTAAGTGATTGTCTGGAAGTTCTGGATTTTGTGGTGGTTGTTACGAAATTATGTGGGAAATTGTTGTTTTGGTCCTTAAATGTTAGTTTGTCACAGATGAGGCTCTGGGCGGTCGCTGGTAACGGATTAAGTACCTGGACTGTTTTGCTTAACTTAGGAAGTTGAATGACTGCTGGTGGAATTTGGGGAAAATGTCAGTTTAGTCACCAGATGGATTATAGAGTTACAGATCAGTTATTTGGCCATATCTCCTTCGTTAGAGCTCCATTTGACGAACCGTCAGGACCAGTGGAATCAAGACGGATAGACGGACGTTCTAGGACATAATTCAGAGACTTATTTTAGGCTAAGGTGAGGGTTTAGCGTCGATAGGTAGCTATAACGTGAGGAATTATAATCCGACTTAGTAATTAATAGGGATGCACGAATTGGAGAGTTGTAAATGGATTTAATTATATGATTGTTGATTGGCTGAATTGATGTGATTTGGTGCCATATGGTGTTATGTGTATGATGTGATTTTATGATTGATTGACTTGTCTTGATTGTTGGTTGACTAGGTGGCTAGAATGAGAGTTTAATTCTTGTTTGCACAATTTATATATGCATGGTGGTGATTATTGGAACTGTGGAATGTTGGTTGTAGGGGATGACCCTGCCAATGTGAGGTCGTCCTAAGGATGAATAGGAGGGTGGCCCTAGACCTTGCGACATGATCACCCCTTTGCTTTTATTATTACAGGTGGGATGGTCGGTAAGGCTAGCAGTCTGCCCGTAATAAGTGTGGATTTGTGATGTGGAATTGGGAAGTGGAATTAATAAAATGGAATTGGGTAAATGGAATTAAAACGATAGAACTAGAAGGAGCCAACGTTACCCCATTTGTGTTTCACCCACCGACGGACTGGTGGTTAGGGCCTACCGACGGACTGGTAGATTAGTCTCCCGACGGGGAGTGGAATTGTGGAATTGTGGATATGTGACGTGTTCCCCATGCGGTAGGGGAGCACGAGGCCGACGGGGTAGCGGGGGAATAACTCCTTATGGTGCCTAATTAACTCACCTAGTTAAACGAAATGTGAACCGTTGTGTGTGTGTGTGTGTTGCGTTGGATGTGATTGTGAGCTGATATGTGATGTGTGTTGGATCATGTTGATGTTGGCTTTATTTATGATGACGTTGATGTTGGATTGTTTATGAGTATCGAATGATTTTGCTAGGGTGGTGCATGATGGGAATAGGGATAGAGTGATAAATGTTTGATCACCTAATACTACCATATTAGGTTGTTAAAATGAACTAATGGAAAGTGTCGGTCCCATTGCTGTATTCCAACGTGGGAGTCTGGGATGCTCCCTAGGTAGTTCGGCGCATAGTTAAGCCCAGTGGGTTCACTGATGTGACTTTATTTAGTGCATTTTGAGCTTGTGATTGACCTGTGAAATGCTCATATTTGATCCTTAAATGCCATGCTTAATATGCTTTTATGGAAGTTTTATGCAAAGTGCTCTTTTGTTGTCCAAGTGCCACTTTGAGGGCAATTTCAGTGCCTATTGGAGTTTTATTTGTGCATTTTCAGGCCTTGGTGTCGTAGTACTGGTGACAAGGAGCGCGTAGGATCAAACGGGAGGTCAATCGGAGCTAGAACGGAGGAGATATGGCCTTGGCAAGATTGGAAAAAATGCAGATATTGCTGAAGGAGTTTTCGGCGAGAACTCTTAAGTTCTCGCCGAAAAGTTGGCATCAAAGAGTTCCAGGAGGCTGGGGGTCAATTTTCGAAGAGGTTTTCGGTGAAAACATTCATAGTTTTTGCCAAAAACATTAGAAGGAATTGAACAAGGCTCGGTGATTTTGAAAGGAGTTTTCAACGAAAACTGTAGGAGTTTTCACCAAAAATTCCAGGTCTTTTCAGCAGACTATTTAAAGAGGAGTCGCGTTCAATTGGAAAGGGGAATTTCATTATCACAATTCAGCCTTCGACAAAAACACCTCTCTCTCTCCCTTCTCATCTTTCTTCCATCACCAATCCATCATCAACCCTAGCTACTTCTGGGGCAAATTGGAGTGAGGAGCTTGGATTGAAGCCCACAACCTTGGGGAGAGGAGCTTGCAAGAGGAGGATTGCCATGGAGCTCTTGGTGACCATTTCTCTTTGTTTCTCTTTTGTACCCTTGGCCATGTGTGGCTGATTTCCGAGGTTTCCTTGGATTGATAGATAGTTGTGCTATGATAGAGGTTGATTGTACAAATATGCCATGATTGATCTTGGATTGTAAGAAGATGATCTCTAGACTTGTTTTCAATTCCAAATTATGTTATGTGCTTGATTTGGTCTATTATTTGTGATGTAATGCATGAGAGTGCTTAGATTACATGGATTTTAGGTCTAGGGATTGAAGAGAGTGTGTGCTAAGAGATTAGATCATCTCAATTCAACCATAGTTGCATGATTTCTCTCTTGTGCATTTTATCGAACACTTGGTGTGCATTAGGTTTTTCATTCAATTGAACTTTGATTAGTCTTTTGATGATTCTCTTAGTGCTAGGACATTGACATGAGAGTGTGGTGTCTAGCCTAGTGGTCATAGAGTCATAGGAAGCTTGGCATTTCATCAAACACCTTTAATTCATCCTTAGTCACTTAGCTTGAGAGCGAGAGCCTAAGTTCAGTGGTTCTAGGATAGGAACATAGTGCGACGAGAGTGCATTGAGTCTATAGAAGGGATTTGCGTGGTCATTCGATTGCAACCTCGATCATGTTTGGTTTGTTTGTGCATTTGTTCCTCTTGAGCATGATGAAACTATCTTTCCAAGTGAACCTCCTTTACCTTTGATTTGCACCGTTTTGTTTTGCTTTCTTGTTTAGTTTCCTTTATGTTTTTATCTCCTTTTCAAACTAAAACTCATTTTAAATGAATAGACCGTCCATGAACCGTGTGAGTATTAGCTTTTGAGAGAGCCCTCGTGGAATACGACCTTGAATGTTGTGAGTTAAATCTTGCACATCAAGTTTTTGGTACCGTTGCCGGGGACTTTCTCAATCCTTTGAAAGCATTTGGTAGTGAACCGTTCTATTCACTTCCTTCCGTTTTAGTTTTGCTTCTTTGTTATTTGTTTTTGTGGTTTTGTTATCCCGCATTGTTGTACTACTTGGTTGTGTTTGTTGTGCTTGTTTGCAGGTCCCCTCAAGGCCTCGAACAAGTCATTGTTCCACCAATCCGTTTCTACCTCACTTAGTTCATGGGAGCAAGGTTGCAAGTAAGATGAATTCGTGGAATGGAAGTAATGGTTATGGGTCCTATCAAGGGTGGAATCCATGTCCTAACCCATATTATGGTCATCCTACTCCATCCAACTACTACCAAGGAACTTATGAGGGAGATAGCCAATGGTGGGATCAAGATCAACAAGCTTCATTGCCAATGTGGAATGAACAATGCCCCTATCCATCTCCACCCTACGATCAAGTCTTGCCAGAGTATTATCAAAGAGATTTCACAAGTCAGGAACAACATTCTCCACCGCCTTCCATGCTAGAGGAGCTCTTTAAGATGGTTAAAGAAAGCGAGCGTCCTCAAGAGGAGTTCACAAGCTATGAGCAACCCTCTCAACTTCCTTCTATGCTAGAGGAGCTCTTGAAAATGGTGAAGGAAAGTGAGCGTCCTCGAGAGGAGTTCGTAAGCTATGAGGAAACTCCTCCACCTCTTCCCACGCTTGAGGAAGCTTTGAAGATTGCGGAAGACAATGCGAACCAACTTAATCGCTTAGCACAAAGCATGGCGCACATCAATGGGATACTTGAAAATGAACGTCAAACCCATAAGGTGGAGCAACACTCTTCCCCTCCATCCATGCTAGAGGAGTTCTCAAAGATTGCGGACGACAATGCGGCTCGGCTCAATCGCTTAGCCCAAAGTATGAATCTCATCACGGAAGCTCTAGAGAATGAGAATCAGCCCAAGAAGGTGGAGTACATTTATGATGACGAAGATGACACTTGTGAATCCGAAGAGCTTGACACGGAAGAAGATTTGGTAGTGGAGGAGATTGAAGTACATGTTCTTCCCGAGGACATGCCAAGCAACGATGATGTTGGGATAGAAGAACCAAGGAAACTTGAGGATGATGACACTTTAGAGGAGGTGAGACATGTTGTGAAGACTCTTCAAGAAGAGGTGGTACCGTGAGTGGAGCAAAAAAGTGAACAACACCACCCTATTGTGGTGCCACCAAAGATTGTGAGTACTCTTCAATTTTCTTGCTTGGTCATGAAGTATTTGTGCCAAGAGCCCAAGGACGCATGCATCTGTACTCTTCATACGGTGGTAATGGAAGTGGAACCACCTCTCCTTGAACCGGAAGACTCTTCGAGTGGCATCACCAACTTGGAGACGATGGAGCTCAAGGGTGCCCCCTACCATACTTTCTTCCTCAAGCTTCGAAACTTAAAGGTAGCAAGCCACCCCAAGGTACCAAGTGTTATACAAGCATCAATGTGCATTGGCTAGTCTACCATTCTCCCAAGATGTTTCTTGGAGCTCAATCTTCATCATGGAAGAAGCTACTTGACATCAAAGAGGTACTAAGTTGGACACCATAACGCAGGTATCGTCGAGCTTAAGACGGTAACCAAGCGCTTCTTGGGAGGCACCCCATGTTATCTTTAATTTTTCGCTTTTAATTGTTGTTCGAGGTTTTTGTGTTGTTTTAGCTTTTTGAATAAGGTTTGGCAAGCAATTGGGATCACTCTTCACCAAGGATCATCATGGAACTCTTTCACCACTATTACGTCCTATGCTCCTCTCTACCAACGCGGTAACTCCGTTCCACCTTACCCTCTCTCTCTTGATCATTGAGGACAATGCTCCTGTTAGTCGTAGGGGAGTTTGAGGTTTGGTGTGATTATTTGTGGTAGAGATGTAATGCTATGCTTTGCTTGATTTGCATGATCTTGATTGTTTCCAAATTCTTCTATCGTAGAATCATTCAGTTCTTTACTTTTGGTGTTTAATTGACTTCAAGTTTTCACAATGACGTTTAGACTGTTTCACTTAGAACCTTTAACCAGCATGTTAGCACTAATATCAAATGAGTCTAGGCCAGAATAGAGATTTATCACTCTTGTATGTTGGTTGATTGGTTTGATACATGTTTTTGTACCGCTCGATAACACCGGTCTAAGATGATGAAGGCAATCAGAATTTTCACCCTATTCCATGTTTTTCATCACCTTTTTGATCCCTCATGATTGTGGCTTGAGATTAGACGGAATCCAATTCAAAATCTTGTGTGGGAGCTGTAAGGGGCTAGGGATCAAGTGGATCAAGTGGCTATTATGTGAAGAAAATGTTCAAAAGAAAATGCTCTAAAGAAAAGAAAAAGCTAGGCAAGTTCGGCACCTAAGTGAAGTGTCGAGTTGAGCACTAGCAAAGGCAAAGGCTGTGAGCTAGGCAGGTTCAACACCTAAGTGAAGTGTTGGATCGAGCACTAGTATGCAGTAGAAAAAAGAAAAAAAGAGAAGGAGTTCTTAAAAGTGGCCCTTGTTGTAATGATCCTAGCTTGAGCGTGAAAAGTGCAGATCTAGAGGCGGATGAAGTCGAGTCGATAGCCACATCACGATCACTCACCACTCTTCAAATTTTCCTACCCCCACCTAATTCGTTTCATATCCCGAGTTCAAGTCCTTTTGATTAGAGTTGGTGTTGTTGTGGTCGGTTTTTCTGTGTCCCAATTAACCACTACTTGAAGTGTGCAGAAAAAAGTGAGGTCTAGTCTTGTTTGGTTGACGTTCTTGCATGTGTAGGTTAAGTTTGTTCGTGGAACAGTTTAAGCCAAATTGTTATTGCTTGAATCTCAATGGGACCGATCTCGTCATTTGTGAACTTGGATGTTTTTCTAATTCATTTGCTTGAGGACAAGCAAAGCTTAGTCGTAGGGGAATTTGATGTGACTTTATTGAGTGCATTTTGAGCTTGTGATTAACCTGTGAAATGCCCGTATTTGATCCTTAAATGCCATGATTAATATGCTTTTATGGAAGTTTTATGCAAAGTGCTCTTTTGTTGTCCAAGTGCCACTTTGAGGGCAATTTCAGTGCCTATTGGAGTTTTATTTGTGCATTTTCAGGCCTTGGTGTCATAGTACTGGTGACAAGGAGCACTTAGGATCAAACGGGAGGTCAATCGGAGCTAGGACGGAGGAGATATGGCCCTGGCAAGATTGGAAAAAATGCAGATATTGCTGAAGGAGTTTTCGGCGAGAACTTAAGTTCTCACCGAAAAGTTGGCATCAAAGAGTTCCAGGAGGCTGGGGGTCGATTTTCGAAGAGGTTTTCGGCGAAAACATTCAGAGTTTTCGCCGAAAACATTAGAAGGAATTGAAGAAGGCTCAGTGATTTTAAAAGGAGTTTTCTGCGAAAACTGTAGGAGTTTTCGCTGAAAATTCCAGGTCTTTTCAGCAGACTATTTAAAGAGGAGTCGCGTTCAATTGGAAAGGGAAATTTCATTATCACAATTTAGCCTTCGACAAAAACACCTCTCTCTCTGACCATTTCTCTTTGTTTCTCTTTTGTACCCTTGGCCATGTGTGGCTGATTTCCTAGGTTTCCTTGGATTGATAGATAGTTGTGCTATGATAGAGGTTGATTGTACAAATATGCCATGATTGATCTTGGATTGTAAGAAGATAATCTCTAGACTTGTTTTCAATTCCAAATTATGTTATGTGCTTGATTTGATCTATTATTTGTGATGTAATGCATGAGAGTGCTTAGATTACATGGATTGTAGGTCTAGGGATTGAAGAGAGTGTGTTCTAAGAGATTAGATCATCTCAATTCAACCATAGTTGCATGATTTCTCTCTTGTGCATTTTATCGAACACTTGGTGTGCATTAGGTTTTTCATTCAATTGAACTTTGATTACTCTTTTGATGATTCTCTTAGTGTTAGGACATTGACATGAGAGTGTGGTGTCTAGCCTAGTGGTCATAGAGTCATAGGAGAGGGTTTTGTAGCTTGGCATTTCATCAAACACCTTTAATGCATCCTTAGTCACTTTGCTTGAGAGCGAGAGCCTAAGTTGAGTGGTTCTAGGATAGGAACTTAGTGCGACGAGAGTGCATTGAGTCTATAGAAGGGATTTGCGTGGTCATTCGATTGCAACCTCGATCATGTTTGGTTTGTTTGTACATTTGTTCCTCTTGAGCATGATGAAGCTATCTTTCCAAGTGAACCTCCTTTACCTTTGATTTGCACCGTTTTGTTTTGCTTTCTTGTTTAGTTTCCTTTATGTTTTTATCTCCTTTTCAAACTAAAACTCATTTTAAATGAATATACCGTCCATAAACCGTGTGAGTATTAGCTTTTGAGAGAACCCTTGTGGAATACGACCTTGAATGTTGTGAGTTAAATCTTGCACATCATTCACTCAGTTTCACTAGGAAACTGATCCCCTCCTAGTCTCTCTTTTCAGTTAGAAGTAGTTGGTGAGCTGAGCGGAGTTTGGAGCATCAGTTATGGTAGTCGAGCTTGGAGTTGAGCTAGAAGACTGAAGGATGGTGACCGAGGACGAGGACGTTATATTGTGTATTTAATTTTAGTTGACGTTTTGGGGGTTTGGAATCATTTATGTTGAGTATTGAATTTGGGATTTGAAATTTGTATTTCGGTTTTGGTTTTGAATTATGGAAGCATCCGCTTGGTGTCGTTTTATATTCTTTTAATGTGTTTAAAATATTAAATTTTAGTTGGTTTCGATTATATTTAACTGTGACGCCTGATTCTCGATCTAACTAATGGGTTCGACCCGGGCGATTTGGGACGGGTGTTACACTATGGTTCATCAACGTTTTGCAGAGCGGAGACCAAAGATGATGTTATTACTATTTGTAGCTTTGTGTTGGGGTGGGGGTCTGTTTGCAGAGTTTGTGTTGGGAGTGTACAAAGCTCTCTTTATTTATATGAAATCATCATTTAATAAAAAAACAAAATATTAGGTCAAAATCGGTCGAATTTTGATCAGTCGGTCAAAATCGGTCGAATTTTGATCAGTCGGTCAAAATCGATCGAATGTTGATCAGTCGGTCAAAATCGGTCGAATTTTGATCAGTCGATCAAAATTGATTTAATTTCGGTTAGTCCGTCAAAATCAGTTTGGTCAACTTTTCGGTCAACCAAGTGGGCAGAAATCGATTTCGGTCAAATTTCGGTTTGCCCGAATTCGGCCGAAAAACCAACCTAAAAATATCTGTCAGCTAATCGGTCAAAGCATTCTTAGGGACGATGAACCATTGGTTAACCGATTTTGATAAGTTTTTTACCAGACCGACCGATTCCCAGCCCTAGTATCAGGTTTGAAAAATGAAAACAAATAATCTCTATATATGATATTTCTATCCCTAAGATTTAATGATGATATGACCTTAAACCTTTTAGGCGTCCCTCAATATTGCTTGAAAGGATTGACAACATAGACTCATCTTCGAACCTTGCATTTATGCTATTTCATGCAGGTTGTTACCTTGCTCTTTGTCATCTCTATTATGAGGCCAACAACTAAAAGGAAATAACTCAACATCGAGTGCTAATCACAGTATCTCAATTATTAGATCATTTTTTTTTTATTTTTTTATTGATACAATGTTCTAACTTCCAACCCTCATCTCAATTATTAGATTATATTTTTTATTGATACAATGTTCTAGATTGTTAGAGGTATTTATAACATTTCACACACAATTTAATTTTTGTTTTAATTTAGAAACTCAATATTTTTGCGGTGACCATCCATTTTCTCTAGCGATATTTCCGGTGAGACTCTAGCAACATTTCCAGTGGCCCGCCAAACTCCAACGACTTTTCTGACGATGACATGTTAACTAGTTAATACTCTTTTTTCTGATAACTAGTTAACAATGTTTATTTTATTGATAACTAGTTAACAATATTTTTTTTACTAATAACTAGTTAACAAGATTTTTGTTGATAACTAGTTATTCGAAATAGTTCACAAGTTATTCTGCTGATAACTAGTTAACGAATTTTCATTAAATTTAACATGAATTTTTGTTAAAAGGTTATCATACTAGTTATGTTGTTCTTACCTAGTTAACTAGTTAATATCGTGATTAAGATAATGATAATTTGTTTTCAAAATTAGTTAACTTATTGAGTTAACTAGTTAACATCATTATCATATAACTAGTTAACGGAGTTATTTAGTTCATAACTAGTTAACATGTTATTTGAAAACTAGATTAAATTACTCAAAGGTTAAATTGTGAACGACCTACAAAATAGTGAATAAAATTATAACTTCAAATAATTACTTCGATTCCGAGTGTTTTAAACTACAAATTAGTCACTTAAATCTAATCGTGTGACAAATCAGTCACTTAAATTTAACCATGTGACAAATTAGTCACTATTCTTCAACCTACTTTGTGCTTTAACACCATCGATCCACCAGTCTCCTCTGCTACGCCGGTAGACGGTGGAGGAAATGGGTGGAGAAGAGGAGGGAGTACCAGCGCTTGCAGATGGCGCCTGATCGAAAGAAGGCCAACGGTGGGAGGAAGGTGATGACGCGGTTGAAAATCTTGGTGGGGGTGTTTGCTCCAGATTCTAGCGTCCATCCATGGGTTGGTTGTGGTGGTGGTGAGGGCAGTGACAGTGAAAGTGTAGGAGAAAGAGAGTGGGATTGAGGAGGAGGAAGAGGGGTTCAAAGCAGGATACATTATTTGTGATTTTTTGGGTCGATCTAGGAGCTGGATATGGAGTGGACGGAGGAGGCAGGTAAGGCAGAGGGAAGCAAAGGGGACCGAGATAGGATTAATTATTTTCATTTTAGTGATTTTACCTTTTTTTATGGAACAAATTCCAACCTCGAAAGGTTGTATGCAGATCCTCCAAATATCCAAAAACAAATTGCAACGACATCACTAGATGAAAAAAATACAATATTTGATGTTTCATGATATCTTGTAATAACTAGTTATTTGTAATATCACTGTTTTTTTATGTTGCAAGTAGCTAGCCAAAAGTAGAATCAATATCCTTTTCGAGATTTTCACTTTTCCCGTGAGTATCTCAAGAGGATATTGATATTCAACTTCTTACCAAATTTACCCTCTTGTTTAATTTACAATGGTAGCGGCTTATCATTATTTATTTTTTTTACTTTTTTCATTTCCCTATCTCATCTGATGGATACTAAATAGTAGCCACCATTCTTTAGTGTTTATTTGGGCAATGGTGGATTGCTCTCCACCACCTTCTCACCCTTAGCAACAGATTGAAGCTTCATTTCGTTACCACCCCTATATGATTCCAAACTCAATAGAGTTGGCTTCGTCCATTGGATGTGTCGTTCCACGATTGGTCCTCCTTAAAAGAAGATAATTTGATCATCGAAGTTGAGTGATATCTCAATTAAACGTCTGCTACGGGGTGGTGTTGGTGGTGGCGTAGTGGACTAGCGCGACGACGACTGGCAATGTCGTAGGCAGCGATTTGGGTCATTCAAGGGAATTGTTTTTTTGGGAGGTGAAACTGAGATTTGGTGGCGGCGTAGGCATCCCTTCTTTCTTCTTGTACTCATGAAATCAAATGTTGTATGCTTCTGGGATTCAAGGACAACTCCTCAAAGTCACTGGTGTGTTCTTTACTTTTTTGTTATGTTCTCACATGTTTCAAGATGGAAAACTTTGACGGTCTTGAACTAATTGTAACTTGCTATTTTTTATTTACCTACTCACAGTTGTTGGGTGCACGAAATTGAAAGACACGGTGTGGATTTTGAGGCAGGATCCATACGTCTGTGTTGAATATGGCAGTAGAAAGTCCCGAACAAAAACTTGTACAGGTAAAAATTTAAAATTGATGTTTGCTCTGATTTAGATTTGTTTGTTGATGAATCGATTGTTGAGTTTTATATGTTTGTGATTGTTCATCGTAAATGGTGGGAAGAACCGAACGCTTTCAAGAGAAATTTGGGTTTACCCTAGTTGAAGGGCTCAGAGAATTGAATGTTGTGGTTTGGAACAGTAACACGTTGAAGTTTGATGACTCCAATGGCACTGACAAGTGAGTAAAATTGTATAGGATTATGACTTCATAAGGTATAGGGAGATGATGAGCTTGTTAGTCTCTAAAGGGGGCAAATACTTAAATAGTCTCGAAACTTTGGGTTGTGTTACAAACTAGTCCCAAAACTTTAGTTTGTTGCAGAGTCGTCCTGTTAGTTCGGAGCTCGTTACAACGTGGTCCTATTCACGCTGACTATGAATTTTTTTGGTGGATTTGCCACGTCAGCCGGTCCACGTCATTTAAAATATAATAAAATAATACTCTTGGCTCATTTCGAATTAACCTTTCTAATTGAACCAACCGATCAAAACCCATCATCTCAAAACCCAGAAATGAATATGTACACTTCCGTCTCACCACCATCACCTCACTTCCCTTTCCTCCAATTCACAAACTCCGCCACCGCCTCCAATGCTTCTTCCTCCTCCTCAATGGCGGAACTCCACCACGACCACCGAATTCCCGCCGATCCTGCTTCAATTTCCCTTTCTTCTTCTTCTTCTTCCTCAATTAGTCCCGCAACCCACATATTTTGCTCCGACCCATGGCCGATGGTTGCCATCCGTGATTCTTCCGAAATCTCCCATCTCTCCATTTTCCCACAAAGCAGCCACGAAAACCTCTCTCCGTCTCACCACGACCACTTTCCGCCGCCGCTGTCGCCGCTTATAGTCGATTTGGATCCCGAGAAGGGGAAGCTTTTAGCATCGCCGATCTCTTCTTTCTTGTTTCCTCGGTCTAATTCGAACCCATCCTCGTCCGATCAATTTGATTCCTTCCCTGATAGATCGCTGCCGCAGTCTCCCACGTCAGAAATTAGCCTTCCGCCTTTTCGTCCCCGCCGCTGCTTCCCGATTTGGTGGCGTCTAGATGGTGGAGACAAGCTTTCCAAATAATCCGCTCCACGTTTGGTGATATTAGGGCTCTGATTGGACGGAAGGCGGACGACTCCATAGGAATGGTTGTTAGGCCGTTTGGGAACATTGGAATGCAGCTGGTTGCAGAACGAAGAAGATTGTGAGTTGTGGGAAGCAAAAGCTCATGATTTGCATTGTATTGGTTGGTATTGGTTTGCGAATGGATTGATGAGAAGATGAGCATGTTCAGTTAGTTTGGATTGGTAGTAGATAGATACGGCAACATATAGTAATAGTAGCAGTAGTAGTAGAGTTCTTCGATTTGGTTAATTGGTTTAGTCAGATTCATTTCATTTCAAAACCCAGAAAAGATCGGATCACAAACCGACCGCTCCCCTCTGAACAAGAAAAGAAAAGGCAGCCCACCATAGGGAAAAGCCGAAACAAAACCCAACTCGGTTGCGGCAGAGGCGGCGGAGGAAGAACAAAGGAGAAAAATGAAGTGCATAAAATGTAGGGAGAAGGAAAGTGTGCTCGGTTGGTTTAATTAAATTGATTGGTTGGTTCAATTAGAGGGGTTAATTCGAAATGAGCCAAGAGTATTATTTTATTATATTTTAAATGATGTTGACCGGCTGACGTGGCAAATCCACCAAAAAAAGTCCTAATCAGCATGAATAGGACCACGTTGTAACGGACTCTAAACTAACAGGACGACTCTGCAACAAATTGAAGTTTCGGGACTAGTTTGTAACATATCCCAAAGTTTCGGGACTACTTAAGTATTTGACCCAAAATTGAGGGTAAAAATTAAATACAATAATCTTATCTACCCAAAATCCTCAACCAAACAAGAATTTTATTATTTTGCAATACTCAGTATTATTATTATTCAATATCGTGATATTTCAAATAACTAGTTATTCGAGATATCTCATACCAAACCAACAAAACATTGAACCAAAAAAATTGAATTAATGGATATAGGTTTCCGATAATCTATTATTTTCTATAAAAAATAATTAATAATTTTATTGGTGGAACAAGAACAGTACAGGGGTTGATTTGGATATTTTTCTAAATGTGAACCCAAAGACCACTGGCCACGGCAGCTTCTGGAAAGAACCAAAAAGTTGGCCCCGATCTCTTGTTTACTTTCTGAGATGAAGGAATCAATAAATCAAATAACCAAATAATCCAACCCACAGAGATGGAGGATCCACACTGTGAGAGAAAAGAGAAGCAAACAGCGAAAGCACTGGAAACAGTTGAGGAAGCTGAGGTGTATGATGATTGGAATGATGAAGCAGATGAAGAAAGGAAAAGACTATCAGAGATGAACATGGAAACAGCACAAGGAAGAAGAAGAATAGTAAGTGAAGAAGGAAGACACATAATTGTGGGTATTGATCATGGACCAAACAGCAAGCATGCCTTCAATTGGGCTCTGCTTCACCTCTGCCGCCAAGCTGACACCCTTCATCTTGTTCATGCTCTTTCTGGTCAGATTTATGTCTTCTTTTACTCATGATTCATGTACTGTTGTTGTTTCTTGATTCTCACTTGATGGGGTTTTTTTTTTATATATATGGGTTAAGATGCAAAGAACACATTGCTTTCTGACATGGCTGAAGGGTTGGTGGAGAAGTTTACACTTGAGGCTTTGAAGATGGCAAAAGTAATAACAAAGCTGATTCCTTTTCTACCATTGTATTTGTAAACTTTTTATGGAAACTGATTGGTGGTGTCAATTTGATTCAAGGTTAAGGTAGTGGGGAGAATAGTGGAAGGAGATGCAAGTAAGGTTATTTGCAAGGAAGCAGAGAGGCTAAAACCAGTGGCAGTTGTAATTGGAACCAGAAGAAGATCTCTTTTCCAAAGGTTCTTTCTTCAATTTTGTCTTTGTGTTGTTTTGTTTGTGGCTAAAACCATGTGTGGTTTTGTTTGTTGTCATTCTCATTTGTAGTGTGGTGCAAGGAAGTGTTGGGGAGTATTGTTTTCACCACAGCAAAGTTCCACTCATAATTGTTCCTCTGCAATGTCAGTGTCTACTTAATACTACTTACTGTCTTGTTGTTTAAATTCATAATAATCATCCTTTGTTTTATCATCTTTGTGATCTCTCACTTTCCATCGCATGACTATTTGATTATGAATGAAGGTGTTGTTGATGAACAACCTCAAACATGATGGAGGATGGATGAAAGGGCGTTCAGAATTCTCAAGGCAAAATCATATCACTCATCTTGATAAAGATATCATGTCGTTTGGTTGCATGATATCTACATATCATGATATGTGAGATATATTGATATGTTAGTATATTGATATTGGTAAAAGTGATTGTTTGATATTACTGTTTGAGATAGTGATATTTAAATAAGTGGTGAATTGTGATTGCATGGATCAATGTACCAAGATACTTTCATTTGCTTGAACAAAGTATTAAAGTAGTGCTAACATTTAATAAAAAAACATGTGTGTTTAGAAATTAAAATTTGTAATCTCACTTTTTTAATTCTTGAATGTATTTACAAATTAATTACTCGATTTAATTATACTTTTAGAATACTAAAAGCTCATTCATTAAGAAAATAATTAGTATTATATTTACCACTAACAAATCTCCCTCTTCTAGCCAAAATAAAATAAAAAGTTAAAATAATTTTCATAGTGTAATTCTAATTCTAACTACAAAATTCTAATTAAGTAATTAAAAATTAAATCATAAATATTTATCTTAATTAATAAATAAATATAAAAATACATAAACACGAGATAATAATAAAATGAGAAAAAAATAAATTGGGGTAATGAGGTTGATGATATTATAATTGGGAAGGTTGAGTGAGGATAAAATTGTCCAAAACTATGCTATCAATATCAATCTGAAGATATTCAGCTCTCCCCATGAATATCTATTGAGTGATATTCATATCAATTTTGGCCCCAGAGACAGAAAAAACAATGATATCTTGAATATCATGATATCTGCAGTTATCAATATCAATATCACTGCAACCAAACGACCCAAATGTTATTCACTTTGTAATGCATACTTACGTCCCAATAATAAGTGGTTCGATCTGAAGAATCGATTAAGTGAGTATATTGGGCTTCTTTTTCCCAGCCTCCTACATCCCTCAAGACCAATAAGGGGTATTACAAGAATATTCATCTATTTTCCCTGAATTCTTGTTGGACGTACTAGCCCGTTTATATAATACTAAAATTGGCTTATGTTGTATAAGCTAGGGTTTCTGAGTTTAGGAGATAGCAATATTTATTAGGGGTGGGAACTCCGGGCTACCCGGCCCGGCCCGGCCCGCGTTGACTGGGTTCCGGGCCGCCCGAAGCATATTTCACCCAACCCGGGCCCGGCCCGAGGGTAGTGACCGGGTAACCCGGAGCCCGGTCAACGCGGGTCCGGGTCGGGCCGGGCTACCCGGAAATTTACCCGGATTATTATAAATGAAAATATGAAATAGAAAGGTAGGAATTAATAAGCCATTCTAAACGTGGGCATTAGCCCATTAGGGTTATTATCATCTCCCTCTCCCATTCAGCAGTAGCCGCCAACAGCATCGAAGAAGAGTTAGGGTTCTTCGACACTCGACAACTGCCAATAGCATCGGAGAAGGGTTAGGGTTCTTCGACTTCTCGACATCGATGACGCTCGCCTCCTCTCCACGCCATTCGTCGTTCGTCGCTCGTCGCTTGTATCTTGCCTCCTCTCTACGCCTTCTCCGCTCCCTATTCAACTTCTCCGCTCACCATTCGCCTTCTCCGCTTGCCTCCTCTCCACGCCGTTCATCGCTCGTCGCTCACGCTTGCCTTCTCTCTACGCCGTTCATCACTCGCCGCTCGCCTTCTCCGCTCCCCGTTCGACTTCTCCGCTCACCATTCGCCTTCTTCGCTCGCTGACTCTCCACTCCCCTTGTTTAGGGACTTGTTTAGAAACATGGGGCAACCCATTTCCTTTCATGCAATTTTCATTTTCAGATGAACAATTTCTTCAACTGTTTGGTTGCTGAAAAGTTGGGAGTTTAAGAAGGGAGATTGCATATCTATTATTTTCGTATTAGATCTGTTTTCTTAGGGTGGAATGTATTAGATATGGGACAAATGGGAGATGCATAGATGATATGTTATGTTCTTTGTGGTTTGTATTAATTCGGGCCGGGCCGGGTTTGGGCCGGGTTTCAACCGGGCTTTACCCGAAAAGCCCGAAACCCGGTCAGGCAACCTTTTGTGAACCCGGGCCCGGACCGACAGTTTATAAGCCGGGTTTCCGGGCAGCCCGGAGCCCGGTTTGACCGAGCCGGGTCGGGCAAAACCCGGTCAAACGGGCCGGGCTTCCCACCCCTAATATTTATACTCATGTAATCGAAAGAACTTCAGTATGCTGAATATAACAATCCCTTCTTCTTTTTCTATCAACTTCTTTAAAGGGGCAATTTGGCCGAGGAAGCGCACCTCGTGCATATGAGCTCCGACGCACGATTTTTTTACTTCGTCAGACCAACCTAGGAGTTTCTGCTTACTACACCCGCCAACGAGCTCTTTGGGATGAGTTGCATGCCATCTCCCCTCCTCCCAATTGCTCTTGTGGCAGCTGCTCTTGCGGACTCTAGAGATCGATTTGAGACGCGACTGACCAGGAGAATCTATACGCGTTCCCGATGGGGTTGAATAACACCTTTGCGACAATCCGTTCTCACATACTCAGCCAGACGCCTCTTCCTTTCCTTGCTCACACATACCATATGATATTGCAGGATGAGCAACAGTGCCTTATTAGCGCTACAACTAGACCCACAGCAGAAGGAGCCGCTTTTCACGTTAAAGCCACATTCGAGGAGGGGTCTGTTGTACACGCTTCCCGCGGGAAGAACTCTGACACACGGACTAACAAGAATTGTGGTTCGCGTGTTTGTAGACGTACAGGTCACGTCTAGGAAGAGTGCTTTGAGATTGTTGAATAGGTCGGACTAGTACGAGCACGGGAGACACTCATCGACAAACGCCACGAGCGACATAGGCGAGCACAATCAAAACCATGGGGCCACTTGGAGGATTGACCACTAAGTAATTAAACAAACTCATGTCTCTCATTGGACTTGCTACTTCAGCAAGTTCCACCCCCAATGTTAACGTGTCTAATAAATCCAAATCCAGTTGTTGGATTTTTTACTCTGCCTGTAGTGATCATATGACGCATGATCGTCATCGATTAGTTAATTTTCATGATGATTTGCGGTCACTGGGAGTGCGTATACCTAATGGCACGAATGTTCCATATGCGGTGTGGGACGAGTAAATCTCAATGATCGCCTTGCTCTTGACGATGTTCAGTATGTTCCTTAATTTTAGTGCAATCTCGTTTCGATAAGCCGACTGACAAAAGCGCAAAATTGCACAGTGACATTTTTCTGATTTCTTTGTGTTGCAGTACCTACCAACGAGGAACTTGATTGGGAAGGATAAACTGCAAGATGGATTATATTATTGGGAATGAGATTTGTCACAGTCAGGTGTTGCATTGATGACTTTGCGAGTCATTGATAACGTGTAAAACAGAGTTTCAAATAACTATCCCACTAAAGTAGGATAGATCGTATGCCAAGGGTTTCTTCTAATTGTTTACTCAAAGAAGCTGACGAAAACTCGGGTTTTAATCAAGTTGTGTGGTGTAAGTTCCACGACTTCTAAACTATTATGCAGGGGAAAAAGAAATTGAATTAAAAGAAAGATTAAACGATTGAGGTTTGGTTCGAATGACAGAGAAAATCTTAGACTCGAATCCCCCTAAGATTACCAAGGCATTGGCGATCAATAAACCGACAACTTTTCAATCCTAATTTATTCAGTTCGTAAACACCAGCATAGCTCTTTACCATTAGGTCTAAGTCCGCGAACGTTCGCTCTATCGAACTAGCTGCCAAGATTAATTAACCGTCTGTGCGTTCACTTCTGCAATGGATAACTAATTAGTGCACCTGATTGATTTTAGTGAGCTATTCTTGAAACGGATTAACCCTAAATGGTTCCTACGAGAGGCATGATTCCATTGAATAGGTTAATTAATTTATTTGAAATCCTAAAACAAGGCGGAAGTTCACCAACTATCTTTATTTTAACAGGAAACTAATCTAGGTGATTAAGCTAGAAAAGAAACACAAATTAAGAACAAATCAATTATGAATAAGAAACTAATTGAATTAAGATCTAATTACCGCCAATCCGTGACCGCTTTAAAGCATCGGGTCACTTACGGTTCATCTAATCTAAGTTAGAAAGGTTTAGCTATTCATCTCCGACAAACAAGAATAAAAAATTGCCAAAGAATTCATCTTAGGAAGGAAGAACAGAGAGAAACTGAAAAACCTAATTATGATGATTCCGGACAACTTCGATCTTGAAAATCTTCAACTCCTAAGATTCGAGCGTCTTCCGGTACTACAAAATATCCTCTCAACCCTCTCCAAGTTGTGGCTAGGTCTGAAAAATTGAATGTTTTATGAATAATCCCCCAAAAAGCCTATTTATAACATCTAAAATCTTTTCCTTGTTGAAAAAGACAAATTTTTCTTGTCTGGGGAGCTTACACGGGGTGTAAGCTCCAAAATTCAGCTTTTTGAGTTTTCTTCAAAACCGGTCCTTTTCTTGTGGTTGGATTTTCTTCTCTCGGCCCTGATCACTCCAATGGGCCTAGAATCCCATGTCACTCAATGCTCCACTCCCAGTTTGATTCCCCAACGTTGGTTATTACCTAAAATCCTTAAAAACGTGCAGAACGACGTAAAACGGCCCTAAGGCCGAAAGAGAAATAAACTCACTTAAAATCACCGAAATGAGATAAAATCATTACAAAAATGTCGTTTAATGAGGGAATAAATACGTCAATAATTCTGTGCATCAAATCACCCCACACTTAGACATTTGCTTGTGCTCAAGCAAATCAAATTCAGAGACACACTCAAATTCACATATAACGAGACTAGTTAAATCGAAGTTCAATTTCTAACATTTCTGCTTAGAATGTTCCACGTAGTAAACGTAACCTACATATACAATAATATCAACTAAACAAGTCCAAGTCTCACTATTCTATGCACACTTCAAGTAATAGTTTATTAAAACCCGTTTCTTGCCAAAAACAATTAATTCACAAATTACCCGACTATGACAACACCAACTCTAATCAAAATGTCTTAAACTCGGGCCATGATGTGAATTAGGTGAAGGTAAGAAATATTTGGGGAGTAGTGCGTAAACCTGACATGGCTATCGACTCGAATTGATCCGCTTCTAGACTTGCACGTTACATGTTCTAGCTAGGACCGATTAAAAAAAATCTTTCAAGATTATCGACTTCTTCTATCTATTTACTACATACTAGTCCTCAATCCGAACACTTCGCTTAGGTGTTGGACCTGCCTAGCTCACAACTTTTGTGTTATGCTAGTGCTCAACCCGAACACTTCACTTAGGTGTCGGGCTTGCCTAGCTTTATTTTCAGCACTTAATCCAATTTTTAAATCAATTGCTATGAATTTGAATAAATTAAACATTTTCTTCATAAATTAGAAATCTCAGCTACTTGATTTGTCAATTTAGCTACTTGATCCGAGCTAGTTATAACTTTTACATAAGATTTCGAATTGGATTTCCATCTAATCTCAGGCCACATTCACAAGGGATCAAATGGGTAATGAAAAACATGGGAGAGAGCTGAAAATCGTGTATAAACAAACAAACAGGCGAAGGCTCAACGGGGTTATCCTAAAGGAAGACGATTCGGGTAGGCTTTTTGGCTGAAAGTGGTAAAATTCTAAGTGCCTTTCTCATCTTAGGGCGGTGTTATCGAGCAATTTAAAAAAAATATTAAGCCACACGTTAATTAATTCATATTTCAACTACAAGAGTGATCTATTATATGTTCTAACCTAGACTTCTTTTTATATCAGTGCTGACACGTTGTTTAAAGTTCTAAGTGGAACAGTCTGAACGTCATTGTGAGAAAGAATTGAGTGCATTTCAATCAGATGAATCACACAAATACAAAAAATAGCAACCTAAGAAATATCATCCCACCCCACACTTAAATCAGACATTGTCCTGAATGGACCACATAAAAAGAAGAAAAGTGTATAGGGGTACCGAAAAGTGACCGTGAGGGCGCCGGAGAAGGCGTGGACAAGACACCGGAGACATAATCCTGAATAGAATTATAGAGAATTCGAAGTTCATAACCTGAGAGCATAGAATGATAGGATTCATCACACGATTAGAGCATTAGAAATACACAAAATTTGACCGACTTAATCAACTACAAAAGTTTGACAAGGACTCAAAACAACACAAAATAAAAATAAAAAGTACATAGTTCTGGATGAAAAGAAAAATAAAGAAAAATCCTGAAGACACCGGGATCACTTAAAAATCCTCAATTTCCTCTCAATCAACGCAACTCATAGCTACAATAGTTAGTTTCTGGATAACCGACCACCACATTCGATCCTCCACTTGAAATCTTGGTAGCTCCCTTGCCCTTGCGGAGGTGTAGAGTTTATCCTCTTGCGCTTGATCTCTGATTCTTCCCAACCTGAAAAGAACAACACTCTAAATGCAAAGTTTAGCATTCTAACAAGTGGGAGTAGTGCATATAAGATAGATTTAAGAAATATCGTACCGAACACACCAAACAAATGAACACAACCCATGAATCAATTGAGCAATATGGATTATCAAGCAATGGCAAACAAACACCAAAGAAGTAGAGTTCAAAGAATGTTAGTCAAATGCCAACAATTGAAGCCAAAATCCCCTAAACACATAACAAAGTTTAACATAATATTTAACATGACAGTCAATAATCGAGCATTTAACCAAACAGAAAAGTAGTGACAATCCTAGGGATCGCTGGAATGGGGTTGCAAGAATATGTTCAGATTCAACAAACACCAACAACAATCCATTCAAGTCCCGTCAGCCACTACAAGAAAACATAGGATTTGTCACGGACTTTTAGTCACAGTTTTAGAAACCGTGACTGATTAGCCACGGTTTGTATATGAACCATGACTAAATTAATCACGGTTTGTATATAAATCGTGACTATTGTTTAGGAGCTCTTCAACCAATCTGTGTGTGCCACGCTGGCAATCCCCTCTTCATTCTTGAACCAATCTATGTGTGTTACGTGGCAATCCCATCCTATCCTTCACTCTTCTCCTCTCTCTTCAGTCTTCTCCTATTCTCTAAACCAACACCCAGCCATTCTTCTCTCTTCATTGTTCTCTTCTCCCAACACTCTCCTCCTCTACCAACACCCAACCGCCTTCTCCTATCTTCTCCTCTCTAATCATCTGAACCAAATCCCTACTCTTCTCCTATCTTCTCCTCTCTAATCATATGCTCTCTGATTCCACCCAGCCACCCCGCCGCCTTAATCATCCTTGCTCCCTTCTTTGGCTTAACCGCCAGCGCCTTCCTCCTGCCAAAGCTGCAGCCCACGCTTCCTACTTTCCTGACCTCAGACCCGCAGCTCGCCTCACCAAAGCCGCCGCCCCATCTGCTCACCGAAGACGCCGCCTCACCAAAGGCCGCCGCTCCATCTTCTTTCTAAAATCGTCGATCATTTTGGTCCAGATCTGAAATCACCTCATCAAATCCAGATCTGAAACCTAGATCTGAAAAATAGATCCGAAATCTCCAGATGACGACAGCGGTTGATGGAGGAGAGGCGACGGCGGCGCGGTGACGGTCGATGGAGGAGAGGCAACGGCGGTGGCGGTCGAAGGCTCGCCGGTTGCTCTATGGCTGATCGGGGAAGAAGAGAGATTAAATCTATATACACAATACTTAAAGTGACCAAACCAAGATTATAAGAATTTAATTGATTAAGTTGCATAATTGGAAAAGTTGAGGGTTGCTCCTGAAATTTGTGGACTGATTTGGGATTATTACGGATTTGGTCATTAATTATGATAAATTGACAATTTAAATTGGAGTGACTGATTTGTGTAACGGAAGGAATAAATTTGGGACCTTTTGTTAACCTAATAAGTTTATGGATTAAGTTGCGTAACGGAAGAAGTTGAGGGTTTGATACATAATTCAAGAAAATTATAAATTCAGTGAGTGGGAAGTTTGAGTTTACAATTTGGTCACTAGTATTTGTCACGGTTTCAAACTGAACTGTGACCAATATTGGTCACGGCTTCTGAAGAACCGTGACCGTGACTAATATTGGTCACGGTTTATTTGTAAACCGTGACTAATATTAGTGACGGTTCAGTTTGAAACCGTGACAAATATTACTAACGGTTCTTATAGAAACCGTGACCAATATTCTTAGTCACCGTTTCTTCAAAAATCGTGAGAAAATAAGGTCAATATAGTCACGGTTTCTAACCGTGACTAATTTTATTAGTTACGGTTAATACCGTGACTAATAGGGTAAAAAAATTGTGACTAATATGCCTTTTCTTGCAGTGAGCATCATCATCATCATCAAAATCAACATCATCACATTCAAACAAAGTTGTAATCCCCCCATCTAGTTGGTCAATAATAACAAACCATCTAGCTTTGACCACCAGTTCCATATTTCTCAAGCAGCAGCAGCCGCACAAGCTGCTTTCATCCCCGACCTATTCCCTCCTCTACTCTGGCTATGAATATGTTCAGATTTGGGTCCCAAACAGCACAACAACAACAACAGTTTAGTGAAACATAATTGGAGAGACAAACATGATCTAACATATGTCAAAATCAAGTAGGAAATCACAACCAAGCCAGCCACACACGTCCACATGCCCAAGTCGAAAATTCAAGAAATCGAGATAATCAAAGTGTGCTCAAATCAACCTATGAGCATCGTAAGGCTATAGAAAATAGAGATCAAGGAATAAAACACATTCATAATCATCATAAGATTAGTCTCGAAGCAAAAATTCATCCAAATTTGGCCATATACAAAAATCCCCAATTTTGAGCAATTTCGGTATGAAAAGTCTATAGAAATGCACAATTGGAGGGGCAAACGATATTGAAATGACCCCTGATTCAAACGACAATCATAGTATATCATCAGTTTCATTTCTATAACCTCAAATTTTTTTTTGATGAATTAGAGATTTCATTTCACCAAAAAACAATGAAGGACTTACAAAAGGAATGAAAAAACTACTAACAACAGGAAAGAAAACCTATAGATATCTCAAAATCTGTGAACACTCCCTAGCTTTGTAAGCATAAGCTGAGATGTCCCACTTAATATGTTCTATACTATTCACTAAATCAGCATGCTTGTTCCCAAAAATGCAAGCACACCGGCATCTCCAAACCGTGTTTACAACCATCACCCATTTAAGCTTTTTAACCTTCTCTTCAACACTTCCATCCGTTAAAGCTGTAGCTTTGTTATGGACCTCCTCCCAATTGCCAAGTCCACTAAACTCAGGTAAGCAAGCACTCAATAACTGCTGCGTTAAGGAGCATTCATAAAAAAGATGCTCCCAAGTTTCCATGTTCGACTGACAGAGGACACAAGTTTGATCAATCTCAGCATCCCACTTTGCAACTTTGTCTTTTGTCATAATCCTCCTTATCATGATCAGCCACGCTACAAAGCTATACCTTGGAACCGAATAACCATTCCATACCAAGCTATTCCAAGGTACTTCAGCGCCCTGCACCCTAATATCCTTCCATATAACACTAGGCTTCAGTCTCTCAACAATTTTCCCATTCCACATGTAATTACCATTATCATCAATTGACATGAAGTCTTTGACTAGAGGCCTCAATTTCATCACTCTTTTCCATATCCACGATCCATAATCATCCTTAGCATCCCACATACTAACATTCTTAAGCCTGTACTTAATTATCCAGGCTATCCATAGTGAGCCTCCCGTTATGAACAGATTCTATAGATGCTTAGCAGCATTAGCTACATTCCAACTATGTATATCTCTAATACCTGCACCACCTTCTGCTTTTGGTTTTGCTATATGTTTCCATGCTATCTTGGCCCTTCCCCCATCTATTTTCCCCCACAAAAACCTATTACATGCTTTCTTAATATCCTGCATTAAACTCCAAGGCAATAGGAAAATAGATAACTGGTACTGAAGTATCCCACCAATAACCGAAGTTATCAACTGCAGACGACCAGCATAAGAGAGGAACCTAGTCTTCCAGTCTGCAATTCTACT
Source organism: Linum lewisii (assembly GCA_034768395.1). NCBI lineage: Eukaryota > Viridiplantae > Streptophyta > Magnoliopsida > Malpighiales > Linaceae > Linum > Linum lewisii. The sequence continues at coordinate 27,974,438 of CM068304.1, forward strand.
AGTAATTCTATCTAAGAGACACTTACACTCTGCTTTCTTCAATTTCCTAGCAGTCAGCGGAATTCCAAGATACTTGAAAGGCAAATCACCTTTCTTGAATCTGCTAACAGTACAGATTTCATTAATGACATCTGCCCCAACACCTGCAGTGTAAACTTCACTTTTCTCAGGATTAAATTGCAACCCTGAAATCTTATGAAACTTATCCAAAATAGAGATCAGCCCCATTACTGACTTCCCATTCCCCTTTGTAAAGATAATGAGATCATCAGTGAAGCCAAGGTGAGTCATCAGCTTCTTGCATTGAGGATGATAATCAAAAACCCCCTGATGACACTCAATTTGACGTGATTATCAGCCTCATTTAAGCAACATTTCCTTGGTTGAGACTTGGTTTTTCGGGTAGAATAGCGAATAATCAATCAATTGCTCTACCTCGTGCCATTTGTGTTACTTTGGCCCGTTTCGGGTCTATTTGATGGTTTTCTTGTGTTTCTATGTTACCACAGGTTTTTGCCGTCAAATAAGTAACCAAGGACGTGTCTAAGGCGTTGAAACCTAGAGGAATCGCACCGGAATCGATCCAAGGAGTTAATCAAGTCGAACCAAATTCCTGCTCCATTTACACTGAAGTTTTCGCCGATAAACCCTTGGAGTTTTCGGCGAAAACCCAAGAACAAATCGGCAGAGCTTACCAAGGTAACTTTTCGGCGAAAACACTAAGTTTTTGCCGAGAACCCCGACGTCCAAAAGTCATAGGAGAATTCAGCCGGCGATCAGTCATTTTACAAAGAGATTTTCGGTGAAAATTCCTTCATATTTTCGGCGAAAATCCCAGGCAAAATCCGGCGGTATTAGGGTTAAGGCCCAACACAAAGATACATCATAATTCCAACTAATACCAAATACTTCGAGGATTCTCAAGAGTTCTGAAGTAGAGTTTAGAGCTCGAAGAGCCGGGAAGAGATCGTAACGCCATCCTTTTCATCTCGAAGACTCGGAGCTAGGATTGCAGTTTACCGGAAGATCGAAGTTCTGTCGGAGTCGTCTTAATTAGGTTTTTCAGATCCTTTTCTGTTCTTCCTTTGTTCAAGATGAACTCTATCTTTGTCTTTGATTCTTTTGTGCAAAACATGAGCAGCTAAACTCGTAGAGCTTAGACTAGATGAACCCTAAGTGACCCAGGGCTTTAAAGCGGTCACGGATCGGCGGTGATTAGATTCAAAGTTCAATCAGTTTCTCTTTCATGTTTGATTTGTTCTTCATTGTTCATGTTTCTTGTCTGGATTGATCACCTGGATTAGATTCTTGTTAAGCTAAGGATAGAAGCGAACGCTCGCCTTACTTTAAAACATCAAATCGAACAATTAACCTAATCATTGGAGTGTGCCTTTCATAGGAACCAGTTAGGGTTAATCCACTGCAAGAGTAACTCATAAATCATTAGTAATTGCACCAGTTAAGTTAAGTCGTTGCAGAGGTGACCGTACCCGGGCGGCTAATTAATCTTGGTAGCTAGATCAGATAGAGTGAACGTTCGCCAGTCTTAAACCTAAGGGTAAGGAGTTATGGTGGTGTCTTAGAATTGATTGAACGAGAATCGAAATCCGCTGATCTGTTGATTGCCAATGCTCTGGTGAACGAAGGGGGATTCAAAGTCTAAGCTTGTTTGTCATCCTTGTCTTAATCAACCAATCTTTCAATATGTTTTCAGTTTTAATTTTTAATTTCCGTGCATTTCTTAGAATTAGAAGTCGTGGAACTCACACCACGTACGAAGTGTTTAAACCAGAATAACTTGCCTTTATATTTGAGTAAACGATCATTAGAAGACCCGTGGAATACGATCTACCGTAGCTTTCTAAGCTTGGTAGTTTATTTGACCTACATCAAATTGGCGCCGTTGCCGGGGAATTCTTTTGATTGTTCGAAAGAAGAACTGGCATTTTATTCTTCTACTTTCCATTTTTACTTTTCCATCCACTTCGATTTTACACTGGTTTTTCTTTGTTTTTGTTATTTGTAGGTTGTTCACAGGTGTATGCATCGCCGCCCTTGGACTTGCTCTCAAACCGACAAGGCTAAGAGTGTAGAGAGGCCAGGCAGTTCTGCTCCACCTCGACAATCACAGATTCCAAGGAGAAGCAAAACCAATCCACCTCCATCCGTCACTCCAATCAAGATCGAGGAACTGAAGGAGAGTTCCTCATCTTCATCTTCACCGTCATCTTCATCCGCTTCATACACCGAGTCACTTTCACCTCCTCCATCTCCTACCATGGATAATCAGTTGTCACCACCACCACCACCACCACCAGGCGGAAATCAACCACCACCACCGCCAGTTGCACAAAAGAGTCTAGCTGACTACAATAAGCCGAGCGCGACTAGCGTTCAATCTTCCATTGTCGTGCCACGCGTTGAAGGAGATCCTGACTATGAGATTAAGATTCCATTCTTGACTATGATCTCTAGGGATCTACAGTTTGAAGGCAGGCCACTAGACAATCCGTGCACACATCTGGCGGATTTCCTTGATCTCTGCAGCACTTTTAAGAATGGAAATCTCGACAAGAACGCTCTTTGCTTGAGAGCTTTCCCGTTCTCTCTGAAAGGCGCAGCTAAGAGGTGGCTTACTGGCAAACCACCTGGCTACTATACCGACTAGGATACTCTTGCTCAGGACTTTGTCAAAGAGTACGTTCCTCCTGCCAGAACAACAACCATCAAGGACAGCATCGCCAGATTCTCTCAGAAGGAAGGCGTAAGCTTATATGATACTTGGAATCAATTCCAAGAACTTCTCTACAACTGTCCGCATCACAGTTTTGAGCAGAGGCAGTTAGCTGAAATCTTTGCTCGAGGTCTTTGAGAAGAATCTGCTAAGTGGGTCAATTCCCTAGCTGAAGGGGATTGCACTACGCTTACACCTGAAGCTGCTCTTCTTCATTTCGCGAACTACGCTTCCAAGTCGAGGAACTGGGAACGACAATCTGAAGGATCAAGAAGCAAGCTCGATCTCGAAGCTACTATCAAGGCAGAAGTAGAGAAGCATCTGAAGAAGTCTACCACACCAATCAAGCCACCGACAGCCGCTGTCTACGTTGCCGATTGCGAGTGGTGTGGAGCTTGTGCGCATAATGGAGGCCGATGCCAGAATTTTGGTAAGACAGAAGTCTGGTCTGCCGAAGAAGTCAATTTTGTTCAACAGGGCTTCAACAACAATCAGAACGGTTATGTTGGCTACCGCAACTTCAGGCAACAGGGGAATTATCAAGACAAACCTCCCTACAATACCGGTGCCAACCAGAACCAGAACAACCGACCAGCTGGTCCAGCTCAGGATCAGAAGCCGAACCATCCGCCGGCAGGTGTCTATCAGCCGCCGCACCGCAATCCGGGTAACTATGGAACTGCTCCTAGCAATCGCCAGAATCAATATTTGAATAATACCAACACAAGGCAGCAACATCAGAGGGAGAAAAATGTCAGTGACCTTGACAAGAAGCTCAGTCAGATCATTACCAGACTTGATGATCACGACAGTCAGTTCAAGGCTCAAGCTCTTCTCAATCAAGAACAGATCGCATCCAGTCAAAGAATTGAGCAGGCAGTGAACCACATCTCGAGCATGCTAGCATCTGGTCGACCATTTGGCCAACTTCCGAGCCAGACAGAGCGAATCCGAGAAAGGAGCAAGCTAAGATGGTAACTGTTCAAGATTTTACAAGCTCATCTACTAATGCTTCTTCTGATTTATGCAGATTCCATGAAAATCCGGAGAAGAAGGAAGCACAGAAAGTGGCGCCTAAGGAGTATGATCCTCCTCTTGCCCCGTACTATGTGAAGCCTCCTTTTCCAAGAGCATTGCTACCAAATGCAAGGATCGAGACTGACATGAAGGGAAACAAAGAAGGATATCCTTCCTTCTGTAGCAAGAAACCTTCCTCTCCATATCCAGCTAAGTGCTCTGATCCCGGTTCTTTCACTTTACCTCTTGTCATTAATGATATTGAGATAGAACATTGTTTGATTGATCTGGGCGCATCTGTTAATGTTATGCCTATGAGTCTGTATGAGAAATTGAATTTAGGCAAACTTAAACCGACTAGCATACAACTTGTCTTTGCTGATAGATCGTTGACGTTGTTACTAAATGTGGTCCTTTCACGTTCTTAGTTGACTATGTGATTATTGATACTAGTGAAGAGGATTCTACCATTCTTATAGGTCGACCTTTCATGGCAACATCCGGAATGCAAATCAATGTTCCGAATGGTTCTTTGACCTTGAGGGTTGGTAAGGAAACGATAACATTCCGTCTTAAGGACGGTATGAAATATGCTCCTAGGAATGAAGAATCTCATTGTCTAACTGTTGAAACTGTGGAGTTGACTTCGGTCAACTCCGTTACTGACATCTCTTCTAGTGTGCCTAGATCAATTGCTGTTGCAGGTGCTGGACAGATTACCAAGCCGAAACCCAAATCTGCAGCTCAGAAGCCGCCAAAGAAGAAGGAACTGAAAGCCTCTTCTTCACCGCCGAGCAAGAAACCTAGCAGGCCCCGGGGAAAGAACAAGAAGACGAAGACTCAAATGATCTGGAGACTAGTTGTGCCGCCACCTTCATCCGAGCCAGCTGCACCACCAATTCGTTCCGAGCTACCGGCGCCGGAACAAGTATTGAGGGAGAAGCCAAAAGCATCTCCTAAGGAAATACCGACGATCACCGATCCTAGTGATACTAAGCCAGAGGTTAAAGAGAAGACGAAGCCGATCATTCTCATCCCCTCCACCGTCTTACTTGTAGAGGATGATCCCTCAACAGAACTCTTTGGTCCGTTCAAAATCACTGATCACCTTCCTGATGGACGTACCAAGCTCTTACATGCGAACGGGAAGAAATTTATGCTTAACGGAGATGCCCCGAAGCTCTACATCATGAACTCCGATGTTAGCATTAAGGAGAACCTGAGTTGGGATGTCTCCTAATACCATCCAGGTATCGTCCAGCTCAAGGACGTTAATAAAAGAGCTCTTCGTGGGAGGCAACCCACGACTGGAGTAAGTTTTTCATTTGTGTCAAACTTAGTGTTTTAGAGTCGGTTCGGCGGAGCCAAAAGTGCCAGTTTGCATGATTTCTTATTTTTCGTGTGTAGTCTTTGTGTCATCGTTTCAATCGCAAGTTGTTTGAGGTTGTTCCGATTTCTGTAGATTTAATTGTGATTTTCTGAAGTTTGCCGGGATTGTGAAAATATTTTCAATCGTACAGGTCAAAATTTTCGGCGAAAATGTCCCATTTTTTCGGCGAAAACTTCCTTTGAAATCCCACTGTGTTTTCCAGACGATTTTAACTAAACTTTTTGGCGAAAACTCTATGAAGTTTTCGGCGAAAATGTATTTGAAAATCGGCAGACCATTTTGCCTTGGGTTTTCGGGGAAAAATTGCACATATTTTCGCCGAAAACTTGAGTGAAAAATCAGCAAAATTTTCCTTTTAATTCTCGGTCACACTATCTCTCTCCCCTCACTTTCATTTTCAAAACCCCCCTGTTTAGAAAACTCGCCGCCGCCGACCAAACCAGCCGCAGCCGCACACTTTCCCTCTCTCTTCCAGTCATTTTGAGACGTAGATCGTCTGAATCGGAGCTCTAGAGCTCTAGTTCACCCAAACCCTAGTTTTTCGAGATTTGTCACCAATTTCTCTCTCTCCGTTCATTTTCAGCACCCATGGCTTCAAGGTAAGTTGTAGAACTTTTCATTCCAAATCTTTTGACATGTTGAATGTTGAATTTCGTCGGGGTTGACTTTCGGTTGACTTTTCGATTTACCTCGATTTGCGTGCCGACTGATTTCATGTGAAATAGGTTAGCTGAATTCTTTGGACCGATCTAGCATGCTTAGGGAGTATTGTGCTTAATTATAATGTCGTTTGATCGTGTGTTGCTATGATTAAAGACCTATTCTTTGCGGTGTTGACTTTTGAGGAATGTCGATTTGACCATGAACTGTTTATGCTCGTTTGGCTGCCATGTGTGTTCATTTATGTTCGTATTATTGTGCTTGCCATCTGATTTATTCATTATGCCGTCATTTCCCGCTTTGTGCTAGTATTGCCATGATTAGGGTTCAATGTACTATTTTGTTGACTTTTTGAATGTCGGTTTGACTTCCGAACTCTGATTGTGATGATTCCATTCTGGCTGTTCCTAAGCATGTGTTTTAATTGTTTATGATTACCGGTTAATCTGCTTTGCCTACCCCCACTCGGTTTTCCTCATTTCTTTGTGAAATTGAGTTTTTCTACTAAGTGTGGGGTAGGGTTTTAGTTTGACTAATCTGGTCTGTTTTCTTGCTTAGGAACGTAACTCATGAGCGCAGGACCAAGCAGAGACTTGACACCGCCTCTAGCTCTCGAGCCGCCGCTCCCGTCACACCCGCCATCCACGGTCCTCCACCAGCCTTCCCTGACCGTGTTGGGTACCACCCCACTGTTGCTCACCTTCCCTAGTACTACTTCGAGCGCTACCAGCGGCTCGAGCATATTCCTGGAGCTGATGTTCGTCCATTATCCATGGACTCACTCTTCGAGCACGATGAGGACTGGCACCGGAACGTGCTCGATGCATTGGTACCGGCGGGACTGCTGGAGCTGACCACACTAGCCGCTGACTTCCCAGACGTCGCTCTTTAGGAGTTTTGGGCGACATTCGATCTGGACGAGCACAAGAGGAGGCAGCACAAGAAGGTCGTCACCTTCTATCTGGGCGGGGTGCACAGGACACTCACATATGATGAGTTTGTAGCTCATCTCGGGATCCCCCGCGAGCGCTACGAGGGTCATCACCTCGGCTGGGAGAACAACGATGGAGACGAAGAGGAGTACGACGCACTTTGGAGCCACATGACTGGAGTTCCCAGCGATCGTACCACGAAGCATAATTCAGTTAAGTCCCTCTCTCACCCTCTCTATAAATTCATTCACATGGTTTGGCGTCGTTCTCTTTTGTTTGCTCCAGAGAAGGACCGCCACCATATCATCCGAGAGGAGCTTCTTCTTCATCGCGCCATTTGGGAGAGTCATTTTCTTCATCCCGGATGGGTGCTTGCATGCTTATTCGGCCAGAAGACTCAGAGGTCGAGGCCACCACGCTCACCCCTGGGTGGCAACTTTGTCGGCCAACTCATCATCTCCTTCGACCTCAGCCAAGAATATGGCCCGGACGTCCCACGACGCAGAGTACACACCGTCGTAGGTGATTTGGCGGTCGAATACGACCTAGAGCTGGACCTCAATCCCCAGGTAGCAGCAGATCCTCCCCTCCAGCATATGGAAGAGTCGGAGGAAGAAGATGATGCTGAGGAGCAGCAGCCCCAGCTAGAGACGAGATACCATGATCATATACCCTCGCCACAGCATCAGGCAGGGTATGCACGCCAGTCACCGCCGCCCATTCCAGAGCCATATCAGGCGCCTCACCAGCAGCACCGACCGCATCCCACGGATGTTGGAGAGCTGTATGAGCGTCTCCAGGAGTGGCGCATCACTGACAACGCCGCTCAAGAGGCGAGATGGATTATTATGCAGCAACACATGCACCGCTCTAACGAGCGGTATGACGCATAGCTGGCGTGGCAACGTCGGGTCGGCGACGCCCCACACCTTCCACCCCCTGACCAGCTATGATCGGGTGGTGTCCTTTTTCTTTTCCTTTCTTTTTATTTATTCTTTTCGGATCTCGATCCAACTTTTTTCTGTGTGGATCCGGGACACCTGTCCCGGTTTTCTTTTTATCTTTCATTTATTTTTGTTTTGCAGGCAGTTGGGAGATTCCTTTTGCTTCGCTTGGGTAGATTCCCTTTGCTCCGAGGATCCGTGCTCATCCCCTACGCCAACCATCTCGGTCCAGGTTCTTCTACTTCACTCTGAACTCTAGATTTAGTCCTGTGAGGACACAGTCCGATTTAAGTATGGGGTAGGATGCTAGAGAACCTTGCATGAACTTGATTGCCCTTGATTGTGTTTTTGTGTGTCTCGTGATTCCTGTCCAGTCTCTCTAGCATTAGAATGGCTCAGTTCTTGATTTTTGATGTTAAGTTGTTGTTCAATCTTTCATAATGATGCTTAGACTGCTTAACCTAGAATTTGAGAACCAACGTGTTTACTTTGATGCTAAATTGCCTGGTCAGAACAGAATTTTTAAAATCACACTTTTAGTTTGTAGCCTTGATTGCATGAAAATGACCGAATCCGACTAGCAAACCAACTGTGAGCTTTTGATCCATTGCACGTAACTTGCAATTTCAATTCTTTTTGAGTGATTTTATGTTTGCTTGAATGAGTTAGAATTTGCATGAGACCTACTCGAGACCACATGATGACACGAGTTCTAGAATGATAGGGGCACCTAGATTCAGCTACTAAGCCAGATAGCCTACCAAACGATAAATCCATTAGGTTTAAACCCTTGAGCTTGGCTTGTTCTTTTGGTTCGAAAATACATTACATCCATTTCCCATTCTTTCATTCCCCGTTGATCCCCTGTGGTTGTAGTTCTAGATTGACCTACCGGAAGTCGGTTTGTGGTAACATGCCTATAGCCATTAAACAGGTGGTCTTAGCTATTATGTCCAGACGTGTAAACCCCTCTAGCAACTAAAAGAAAGAATCGGCACAAAAGAAAAAAATATATATAGAAGAAAAGAAGCAAATTTCGAAAAAATAAGAAGAAAAAAAAGCAGAAAAATCAGAAAAGTTTCAAGATTAGTTCAATAAAACGTTCTTCTCCCTACAAATGGAAGAACGAAGTCAAAAAGAAAAGTCAAAAGAAAAAGAAAAAATGTGTAAAGAAAATAAAGTGCTAGGTTGCTTGAGGGTATCATTGGACCAGCGTTCACTATTCCACCCGTGTCTGGTTAGACGGTAGGAAACCATAGGCTAGATTCGAGGGAAGTTAGTCGAAAGCTGCACCGCACCAAAGCCATCATCTTACATTCCCATCATCCAGTGCATCATAAACCCTTGTAGTGTAGAATTCGTTACAGTCCTAGCAGGGAAGTCCTTCTTGACTAGTTACTCGTGTTGTCACAGTGGTGGAGATGTGGTCGAATTGCAAACTTATGACAGAATTCAGTAACAGAAAATGATTGAGAGCAGAAACACGTCCTTAAACATAGAGAGTGAGAGTTCCCCATTTACTAAATATTTCCTGTGTGAGGAATCTGGTCGGTCAGGTCAAATCCGTGCATAATTGGTTGCGATTACTCGTCGTGTGCAGTATATTAGTGAGACCAGGTTGTTTGGCTGATCAGTATGCATGTTAGGTTTCTTGTTCTAGGAATTATCTGTCTAATAATTCATTGTGTTTGATTGAACTCCAATTTGATAAATCTTATCATTTGTGAACATGAGCGTTTCTATTCAGTTTGCTTGAGGACAAGCAAAAGCTTAAGTGTGGGGTATTTTGATGACACTCGATTTGACGAGATTATCAGCCTCATTTAAGCGACATTTCCTTGCTTGAGACTTGGTTTTTAGGGTAGAATAGCGAATATTCAATCAATTGCTCTACCTCGTGCCATTTGTGTTACTTTGGCCCGTTTCGGGTCTATTTGATGGTTTTCTAGTGTTTCTATGTTAGCACAGGTTTTTGCCGTCAAATAAGTAACCAAGGACGTGTCTAAGGCGTTGGAACCTCGAGGAATCGCACCAGAATCGATCCAAGGAGTTAATCAAGTGAAACCAAATTCCTGCTCCATTTACACTGAAGTTTTCGCCGAGAAACCCTTGGAGTTTTCGGCGAAAACCCAAGAACAAATCGGCAGAGCTTACCAAGGAAACTTTTTGGCGAAAACACTAAGTTTTCGCTGAGAACCCCATCGTCCGAAAATCACAGGAGAATTCAGCTGGCGATCAGTCATTTTACAAAGAGATTTTCGGCAAAAATTCCTTCATATTTTCGGCGAAAATCCCAGGCAAAATCTGACGGTATTAGGGTTAAGTATAAATACTTAACCGGCGGCCCAACACAAAGATACATCATAATTCCAACTAATACCAAATACTTCGAGTATTCTCAAGAGTTCTGAAGTAGAGTTTAGAGTTCGAAGAGCCGGGAAGAGATCGTGACGCCATCCCTTTCATCTCGAAGACTCGGAGCTAGGATTGCAGTTTACCGGAAGATCGAAGTTCTGCCGGAGTCGTCTTAATTAGGTTTTTCAGATCCTTTTCTATTCTTACTTTGTTCAAGATGAACTCTATCTTTGTCTTTGATTCTTTTGTGAAAACATGAGTAGCTAAACTCGTAGAGCTTAGACTAAATGAACCCTAAGTGACCCAGGGCTTTAAAGCGGTCACGGATCGGCGGTGATTAGATTCAAAGTTCAATCAGTTTCTCTTTCATGTTTGATTTGTTCTTCATCGTTCATGTTTCTTGTCTGGATTGATCACCTAGATTAGATTCTTGTTAAGCTAAGGATAGAAGCGAACGCTCGCCTCAAATCGAACAATCAACCTAATAATTGGAGTGTGCCTTTCGTAGGAACCAGTTAGGGTTAATCCACTGCAAGAGTAACTCATAAATCATTAGTAATTGCACCAGTTAAGTTAAGTTGTTGCGAGAGGCGACCGTACCCAGGCGGCTAATTAATCTTGGTAGCTAGATCGGATAGAGCGAACGTTCGCCAGTCTTAAACCTAAGGGTAAGGAATTATGGTGGTGTCTTAGAGTTGATTGAACGAGAATCGAAATCCGCTGATCTGTTGATTGCCAATGCTCTAGTGAACGAAGGGGGATTCAAAGTCTAAGCTTGTTTGTCATCCTTGTCTTAATCAACCAATCTTTCAATCTGTTTTCAGTTTTAATTTTTAATTTCCGTGCATTTCTTAGAATCAGAAGTCGTGGAACTCACACCACGCACGAAGTGTTTAAACTTGAATAACTTGCCTTTATATTTGAGTAAACTATCATTAGAAGACCCGTGGAATACGATCTACCCTAGCTTTCTAAGCTTAGTAGTTTATTTGACCTACATCACCCCCTCACTAGCACCTCTATCCAACATTCGACTCAACACTTTTATAGCTATAACAAATAAGTATGAAGATATTGGATCTCCCCAACGAAGGCCTTTCCTAGCTTTAAAATTACCACATAGAGTGCCATTGATATTCACAGAAAGCATGGTAGACCTAAGACAAGTTTCAATCCAGCTCACATAAATTGAAGGAAATCCCATGGCCACCAGCACTCTAAGCAAGTAATCCCAACTTACACTATCGAAAGCTTTCATTAAATCCACTTTAAGAGCAATCCTTGGGAAAACATTCTTCATGTCATAAGTTCTAAACAACTCATGAGCCAAAAGAATGTTATCACTTATAAGCCTACCCTTAATGAATGCTGATTGGGAAGAACTAATCAAACATGGTAGAACAGCTCTCATTCTATTAGCAATCAACTTAGATATTATCTTATAGATAACATTGCAGCACGATATTGGACGATAATCCCTAATCTCACAGGCATTAGTCTTTTTGGGAAGCAAAGCTAGAATCACAGAGTTGATAAAACCGGGAAGCTTACCTGTAATAAAGAAGTACAGAACTGCACTCACCACATCTCGTCCAACAATTTTCCAATGCTTCTTATAGAAGGACACCGGGAACCCATCAGGGCCTGGGGATTTATCCCCCGACATTCCATTCAAGGCTTCAATCACTTCTTTCTCTATTACCTGATTCTCCAAGGTCTCTGATTGAACATCGGAAACCTTCTTTACAATCAGATCATCCAGAGAGTAATCTTCTACCACTTTCTCCTCTCCCAAAAGATTTTTATAAAAGTCAACTACAATACTCTTTAATTCCTCAAATTCTTCGACCATATCACCATCCCCATTACGAAGCTGACGAATTGTATTTCTAAGAGACCAAGTTCTTACATGACTGAAGAAATACTTAGTATTTTTGTCACCTTCCACAATCCAAAGAGCTCTTGATTTTTGATGAAGAATACTTTCTTCATCTTTCTCAAGTTGCTCAAGTTCCAACCTACACCTCCTAGCATCATTAGCACTTCCAGTGCTAGGGTACTCAAAGACACACCTCTGTTAATGATGCTTGAGTTCGGCAAATCAGATGACTGGTCTACAGAAGAGGTGAACTTCATTAGTCAAGGCTTCGCCAACAATCAGAAAGGCTACACTATTTACAGGAACTACCAACCGCAGAATCAGAATAACTGATTCTCAGATTCGTACCAAATACCTCCTGGATTCATTGGAGGACAGCAACAGCCTCGAGCAAAGCCGCATTACAATAGAGACGAGGACTATGAGAAGAAGTTAGACCAAATCATGAGCAGACTCGACGAACATGACAATCAATTCAAAGCTCAAGCTGCACTCAATTAAGGACAAAGGGCTCAAAGCCAAAGGATAGAAGATGCAATAAGTAATGTGACCAGGTTTCTCACTAGCAATCCTTTCCTTAATCAAGCAGCATTTCAAAGAGACCTCAGTGTGAAGAATGAACAAGCTCAAGCCATCACCACCAGGAGCGGTAGCAAACAACTGATCCAAAGGCTCCAGAACCTGACATGATACCAGATACTACTGCCATGGATATGCTAGAGATTGAAGATATCACAGAAGAGGAAGAGGCAACACCGACTCCTCCTCCCAAGACAGCTCCCGAGCCCGTCTTAGCACCATATATACCTCGGATCCCCTTCCCAAAAGCTGCGATGAGCAAAGCCAAGGATCACGACACCCAGTATAAGAAGTGGTACAATGTTCTCAAGAATGCAGAGATCAAGATACCAGTAACTGAAGCTGTAGAGATCACCCACCACTCGGGAAGTTCTTTAAGGATCTCGTAAAGAAGGTAAAGAACGGAGAGGCGTACTCTGTCACGCTTACCAATGAATGCACTTCCCTCTTCGGTGCGCCATCACCTATACGACAGTCGCCGTCACCGCTAGTTAAGTGTTCTTATCCCAGTCCTTTCACATTACCATGCATCATTAATGGTATTAAAATTGACTGTAGTCTAGCTGATACTGGTGCCTCTATTAATGTTATGCCTGCTTATCTTTATGAAAAGTTAAACCTAGGGAAATTAAAACCTCTTACTTTGCATCTCGATAGGTCTGTCAAACTGCCTAGGGGTATAATAGAAGATGTAGATGTTTGCTGTGGTCCTTTTACCATAATTGCAGATTTCGTTGTTCTGGACACCCGTGAGTTAGATGGAACGCTTATCTTAGGCCGACCCTTCTTAACAACTGCTGGCGCAAATATCAACTGCAAACAAGGCCTGTTGACTTTAAGTGTAGGACAGGACAGTGTTACATTCCGCATTAAGGATAAGATGAGATATTCTGTTGCTCAAGATGATAATTGTTATACTGTTGATTCTATGGAGTTGGCCTCGGCCAACTTCATCACTAACGCCTTATCTAGTGATCCACTAGAGTTGTGCTTGATTTTAGGAATTGACAATGCACTAGAAGATCCAGAGTAGCGCCTGTGGCAGGACGAGTTAGACGATCAAAAAGCGACATCCACAACCACTTATGCGCCTCCACAGATCGAACCAGCATCAACTCGGATCACTACCTCATATGAGAACCTGCCATAAATCGCCTTAAAGGAGCTGCCTGACCATCTAGAATATGCATTCCTGGGGGAGGAATGCCAGTTGCCAGTCATCATCAATTCGAGTTTATCTCCCGAGCAGAAAGAGCAACTGATCAAGCTACTCAAGAAGCATGTCCGAGCCATTGCCTGGCAGTTGGCCGACATCAGAGGCATCTTCGAAACCTTATGCAAACATCGGATAGTTGTAGATGAAAGATTCAAACCAGTCAGACAACCACAACGCCGATTAAATCCTCTGATGTAGGAAGTTGTGAAGAAGGAAGTTCTAAAGCTCCTGGACGCCAGCATCATTTACCCTATTGCCGACAGTCCTTGGGTCAGTCTAACTCAGGTTGTTTCGAAGAAAGGAGGGATCACAGTCATCCCTAATCCGAAGGGTGAGCTCATTCCCACTCGCACGGTTACCGGGTGGAGAGTCTGTATTGATTATCGACGACTTAATGATGCCACAAAGAAGGATCACTTCCCACTGCCATTCATTGAGCAGATGCTAGAACAGTTTGCTGGTCATGACTACTACTGTTTCTTAGATGGTATGTTCGGCTACTTCCAGATCCCAATCGAGCTCGACGATTGGTGAACCTCAGATCGTTGTGCGGGTTCACACAAATAAACTAACAAAGCTACAAAAGCTAGGGTCGATCGTATTCCACGGGCCTTCTATGATTGACTACTCCGAAAACTAGCAAAATACTCGAATGCAAACACTTCGTGCGTGGTGTGAGTTCCACGACTTCTAATTCTAAGAAATGCAAAGAAATTTAAAAGTTAAACTAAAGCAGATTGGAAATTAGGGTTGAAAACAAGGATGACAGACGAACTTAGACTTTGAATCCCCCTTCGTTCCCCAGAGCATTGGCAATCAACAGATCAGCGGATTTCGATTCTCATTCAATCAATTACTAAGACACCACCATAACTCCTTACCCTTAGGTTTAAGACCGGCGAATGTTCGCTCTATCCGTTCTAACTACCAAGATTAATTAGTCGCCCGGGTACGGTCGCCTCTCGCAACGACTTAACTTAACTGGTGCAATTACTAACGATTTATGAGTTACTCTTGTAGTGGATTAACCCTAACCGGTTCCTACGAAAGGCACACTCCAATTATAAGGTTAATTATTCAATTCGATGTTCTAAAGTAAGGCGAGCGTTCGCTTCTATCCTTAGCTTCACAAGAATCTAATCTAGGTGATCAATCCAGACAAGAAACATGAACAATGAAGAACAAATCAAACATGAAAGAGAACTGATTGAATTTCGAATCTAATCACCACCGATCCGTGACCGCTTTAAAGCCATGGGTCACTTAGGGTTCATCTAGTCTAAGCTCTAACGAGTTTAGCTACTCATGTTTATCACAAAAGAATCTAAGACAAAGAAAGAGTTCATCATCCAGAGGAAGAACAGAAAAGAATCCGAAAAACCTAATTTAGACGACTCTAACAGACTTCGAACTTCCGTAAACTACACTCCTAGCTCCGATTCTCCGAGGTGGAAGGGATGGCGTCACGATCTCTTTCCGGCTCTTTGAACTCTAACTCTTCACTCCAGAACTTCAGAGAATTCCTCGAATTCTGATTTCGAAAAGTATATTATGATGTATATTGATTTGGGCCGCCGGTTAAGTATTTATACTTAACCCTAATTAATCCGGATTCTTCTGATATTTTCGCCGAAAATAAGGGATTATTTTCGCCGAAAATGATGGTGTAAATGGATGGTCCTTTCGCTGGTGTCTCCTGTGATTTTTGTTTCGGTTCGAAAACTTAACGGTTTCGCCGAAAACTCCTTCAGCCGGTCATCAGTTGATTTGTGCTGATATTTTCGCCGAAAATACTAGGGTATTTTTGGCGAAAAATTCCTTTGTAAATTGGCTCCTTTGATCGATTCTGGTGCAATTCCTCGAGGTTCCAATGCCTTAGACATGACCTTGGCTACTTTATTTGACGGCAAAAACCTGTGCTAACATAAAAACACTAGAAAACCATCAAATAGACCCGAAACGGGCCAAGGTAACACAAATGGCACGAGATAGGGCAATCGATTGAATATTCGTTATTCTACCCTAAAAACCATGTCTTAAGCAAAGAAATGTCGCTTAAATGAGGCTGATAATCACGTCAAATCGAGTGTCATCAAAATACCCCACACTTAAGCTTTTGCTTGTCCTCAAGCAAACTAAATAGAAACGCTCATGTTCATAAATGATAAGATCGATTAAATTGGAGCTCAATCAAACACAATGAATTATTATACAGCTAATTCCTAGAACAAGAAACCTGACATGTATACAGATCAGCTGAACCACCTGGTCTCACTAGTAAACTGCACACGACAAGTAATTAGCAACCAATTATGCACGAATTTGACCTGACCGACTAGACTCCTCGCACAGGAAATATTTAGTACAATGGGAACTCTCGCTCTCTGTGTTTCAGGACGTGTTTCTGCTCTCGATCATTTTCTGTTACTGAATTCTGTCATAGGTTTGCAATTCGACCACATCTCCACCACTGTGACAACACGAGTATCTAGTCAAGAAGGAATTCCCTGCTAGGACCGTAATGAATTCTACACTACTTGGGTTTATGATGCGATGGATGATGGGAATGTATGATGATGGCTTTGTGCGGTGTAGCTTTCAACTAACTTCCCTCGAATCTAATCTATGGCTTCCTACCGTCTAACCAGACACGGTTGGAATAATGAACGCTCGTCCCATGATACCCTCAAGCAACCTAGCACTAATTCTTTTTCTTTACACGATTTTTTCTTTTCAACTTTTCTTTTGACTTCGTTCTTCCATTTGTAGGGAGAAGAACGTATTATTTGAACTAAACTTTGAAACTTGTTTGATTTTTCTTTTTGATGTTTCTTTACTTCATTTTTTTCGAAATTTTCTTTCTTTTCTTACTTTACTTTTTTTTTCTTTTGTGCTGATTCTTTCTTTTAGTTGCTAGAGGGGTTTACACGTCTAGACATATTAGCTAAGACCACCTGTTTAATGGCTATAGGCAGGTTACCACAAACCGACTTCCGGTAGGTCAATCTAGAACTACAACCACATGGGATCAGCGGGGAATGAAAGAAATGGGAAATGGTTGTAATGTATTATCGAACCGAAAGAACATGCCAAGCTCAAGGGTCTAAACCTAATGGATTTATATTTTGGTAGGCTATCTGGCTAAGTAGCTGAATCTATGTGCCCCTATCCTTCTAGAACTCGTGTCATCGTGTGGTCTCAAGTAGGTCTCATGCAAATTCTAACACATTCAAGTAAACAGAAAACCACTCAGAAAGAATTAAAATTGCAAGTTACGTGCAATGGATCAAAAGCTCACAGTTGGTTTGCTAGTCGGATTCAGTCATTTTCATGCAATCAAGGCTACAAACTACAAGTGTGATTTAAAAATTCTGTTCTGACCAGGCAATTTAGCATCAAAGTACACACGTTGGTTCTCAAGTTCTAGGTTAAGCAGTCTAAGCATCATTATGAAGGTTTGAACAACAACTTAACATCAAAAATCAAGAACTGAGCCATTCTAATGCTAGAGAGACTGGAATGGAATCACGAGGCACACATAAAACCCAATCAAGGGCAATCAAGTTCATGCAAGGTTCTCTAGCATCCTACCCCACACTTAAATCGGACTGTGTCCTCACAGGACTAATTAAAGAGTTCAGAGTGAAGTAGAAGAACCTGGACCGAGATGATTGGTGTAGGGGATGAGCACGGGTCCTCGGAGCGGAGGCGATCTACCAATGCAAAGCAAAGGGAATCTCCCTACTGCCTACAAAACAAAAACAAATGAAACATAAAAAGGAAACCGGGACAAGTGTCCCGGATCCACACCGAAATCTGAAAAGAATAAATAAAAAGAAGGGACATGAAAGAGGATACAACCCGATAACAACTTGTCAGGCGCGTCGGGAGGTGGAAAGTGGAGGTAATCGCCGAGCTGGCGTGGCCTGTCGGCGCGGCGCATATGCTGCTGCATAATAGTCCATCTCGCCTCTTGAGTGGCGTTGTCGGTGATGCGCCACTCCTGCAGTCGCTCATACAACTCACCAATGTCCGCGGGGTGCGGTCGGTGCTGAGGGTGAGGCGCCTGGTATGGATCTGGAATGTGCGGCGGCGACTGGTGTGCATACCCTACCTGATGATGTGGCGAGGGTATATATATAGTCATGGAATTCTGGCTGCGGCTGGGGCTGCTGCTGCTCAGTATCATCATCTTCCTCCGACTCGGCTACATGCTAGAGGGGAGGATCTGCTGCCACCTGGGGACTGAGGTCCAGCTCTAGGTCGTATTCGACCGCTAAGTCTCCTCCAACGGTCCTAACTTGGTGTCGGGGAATGTTCAGGCCATATTAATGGCTGATGCCAAAGGAGATGATGAGCTGACCTATGAAGTTACCTCCCAGGAGTGCACGAGGTGGCGTCCACCTCTTGGTCTTCTGGCGGAAGATGCGAGCAAGCACCCATCCGGGGTGGAGAGGGTAGCTCTCTCGGATGGCTCGGAGAAGCACAAGCTCCTCCTTGAGGATATGGTGACGATCCTTATCTGGAACATATAAAAGTGATCTACGCCAAACCATATGAATAAATTTAAAGAGAGGGTGAGAGAGCGACTTAACTGAGTTGTGTTCCCCAAGGCGATTGCCAGGCACTCTAGTCATGTGGCTCCAGAGTGCATGGTACGCCTCCTCGTCATCATCGTCGCCCCAGCCGAGGTGATGGCCATGATAGTGCTCGTAGGGGATACCTAGATGAGCAGCAAACTCATCATAGGTGAGCGTCCTGTATACTCCACCTAGATAGAAGGTAACAACCTTATGGCCTTGCCTCCTCTTGTGCTCATCCAGATCAAAGGTCGCCCAGAACTCCTGAAGGGCGATGTCTGGGAAGTCGGCAGCTATGGTGGTCAGCTCTAGGAGGCCGGCCGGTGCTAGGGCATCATGCACGTTCCGGTGGTAGTCCTCGTCGTGCTCGCTGAGGGACTCCATGGAAAGAGGGCGTACCTTAGCTCCCCGAACATGCTCGATCTTCAGGAAGCACTCGAAGTAAAAGTCAGGTAGACGAGCGATAGTGCGATGGTATCCAGCCCGACGAGGTAGTGCTGGAGGAGGGCCCTGAACGGCGGGTGTGACGGGAGCGGGGGCTCTGGAGCTCGAGGCGGCATCAAGTCGTGCCTTGGTCCTGCGCTCATAAGTGGTGTTCCTAAAACCAGAATGAAACCAGATCAGTCAAACTTAAAACCCTACCCCACACTTAGTAGAAAAACTCAATTTCACAAAGAAATGAGGAAAACCGAGTGTGGGTAAGCAAAGCAGAGTAACCGGTAATCATAGACAGTAAAATACATGCTTAGGAACAGCCAGAATTGGATAAGCACAATCAGAGTTCAAAGAGTCAAACCGACATTCAGAAAGTCAACACTATAGCATAATGAACCCTAACCATGGCAAGACTATCACAAAGCGGAGAACGACGGTAAAATATGATCTCAGATGGCAAACACAATAATCTGAACGAGAATGAACACATACGGCAGCCAAATGATCAAAAACAGTTCATGGTCAAACCGACATTTCTCACAAGTCAACATCACAAAGAATCAATCGTATGCATAGCAACACAGGATCAAATGATATGAAAATTAAGCACGAAACTCCCTAAGCATGCTAGAACAGTTCAACAAGTTCAGCTAACCTAGTTCACACGAAATCAGTCGGCACACAAATCAAGGCAAACCGAAAAGTCAACCGAAAGTAAACCCCGACGAAATTCAGCAATCAATATGTCAAAAGATTCGTAATGAAAAGTTCTACAACTTACCTTGAAGCCATGGATGCTAAAAATGAACGGTTTGGGAGAAATCGATGAAAAACTCTGAAAACAAGGGTTTGGGTGAACTAGAGCTGTAGAGCTCCGATTCGAACGTTCTAGGGCTCAAAATGATCGGAAAAGGAAGGGGAAGGGAGTGGCGGCGGTTGGTGACGGCAGCGGGAAACAGCGGCGACGACGAAGAGAAAATGGGAGGCGGCGGCGGTTTCGAAAATAGAGGGGATAAGGGATTTTTTTGGTTTTGGTTCAAAAATGGTAAATGGAGAGAGAGAGAAACCGACATCCGGATTTTAAAGGGATAGGGTCCAAAATTGCCTTATATTTTCGGCAAAAATAAGTTCAAATTTTTGCTGAAAATATTAGTTAAAATCACCGCCGGTTTTCAAATGGATTTTTGCTGAAAACACATTGAATTTTCGGCCGAAAATATGAAACAGGGAGATTCAGTGAAAACTTAAAAAGGCGAATTTGCCAAAAATAGGGGTGCATTTTTGTCAAAAATTTTGAACTGCTCGGTTGAAAATATTTTCGCAAATCCGGCAAACTTCAGAAAATCACAGTTAAATCCACAAAAATCAGAACGACCTCAATCAACTTGCGACTGACACTACGACACGCAGACTACACACAAAAAATAAGAAAACAAACAAACTGACACTTTTGGCTCCCCCGAACCGACTCTAAAACACTAAGGTTGACACAAAACAAAAACGGACTCCAGCCGTGGGTTTCCTCCCACGAAGCGCTCTTTTATTAACGTCCTTGAGCTGGACGATACCTGGACGGTATTTGGCGACATCCCAACTCAGATTCTCCTTAACGCTCGCGTCGGAGTTCATAAAGTACAGCTTCAGGGCTTCTCTAGTGAGCGTGAATCTCTTCCCGTTCGCATGCAATAGCTTGGTACGTCCGTCGGGAAGGTGGTCGGTGATCTTGAATGGTCCGAACAGTTCCGTCAAAGGATCGTCTTCCACAAGGAAGACAGTGGATGGAATGAGAACGATCGGCTCCTTCTTTACTTTAATCTCCGGTTTGATATCACCAGGATCGGTGATCGTCAGTATTTCCTTAGGAGATGCTTTTGGCTTCTCCCTCCATACTTGTTCCGGCGCCGGTTTCTCGGAACGAATTGGTGATGTAGCTGGCTCGAAAGAAGACGGCAGAGCTTTTGGTCTCCAAACCATTTGAGTTTGCTTCTTCTTATGATTCTTCCTCCTTGACTTGCCAGACTCCTTGCCTAGCGATTTAGAAGAGGCTTGCATTTCCTTCTTCTTTGACGGCTTTTGAGGAACAGGTTTTTGTTTCTGCTTGATAACCTGTCCAGCACCTGCAGTAACGACAGATCTAAGCACACTAGAAGAGATATTAGTGACGGAGTTGACCGGAGTCAACTCTACAGTTTCAACAGCTAAACAATGAATTTCGTCACTCTTAGGATTATATTTCATTCCGTCTTTAAGGCGGAACGTAACAGTTTCTTTACCAACTCTCAAAGTCAAAGAACCATTTGGAACGTTAATATTCATTCCAGTAGTAGCCATGAAAGGTCGTCCGATGAGAATGGTAGAATCATCCTTACTAGTGTCAATGATCACATAGTCAGCTAAGAACGTGAACGGACCAAATTTAGTAACAACGTCTTTGATCTCTCCCTTAGGGGTTTTAAGTGATCTATCAGCAAAGATAAGTTGCATACTAGGCGGTTCAAGTTCTCCTAGGTTCAATTTTTCAAATAAGCTCGCAGGCATAACATTAATAGATGCACCAAGATCAACCAAACAATGCTCTATCTCAACATCATTAATGACAATAGGTAGAGTGAAAGAACCAAGGTCAGAACACTTAGCTGGATATGGAGAGGAAGGTTTCTTGATACGAATGTCAGGATATCCTTCTTTATTCCCCTTCATGCCAGTCTCGATCCTTGCATTTGGCAGCAATGCTCTTGGAAAAGGAGGCTTCACGACGTATGGCGCAAGAGGGGGATCATCCTCCTTAGGCGTCAGTTTCTGTTCTTCCTCTTCCTCTGGAGTGTCGGCGATCCTGCGTAAGACAGAACAAGCATCAGCAATTAAATTTGGAAGTTTTCGAGTGGTTACCATCTTGGCTTGCTCCTTTCTCGGATTCGGCTCTGTCTGGCTCGGAAGTTGGCCAAATGGTCGACCGGATGCCAGCATGCTCGAGATGTTGTTCACAGCTTGCTCAATTCTTTGGCCGGAGGTTATCTGTTCTTGATTGAGAAGAGCTTGAGCTTTAAACTGACTGTCATGATCATCGAGTCTGGTGATGATCTGGCTAAGCTTCATGTCCAGGTCACTAACGTTGTTTTCTCTCTGATGTTGCTGCCCTGGATAGGTGTTATTCAAGTATTGGTTCTGGCGGTTGCCAGGTGCAGTTCCATAGTTGCCCGGATTTCGATTCGGCGGCTGGTAGACACCTACCGGCGGATGGTTAGGTTTCTGATCCTGAGCTGGACCAGCTGGGCGGTTATTCTGGTTCTGGTTATGGTTGGCGCCATTATTGTAGGGAGGTCTGTCTTGATAGTTCCCTTGCTGCCTGAAGTTGCGGTAGCCAACATAACCATTCTGATTATTAACGAAGCCTTGTTGAATGAAATTTACCTCTTCGGCAGACTAGACTTCTGCCTTACCAAAATTCTGACAACGACCTCCGTTATGTGCGCAAGCTCCACACCATTCGCAATCGACAACGTAGACAGAAGCTGCCGGCGGTTTGATTGGTGTGGTAGACTTCTTCAAATGCTTCTCTACCTCGGCCTTGATAGTAGCTTCGAGATCGAGCTTGCTCCTTGATCCTTCAGATTGTCGTTCCCAGTTCCTTGACTTGGAAGCACAGTTTACGAAGTGAAGAAGAGCAGCTTCAGGTGTAAGTGTAGTGCAATCTCCTTCAGCTAGAGAATTGACCCATTTGGCAGATTCTTCTCGAAGTCCTCGAGCAAAGATTCCAGCTAACTGCCTCTGCTCGAATCCATGATGCGGACAGTTGTAGAGAAGTTCTTGGAATCGATTCCAAGTATCATACAAGCTTTCTCCTTCTTTTTGGGAGAATCTGGCAATGCTGTCCTTGATGGCAGTTGTTCTGGCTGGCGGGAAGTATTCTTCAACGAAGTCCTGAGCCAGAGTATCCCAATTAGTGTAGTAGCCAGGTGGTTTGCCAGTAAGCCACCTCTTAGCAGGGCCTTTCAGAGAGAACGGGAAAGCTCTCAGACACAGAGTATTTTTGTCGAGGTTTCCGTTCTTGAAAGTGCTGCAGAGATCAAGGAAGTCTGCAAGATGAGTACACGGGTTGTCTAGGGGCCTGCCTTCAAATTGTAGATCCCTAGAGATCATGGTCAAGAATGGAATCTTGATCTCATAGTCAGGATCTCCTTCAATGCGCGGAACGGCAATGGCAGATCGAACGCTAGTCGCGCTCGGCTTGTTATAGTCTGCTAGACTCTTCTGTGCAGGTGGTGGTGGTGGCGGTGGTAGTTCTCCATTTGGTGGTGGTGGTGGTGGTAACTGATCGTCCATGGTAAGAGATGGAGGAGGTGAAAGTGATGCGGTGTATGAAGCGGATGAAGATGACGGTGAAGACGGAGATGAGGAACTCTCCTTCAGTTCCTCGATCTTGATCGGAGTGACGGGTGGATTGGATCTGCCTCTCTTCAAAATCTGTAATCATGGAGGTGGAGCAGAACTGCCTGGTCTCTCTATACTCTTAGCCTGTTCGGTTTGAGAGCGAGTCCAAGGACGGTGAGGCATACACCTGTAAACCTACAGATAACAAAGACAAACAAAACCAGTGTAAAATCGAAGTGGATGGAAAGGTGAAAGATGGAAAATAGAAGAATAAACTGCCAGTTCTTCTTTCAAACAATCAAAGAAGTTCCCCGGCAACGGCGCCAATTTGGTGAACCTCAGATCGTTGTACGGGTTCACACACATAAACTAACAAAGCTACAAAAGCTAGGGTAGATCGTATTCCACGGGCCTTCTATGATTGACTACTCCGAAAACAAGCAAAATACTCGAATGCAAGCACTTCGTGCGTGGTGTGAGTTCCACGACTTCTAATTCTAAGAAATGCAAAGAAATTTAAAAGGTAAACTAAAGCAGATTGGAAATTAGGGTTGAAAACAAGGATGACAGACGAACTTAGACTTTGAATCCCCCTTCGTTCCCAGAGCATTGGCAATCAACAGATCATCGGATTTCGATTCTCATTCAATCAATTACTAAGACACCACCATAACTCCTTACCCTTAGGTTTAAGACCGGCGAACGTTCGCTCTATCCGTTCTAACTACCAAGATTAATTAGTCGCCCGGGTACGGTCGCCTCTCGCAATGACTTAACTTAACTGGTGCAATTACTAATGATTTATGAGTTACTCTTGTAGTGGATTAACCCTAACCGGTTCCTACGAAAGGCACGCTCCAATTATAAGGTTAATTGTTCAATTCGATGTTCTAAAGTAAGGCGAGCGTTCGCTTCTATCCTTAGCTTAACAAGAATCTAATCTATGTGATCAATCCAGACAAGAAACATGAACAATGAAGAACAAATCAAACATAAAAGAGAACTGATTGAATTTTGAATCTAATCACCGCCAATCCGTGACCGCTTTAAAGCCCTGGGTCACTTAGGGTTCATCTAGTCTAAGCTCTAACGAGTTTAGCTACTCATGTTTATCACAAAAGAATCTAAGACAAAGAAAGAGTTCATCATCCAGAGGAAGAACAGAAAAGAATCTGAAAAACCTAATTTAGACGACTCTGACAGACTTCGATCTTCCGTAAACTACACTCCTAGCTCCGATTCTCCGAGGTGGAAGGGATGGCGTCACGATCTTTTTCCGGCTCTTCGAACTCTAACTCTTCGCTCCAGAACTTCAGAGAATTCCTCGAATTCTGATTTCGAAAAGTATATTATGATGTATATTGATTTGGGCCGCCGGTTAAGTATTTATACTTAACCCTAATTAATCCAGATTCTTCTAATATTTTCGCCGAAAATAAGGGATTATTTTCGCCGAAAATGATGGTGTAAATGGATGGTCCTTTGGCTGGTCTCTCCTGTGATTTTCATTTCGGTTCGAAAACTTAACGGTTTCGCCGAAAACTCCTTCAGCCGGTCATCAGTTGATTTGTGCTGATATTTTCGCCGAAAATACTAGGGTATTTTCGGCGAAAATTCCTTTGTAAATCGGGCAGGAATTTTTTGAACTTGGTTGGCTCCTTTGATCGATTCTGGTGCAATTCCTCGAGGTTCCAACGCCTTAGACATGACCTTGGCTACTTTATTTGACGGCAAAAACCTGTGCTAACATAAAAACACTAGAAAACAATCAAATAGACCCGAAACGGGCCAAGGTAACACAAATGGCACGAGATAGGGCAATTGATTGAACATTTGTTATTCTACCCTAAAAACCACGTCTTAAGCAAAGAAATGTTGCTTAAATGAGGCTGATAATCACATCAAATCGAGTGTCATCAACGATCAAGAGAAGACGACCTTCACCTGCCCGTTTGGTACGTTTGCTCATTGTCGTATTCTTTTGGTTTATGCAATACTCCCGCTACTTTTCAGAGATGCATGCTTGCTATATTTGACGATCTAGTAGAGAATGTGGTGGAAGTATTCATGGATGACTTCTCCGTCTATGGAGACTCATTTTCCAAGTGCCTAGCCAACATGGACAAGGTGCTAGCTCGTTGTGAGGAAACCAACTTGGCTCTTAGTTGGGAGAAATGTCACTTTATGGTAACCGAAAGCATTGTTCTTGGCCATAGGATCTCTAAGCTTGGTATAGAAGTAGATCGTGCCAAGCTCGAAACCATCGCCAGTCTGTTGCCGCAAACTTCGGTCAAGACAGTTCGAAGCTTCCTCGGTCATGCTGGATTCTACCGGCGGTTCATCAAAGACTTCTCCAAGATCACTCTTCCAATGACCAAGCTTCTAGAGAAAGATGTTCCTTTCGTTTTTGACAAAGCTTGTCTTGCAGCTTTTGAGATCCTAAAAACTAGGCTCACCACCGCACCAATCCTTACAGCACCAGATTGGAATCTTCCATTCGAGATGATGTGCGATGCTAGCGACTTTGCCGTTGGCGCAGTTCTTGGATAGAGAAAAGAAAAGAGGTTTCATCCCATCTTTTTTTATAGTAAGACGCTTAACGATGCTCAAAAGAACTACACTACTACAGAGATAGAGCTCCTAGCTATCGTCTTCTCCTTTGATAAGTTTAGACAGTACCTGGTTCTTTCACACACCATCGTCTATACCGATCACGCTGCTCTGCGCCATCTATTAGCCAAGCAGGATTCAAAGCCAAGGCTCATCCGGTGGATCCTCCTTCTCCAAGAGTTCGACATAGAGATTAAAGACAAGAAGGGAGCTGAGAACCTAGCAGCCGACCACCTTTCCCGACTCGAGGAATCACAGAGAGGTAAGTTTACTACTATCCCTATCAATGATTGTTTCCCTGACGAGTTGTTGCGTGTTGAAATCTATGAACAGGTCAATTGCATAGCCATCAAGCCCTGGGCAATCACTCACGCTCAAGAGCTAAGTAACGCTACCGATTCAGATGGGCCCTGGTATGCCACCTTAGCTAATTATCTCTCTCGTGGCATAATACCTCCTAGGCTGGACTATAATGCACGCGAGAAGCTCTTTAAAGAGGCCAAGTCATACTTCTGGGATGAGCCCTTCTTATACCGTATTAGTACTGACGGGATGATCCAAAGATGTGTCTCTTACATCGAAGTGGCTGACATCATGCGTAAGTGCCATGAAGGCAGTTTGAAGGACACTTCGGAGGCAACCGCTGATGCTGCAGTTTTAGCGGTATCAAATAACTAATCTACCAAGGTAGACTAGATCGTATTCCACAGGGTTTCTTCTAATTGACTACTCAAAGAAGCTGACAAATTATTCAAGTTAAAACACGTTGTGCGTGGTGTGAGTTCCACGACTTCTAGACTAAGATGCAGGAAACTTAAAATGAACTTAAAAGACAGAATGATTTGTAGGTTTAAACAGACGACAGACAAGCTTAGATTTCGAATCCCCCTTCGTTCACCAGAGCATTGGCAATCAACAAATCAACGGTTTTCAATTCTCATTCAATCAATTTCTATACACCACCATAACTCCTGACCCTTAGGTTTAAGACTGGCGAACGTTCGCTCTATCCGATCTAACTACCAAGATTAATTAGCCGCCCGGGTACGGTTGCCTCTCGCAACGACTTAACTAACTGGTGCAATTACTAGTGATTTGTGAGTTACTCTTGCAGTGGATTAACCCTAACCGGTTCCTACGAAAGGCACGCTCCAATTATAAGGTTAACTGGTTGAATTGATGTTCTAAAGTGAGGTGAGCGTTCGCTTCTATCCTCAGCTTAACAAGAATCTAAACTAGGTGATCACGAAAGACAAGTTTTAATGTTTTAAAGCAGGGAAGCTGTCTGGCGACAAACCCTAACCTGCAAAAACCTAATCTAGGCGATCAACCAGAAAAGAAACACAAGAACAACGAAACTAATCTAGGCGTCAACTAGACAAGGAACACAGAACAACAATCAAGAACAAAACAACCATGCAAAGAGAAATTGATTGAACTTTGAATCTAATTACCGCCGATCCGTGACCGCTTTAAAGCCCTGGGTCACTTAGGATTCATCTAATCTAAGCTCTACGAGTTTAGCTACTCATGTTCATACAAAAAGAATCAAAGGCGAAGACAGAGTTCATCATCCAGAGGAAGAACAGAAAAAGGATCTGAAAAACCTAATTGAGACGACTCTGGCAGAACTTCGATCTTCGGTAATCTGCACTCCTAGCTCCGAGTCTCCGAGATGACAGGGACGGCGTCACGATCTCTTCCTGGCTCTTCGAACTCTAACTCTGCTCCAGAACTTCAGAGAATTCTGAAGTATTTGAAATTATGATTATGAGGTATCTTGATTTTGGCCGCCGGGTTAAGTATTTATACTTAACCTAATTGATCCGGATTTCCTCTGATATTTTCGTCGAAAATAAGGGATTATTTTCGCCGAAAATAATGGTGCAAATGGCTGGACCCTCAGCTGACTTCTCCTGTAATTTTCGCTTCGGCCGAGAACTTTACATTTTCGCCGAAAACTCTTTCAGCCGGTCATCAATTGATTTGTGCTGATATTTTCGCCAAAAATAATAGGATATTTTCGGCGAAAATCCCTTTGTAAACTGGGCAGGGATTTGTTTGAACTTGATTGGCTCCTTTGATCGATTCCGGTGCAATCCCTCGAGGTTCCAACGCCTTAGACACGTCCTTGGCTACTTTTTCGATGGCAAAAACCTGTGCTAACATAAAAACACTAGAAAACTATCAAATAGACCCGAAATGGGCCAAGGTAACACAAATGGCACGAGATAGGGCAATCGATTGAATATTCACTATTCTACCCTAAAAACCATGTCTTAAGCGAAGAAATGTCGCTTAAATGAGGCTGATAATCACGTCAAATCGAGTGTCATCAACCGCACTGCAAGAAAGGTACTTGAAACTGGATTTTATTGGCCTTCAATCTTTAGTGATTGCGACGCTTTTGCTCGTCATTGTGATGCATGCCAACGATCAGGTAACATCTCTAACCGCAATGAGATGCCTCAAATTGTTTCTTTAACTATTGAAATTTTTTATGTTTGGGGAATTGATTTTATGGGACCTTTCACACCCTCCAACGGAAACAAGTACATTCTTGTAGCCGTTGATTATGTTTCTAAGTGGGCTGAAGCTGAAGCTTTACCCACTAACAATTCAAGAGTGGTAGGGCGGTTCCTTACATGTCTTTTCACGCGTTTTGGTTCACCATGCTTCATCATAAGCGATAGGGGTACCCACTTCCATAGACATTTCGATCGGGTGTGCAAACGCTTTGGCATCACCCACCGAATGTCCACAGCTTACCACCCTCAGGCTAATGGTCAAGCAGAAGTGACGAACCGTGAGCTCAAGCGGATTCTTGATAGGACAGTTGGCCGGTCGCGCAAGGACTGGTCGTCTAAGCTCAATGATGCCTTATGGGCTTATCGAACTGCTTATAAGACTGCCACCGGTACCTCACCGTATCAACTAGTCTATGGCAAGGCATGCCATCTTCCAATTGAGCTTGAGCACAAGGTGTTTTGGGCTACTAAAGAGTTGAATATGAATTATGTAGTAGCAGGTAACATGCGCCACGACCAGATCGCTGAGCTTGAAGAACACCGTCTCCACACGTACGAGAGCACGAAGCTTTATAAGGAATGCAGCAAGAGAATTCATGACTCCCAGTTGAAAACAGTCAAGCAGTTCTACCCCGGAGATGAAGTCCTCTTATATAACTCTCGGCTGAAGCTCTTCCCGGGTAAACTAAAATCCCGATGGTCCGGCCCTTATACCGTGGTTCGGCAAACGTCCTTGGACAGCGTCCTAATTAAAGGCCACGGTCACGAACCGTTTATGGTCACCGGTCACAGGCTCAAGAGGTATCTGCAGGGATTAGCTGTTTCTCTCATCGACGTACACTACTTTGCGTCAGACCCATAACGCGGATCCAGGTATCGTCCAGCTCACGGACGTTAAACAAGAGCGCTTCGTGGGAGGCAACCCACCGCTGGATTCAGTTTATTTTCACTTCGAGTTGTTTCTTTTAAACCCAAAAAAAAATCTGTCAACACCGTTTTGCAAAGATTTTTCACCGAAAAGTCTGGTTTTAAAACCGTTGAATCCTCCTGTTTCTCATTTTCAAAATGTTCTTGCCGAAAATCCAACTTCGCGGCGAAAACTAACCATTTAAAACCGGCATCATTTCATTTTGTAAGGGATTTTTCGCCGGCTTTTAAAACCCCCCTTCGGCCTTCTTTTCGCGGAAACCCTCACCCGAAAACCTGAAACCGCCGACTCCCTCCCCAATCGCCGCTTGCCGTCATGATTCCTTCACCACCACCGACCAAGCCGCCTCTTCCGCTCCAACTCCCTCCTTTTCCTCGGTTGTTTTCAGCCTAGAGCTCTCGAATCAGAGCTCTATAGCTCCGGTTCCACCCGAAACAAGTTTTCAAGCATTTTGGTCGATTTCTCGGATTTCGAGCCGTTTTCTCGAGTCATGTTTTCCCGGTTAGTTGCTCAGCCCTCGATTTTGAATCTTTTGGCATTTTAACTTTCGGTTTTCAGCATGGTTGACTTTTCAATTTTCCTCGAATTGCGTGTTTACTGTTTCGGTGTAATATGGCTCAATTTTTGGAATCCTTTTGATTTGTATTGCCCTCGTGGATGAATTTCAATTGCTCTTGTGCCGATGATTTGTCTTTTGCTCTATCGTTTGTCAATCGCGTGGTTTCTCCTATTTGGTGATTGAATGTCGCTCTTACCCTACATGGTGGTCGTTTCTTTTCTGCTATGCTTTGAAATTGTGATACCTCGGTTTATTTGCTTACCCCCACTTGTCCGTTTCATTCTTCTCAGAACTGTGGTTTCGAACTAAGTGTGGGGTAGGATTCTTGTCGACTAATTATGGTCTGCTCTGAGTTGTGTATTACAGGAATCCGAAGCGTTTCAAGACCACCAGTGTAGATAGAGAGCAACGATCCAGGGCTCGGCAAGAAAAGGGTCAATCCTCCCGGCCGCCCACGCCATCTGCCGCGGTACCAGTTGCTGCGACCTTGGTTCCACAGGCTACACCGGCCCCGGTGATCCCTATCCCTAGTACTCCTGCCGCCACCTCTGGGGCCCTGCATCCATTTATCGTTGCCCTTGCCCACACCAACTGGAGGTATATGAGAAAATCAAAGACATCCCTCCGACCAAGGTAGCAACCCTCTCCTTGGACAGTCTCAGGGACCACAATCCGGCTTGGCACTCCAACATCGACCACGTCCTTAACCAAGCCGGCTTGCGATCCTTGACCACTCTTGGTTCCCCCTACCCTCTGGTCGCCCTTCAAGAGTTCTGGAGTTCATTCCGGCGCCTCACGCCAAAACCCATAAGTGGTTAGAAATTCGTATCCTTTCGCCTCAGTTGTGTTCAAGTACGAGAAGACCCTCGACCAGTTCGCCCACCTGCTCGACCCTCTTGCCATCGTCCAGGATGCCTCCCTTGGGTTCTCAGACGGCTAGTCCATCGCGCGTGAACCTTACACCCTCGATATGGAAGTTCATCGCCAGTCAACCCGAGGTCAAGCCTATCATCAACCCCACGGTAGGCGACATTGTGCATCCTCTCTTTAAATTACTTCATTATGTTTGGACGCAATCTTTGTGTTATAGTAGCAAGGCGGGCTATCACCATGTCTCCCTGGAGGAACTCGTGTTGTTTTGTGCTATAGAAGAGGAGGAACGTCTTCACCCTGGATGGTGGCTTGCGAGGTTCTTCAACAAGCGAACGACCACCAAGAAACTTGATGTGAACCGCTGCAACCGTGGGCAGACGACCCTTGAACACCGCAAGTTAGAGATCTTGCAACGAGGTTAAACCTTCGGGAACCGGGGCGGATGAGTACTTTGACCCGTCAGCTATATATCAGCTGGGAACCAGAAGTGTCCGGTCGAAGACGCCACTTCAGAAGATGGATGCTTCTGACGATAAGTCGATCCTTAAGCGATGCAACAACGAGCAAAGGCTTGAAGGGAAGAGAACATATGTTAAAACAGGGGTTTATTGATTCCAAAAGTTGTGTTCAAGATGAGGCCGGCGGCCTCTATATAAAGGGAGGGAACAAGCTCTCCTCCCTAAAGTCTAATTCCTAAATAAGAATAGAATAAAGAGTCCTATTCCTAATTAGAATCCTAAAACCCCTAAACAATCCGACTAAAAGGAATAAAACATAAAATAATAGTGGAAGTCATTAATGTCGAATAAAAGACCGAATTAGGGCAAAAACCCTAATCCGGCGGTGGGTGGCGGTTCTTGGGCCGGTTGGTCTTCGGTGGCCTGGGCCGGTTCTTTGGTGGCGGCCCGGCGGCCTTTGTTTGCTCGGGCTTCGGCTGGCTTCGGTGGCGGCCCGGCGGGCTTTGCTTGGTCGGGCTTCGGCTGGTCTTGTCCTTGGTCCGAAGTTTGAATATTCCTGCCCGGGCCTTCTTGAATCTCCAAAAGGGTGTAGCCTTTCTTTATGAATCGATCAGTATCTTCTTCATGCCCCTCTTTACTCCATGACTCTATGTAGGCGTTTAGCTTTTCTCGGAAGGCCTTAGTCTGACTTCTTATGAACGGGGGCTCAGGACGGGTCTAGGGTCGGTTGGCCTTATCATCCCCCTCTTCTTGTGGAGGATTCGTCCTCGAATCCTGTCCTACATGCTCATCATCGTAATAAGGGGTTAGATCAGCCACATTAAAGGTTGCACTTACCCCGTAAGAGTTTGGGAGGTCAAGGACGTAGGCGTTGTTGTTAATCCTTCGGAGGACTGTGTAGGGCCCGTCCCCCCTAAGTAGTAGTTTGGACTTCCGCTGCTCTGGAAACCTATCTTTCCTGAAGTGTATCCACACCTGGTCTCCGGCTTCGAAAATTTTCTCCCTTCTTCCTCGTTGGCATTGCGGAGGTACTGAGCAGTCCTTCTCTCGATATTTGCCTTGGCCTTCTCGTGGAGCTGCTTGACATAAACTGCCTTCTCTTGTCCACCTGCATGTAGAAACTCATTGATGGGAAGTGGGGATAAGTCTAGCGGGGTCAGTGGAAAAATCTACGGGGAGTATTGAGTAGCTGAATGTACAGCCCGGTTATAAGCAAACTCTACGTGTGGTAGACATTCCTCCCATGTCCGGATGTTACTCTTAATGACTGCTCTCAGCATTTGGGCTAGGGATCGGTTTACAACTTCAGTCTGTCCATCAGTTTGGGGGTGGCATGTGGTGGAGAACATTAGTCGGGTGCCAAGCTTTGCCCATAAGGTTTTCCAGAAGTAGCTCAAAAACTTTGAATCCCTGTCGGAGACTATCGTCTTTGGAACGCCATGCATTCTAACTACTTCTTTAAAGAATAGGTCAGCAACTTGAGAGGCGTCATCAGTTTTATGGCAAGCAATGAAATGAGCCATCTTGGAGAACCTGTCAACAACCACAAATATGGAGTCTTTCCCCTTTCGTGTCCTGGGTAGTCCTAGGACAAAGTCCATGGACAAGTCTACCCAAGGATGCTCGGGAATGGGCAAGGGGGTATACAATCCTTGGGGCCGGAGTTTAGATTTAGCCCTCTGGCACTTGGAGCATTGAGATATGATCTTCTCGGTATCGTGTCTCATTTTGGGCCAATAAAAGTGCTCTTTGAGGGTGGCTACGGTTTTAGCTACACCAAAGTGTCCCATGAGTCCTCCGCCGTGGGCTTCTAGGGTTAGGACAGTCCTGCAAGAATGGTTAGGGAGACACAATTTTGATCCTTTAAATAAGTATCTGTCCTGCTGGTAGAACTTACCAAATCCTCCTTGTTGGCAAGCTTCAAAGATACTCTTAAAATCAGGGTCAGTGGCATAAAGATCCTTGATGTATTCAAAACCAATAAACTTGGTGGAAAGGACTGAGATTAAGGTGTACCTTCGAGAAAGGGCATCGGCCACGATGTTTTCCTTACCTTGCTTGTATTGAATGATGTATGGAAACGTTTCTATGAACTCGACCCACCTAGCGTGCCGTTTATTGAGTTTGTGCTGAGCCTTGAGGTACTTGAGTGATTCATGGTCGGTGTGGATGATGAATTCTTTAGGCCATAGGTAGTGTTGCCAAGGCTTCAGGGCTCTTACCAGGGCGTACAACTCTTTGTCATAGGTCAGGTAGTTGAGAGTGGCACCACTGAGCTTTTCACTGAAGTAGGTGATGGGCCTCTTTTCTTGCATGAGGAAAGCTCCTATTCCTACTCCGGATGCATCACACTCGATTTCAAAGGGTTTGGTGAAGTCGGGCAGCATGAGCAAAGGAGCCTCGGTAAGTCTTCTTTTGAGGGCTTCAAAGGCTTCTTGTTGCGGGGTTTCCCACTTGAATGGAACGTCCTTTTTTAGCATGGCTGTGAGAGGGGCAGCAACGGTGCTGAAGTCCCTTACAAATCTTCGATAAAAACTCACCAATCCATGGAAGCTTCTAACGTCAGTGATGTTTTGAGGTGTGGGCCAAGATTTGATGGCTTCGATTTTGTCTTCATCAACCCTTATTCCTGCAGAGCTAACAACAAAGCCAAGAAAAACGAGGTGATCGGTGCAAAAGGTGCACTTGCTCATGTTGGCATAGAGGTGCTCCTTTCGCAGGGTTTCTAAGACAACTTTGAGATGTTCTAAGTGATCTTCTAAGTTTTTAGAGTAAATAAGGATATCATCAAAGTAGACCACTACGAATTTTCCTATGTAAGCTCTATAGACTTGATTCATTAATCTCATGAAGGTACTAGGTGCATTGGTGAACCCGAAGGGCATAACCATCCACTCATACAGTCCTAGCTTAGTTTTGAAAGCTGTTTTCCACTCATCACCTTTTTTCATTCAGATTTGGTGGTAGCCAGATTTAAGATCAATTTTGGAGAAGATGGTAGCACCATGTAGTTCATCTAGCATGTCATCTAACCTAGGGATAGGATGGCGATACTTAACTGTTATGTTGTTGATGGCTCGGCAGTCAACACACATCCTCCATGTGCCTTCCTTTTTGGGAACTAGGATGACTGGGACAGCACAAGGACTCATGCTTTCTCGGACATACCCTTTGTCCATCAACTCCTCCACTTGCGCTTGGATTTTTTTGGGTCTCTTCTGGATTGGTACGATAGGCTGGCTTGTTTGGTAAGGCAGCTCCAGGTACTAAGTCTATCTGGTGCTCGATGCCTCTTAGTGGTGGTAGTCCACTTGGGATTTCTTCGGGAAGACATCTTTGAATTCCTGTAGAAGAGAAGTAACAACACTAGGTAGAGAAGTATTAGGGTTAGAAATCAAACACTCCTTGTAGCGGACGATCACAAGGGGCTTCCTGGAGACTAGGGATTGTTTGATCTCACTCGGGGTGGCTAGCAGGTTTTCTCTTCTATCAATCTCACTTTTTTTGAGCTCTGGGACCCTTAGGGTCTGGTATTTCTGTTTTTACACTCAGGGGGTCATTCGTTTGTTCTCTCTTCTCTCGGTTCTTGAGCTCTCTCTCTTTCTTTTCTTTGAGGGTTCTTCGATCTATCTGGTCTTGGAGAATCTCAGTGGGTGACATTGGCCTGAGGGTGTACTTGATATCCTCATGAATGAGGCTGTACTTGTTGGTTCTTCCGTCATGGGTGGAGTACCTGTCGAATTGCCAAGGTCTTCCTAACAAGATGTGGGCAGCTTCCATAGGAACCACATCACATAAAATATTATCTTTGTACCTTCCAATATAGAAGGGAACATGAGCTTGTCGGGTGACCCTCAATTCCCCACAGTTACTAAGCCAATGAAGTTTGTAGGATTTAGGGTGTTTCTGGGTTGGGAGACCAAGTCCCTCAACCAACTCGTGACTTACAGCATTAGTACAGCTTCCTCCATGAATTACCATACTACAAATTTTGTTTTGAATTACGCACCTTGTATGAAAGAGGTTGTCTCGTT
The DNA here is from genome assembly GCA_034768395.1 of Linum lewisii. Classification (NCBI taxonomy): domain Eukaryota; kingdom Viridiplantae; phylum Streptophyta; class Magnoliopsida; order Malpighiales; family Linaceae; genus Linum; species Linum lewisii. The sequence continues at coordinate 28,009,520 of CM068304.1, forward strand.
GTTCCCCTCCTTCCTCCACAACTTGTGCGTTGAGGATTCATCGGGATACAGCAGAGAGTCGTCGGGCCGACTTTGGGGGTCGGGGGGCACTAGGGTTGTCTACAGGGTGGGGCCGAGACCTAAGTCTTCCAGGGCTCGGGGCTTGAGCGGCGGTCCGGGTCATGGATCGGGTGAGAACTCCAGTCCGAGAAGGTACTCGAGGCGCTCCGGGGTCAGGGGCTGTCAGGTTAGGGGTGGATTGGGCGGCGCCGGGGTCATGTAGCTTGTCGGGTGCGTCGGGGTTAGGTGGTGTTGGAGCGGAGTCGGTGTAGGCTAGGATGGCGTCGGGGACGGTCGGTTCGTCGGGTGGCATCGAGGTTGGGTGCTCAGGTGTAGGGGTTTGGGAGGGCGGCGTCGTGGTCGGGTGCTCGGGCGTCGGGACTAAAAGCTTTGGTGTCGGGGCTGGTCGGGCAGGGCCGGTCGGAACCGAGGCCGAGCGCTGGGGCGCTAGGGCCTGGGGCAGCGCCAAGGCGGAGGCCAAGCGCTGGGGCGCTAGGGCCTGGGGCAGTGCCGAGGCTGAAGCCGAGCGCTGGGGCGCTAAGGCCTGGGGCAGCGCCGAGGCTGGGGCCGAGCGCTGGGGCGCTAGGGCCAGGGGCAGCGCCGAGGCTGGGGCCGAGCGCTGGGGCGATAAGGCCAGGGGCAGCGCCGAGGCTGGGACCGAGTGTTGGGGCGTCGGGGCCGGTCGCCGGGTTGTGCCGGCTTCTCTTACCAGTTGAGCCATGGTGGCTTGTATCTGTTGTAAGACTTGGGAAGCTTCTTTCATTGTCACCTCTATCTCGGCGAGTCTTTGATCTGCCATGGTTAGTTGGAACAAGTACCTGGCCTCACAAATCTCTCAAAAAAATTTCCTCACTCACTCTTGATTTTTCCTCTCGTGTTTAAAATATAATAGATGCACTCAAATAAAGTAGAACATAAACACTTCAGCTTCAAGCAGTTGCAAGTTTCTTCAAAGCTTCGAGGGTAGACTTACCAGTATGTAGGTGTCAGGACTTTAGCTTTTAGACTCTTCTGGCAGCTAGGGCTTGGTGAACTCTCCGTCTTGTCCTCGGGCTTCCTTCCGTAGCAAGCGATCTCGGTGTTGGGGTCGGGCAACAAAAGCCTATCTTCTATCCCCTCTTCTTAGGATTGTTCTTACTATCTCGGCAAGGGTGGCCTCTCTTTAGTTGGGTCTTTATATTTTCTTTTGACCTCTTTTCTTTTCTTTTCTTTTTCTTGATCTCGACTTAGGGTTTTGTCGATGGTATGCTGGCCACCGGTTTTTCTTTGCCTTACACTTGAAAAGAACTGAATGCAGGAATTGAAACAATAGGGATTTTTCGAAACTATTTCTATGAAAGCGATAAAGAAATGAATCCAAGTAAACCTGGAGACTGGGATAGATTGTGGTCCGTGAGCTGAACCGTGCTCTGATACCAACTGATGTGAACCGCTGCAACCGTGGTTAGACGACCCTTGAACACCGCAAGTTGGAGATCGTGCAACGAGGTTAAACCTTCGGGAATTGGGGCGGATGAGTACTTTGACCCATCAGCTATATATCAGCTGGGAACCAGAAGTGTCCGGTCGAAAATGCCACTTCAGAAGATGGATGCTTCTGACGATAAGTCGATCCTTAAGCGATGCAACAACGAGCAAAGGCTTGAAGGGAAGAGAACATATGTTCAAACAGGGGTTTATTGATTTCAAAAGTTGTGTTCAAGATGAGGCCGGCGGCCTCTATATATAGGGAGGGAACAAGCTCTCCTCCCTAAAGTCTAATTCCTAAATAAGAATAGAATAAAGAGTCATATTCCTAATTAGAATCCTAAAACCCCTAAACAATCCAACTAAAAAGGAATAAAACATAAAATAATAATGGAAGTCTTTAATGTCGAATAAAAGACCGAATTAGGGCAAAAACCCTAATCCGGCGGCGGGCGGTGGTTCTTGGGCCGGTTGGTCTTCGGTGGCATGGGCCGGTTCTTTGGTGGCGGCCTGGCGGCCTTTGTTTGCTCGGGCTTCGGCTGGCTTCGGTGGCGGCCCGGTGGGCTTTGCTTGGTCGGGCTTCGGCTGGTCTTGTCCTTGGTCCGAAGTTTGAATATTCCTGCCCGGGCCTTCTTGAATCTCCAAAAGGGTGTAGCCTTTCTTTATGAATCGATCAGTATCTTCTTCATGCCCTCTTTACTCCAGGACTCTATGTAGGCGTTTAGCTTTTCTCGGAAGGCCTTAGTCTGACTTCTTGTGAACGGGGGCTCAGGACGGGTCCAGGGTCGGTTGGCCTCATCAAAACTCCCCTTCGAACTTGCTGGCGGCCCCTTTATTTCCTGTTTGATCAGCAACCTCGGGATCGGTGAAAAATGGGGCCCTGCCATTCCTCGCGTCTAGACTGAGCACTTAGGTGCTTAGCTCGCCGTAGCACGAGGCCTCGACCTCTCGGGTAATTTCGACGACTACAATCTGCTACCTCGCCGCCTGAAGAAGGAGCCCCCACAGCCTATCGCGACACTAGTGCCTCACGCCCCCTCTTTGGAAATGCCCCCTTCACCCCAGCCGCAGAGTTCGAACGAGATTGGTGATAGACTCGCCCGCATTGAGCAATGGCAGGTCGACTATTCTGCCGGTTCACTTCAATGGCAGAAGGACCGAGTCGAGCACGAGGAGGCGCAGAATGCGCGGTGGGCTGTCCTACAACAGTTCATCACCAACCAGGAAGCTAGACACAGGGATGAGCTCGCACGGCGACAGCAGATTGAGCAGCGACTTAGCAGTTCCCCTATACCAACTCCACCTCCACCTGCGGAACAGTGATCCGGTTGTTTCCTTCCTTTCCCTTTATTTTTCTTTCTTCTTTTCGGATTTCGATCCATCTTTTTATGTGTGGATCCGGGACACTTGTCCCGGTTTCCTTTTGATCTTTTGATTGTTTTTGTTTTGTCGGTGTCTTTTGGTAGCTACTCTACTCCGCTCCGCGGCAGGCTCTCCGAACCGTCCACTACACCACCCCTTTCCAGGTTCCTCGTTCCTCTCAATCTCTTTTTAGTCTTGTGAGGACACAGAATAGTCTAAGTGTGGGGTAGGATGTTAGAGAACCATGCATGATCTTGATTGCCCTTTCATTGTGTTTCGTGGTGCCTTGTTCGATTCCTCTAACATTAGAATTACTCAGTTCTTGATGCTTGATGTTAAGTTGTGTTTTAATCTGTCATAATGATGCTTAGACTGCTTAACCTAGGACCTGAGAACCAACGGGTGTACTTTGATGCTGAATTGCCTGGTCAGAACAGATTTTAAAAAAAATTACACTTGCAGTTTGTCGCCTTGATTGCATGAAAATGACCGAATCCAACTAGCAAACCAACTGTGAGCATTTGATCCATTTCACGTAACTTGCAATTTCAATTCATTTTGAGTGGTTTCCTGTTTTCTTGAATGAGTTAGAATTTGCATGAGACCTACTCGAGACCACACGATGACACGAGTTCTAGAATGATAGGGGCACCTAGATTCAGCCTACCCAGCGTTAAATCCACTAGGTTTAAACCCTTGAGCTTGGTCTTTCCTTCGGTTCGATTTACACTACAGCCAATCCCCATTCCTTCATTCCCCGTTGATCCCTTGTGGTTGTAGTTCTAGATTAGCCTACCGGAAGTCGGTTTGTGGTAACTTGCCTATAGCCATTAAACAGGTGGTCTTAGCTATTATGTCCAGACGTGTAAACCCCTCTAGCAACTAAAATAAAGAATAGGCACAAAAGAAAAATTTAGAAAAAGAAGAAAATATGAAAATTTTCGAAAAAAAAAGAGAGAAAGAGAAAAGTTCAAAGTTTCAAAGCTTTTAGTTAGTTAGTTCGATAACGTTCTTCTCCCTAAATATGGAAGAACGAAGTCAAAAAGAAAAAGGAGAAAAAATGTATGTAAAGAAAATAAAGTGCTAGGTTGCTTGAGGGTATCATAGGACGAGCGTACACTATTCCACCGTGTCTTGTTAGACGGTAGGAAGCCATAGGCTAGATTCAAGGGAAGTTAGTCAAAAGATGCACCGCACCAAAGCCATCATCATACATTCCCTTCATCCATCCCATCATGAACCCTTGTAGTATAGAATTAATTACAGTCCTAAGCAGGGAAGTCCTTCTTGACTAGTTCCTCTTGTTGTCACAGTGGTGGAGATGTGGTCGAATTGCAAACTTATGATAGAATTCAGTAACAGAAAATTATTGAGAGCAAAAACACGTCCCCAAACACAGAGAATGAGAGTTCCCCTTGTACTAAATATTATATGTGTGAGGAGTCTGGTCGGTCAGGTCAAATTCGTGCATGATTGGTTACTACTTCTTGTCGTGTGCAGTTTGTAGTGAGACCAGGTTGTTTGGCTGATCAGTATACATGCTAGGTTTCTTGTTCTCGGTATTATATGTCTAATAATTCATTGTGTATGCTTGAACTCCAATAGAATCGATCTTATCATTTGTGAACTTGAGCGTATTCTATTCAGTTGCTTGAGGACAAGCAAAAGCTTAAGTGTTGGGTATTTTGATGACACTCGATTTGACGTGATTATCAGCCTCATTTAAGCGACATTTCTTGGCTTAAGACATGGTTTTTAGGGTAGAATAGCGAATATTCACCCAACTGCTCTATCTCGTGCCATTTGTGTTACTTTGGCCCATTTCGGGTCTATTTGATGGTTTTCTAGTGTTTTCATGATAGCACAAGTTTTTTCCGTCAAATAGAGTAACCACGGACGTGTCTAAGGCGTCAGAGCCTCAAGGAACCTCACCCGAATCAACCAAGGAGTCAATCAAGTCAACACATCTCCTGCCCCATTTTACACAGAAGTTTTTGGCGAAAAGACCTTGAGTTTTCGCCGTAAACTCAAGAAGAAATCGGCAGAGCATTACAAGAAGAAGTTTTCGGTGAGAAGTCAAAGTTCACGCAGAAACCTCTAGGAGATTTTGGAACAGAAGAAACACTCGAAATCAGCAGAGTTTTTAAAGGAAGTTTTTGGCGAAAACTTCCCAACTTTTCGGCGAAAAGTTAGCCGACTTCCAGCCAAAACGCGGACAGTATAAAGAAGAAAATCGCCGGCTGAACTATACACTTTTTGATACACCTCGACTTTGGACGAAAATTCCAAGACGGAGATCAGAGAGAGAAAGAGTGAAAAGGGTTCGAGAAGCCAGGAAAGGATCGTGACGCCATCCTTCCATCTCGGAGAACCAGTGCTAGGAGTTGAAGATCCTGCAGATCGAAGCTTCACAGATTCGTCGAAATTAGGTTTTACAGTTCTTCTCTATCTTTCCTACCTGAGATGTATTCCTTGTTCCTTTTTTATTCTCATGTGTTGAATATGAGTAGCTAAAATCGTAGAGCTTAGATTAGATGAACCCTAAGTGACCCAGGGCTTTAAAGCGATCACGGATCGACGGTGATTAGATTCGAAGTTCATTCAGTTTCTCCTTCATGTTAGATTTGTTCTTTGTTCTCTATGTTTCTTGTCTGGTTTGGCCACCTAGATTAGATTCTTGTTAAGTTGAGGATAGTAGCGAATGTTCGCCTCACTTTAAAACACCAAATCAAGCAATTAACCTATTCATTGGAGTGTGCCTTTCGTAGGAACCAGTTAGGGTTAATCCATTGCAAGAGTAACTCATTGATCACTAGTAATTGCACCAGTTAGTTTTGTCATCGCAAGAAGCGACCGTACTCGGGGACTAATTAATCTTGGCAGTTAGATCGGATAGAGTGAACGTTCGCTAGTCTTAAACCCAAGGGTAAGGAGTTATGGTGGTGTCTGTGAATTGAATGAATTAGAATCGAAAATCGCTGGTCTATTGATTGCTGATGCTCTGGTGATCTAAGGGGAATTCAAAATCTAAGCTTGTTTGTCGTCTGTCTAAGTCAAACAATCAATCATTCTGCATTTAATTTCATTTCAGTTCCTTTGCATTTTAGTTTAGAAGTCGTGGAACTCACACCACGCACAAACTATTTGATCCTGAATAGATTGCCAGCATATTTGAGTAAGCAAGTAGAAGAGGCCCGTGGAATACGATCTGTCCTGCTCTGTGCTTGACAGTTATTTGATTGCACGCATTACAATGTACATCACTGCTTCAGACTATGAGATCAAGATCCCCTTCCTGGGAATGATCACTAGGGACTTACAATTTGAAGGAAAGCCGCACGACAAGCATTGCACTTATTTGGCGGATTTCATTGCTCTTTGCGAGACATTCAAGAATGGGAATCTCGACAAGAACACTTTGTGCTTGCGAGCCTTTCCGTTCTATCTTCAAGTCCCCGCTAAGAGATGGTTAAATAGCAAGCCTCCCGGTTACTACACTGATTGGGATAAGCTGGCTCAAGATTTTGTTGAAGAATACTTCCCTCCGTCTAGAACTACTGCCTACAAGGATAGCATCTCCTGGTTCAGACAGAAGGAAGGTATGAGTTTATATGATGCTTAGAATGAATTCCAAGAACTTCTCTACAGCTTCCCCCATCACAGTTTCGAGCAAAGACAACTAGCTGAGACCTTTGCCCGAGGAATGAACGAAGAGTCATCGAAAATGGGTCAACTCTTTAGCTGAAGAAGATATCACTGCTCTCACACCAGAAGCAGCTATGTTTCACTTTGCTGATTGTGCTTCCAAGTAAAGGAATTGGGAGAGACAGATAGAAGGAGCTCGAAGCAAGCTCAACACTGAAGAACAAGTCAAGGCAGAAATCGAGAAGCACTTGAAGAAGTCTACCACGCCTATCAAGCCTCCATCCGCCTCTGTCTTTATTGCTGACTGCCAATGGTGTGGCACATGTGCTCATAACGGAAATCAATGTCATAATTTCGATAGAGCAGAAGTCTGGTCTGCCGAGGAAGTCTATTTCGTTGGCCAAGGTTCGCCAATAATTAACAAGGTTATACTGGCTACCGTCAATACCGGCAACAAGGAAATTTTCAAGAGCGACTTCCCTACAACTCTGGAGCAAGCAAGAATCAGAATAGCCGACCATCTGGGTCATACCAAGAACAGAAGCCTAACACTCAAACCGGAGGTATCTATCAGCCACCTCACCGGAACCAAGGCAACTATGGTACAGCTCCTGGCAATCGCCAGAACCAATATCTGAACAACAACTATTCTTCTCAATCTCAGAAGCCGCCGCCACATGATAGCAAAGATAGTGAGTTGGATAGGACGCTGAATCATATCATCACCAGGTTGGATGATCATGATAGCCAGTTCAAGGCTCATGCTCTCCTAAATCAAGAACAGATTGCTCAAGGCCATAGAGTGGAAAGCCAAGTAAACAACATCGCTAGCATGCTCTCTAGTGGTCGTCCCTTCGGTAAGCTTCCAAGCCAAACAAAAACAAATCTGAAGAATGACGTGAAGACTGTTTCCACTAGAAACTGCAAGACTTCGGCCGTCACTACCTCTTCCCCTCCGGCCATGATTCCTGACATTGCAACAGTTAACTCCTCAAAGATCAAGGAAAATAGAGAGAAGATTCCTTCGCGAAAGCCGAAGCGCGAACCTGAGCCTGCTCTGGCTCCGTACCAACCAAGAATTCCATTCCCCAACGCATTGCGAGGAGGGAAGATCGAGTAGCTTTACCCCTCAAGGAAGAAGGACGCACTCTCCATGCCTTCCAAGGAAGAATGCTCTGCCATTCATGATCTAAAGCTCCCCATACTAATCCCAGCTAAGTGCTCTGATCTTGGTTCTTTTACTATTCCTCTAATTATCAATGATATTGCAATCGAGCGTAGTCTAGTAGATCTAGGTGCATCCATAAATGTCATGGCTATGTGTTTGTATGAGAAACTCAATTTTGGCGAATTAAAACCAACTAGCATGCCTTTAGTGTTTGCCGATAAATCTTCAAAGACACCTAGAGGAGAAATTAAGAACGTAATCACTAAGTGTGGCCCTTTCACTTTCTTAGCGGATTATGTAGTTATGGATACTAGGGAGGATGATGCTACTATCTTAATAGGTCGACCTTTCATGGCAACATCCGGTATGACGATGAATGTACCTAATGGATCATTGACTTTAAGAGTAGGAAAAGACACCGTCACATTCTGCCTTAAAAATGGCATGAAATACATCCCTAAGGAAGGAGAAGCTCACTGTCTTTCTGTTGAAGCTGTGGAGTTGGCCTCGGTCAACTCCGCTACTAAAGTTGTCTCTAGTGTTTCTCCAAATATTGTTGTCACGGGTGCTGAATAGGTCATCAAGCAGAAGACCAAATCTTCGGCACAGAAGCCACATAAGAAGAAGGAACTAAAAGCCTCCTCTTCTAAACCAACACCAAGTAAAGATCCTGGCGAGCTAAGGAAGAAGAATCCGAAGAGAGCTTAAATGGTGTGGATGCCAGTTGCTCCACCATCCTCTACCAAGCCAATTGCTCTACCTATTCCTATCAAGCCATCGGTGAATAAACCTATGAAGAAGGAGAAGCCAAAAGCATTTTCTAAGGAGCCACCGAACATCAAGGATCCCGGTGAAATGAAGCATGAAACCAAGGAAAAGACGATTGTTCTGATTCCTTCTACTGTCACATTTGCGAAGGATGATCCCTCCTAAGAACTGTTCGGACCATTCGAGATTGCTGGCCATCTCCCCGATGGACGAACCAAGCTCATTCATGCTAACGGGAAGAAATTCACGCTCACCGGAGGTACCCTGAAGCTTTATTTCATGAACTCCGACTCGAGCCTAAGAGAGATCCTGAGTTGGGATGTCTCCTAACACCATCCAGGCATCGTCCAGCTCAAGGACGTTAATCAAGAGCGCTTCGTGGGAGGCAACCCACAGCTGGAGTCAGTTTTTGAACTTTTAAGTCAGTTTAGTTTTTAGAGTCGATTTGGGGGAGCCAAAAGTGTCTTTTGTGTGATCTTTTATTTTTCTTGTGTGTGTCGTGTGTCCTCGGTTCAGTTCTAGTTCGTTTGGGATTGTTCTGACCTTTATTGTATTTTGTTTAATTTTTCAAATTCTGCCGGAATTTCAGAAAATTTTGTTAAAACTGCAAGTCAGAATTTTTGCCGAAAACATTTTACTTAAAACTTCAAGTGATTTTTCGACCAGATTTTAACATACTCTTCGGGCGAGAAGTTTTTACTTTTCGCCGTAAAATGTTCTCCAAAAACCGGCAGACTGTTTTCAAAAATAATTTTCGCCGAAAACTTTTGAAAAAAAACCAGAAAATCTCCCCCCCTTATGTTTTCATTTTTTGGTGCCAATCTCTCTCTCCCCCATATTTTTTGAAAATCGCTGCCGCCACTTAAAAAATTCGTTGCCGCTGCTGCTCGATTCATCTTCCTTCCCTGAGCATTTCGACACCTAAATCACCCGAATCGGAGCTCGCTAGCCTCGGTTCCGACCGAAACCCTTTTCTTTGAGTTTTTCTATGATTTCTTTCTATACGTTCATTTTCGGCCATCATGTCTTCAAGGTAAGTTGTTGGGTTTTTTGTTACGAATCTTTTGACATATAGATTGCTGAATTTCGTCAGGTTTGACTTTGGTTGACTTTTTGGTCTACCTCGATTTGCGTGCCTGCTGTTTTGGTGTGATTTTTGCAGAATTGTTTGAACATAGTTGATCAAGTATGCTTAGGGATGATTGTCATATGATTTGATGACATTTGAATGAGGAATGCTATGCTTAATCGATAATTCTAGTGCGATGTTGACTTTTGTGTAATGTCGGTTTGACTTTGACATGTTGATAGTTATCTGGCTACATGGTTCATGTTTGTATGTGCTCAATGATATTTTACCGTTCCTGACCTTCTGATTAGGCTAATTGATGACTTGTTCGAGAATTGCCATGCTTAATTGCCAAATGTAATGAAGTGTTGACTTTTTTCATGAATGTCGGTTTGACTTTGACTGAATGATGTGCTTTTGCTGCCCTGTTTATCCTTGAGTTTTCCATCATGTTTACTATTGGTTACCGGTTGTTAGATGAGCTTATCCCCACTCGGTTTTCCTCGTTTCTAAGTGAAATTGAGTTTTTCGACCAAGTGTGGGGTAAGTTGTCGGTTTGACTAATTTGGTTTCCAAATGTTGATTATATTTTGTAGGAACAGGGGAAAGAGGCCGAGAGCCACACTCAGTGGTCCAGGATCCACCTTTGCCGCTCCCGATGCCGGAGCCAGCTCTAGAACACTCGCTCACATCGCTCCCATCTCTCTCGCCATCCACATCCCTCCTCCGGCTTTCCCTAACCGTCAGGGGCACCACCCCATCATTGCCCGGATGCCAGAGCACTACTTCCAGCGATACCTGAGGATCCAGCACATCCCTGTGGCTGCTGTGACACCCCTCTCCATAGAGTCTATCCAGGATTTCGATGAGGAGTGCTTCACCAACGTCTCCGACTCTCTCACAGCTGCAGGACTTCTGGAGCTGACCACCATAGCGAACGACTTCCCACCTCTCGCCCTTCAGGAATTCTGGGCCACCTTTGAGCTGGACACCGGCTCATCCAGACAGCATCAGAGGATCATCTCCTTCTACCTCGGTGGATGATGTGAACCGCTGCAACCGTGGGCAGACGACCCTAAACACCGCAAGTTGAGACCGTGCAACGAGGTAGAAACCTTCGGAAACCGGGGTGGAAAAGTACTTTGACCCGTCGGCTATATAACAGCCGGGAACCAGAAGTGCCCAGTCGAAGACGCCACGCCAAGAGATGGATGCTCTTGATGATAAGTCGATCCTTTAGTATCGCAACATGCAGATACAACAAGGGTTTCAGAACAAAGTTCTTCAAGGGGGTTTATTTCATAAAAGTCTGAGTAAAAAGGGAGGCCGGCGGCCTCTATATATAGGGAGGGAACAAGCTCTCCTCCCTAAAGTCTAATTCCTAAATAATAATAAAATAAAGGAATAAAAAGAGTCCTAATTAGAAAACCTAAAGAGGACTTTAACTAATCCTAACCTAGACTAAAAAGAGGGAAAATTCGGACTCCAACCTATAAGGGAAGAGAATCCTACCTAAACAAGAGCTCCTAAAAAGGAGGCTGGAAAATCCTAAAAAAACAGCTAAACGGGTTCTGGAGATATTAGCCAAATAAATACTAACCAAATTCGTAAAATCCTGATCTTTTGCAAATCACCTGTGGACTCCATGGGCTACAACTTTCATGTTGGACATCAGCCCAAATTCTGTCTCCAAGTAGCCCATATTCGTCACTCTTTGTCGGGCTACGAATCTGTCCAGAAATCCAGCTTTGCTTAGTATTAGTCCAGCTTTGGCCTGTGGCTGCTCGGTCATGGGCTGACCTCTTGGCTCTTCTCCAAGATTGGATTCTCCTTGATCCTCTCCTATTGGATCAGGCTCAGGTGGTGGCCTGATCACAGCTCCTCGTTTGGCCTTCCTCGGATTAGCATCTGAGGCTTCCTCTTTGGTGCTCCCACCAAGCTTCACTAGGGCTTGGCCTAGCTCTATCTCCTTCAGTACTGCTCCAAATTGAGCACCGTTGTTGGAGCTGATTCATGGGCCTTCAAAGTAGCCAAGGCCTTTATAAAATCTGAGAAGTCCTGGTCCGTTTGAGAGCTAGGCTCAAAAGGCTCGTCTGGCGTGCCCGGTGCTTGGTCCGGCGCCTGGGGCTGGCTCAAGGCTGGGATTCCTTCCATTATGGCCAAGCCTTCTTCATTACGCTTCGGCCACATCTTCGGGAATGTCCTCAGATGGTCTTCAGGGGCCGGTGTCCACCCATAGCTCATAGTACTTTGCATGGGGCCTAGTTTAGGTGCTAGGCTCGGCCCGGGGTCCGGGTCAGGGCTCGGTGTCAGCATCAGCTCCTGGAGAGTCATTATCCTGACTCTGGCTGGGCTAAGAGCTAGCCTTGTTGCCTGGCTGAGGATCAGCATCCTCCCAGGTGCATCTTCTGGCTCCGGGGCTTTGGCTCTCCTAGGCTCCGGGGGTGGTGCTGGTGCAGGTCTAGGCCTGGTGTAGTCTTGGCCAGGATAACCGGGTGGAGTGTAGAAGTACCGGATGGTACTAGGGTAGCTTGGCTGGGTCATATCAGTGGAGTGCACAGGACCCTCACGTATGATGAGTTTGCCGATCACCTCGACATTCCACACGAGCACTATCATGGCCACCACCTCGGCTGGGGCGACAACAAGGCCAGAGGCCCGAGCTATGATGCACTCTGGAGTAGCATCATAGGAGTGCCTAGTGCTAAGACCTTGGAACACAACACATCCTGTTCGGTCTCTCACCCTCTCTTCAATTTTATTCATGTTGTTTGGCGTAGATCTCTCTTGTTTGCTCCAGAGAAAGATCACCACCACATTAGACGAGAGGAGCTTCTCCTCCTCCGAGCTATCTACGAGGACTTTCTCCTCCACCCAGGATGAGTTCTTGCTCGCTTCTTCCACATGAAGATCACAGCCGCGAGGGTTCCACCTTTCCTCCTTGGCGGTCACTACATTGGACGCCTCATCACCAACCTTAGCATCAACCAGGTTTGGGGACCTGAGGTTCCGCGCCACGAAGTATACATCGGCGGTGCCGCCTTGGCAGTGGAGTATGACGTCTAGCTGAACGTCGGCCCTTGAGAGTGGGTACCTCCGGCTCTTTAGAAGGGCCTCGACTCGGATGAGGAGGATGATCCCCAGCCAGATCTGGCAATTCACCACCAGATGCCCCCGCAGCAGCCGCCAGCAGGGTTTGCACATCAGCATCAGCCTCACCATCAGGAGCCTCTGCAGCCGCCTCCTAGTGACTATGGAGAGTTGCTCAGTCAGATCCAGGATTGGCAGGTCGACCACACCACCACCCATGATGCCCGTTGGATTATTACTCAGCAACATATGCACCGACAGGACGCTAGATACGAGGAACAGTTGGCGTGGCAGCAGCGGATCGAGGGATTCTGGCACATTCCCCCACCACCTGAGGAGTGATCAGGTTGTATCCTCTTCCTTGTCCTTCTTTTTATTTATTCTTTTCGGATCTCGGTCCAATTTTGTTCTGTGTGGATACGGGACACTTGTCCCAGTTTCTTTTGATCTTTCGTTTGTTTTTGTTTTGTATGTCAGGTTTTGGTGGATTCCCTTCTCGCTCCGAAGCTCCGTGATCATCCCCTACACCAACCATCTCAGTGCAAGTTCTTCTATTTCTCTCTACTCTTGTTTGGTCCATTGAGGACAATGCCCGGTTTAAGTGTGGGGTAGGGTATATAAATGTATGATCTCAACTTGCTTTCTGTGATCTCATGGCTTATTTGATTCCTATAGCTTAGAATTGCTCGATTCTTGACTTGTGATGTTAAGTTAGTTTTCAATTTTTCATAATGATGCTTAGACTGCTTAACCTAGAACCTGTAACCAACTTGCTTGCATCGATGCTAAATTTCCTGGTTAGAACAGAAAGTTTTATCACTCTTGTAGTCTTTCACCTTGATTGCATGAGAATGACTGAATTCGACTAGCGAACCAACTGTGAGCTTTTGATCCATTGCACATAACTTGTAATTTCAATTCGTTTTGAGTGGTTTTCTGTTTTCTTGAATGAGTTAGAATTTGCATGAGACCTATTCGAAACCACATGATGACACGAGTTCTAGGAGGATAGGGGCACCTAGAATAAAGCTACTAAGCCAGATAGCCTACCTAACGTTAAATCCATTAGGTGTAAACCCTTGAGCTTGGCCTTTCTTTTGGTTCGTTATACATTACAGCCAATCCCCATTCTTTCATTCCCCGTTGATCCCCTGTGGTAGTAGTTCTAGATTAGCCTACTGGAAGTCGGTCTGTGGTAACTTGCCTATAGCCATTAAACAGGTGGTCTTAGCTGTTATGTCCAGACGTGGAAACCCCTCTAGCAACTAAAAGAAATCAGCACAATAAAAAAAATCGAAAATTCAGAAAAGTTCAATGTTTCATAGTTTATAGTATAGCTCAATAACGTTCTTCTCCCTACATATGGAAGAACGAAGTCAAAAGAAAATGTAAAGAAAAAGAAAATATGAAAAATAAAGTGCTAGGTTGCTTGAGGGTATCATAGGACGAGCGTACACTATTCCACCCGTGTTTGGTTAGACGGTAGGAAGCCATAGGCTAGATTCGAGAGAAGTTAGTCTAAAGCTACACCGCACCAAAGCCATCATCATACATCCCCATTATCCATCTTATTATAAACCCTTGTAGTGTAGAATTCGTTACGGTCCAAAGCAGGGAAGTCCTTCTTGACTTGTTCCTCGTGTTGTCACAGTGGTGGAGATGTGGTTGAATTGCAAACCTATGACAGAATTCAGTAACAGAAAATGATTGAGAGCAGAAACACGTCCTTAAACACAGAGTGTGAGAGTTCCCTTGTACCAAATTTTACCTGTGTGAGAAGTTTGGTCGGTTAGGTCAGATTCGTGCATGATTTGTGTTTGCTACTTGTTGTGTCCAGATAATTAGTGAGACCAGGTTGTTTGGTTGACGTGTAAGCATGTTAGGTCACTTGTTCTAGAAGTAGCAGTTTAATAATTCATTGTGATTGCTTGAACTTTAACTTAATTGATCATGTCATTTGTGAATCTGAGTGTGTTCTAGTTCAGTTTGCTTGAGGACAAGCAAAGGCTTAAGTGTGGGGTATTTGATGACACTCGATTTTACGTCTTTATCAGCCTCATTTAAGCTACATTTCCTTACTTGAATCTCGGGTTGTAGGGTGATTTAGCATGTTTTCACCTAAATGCTCTAATTCATGAAGTTTTGGTTACTTTGGCCCGTTATGGGTCTATTTGATGGTTTTCTAGTGCTTTTGAGAATGCACAGGTTTTTACCGTCAAATACGTAGCCACAGACGAGCTCGGGAAGCAAAGGAACCTCAAGAGATGGCCAGAGATCAATCCAGAAATCAACCAAGCCAGAAGAAATCAGTGTCCCAGCTGTAACTGAAGTTTTCAGCGAAAAGTATGAAGTCTTCGTTGAAAAATATACACGAAAATTCACAGACGAAGATAGGAGAATCCAACCAAAGTGTCACCTGAAGTCTTCGGCGAAAAATCCCAAGTTTTCGCTGAAAACTATTCCCTATTTTCGGCTGGAATAAAATATCCTATAAATACTAAACCGGCGGCCACATTCAAAGAAACCTATTCCGTGGATTAAATTCCAGAATTTAAAGTTTGAGAGAGAGTTTAGAGAGTTCGAGGAGCCAGGAAGAGATCGTGATGCCATCCTTCCACCTCGGAGAACTCGGTGCTAAGAGTTGAAGATCCAAGAGATTGAAGCTTCACAGATTCGTCTGAAATTAGGTTTTGCAGTTCTTCTATGTTCTTCCTACCTAAGATGTATTCTTTGTTTGTCTTCAATTCTTTTGTTTTGAATATGAGTAGCTAAACTCATAGAGCTTAGACTAGATGAACCCTAAGTGACTCGGGGATTTAAAGCGGTCACGGATCGGCGGTGATTAAATCCAGTTTCAATCAGTTTCTCTTGCATGTTTGGTTTGTTCTTAATTGCTTTTGTGCTTCTGTTCCAGCTTGATCACCTAGTTAGGATTCCAGTTAAGCTTAGGATAGTAGCGAATGTTCACCTCACTTTAAAATACCAAATCAACAGTTAACCTATTCATTGGAACAATTTCTCTTTGTAGGAACCAATTAGGGTTAATCCGTTTCAAGAGTAACTCATTAATCACTAGTAATCGCGCCAGTTAGTTATCCATCACAGAAGTGAATGCATGGGCGGTCAATTAATCGTGGGAGTTAGATCGGATAGAGCGAACGTTCGCCAGTCTTCAACCTATGGGTCAGGACACTACAACAGACGGACGATTTAGTGGCAGGCCGCGTCGTGCTTTGTGGCAGGCAGCCTGCCACTAAACACAGTGCTTACTCGCAGGCGGGGCCTGCCACTAAGCACGACGCGGCCTGCGAGTAAAGCAGCTGCGAGGAAGCCCAACACGTGGCAGGCCCCGCCTGCGAGTAAGCTACTCGCAGGCAGGTGGTTAGTGGCAGGCGCCTGCCACTAAGCTTAGTGGCAGGCAGGTGGTTAGTGGCAGGCGCCTGCCACTAAGCTTAGTGGCAGTCCATTGGTTAGTGGCAGGCGCCTGCCACTAAGCTTAGTGGCAGGCGCGTGGTTAGTGGCAGGCCGCCTGCCACTAATATTAGTCACTTAAGTTTATGATTATTACTGTCTAGTCACTAAATTTCTGTTTTTTCATGTGTCATTCCCGTTGTTTCTAGGCAGTCACTTAACTTTCTGATTATTGTTATCTGGTCACTAAATTTCTGATCTTTTCTGTTTCATCCCTTTTCGTTTATAGGTAGTCACTCAACTTTTTTATCATTGCTATATGGTCACTAAATTTCTAGTTATCCCAATCGTTTCATCCCCATCTTGAAACCCTATGTCAATGGTGGTTTCAGATACATGAACTAAGTCACCTTCCTGAAAAAGCTCCTCACATGTCAAATTTTGGCCTTAACAATCCATCTTTATAGTCTATGAACTTCTTCACCAGTGCAGAGAGATTGTGTGTTGTGGGCTTAGATTTGGAAGAAATGGGTTTCAATTGTGAGAGATTAGATGGTTTATTGGATTTAACGAGGGCTCTTGAGAAGGAGGAGGAAGAAGAAGATGCGGAAGAGCGGGAAGAATGGTAGGAATTGTAGCGGGACGCCATTAATGATGTGAAGAAGAAAATAAAGATGAGAGTTTTGATTGAAGATACTTAAAAGGCTCTGTGGTGGCGAGGATTGGCGAGGGAGAAGGAGTCGGCCGCTCTGCTACTGCCGCCGATTGGCTGTCTCCGAAGCGGAGAATCAGAGGAGAGAAACAGAAGGAAGAGCTAGGAGGATGAAGCTTCAAGGTAGAAGACCTAGCTGAGTAGAGAGGAACGATCTGGCATAGTGGCGGTGTGGATGAATGAATCCCGAAAGAAAGAAAGAAAGAACGGGGAAGAGGGAAAAAGGGTGAAAAAGCAGAGAGGAACGTTGGACAGGTCGTGCTTAGTGGCAGGCCACCTGCCACAAGCTAGTGGCAGGCCGTGCTTAGTGGCAGGCCACCTGCCACAAGCTAGTGGCAGGCCGGGCTTAGTGGCAGGCCGCCTGCCACAAGCTAGTGGCAGGCCGTGCTTAGTGGCAGGCCGCCTGCCACAAGCTAGTGGCAGGCCGTGCTTAGTGGCAGGCCGCCTGCCACAAGCTAGTGGCAGGCCGTGCTTAGTGGCAGGCCGCCTGCCACAAGCTAGTGGCAGACAGATGGCGTCTGCGAGTAAGCTCAGGCGCCTGCCACTAAGCTACTCGCAGACGGCCCCGTCGCCTGCCACAAAATCATCTTTTTCTTGTAGTGGGAGTTATGGTGGTGTCTGAAAATCGAAAGAATTAGGATTGAAAACCGTTGGTCTTGTGATCGCCAATGTTCTGGTGATCTTAGGGGGGTTCGAAATCTAAGCTTGTCTGTCGTCTTGTTAAGTCAACCAACCGTTCAACTGTTTTCTGTTTTCATTTCCTATTTCCTGCTTTATGGTTTAGAAGTCGTGGAACTCACACCACACACAAATTGTGTTAAACCTGAATAAATTGCCTTCATATTTGAGTAAACGATTAGAAGAGACCTATGGAATACGATCTACTTAGCTTTTAGCTTAGTAGTTATTTGATATGCTTCACAACAGTTCATCACATCCTGAAGAAGTATTCGGTGAGAACTCTCAAGATTCTCGCCGAAGAGTTTGTACACAGGAGATCCAGAAGCAGCTTCAAGTAAAGTTCTCGGCGAGATGTCAAAGTTCTCACCGAGAAGGTTGGGAAAATTATACATAGATTTGGCAGGAGGATTCTCGCCAGTTTTCAAGTAAAGTTCTCGGCGAGAACTTTCACAGTTCTCGCTGAGAAGTGAGTCCTTTTTCGGTGGGGATTTTGTAAACCCTATAAATACTAAACCGGCGGCCACAATTGAAAATACACTTTTTCCACGGATTAATTTCCAGACTTCAGAGTTTGAGAGAGAGTTTAGAGAGTTCGAAGAGCCGGGAAGAGATCGTGACGCCATCGTTCCATCTTGGAGAGCTCGGTGCTAGGAGTTGAAGATCCAAGAGATTGAAGCTTCACGGATTCATCAGAAATTAGGTTTTACAGTTCTTCTCTGTTCTTCCTACTTGATGATGTATTCCTTGTTTGTTTTTGATTCTTTTTTATTGAATATGAGTAGCTAAACTCATAGAGCTTAGATTAGATGAACCCTAAGTGACCTAGGGATTTAAAGCGGTCACGGATCGGCAGTAATTAAATTCAGATTCAGACAGTTTCTCTTGCATGTTTGGTTTCTTCTTCGTTGTCTGTGTTTCTATTCTAGCTTTATCACCTAGTTAGGATTCCTGTTAAGCTGAGGATAGTAGCGAACGTTCGCCTCACTTTAAAACACAAAATCAACAATTAACCTATTCATTGAAGTGTTCCTTTCGTAGGAACCAGTTAGGGTTAATCCACTGCTAGAGTAACTGATTAATCACTAGTAATCACGCCAGTTAGTTTTTCGTCGCAGAAGCGAACGCACGGGCAGTAATTAATCTTGGGAGTTAGACCGGATAGAGCGAACGTTCGCCAGTCTTAAACCTAAGGGTCAGGAGTTATGGTGGTGTCTGGGAACTGAATGAATCGGGATTGAAAATCGTTGGTCTTGTGTTCGCCAATGTTCTGGTGATCTTAGGGGGATTCAAAATCTAAGCTTGCCTGTCGTCTTGTCAAGTCAATCAACCTTTTAATTTTCTTTCTGTTTTCATTTCATTTTCGTTGCCTTATAGATTAGAAGTCATGGAACTCACACCACGCACAACGTGTTTAAACTTGAGTAATTTGCCGACTCATTTGAGTAAACGATTAGTCTAGACCCGTGGAATACGATCTGTCTTGCTTTGTGCTTGGTAGTTATTTGATTGCACGCATTAAAACTGGTAAGATTGAGTCTGATTCCATTATTTGTGTTTCTTGAGGAGTTTTGAATCGCTTCTTTTAGATAGGTACGGCGCATAGTTAAACCCAGTGGGTTCACTTAATTTCAATAGGAAATTGATCCCCCCAGTTTCTCTTTTCAGGTTTTGCGTGGTTAGAGTGAGTGAGTTAAAGTTCAGGAGCTTCATTGTGTGTCGAGTGTCGATGAGTTGTGGGCATGGAGAAGATCTTTAGAGGCTTGGCCCAGGAGTTGACCATATTTTTTATTTATGTTGACTATTTTGGGGTTGGGTTGTTTTGTATCGATTGATTTGAACTTTGGGATTCTAAGGTTTGAATTGTATCTTTGTATTATGTTTTCGATTTTGAATAATGGAGGCGCTTCCGACTTACGTTTGTTTTAAGTTTTAATTCGATTTCAAAGTTGTTTCTCCTTTCTTTTTATTGCTTTATCTTCGAGTGATACTCTTAACCGGTTCGACCATGGGTCAACCCGAGTCAATTCGGGACGGGTGTTACAAGTGGTATCAGAGCCTAGTTTTCCTCTGCTGCATAGGTGAACTGTTCTTTCCTCTAGAGGATTAGCTACCCTCTTAATGGAAAGAACGGAACATCGATGCAGTACTGGCTTTCCATGGGTTTTCAAATGTTTTAATCGGGTTGGGATTTTGAAAGTGAAAGTGTGTTTTGAAGAGCGAAAGTGATTTGAAAAGTTTTCAACTAGAATTGGTTTGTTCTCGGTCCTCCTGAGCCACGAAGAAAGTCATGGGATGAGAAGTTGTAGTGCTGAGTAGGAGTTTAGTGAGAATAGAGTGTTGAGTTAGGAGAGTTGCTTGACCTTTAAGAATAGAACAGAAGTTAGGATGCTAGTTTGTGGTGGAAGTTTTAGATGTGTGTTTTGTGAGAGAGTTGGAAGTCGGTTGAGGAGAGGAGTCAATGATTGTTATAGGAACTATCTTGTTTGTTGATGTGAAATTTTAAGAGAAGATTTTGATTTGTGCAAAGATTGTCCTACTTGTTTTGAAATGTGGTTTGAATGTGATTTTAATCTATCAAGTGAGTTTTGATTTTCGTTCCATGTTGGAAAACTTAGAAGGGTTTAAGGATTTGAGCTTTTGAGGAATGAGTAATTCTTCGTTCGTATTGCCAATTTGATTTAGTGTCGAGTCTTGGTATAAGTTTCTTTGAGTAATTGGTGTAGCGGATTTGAAAAGCGTTTTAATGATTTGGTATTTAACTGAGATAGAGTTGGGTTTTACTAATTTTGGTTTTGGAGTAGTGAATTGTTGTCTTGAGTTCTTGGTTGATTTGAAAGGAGTCTGAAATTACTTTTACCTTTTTGAAGTCGAGTCATGAGATTCTGTGATTTCATTTTCTTCAAGCATTCTTGTTTCGAAAGTTGGTGAATATTTTCAATGGTACTAGTGTGTAGGGATTTGAAAGCTTTTGAGTATTTTAAACTAAGATAGAGTCCGGTTGCAAGTTTGATTTTAAAGGTTTTATGAGTCTGATTTTAAATTGAGAATTGAGAATTTTGATTTTTGGGTGGATTGTAGGAGGTTTATTAAAATTTCGCCTTGTGAAAGGTGTGTTTGAGTTTTTGAAAATGGGATTGAGATAGGTTTCTGTAACGGTGAAGTCTAGATGTTTAGCTAGTGCTCGAGTGACCCTAGTAGTGGTAGTCAGTAGACTAGGAGGTTGGTTGTAGGGGTAGAGGCCCTTGTAGACTTTGGTTAAGTTTAGTAGAGTGTCGAGGAGTGTGAAGTTCTAGTTGGAAGTGTTGGCTTAGTAGTTCATGCTTGGTGTGAGTTGCGGTTGTTGTGTTTGGGTTGTACTCTTGTGTTTGGTTGTGTTGTAGAGGTTCTGTTGTGCGTGTGTGGTAGGTAGAAGCTCGAGTTCATGTAAGTGAATTATCCTTAGAAAGTGTGTGTTTCTAGGAGCCGTTAAGAGGGAGTTTTGGGTTGTGATGTGGTGCTTAAGCTGATGCGTGTCGCTGCAATTTTCGTGTTGCATTCCTAGATTGAGTTTGGTTGTGATTTCGGGGATGAAATCTTTTGAAGTTGTGGAGACTTGTAACATCCCCGCACAACTGAACGATTTGGAACTCGAGTTTGGATGATTGAGACATTGGAAACAATGTTCTTGAGGCCCCATCGAAGTCCGGGACGTTCATATTTGAGTCGGGTCGAAGTTACAAGCAAGTACGTGAAAATTCATCAAAGTTGGCAGATCATGATACATGGCCGTGTATCTGTAATACACGCCGTGTATCATGATACAGATACATGGCCGTGTATCATGGCCTGACTATAAAAAATGGGTTTTTGGCAGAAATCCTCAACTTCTCTCTCTCTTTCCTCCCGAAAATCCCTTTAACGAACCAAACTTCCCCCAACTTCAAACCTCAATTCCAGGAGCTATGGAGGTACGATTGATGATCCGTTTCTTGCTACACGTTCATGGAGATGAGAGGAAGAGATCACATATCTCGGTTCTGGGTATTTAGGAGTTAGGCGCTGTCAGTGGCAGAAGGAAGAATCTTCATTTTTGGTGTTGTAGAGCTTGGTCGTTCGAGTTCTGGAAGTTGTTTTAGAGCCTCGTCTTCTTGTCAGGTGAGGGTTTAGCATACGATAGGTAGTTCATATCGATGTGAGGAGTTGTAATCTGTCTTAGTTGAAATTAGGGATTACATGAAATTGGAAGAGAGTAAAAGGGGATAATTGTTCTGTGATTGATTCTCAGTTGATTGAATGTGATGGTTGCCTTTTGATTGTTTATGGATGGATGCTTACTGTTGTGTTTCTATGATGTTGGGATTGGGATAACAATGATGATTAAACGGATCAGAATTAGTAATGAGTGATAGGGGGAATGGGTCTGTGAACTGCGAATTGTGCATATATTCTGCTATTGTTAGTTGTGGTTGCAGGAGGGTGGTCCTGCCAATGTGGGGTCGCACTATTAATGATAAACAGGTGGATGGCCCTGCCAATGTGGGGTCGTCCTATGAAGGAAGAATAGGAGGGTAACCCTAAGACTCACGACATGGCTATCCCTGTACTTGTAGGTGGGGGTGGTCGGTGAGCTAGCCGTTTACCCTTAAATTGTTTGTGATAGGTGGGATGTTGATTGAAATGAATTGTAATTGTAAACGTGATATTGGATGAATTGATGCTATGTGTTGTGTTGGGTGAAATTGATGTTATGATGAATTAGTGTTGTGTGATTGACATTAGTGAAGTTGGTGCTACGTGTGATGGTGATTGATAGCGTGACATGTGGTTAGTGTAATAGGGTTGGGTCTTGAATGTGAATTGGGGGGAATGAGGATGTCGGAATTGGATGGATTGTGGCTAGCAATCATGTTAAATGAAATATGTGAAATAGATGATTATGTAGTTAAATATAGGATTACATGAATTGGAGAGTCGAAACGGTAAATTGATGTTGTTGTGATTGTTGCTGATATGTGTGTTGAGTTGACTTGTCTTAATGGATGATCGACTTGCGTGAATGTATGGCTGGCTTGTGTGAATGAATGGTTGACTAGGGGCTAGAATTGGGAGTTCTTTTCCTAAGTGTGCTTAGTTGTGTGATTGTATTTTAGCTTAGCATCGATAGGACACCATGAGTAACGTGAGGAGCTGAAACTCGACTAAGAATGGAATTAGGTCTTGCATGAACCTATGAGGGTAAAACTGATAACTGTCTTGTGATTACTATCTAATGAATGTGCTGATTGATGTGTGATGTGGGGATTGGGATGAAAGATGATGGCTAATGAACTCGAGCTAGAAATGTGAGATAGGATGGGAAGGGATATGATGAATTTCTGTGATTGTACCTATCGTTGTTGGTTGTGGTTTGGTGTGGATTTGTAACATGGAATTGGTTGAATGGATTTGTGAGGTGGAATTGGTACATGGAATTGGGAAGTGGAATGGTTGGAATGGAATTGTGTTGTTGATGTGTGTGATTGATGTTGTTGTGATGAACCGTTGTAGAGCGGTCAATCAAATAACTGTCAAGCACAGAGCAGGACAGATCGTATTCCACGAGCCTCTTCTACTTGCCTACTCAAATATGTTAGCAAATTTTTTATTCAAGGTTCAACACGTAGTGCGTGGTGTGAGTTCCACGACTTCTATACTAAAATTGAAGGTGAAATGCAATGGAATTAAAATGCAGACAGATTGATTGTTTGACTTAGACAGATGTCAGGCAAGCTTAGACTTCGAATCCCCGTTAGATCACCAGAGCATTGGCAGTCAACAGACCAGCGATTTTTTATTCTAGTTCATTCAGTTCACAGACACCACCATAACTCCTGATTTAGGTTCAAGACCAGCGATTTAGGTTTAAGACTGGCGAACGTTCGCTCTATCCGATCTAGCTACCAAGATTAATTAGTCGCCCGGGTACGGTCGCCTCTCGCAACGGGTTAATTAACTAGTGGAATTACTAACGATTTATGAGTTACTCTTGCAGTGGATCAACCCTAACTGGTTCCTACGAAAGGCACACTCCAATGAATAGGTTAATTGTTCGATTTGGTGTCTTAAAGTAAGGCGAGCGTTCGCTTCTATCCTTAGCTTAACAAGAATCTAATCTAGGTGGCCAAACCAGAAAAGAAACACAGAGAACAAAGAACAAATCAAAAATGAAGGAGAAACTGAATGAATTTCGAATCTTATCACCGCCGATCCGTGACTGCTTTAAAGCCCTGGGTCACTTAGGGTTCATCTAATCTAAGCTCTAAGAGTTTAGCTACTCATATTCAAAACAGGAGAATCAAAGACGAACAAAGAATACATCTCAGGTAGGAAAGACGGAGAAGAACTGTAAAACCTAATTTCGACGAATCCCTGAAGCTTCAGTCTGCTGGATCTTCAACTCCTAGCACTGGTTCTCCGAGATGGAAGGATGGCGTCACGATCCTTTCCTGGCTCCTCGAACTCCTTTCACTCTCTCTCTCTCTAGTCTCCGTCTTGGAATTTTCGTCCAAAGTGTAAGTTATGAGATATTAATTTCAGCCGCCGGTTTTTGTATTTAAACCTAACTGCGGTTCAGCTGGAAACAGCTTAAGTTTTCACCAAAAACTCAGAGAGTTTTCGGCGAAAATTCCCTTTGAGAATTTGTCTTGATCCGTCTGTTTCCTCTGCTCAAAATTGCTTGGAGTTTGCGGCGAAAACTTCTGAGTTTTCGCCGAAAACTTCCTCTTGTGATGGACTGCCAATTTCTTCTTGAGTTTTCGGCGAAAACTCAAGATCATTTTCGCCGAAAACTGCTGTGCAAATCTGGCAAGGATGTGTTGACTTGATTAACTTCTCTGGTTGATTCTGGTGCGATTCTTGGGGATTCCAATGCCTTAGACACGTCCTTTGGCTACTATATTTGATGGCAAAAACCTGTGCTAACATGAAAACACTAGAAAACCATCAAATAGACCCGAAACGGGCCAAGGTAACACAAATGGCACGAGATAGAGTAGTTGAGTGAATATTCATTATTCAACCCTAAAAACCATGTCTTAAGCAAGGAAATGTCGCTTAAATGAGGTTGATAATCACGTTAAATCGAGTGTCATTAAAATACCCCACACTTAAGCTTTTGCTTGTCCTCAAGCAACTGAAATAGAACACACTCAAATTCACGAATGACACGAGATCAAACTGAGATTCAATTTCTAACGATTTGGTTTAGACTGTTCCACGTAGAAAGAGTGACCTACACATGCAAGAACATCAACCAAACAAGTTTTCAATCTTACTAATTTCTGCACACTTCAAGTAGTAGTTTCAGCAAAACTCGTTTCTTGGCAAAACGATTAATCATAGTTAACCGACTTCGATAACACCAATTCTAATCAAAAGACTTTAAGCTCTAGCCTTGATGTGGATGCGGAGGTAGGAAAAGTGATGTGGCTATCGACTCGACTTCATCCGCTTCTAGATCTGTACGTTACATGTTCTAGCTAGGACCGCTTTAATCAACAATTTATTTCAAGTTCAACTTCTTCCTTCAATTTATTTACTGCATACTAGTGCTCAATACCAAACACTTCACTTAGGTGTTGGACCTACCTAGCTCACAGTATTTGTGCCTATGCTAGTGCTCAACCCGAACACTTCACTTAGGTGTCGGGCTTGCCTAGCTTTGATTTTCAGCACTTGAAGAACTTAGCATTACTTTGAACAACCCAATTACTTGATTTAGCCATTTAGCTACTTGACCCTAGCTAGTTATAACTTTTTACACAAGATTTCGAATTGGATTTCCGCCTAATCTCTAGCCACAATCACAGGTGAACAACTATAGAGTGAAAAACATGGGAGAAGCTAGCATTTATCATCTTAGAACGGTGTTATCGAGCTTTGTTATTAACAAGTCAATTGATTCAAGTTTCAACTACAGAAGTGATTTATGATCTGTTCTGACCTAGACTCATTTGATATCAGTGCCGACACGTTGGTTACAGGTTCTAAGTGGAACAGTCTAGACGTCATTGTTCAAAATTGAAGTCAATTTAACATCAGAAGTCAAGAATTGAGCAATTCTATGCTAGAGAAATTCAAAATTGAACAACAGAATGACAGAAAATCAAGAAAGATCATGCATAATCCTAGCATCCTGCCCCACACTTGAACTGTTCTGTGTCCTCACAGGACGAAAAAGAGTATGAGAGATACGAAGAACCTGGAAAGTGATGGTCGGTGGTGTGGATGAACACCGAGAGTCCAGAGCGGAGCGGAGTAGCTACTCAAGATCCTATAAAACACAAACAACAAAAAGATCAATAGGATACCGGGACAAGTGACCCAGATCCACACATAAAAAATATGGATCGAAATCCAAAAAGAAGAAAGAAAAGAAATGGAAAGGATAGAAACAGCCTGATCACTGTTCCGCAGGTGGGGGTGGAGGTGGGGTCGGTATAGATGAAACGCCAAGACGCTGCTCAATCTGCGATCGCCACGCAAGCTCATCCTTGTGTCTGGCTGCCTGGTCGGCCATGAACTGCTGTAGAATGGCCCATCGCGCAGTCTGTGTCTCCTCATGCGCCACCCGATCCTTCTTCCATTGAAGTGAACCGGTAGAGTAGTCGAGCTGCCATTTCTCAATACGCGTCAGCCGCTCATGAATCTCGTCAGGCATCTGTGGCCGCGGCGGAGGTGGCAAGGCCAGCACTGGGGCGTGAGGTACGAAAGATGAAACTGGCTGCGGTGGCGCTCTCCTCAGGCGGCGGGGTAGCTGATTGTAGTGGTCGAGACTGCACGCAAGATCAATGCCTCATGCGACGGCGAGCTCAGTACCGAGTTGCTCAATCGGGATGCGAGGAATATCAGGGCCCCATTTATCACCAATTTGGAGGTTGGCGATTAGACAAGAAACGAAAGTTCCGCCAGGAAGCTCAGAAGGAAGTTTCTTAGTGATAGTCCTTTTGTGGAAGAACCGTGCAAGCCACCATCCAGGGAGGAGATGGGCCTCCTCCTCTATAGCGCGGAAAAGCACGAGCTCCTCCAAGGAAACATGGTGACGGCTCGTCTTGCTGCAAAAACACAAAGACTGCACCCAAACATAATGCAGGAATTTAAGAATTGGGTGAGTAATGTCACATACCATGGGGTTGACGATAGGCTTGATCTCGGTTTGGCCGCAGGCCCACTTCCACACCTCGGGGTAAAGTTCACGCGCGATGGAGTAGACGTCTGAGAACCCAAGGCTGGTGCCCTAGATGATGGCGTGGGGGTCGATGAGGTGGGTGAACTCGGTGACAGTCTTCACATGTTTAACACCACCAAGGCGGAAAGAGACAGACGCCCTGTTGCTGCCGGGCGGTGGTGCGTGACGCATAAATGAGCTCCAAAACTCCTGAAGGGCGACCAGAGGGTATGGGGAACCAAGGGTGGTTAAAGTTCGCAAGCCGGCGTTGTCAAGGACTTTGACAATGGTGAAGTGCCAAGCCGGATCGTGGTTCTTGAGACTATCCAAGGAGAGAATCGCCACCTTCGTCAGAGGAATGTCTTTAATTTTCTCATATACCTCTAGTTGGTGCGGCTCAAGAGCGGCGATGAATGGGTGCAGGGCTGAAGTGGCGGTGGCTGGAGCACATGAAATAGGGATCACAGGGGCTGCCACAGCCTGCGGGGCGACATTCACAACTGCCGGTATCGGTGCAGACGGTGCGGGTGGACGGGTGGATGGAGCCTTGTTCTGCCGAGCCTTGGATCGCTGCTCTCTATCTGCACTGGTGGTCTTGAAACGCTTCGGATTCCTGTAAGACATAACTCATGGTAGACCAGAATTAGAAGACAAGAATCCTACCCCACACTTAGCCTGAAACCACTATTCGGAGAAGAACGAGGTGGGTAAGTGGGGGTAAGCAGACAAACTGAGTTTCCACAATTTCAAAGCATAGCAGAAAAGAAACGGCCAGCATGCAGGGAAGACAACGACACTCAATCAACCAATCATGAAGAATAACGCAGATCGACAATCACAGAGCACGAGAGAATTCATTAGCACGATCGCATAGAAATCCATTCACGAGACCAATTCGAGGAAAATCGAAACAGCTGACACGCAATTCGAGGAAAATCAAAAAGTCAACCAAAGTCAACCGTGCCGAAAACCGAAAGTCAAAAAGCCAAAAGGTTCAAAATCAAGGGCTGAACAACTAACTGGGAAGACATGACTCAAGAAAACGATTGGAACTCTGGGAAATCGACAAAAAGCTTGAAAACTCATTCGGGTGGAACCGGAGCTGTGGAGTTCCGATTCTAGGGTTGGGCTGAGGGCAACCAAGAAAGAGGAGGGGGGCAGTGGCGGCGGCGGTGATCTTGGGTTTTCAAAAGAGAGGAGGGGTCGACGAGCAGGCATTTTCGGGAAAGGGGTGCGAAAAATCAAGGCCGACGCGGGGCTTTATATCTATCTGAAAACATCAAATTTTCGCCGAAAAATGGGTAGAGTTTTCGGCAAAAAATCCTTTACAAAACAAAAAATTTTCGCCTCGAAGTCTGAGTTTTTGGCGAGGAGTTTGTGAAATCGAGAAACAGGAGGATCAGGCTGCTTTTAAACCCGAGTTTTCGGCAAAAACTGGTGGAGTTTTTGACGAAAACTCCTTTGAAAAATGGCGGACAGTTTTTTTTGAAGGAGAAACTTTAAAAGAAAACGACTCGAAACGAAAATAAACTGACTCCAACCGTGGGTTGCCTCCCAGGAAGCGCTCTTGTTTAACGTCCGTGAGCTACACGATACCTGGATCTCGTGTCATGGTTCTGATGTAAAGTAGTGTACGTCGATGAGAGAAACAGCTAATCCCTGCAAATACCTCTTTAGCCTGTGACCGGTGACCATAAACGGTTCTGATCATGCAATTTAATTAGGACGCTGCCCAAAGATGTCTGCCGCACCACGGTATAAGGGCCGGACCTTCGAGATTTCTATTTACCCGGGAAGAGTTTCAATCGTTTTCAATTGGGAGTCATGAATTCTCTTCGTGCGTTCCTTGTAAAGCTTCGTGCTCTCATGCGCATGGAGACGATGTTCTTCTAGCTTAGCGATCTGGTCATGGCGGTTATTACCTGCTACTGCATGACTCATATTCAACTCTTTATTAGCCCAAAACGCCTTGTGCTCAAGCTCAAATGGCAAATGGCATGTGATGAACCCGTCGTTGTGCTGGTTCAAACAAATAACTAACAAAGCTAACAAAAGCTAGGGTAGATCGTATTCCACGGGCCTTCTAATGATTGACTACTCAAATAAGCTAGCAAATTACTCAGATTAAACGCTTCGTGCGCGGTGTGAGTTCCACGACTTCTACTTCTAAGAAATGCAAAGAAATTAAAAATTGAAACTAAGAACAGATTGGAAATTAGGGTTGAAAACAGAGATGACAGACGAACTTAGACTTCGAATCCCCCTTCGTTCACCAGAGCATAGGCAATCAACAGATCAGCGGATTTCAATTCTCATTCAATCAGCTCTAAGACACCACCATAACTCCTGACCCTTAGGTTTAAGACTGGTGAACGTTCGCTCTATCCGTTCTAGCTACCAAGATTAATTAGCCGCCCAGGTACGGTCGCCTCTCGCAACGACTTAACTTAACTGGTGGAATTACTAACGATTTATGAGTTACTCTTGCAGTGGATTAACCCTAACCGGTTCCTACGAAAGGCACACTCCAATTATAAGGTTAATTGTTCGATTTGATGTTTTGAAGTAAGGCGAGCGTTCGCTTCTATCCTTAGCTTAACAAGAATCTAATCTAGGTGATCAATCCAGACAATAAACATAAACAACGAAGAACAAACCAAACATGAAAGAGAAACTGATTGAACTTTGAATCTAATCACCGCCGATCCGTGACCGCTTTAAAGCCCTGGGTCTTAGGGTTCATCTAGTCTAAGCTCTAAGAGTTTAGCTACTCATATTCAGAACAGGAGAATCAAAGACGAACAAAGAATACATCTCAGGTAGGAAAGACAGAGAAGAAGTGTAAAACCTAATTTCGACGAATCCCTGAAGCTTCAATCTGCTGGATCTTCAACTCCTAGCACTGGTTCTCCGAGATGGAAGGATGGCGTCACGATCCTTTCGTGGCTCCTCGAACTCCTTTCACTCTCTCTCTCTCTCTAGTCTCCATCTTGGAATTTTCGTCCAAAGTGTAAGTTATGAGATATTAATTTTAGCCGCCGGTTTTTGTATTTAAACCTAATCGCGGTTCAGCTGGAAACAGCTATGAGTTTTTGGCGAAAATTCCCTTTGAGAATTTGGCTTGATCCTTTTGTTTCCTCTGCTCAAAATTGCTTGGAGTTTGCGGCGAAAACTTCTGAGTTTTCGCGGAAAACTTCCTCTTGTGATGGACTGCCAATTTCTTCTTGAGTTTTCGGCGAAAACTCAAAATCATTTTCGCCGAAAACTGCTGTGCAAATCGGGCATGGATGTGTTGACTTGATTGACTTCTCTGGTTGATTCCGGTGTGATTCTTGGGGATTCCAATGCCTTAGACACGTCCTTTGGCTACTATATTTGATGGCAAAAACCTGTGCTAACATGAAAATACTAGAAAACCAACAAATAGACCCGAAACGAGCCAAGGTAACACAAATGGCACGAGATAGAGCAGTTGAGTGAATATTCACTATTCAACCATAAAAACCATGTCTTAAGCAAGGAAATGTCGCTTAAATGAGGTTGATAATCACGTTAAATCGAGTGTCATCAGGTTGTGTTTAATAGAATTAATTGATAGAACCTGAAGGAGCCAAGTTACCCCAACCGAAATACCATTGAGTTAGAGTCCGATTCACTGGGGTGAATCCCATGACGTGGAGTCATGGTGTTTGAAATATCCGTTAAGGAAGGATCCCTATGGGATGCGTCGTGATAGCTCCGTGGAGGAAGGATCCCTTAGGTGATGCGTCGTGTTATATCCATATGGGGAAAGATCCTACGGGATGTGATTGATGTGATGGCCGGTGGGGTAGCGGGGGAACAACTCCTTATGGTGCCTAATTAACTCACCTAGATAAATGAAGTGTGCATTGAGGTGTGCGTGTGTGTTGTGCTGGTTGAGTTTGTGTGCCAATATGTGATGTATTGTGAACTATGTTGGATTGATCTGTGAACTGAACTATGTTCTTGTGCTGAGATGTGGATTGGTGTTGTAGGATTTATGATCATGATGATGTTTTGAATTGTGAGTTGTTAAAGTGGAGAACTGTACTTGGGTGATAACATAGACTGCTTAAAGATGCCTGATAACTCACTTAGTAACTGAAATAAGGGGTGTGGTGTATGTGAACGTGTGTGGGCGTGGGTGTGCGTTTTTATGGTAAATGTGAGATGAATTGTGATGTGATGTTGAACTGTATGCTTGTTGGTTCTAAGGTTAAACTATATGTAAGGAGTTTCTGATGTTAAACTGCTTGTTTGGTGCATCTGATGTTGACTTGTATTTATGATGATGCCTGTTTATAAACTGTTGTGGATTAAGAATGTTGAACTGTGAACTGCACCTATGTAATCACTTAGACTGTTTTAGGGAATTAAAACTGGTTAGGTTGATCCTGATTCCATTGTTTGTGTTTCTTGAGGAGTTTGGCATCGCTTCTTTTGGATAGGTTCAGCGTATAGTTAAACCCAGTGGGTTCACTCAATTTTAATAGGAAATTGGTCCCCCCCGGTTTCTCTTTTCAGGTTTGCACGGTTAGAGTGAGTGAGTTAAAGTTCAGGAGCTTCATTGTGTGTCTAGTGTCGATGAGTTGTGGGCGTGGAGAAGATCATCAGAGGCTTTGACCAGGAGTTGACCATATTTTTTATTTATGTTGACTATTTTGGGGTCGGGTTGTTTTGTATCGATTGATTTGAACTTTGGGATTGTAAAGTTATCTTGGTTTGAATTGTATCTTTGTAATATGTTTTGGATTTTGAATAATGGAGGCGCTTCCGACTTACGCTTGTTTTAAGTTTTAATTCGATTTCAAAGTTGTTTCTCCTTTCTTTTTATTATTGTATCTTCAAGTGATACTCTTAACCGGTTCGACCATAGGTCAACCCGGGTCGATTCGGGATGGGTGTTACATGAACCCACTGGGCATAACTATGTGTTGTCCTAATCCAATGCAGCGGTTCCAAACTCCACACAAATCATCGATAGTGGAACCAAACTCGACCTTAACCAGATTTTAATATCCTAGAGCAGTCTAGGCGATCACATTGGTTCAGTTCATCAGTCACATCCACAATAGATAGCAACAACATTAACAAATTAATTCAGCATCCAACAATAGAGCATGGTTTACAGAACAGTTCATGATCACCAGCAATACACACACCAACACACATTCACACATTCAAATCACAATTATTAATCTATGTGAGTTATTAGGCGCCAAGGAGTTATCCACACCACCACCACCGGCCATCACATCAACCTGACGCATCCATTAAGGATCCTTCCACGAGGGAGAACAACATCTGACGCATCGACAATGGATCCTTCCACGAAGGAGAACGACAACCATCCTTGGTAACTCAACCAAGGGATTCACCCCAGTGAATCAGACTCAATGCAACCAGTATCTCGGGTAGGATAGTGTGGGCTTCTTCCGGTTCATACTTTCACATACAATTCACAATTCATACTATTTTATCACAACACATCCATCCACATCATCACATCAGTCATGATACCACATTTCACCATCCACTTCCATAGTTCCACAATCCGATCACGTCTCACAATCTATCAACACAACACACAATACGGTAATCGGCTAGCTCACCAGCCACCCCCTCCTGCAAGTACAGGGGTAGCCATGTCATGAGTCTAGGTACCACCTACCGTTCCTCTTTCTCATAACGACCCCACATTGGCAGGGCCATTCTCCTACAACCACAAACTAGCAGTTCACAATATCATAGCACTAGCATTTATATCCCCAATTCATCGAAACTCTCAATTCTATGCCAATTCATTAGTCATTTCATCTCATCCCAACCCCAACCACATCAATCATCAAGCAATCAATCAGAAACACAATCATAGAACAATTCACCGCTTTTATTGTCATCATTTTTGTGCAACACCTAGCTTTCGTCTAAGTCTGAATTATAACTCATCACGCTCTCCAAACTAGCTAACAACGCTAAGCCCTCACCTTAGCCTAAAATAAGACTCTGAATTGTGTCCTAGAACGTCAGCCTCGTCGTCCTAATTCCACCGGTCTTGACGGTTCGTCAAACGGAGCCATAATGAAGGATTTACGCCCGAATCTCTAATTTCCCAAATGATGTTCTGCCAAACAGCCCCTTAGTTAAAACTTCCAAACACACCCCAACTTTACAGCAAACACAGATTAGTTACTTAACTTTATTTATTGGTCGAACGACCACTGAAATTCCCAAAAACCTTCAGTTCGCCCCTATCCCTTCTCCGACGAGCTCACTAGCACCGACATAGGTCACCGCCGCCTCCAAGCTTCTTGGAAACTCCATTTTCCGTCACCGTCGAGTTCCCTCGTTCAAACCCTGAAGCTGACGTCGCCGCCTTCTCCTTTGATTTTGCGTGTTCCGTCTTCCTCTCTCTCTCTCCCTCGTTTTCTTGTGTTGTCCCCCTCGAACATCGTGCCCGACTATGCTCTCTCTCCCTCTCTCGATAACTGTGCTGCCTCCCTCTGCCTTTCCCTAAACAAACCCTCTTTTCTTGGTCGGACCATCCAATGGGCTAGAGCCCAAACAATCCCTCTCCTCTCTCTTCCTAACCGAGCGGGACGAAGCCTAGTTCCCTCTTCTTCTACCTGATTCGTTGCTGCTGCCACAATGGTCGAATGGGCCTGGAGCCCATTGGCTCCGCTTCCCTCTCCTTGCTGCTGCATTCCTGCCAACCCACACCCAGATGGGCTCTGACACATCTCCTCTCCCTTCACGCCTCTGCTGCCCAAGCACATATCCGGCTGAGCTCCTCCTCCCTCTCAAATAAATGAAATGTTAGCAACATGAGTGAAGGGCTTTAAGCCCAGTCCTTCCTCCTTGGTCGGATCAATTGATTCGGCCCACCGATTTAAAACTCGAACCCAATAATTAACTCGGAACTAATTTATTCTGCAAACGAAATAAATTATACTCGCAATTTAATTAATTAAATTCGACTTAAAATCCTCTAAATTTTAACGAACGAGGTTTAACCCAAAATTTTAAATGCTAACCAGTGACTCGGAACCGGGATGTTACACAAAGTGTCAATTGTTTTAATTTTCGGCCCTTTATTTTTCTGCTAGGTCTAGAATTCTCACCGAGAACTTCCATGTTCTCGGCAAGAAGTTGGTGTTTGAGTCAGTTTATTTTATCATCGAGTTTTCAAATTCATTTTCAAAGAAGTTCTCACCGAGAACTTCAACATTCTCATCAAGAACTTAAGGTCTGTCAGAAAATGTTTTCGAAACAAAAAATAGAGTCAAAATATTTTAAAAAATTCTCCTAACCTTCTTCGTTTCGACTTTCTTCTGTGTGGATCTAGGACACTTGTCCCGGTTTCCTTTTGATCTTTTTGTTGTTTTTGTTTTGTAGGACTTTTGTAGCTGTTTCACTCTACTCTGAATTCTCCATTCCATCCTCGACATCGACCATCACCTTCCAGGTTTTTCGTATATCTCTACTTTATTTCTAGTCCTGTGAGGACACAAAATGATCTAAGTGTGGGGTAGGATGCTCGAGAATTATGCATGATCTTGTTTGTTTTTCTGTGATTTTGTGGTGCATTCCAATTCCTCTAGCATAGAATTACTAGGTTCTTGACTTTTGATGTTAAGTTGGCTTCAATTTTTCACAATGACCCTTAGATTGCTTAGCTTTGAACCTGTAACTAACTTGCATGCATTGATGTTAAATAACCTAGTCAGAACAGAAATTAGAATCACGCTTGTAGTGTCACCTTGAAATGCATGAAAATGATCGAATCCGACTAGCAGCCAATTGTGAGCTTTTGATCCGTTGCACATAACTAGCAACTTTAATTCTTCTTAGTGACTTTCTCGTACTTTGAATGAGTTATAATTTCCATGAGACTTATTCGAGACCACACGATAACACGAGTACTATGAGGATAGAGGCACCTATAATCGCTACTTAAACCAGAAGCCATCCCAACATTAAATCCTCTAGGTGTAAACCCTTGTGCTTAGCCTTTCATCATACATCCCTTCATCCATTCATCATAAACCCTTGTAGTGTAGGATCGTTACAGTCCCATACAAAATCCTTTTGACTAGTTCCTCGTGTCGTCACAGTGGTGGAGATGTGGTCGAAATGCAAACTTATGACATAATTCGGTCAAAAAGTGATTGAGAGCATAAACATGTCCCTCAACACAAAGTGTGAGAGTTCCCCCATGTACTAAATATTTTCTGTGTGAGGAAGTCTGGTCGGTTAGATCAAATTCGTGTATTATTGGTGATTGCTCCTTGTTTGTATGCAGAGAATTAGTGAGACCAGGTTGTTCGGCTGATATGTATGCATGTTAGGTTAATTGTTCTAAGTGTAGCTGTTTAATATTCATTGTGAAGGCTTGTGATGAACTGCAGAATAGCGGTCAATCAAATAACTACCAAGCTGTGAAGCTAGGGTAGATCGTATTCCACGGGTCTCCTCTACTTCCTTACTCAAATGCGTTGGCAATTTAAATTCAAGGTCAAAAACACTTAGTGCGTGGTGTGGGTTCCACGACTTCTATACTAAAAGAACAAAGACAGGTTGAAATGAAATTAAAGTGAATTAACGATTGATTGATTGACTAAGACAGAAGACAGACAAGCTTAGATTTTGAATCCCCCTTAGATCACCAAGGCATAGGCAATCAACAGATCAGCAATTTTCAATTCTAGTTCATTCAGTTCTACGACACCACCATAACTCCTGACCCTTAGGTTTAAGACTGGCGAACGTTCGCTCTATCCGATCTAACTACCAAGATTAACTAGCCGCCCGGGTACGATCGCCTCTCGCAACGACTTAATTAACTGGTGCAATTACTAACGATTTATGAGTTACTCTTGCAATGGATTAACCCTAATCGGTTCCTACGAAAGGCACACTCAAATTATAAGGTTAACTGTTCAACTTGATGTTCTAAAGTAAGGCAAGCGTTCGCTTCTATCCTTAGCTTAACAAGAATCTAATCTAGGTGGCCAAACCAGACAAGAAACACAGAGAACAAAGAACAAGTCAAACATGAAGAAGAAACTGAATGAATTTCGAATCTAATCACCGCCGATCTGTGACCGCTTTAAAGCCCTGGATCACTTAGGGTTCATCTAATCTAAGCTCTTACGAGTTTAGCTACTCATATTCAATACAGAAGAATCAAAGACAGACAAATAATACATCTCAGGTAGGAAAGACAGAGAAGAACTGTAAAACCTAATTCCGACGACTCCTGGCAGCTTCAATCTGCTGGATTTTCAACTCCTAGCACTGGCTCTCCGAGATGGATGGATGGCGTCACGATCCGTTCCTGACTCCTTGAACTCTATCCACTCGTTCTCTCTATTTTCCGTCTTGGGATTTTTCGTCCCGTCTGTTGTGTGTAAAATCTGATCTCCCTTTATTAAGCCGCGTGTTTCAGTATTTATACCTAACCGGCGATTTCTGCTTTTCCACTGGGATTTTCGCCGAAAATCCAAGGATATTTTCGGCGAAAATATCTGTTCAAATGTCACTCGATCCCGTCTGTTTCTCCTGGCTTAGGCGAAAATTTCTTCTTGATCGGGACAGTGGATTTCTTCTTCCATTTTCGGCGAAAACCCAAGGGTATTTTCGCCAAAAATATATGTGTAAATGGGGCAGGAATTCTTTTGGGTTGAATGACTTTTCTGGTTGATGCGGGTGTGATTCCTCGGGGTTCCAGTGCCTTAGACACGTCCTTGGCTACCACATTTGATGGCGAACACCTGTCCTAACATGAAAATACTAGAAAACCATCAAAATAGACCCGAACGGGCCAAGGTAACACAAATGGCACGAGATAGGGCAATCGATTGAATATTTGTTACTCTACCCTATAAACCATGTCTTAAGCAAAGAAATATCGCTTAAATGAGGCTGATAATCACGTCAAATCTAGTGTCATCAAAATACCCCACACTTAAGCTTTTGCTTGTCCTCAAGCAAACTGAATAGAAACGCTCATGTTCATAGATGATAAGATCGATTAAATTGGAGCTCAGTCAAACAAAATGAATTATTAGACAGATAGATCCTAGAACAAGAAACCTAACATGCATACAGATCAGTCAAACTACCTGGTCTCACTAATAATCTGCACACGACAAGTAGCAGCAACCAATTATGCACGAATTTGACCTGACCGACCAGACTCCTCACATAGGATATATTTAGTATAATGGAAACTCTCACTCTCTGTGTTTAAGGACGTGAATCTAGCCTATGGTTTCCTACCGTCTAACCAGACACGGGTGGAATAATGAACGCTCGTCCTATGACACCCTCAAGCAACCTAGCACTTTTTATTTTTTCTTTACACACTTTTTCTGACTTTTCTTTTGACTTCGTTCTTCCATTTGTAGGGAGAAGAACGTTTTATTGAACTAAAACTTCGAAACCTTTTTGGCTTTTCTGATTTTTCTTCTTTTTCTATTTTCTTTCTTTTGTGCCGATTTTTCTTTTAGTTGCTAGAGGGGTTTACACGTCTGGACATAATAGCTAAGACCACCTGTTTAATGGCTATAGGCAGGTTACCACAAACTGACTTCCAGTAGGTCAATCTAGAACTACAACCACAGGGGATCAACGGGGAATGAAAGAATGGGAAATGGCTGTAATGTATATCAAACCGAAAGAACAGGCCAAGCTCAAGGGTCTACACCTAATGGATTTTATCGTTAGGTAGGCTATATGGCTTAGTAGCTGAATCTAGGTGTCCCTATCATTCTAGAACTCGTGTCATCGTGTGGTCTCGAGTAGGTCTCATGCAAATTCTAACTCATTCAAGCAAACAGAAAACCACTCAGAAAGAATTGAAATTGCAAGTTACGTGCAATGGATCAAAAGCTCACAGTTGGTTTGCTAGTCGGATTCGGTCATTTTCATGCAATCAAGGCTACAAACTACAAGTGTGATTTTAAAAATTCTGTTCTGACCAGGCAATTTAGCATCAAAGCATACAAGTTGGTTCTCAAGTTCTAAGTTAAGCAGTCTAAGCATCATTATGAAAGTTTGAACAACAACTTAACATCAAGAATCAAGAACTGAGCCATTCTAATGCTAGAGAGACTGAAATGGAATCACGAGGCACACAAATATATAGGAAATCAAGATCATGCATGGTTCTCTAACATCCTACCCCACACTTAGACTGTTCTGTGTCCTCACAGGACCAAACTAAAGGAGAGAGATACGAGGAACCTGAAAGGTAAAGGGCGGTGTAGTGGTAGTGTACGAAGAGTCTGTGGTGGCGCTGAGTAGCTACTCAAAATCCTACAAAACACAAACAAAAAAAGATCAAAAGGATACCGGGACAAGTGCCCCGGATCCACACAGAATAAAAGTGGATCAAGATCCGAAAAGAAGAAAGAAAATAAATGGAAAGGATAGAAACGACCTGATCACTGTTCTGAGGGTGGGGGTGGAGGCGGGGTCTGGAAGGTGAAATGTCCAGCCGCTGCTCCAGCTGTTGTCGCCATGCGATATCATCCCTGTGTCTGGCGGACTGGTCGGCCATGAATTGCTGAAGAATGGTCCATCGCTCATTTTGGGTCTCTTCATGTGCTACTCGGTCCTTCTGCCATTGAAGCGAACCAGCCGAGTAGTCTAGCTGCCACTTCTCAATACGCGCCAGCTTCTCATTCATCTCAGCGGTGATTAGCGCTCGCGACGGCGGGCATTCAACTAGCTGGGGAATGCGGTGAGGGAGCGATTTGCAATGCTCAAAATTCAAAGAAAGGTCGATGCCCCGTGCTATGGCGAGGTCAGAACCTATGTGCTCAATCGGGACACGAGGAATATCGGGGCCCCATTTGTCACCGAGCTGGAGATTGTCTATCAGAATTGAAATGAAAGGTCCCCCTGGAAGCTCAGAAGGAAGCTTCTTGGTGGTAGTGCGCTTGTGAAAGAATCGTGCAAGCCACCATCAGGGATGCAGGTTGGCAACCTCCTCTAAAGCACGGAATAATACGAGCTCCTCCAAAGAAACATGGTGACGGCTCGTCTTGCTGTAATAACACAGAGATTACACCCAAACATAATGCAAGAATTTAAGAATAGGGTGAAAGATGTCACCGACCGTGGGGTTGACGATAGGTGAGATCTCATCTGCGCAGGAGGCCCATCTCCACACGTCTGGGTAAGGAGCACTCGTGATGGAGTATGTGTCCTTGAAGCCAGCAGATGTTGTATTGAGGTTGACGTGCGGATCCAGCAGGTGGCCGAACTCGAGAATGGACTTCTCGTGGAGAATACCACCGAGGCGGAAGGATACGAATTTCTGCTCACGTATGGGCTTCGGGGTGAGGCGCCGGAATGAACTCCAGAACTCTTGAAGAGCGACAAGCGGGTATGGGGAACCATGAGCGGTCAGCACTCGTAAACCGGCTTTATGAAGGGTGGTGTCGATGGTGGAGTGCCAAGCCGGATTGTGCGCCTTGAGACTGTCTAGAGAAAGAACTGCCACCTTAGCCGGAGGAATGTCTTTGATCTTCTGAAAGACCTCTAGCTGGTGCGGCTCCAGGGCTGCGATGAAAGGATGTAGGGCCCCATTGGCAGGTGCAGGAATAGATGAGATAGGAGTCACAGGGGTTGGTTCATCCTCGGGGATGATGGCCACAGCCGACGATGTCTGTGCAGCCGGTGCGGGTGGTCGGGAGGATGGAGCCCAGTTTTGTCGAGCCGAGGAACGCTGTGCTCTATCCGCACTGGTGGTCTTAAAACATTTGGGAGCCCTATAAAACACAACTCAGGAAAGACCACCATCAGAAGACAAGAATCCTACCCCACACTTAGGTTGACAAGTGGGGGCAAGCAAATAAAATCGAGAGATCACCGAATCGAGATATAGAAGCAAAGAACTGTCAATCAATTAGCAAGCATGAGGAATGGAATGATTCATTAACACGATCGCACAGACAACAGGTCACGAGCCTTAAAAGGTCACAAAGAAATGCCAGAACCTAGCCAATTGACACCGACATAGAAATCATGAAAATTGAGGGAGAACCAAAAAGTCAACCATGCCGAAAACCGAAAGTCAAAAAAAGCCAAAAGATTCACAATCAAGGGCTGAACAACTAACCGTGAAGATATGACTCGAGAAAACGATTGGAAATCCGGGAAACGACGAAAAGAGCTTGAAAACTAGATCGGGAGGAACCGGAGTTGTGGAGCTCTGATTCTAGGGTTTGAACCGCGGGCTAGGCAAGGGAGAAGGGCGGCCAAGGAGGC
Organism: Linum lewisii; assembly: GCA_034768395.1. Taxonomy (NCBI): domain Eukaryota; kingdom Viridiplantae; phylum Streptophyta; class Magnoliopsida; order Malpighiales; family Linaceae; genus Linum; species Linum lewisii. Next base: position 28,049,415 of record CM068304.1, read on the forward strand.
GGCGGCGGCGGCCGATCGGCGAACAAGGAGGCGGCGGCGGTTGGACGGCGATTGGCGAACAGAGAGAAAGTTTCTTTGGTGGTGCGTGAAATTTTGGATGGGGGGGGCGAAAATCAGTTCTCGAAATCGGTATAAATAGTCGGCTCAAAACACCAGATTTTCGGCGAAAATAATTGAAAAATTTCGGTCAAAATTTCTAGTAAAATTAAAATCCGGTTCGGCAAAAAGAAGAGGGTTTTTGGTGAGAAGGCAAGGTGGCGAGAAACAGGAGGAACAGGCTGAATTAAAACAAGAATTTTTGGCGAAAATTTGGTTATATTTTCGGCGAAAATTCACTTGAAAATGGTCGGCTGTGTTTTTTTTTTAAACACAGAAAGAGATTTTTTAAACAAAATGACTCGAAACGAAAACAACTGACTCCAGCCGTGGGTTGCCTCCTACGAAGCGCTATTGTTTAACGTCCGTGAGCCAGACGATACCTGGATTTATGTCATGATTCCAAAGCAAAGTAGTGCACGTCGATGGAAGAGACAGCTAGTCCTTGCAGATACTTCTTAAGCCTATGCTCGGTGACCATAAACGGCTTTTGATCATGCAATTTGATTAGGACACTGCCTAAAGATGCCTGTCGCACCACGGTAGAAGGGCCGGACCAACGGGACTTCAGTTTACCCGGGAAGAGCTTCAATCGAGAGTTATATAAGAGGACTTCATCTCCGGGGTAGAACTGCTTGATCGTCTTCAATTGAGAGTCATGAATTTTCTTTGTGCGCTCTTTGTATAACTTCGTGCTCTCATAGGCGTGGAGTCGGTGCTCCTCAAGCTCAGCGATCTGGTCGTGATGCATATTACCTGCTACTGCATAGCTCATGTTCAACTCTTTGTTAGCCCAGAATGCCTTGTGCTCAAGCTCAATTGGAAAATGACATGCCTTGCCATAGACCAGCTGATACGGAGAGGTACCGATGGGAGTCTTGTAGGCAGTTCGATAAGCCCATAAGGCATCATTGAGCTTAGATGACCAGTCCTTGCGGGACCAGCCAACTGTCCTATCAAGAATCCGCTTGAGCTCACGGTTCGTCACTTCCGCTTGACCATTCGCTTGAGGATGATAAGCTGTGGACATACGGTGGGTGACGCCAAAGCGCTTGCACACCCGGTCAAATTTTCCATGGAAGTGGGTACCCCTATCACTTATGATGAAGCGCGGTGAACCAAAACGCGTGAAAAGACGGGTAAGGAACCGACCCACCACTCTTGAATCATTAGTGGGTAGAGCTTCCGCTTCGGCCCACTTAGAAACATAATCAACGGCTACAAGAATGTACTTGTTTCCGTTGGAGGGTGTGAACGGACCCATAAAATCAATTCCCCAAACATCAAAAATTTCAACAGTTAAAGAAACAATTTGGGGCATCTCATTACGGTTAGAGATGTTACCTGATCGCTGGCACGCATCACAACGTCGAACAAAAGCATCACAATCACTAAAGATTGAAGGCCAATAAAAACCTGTTTCGAGTACCTTTCTAGCAGTGCGGTTGCCTCCGAAGTGTCCTCCAAACTGTCCTTCATGGCATTTACGCATAATGTCAGCTGCTTCGATGTAAGAGACACATCTCCGGATCATTCCGTCAATACTGATGCGGTATAAGAAGGGCTCATCCCAGAAGTATGACTTGGCTTCTTTAAAAAGCTTCTTGCGTGCATTGAAATCCAGCTCAGGAGGTACAATGCCGTGAGAGAGGTAATTAGCCAAAGTTGCATACCATGGTTCTTCCGAGTCGGTTGCATTACTCAGATCTTGAGCGTAAGGGATTGCCCAGGGCTCGATAGCTATGCTGTTAACCTGTTCTTACGTTTCAACACGCAACAACTCGTCAGGTAAAGAATCATTGATAGGGGTAGTAGACTTACCTGTTTGTGATTCTTCCAGTCGGGAGAGATGATCCGCCGCTAAGTTCTCTGCTCCTTTCTTATCTTTAATTTCTATTTCAAACTCTTGGAGGAGAAGGATCCAGCGGATGAGACGGGGCTTTGAGTCTGCTTGGCTAATAGATGGTGCAGGGCAGCATGATCTGTGTAGACAATGGTATGTGAAAGAACCAGGTACTGTCTGAACTTGTCAAAGGAGAAAACGATGGCCAGAAGTTCTTTCTCCGTGGTAGTGTAGTTTCTCTGAGCATCATTGAGTGTCTTGCTAGCAAAGTAGATAGGATGGAATCTCTTCTCCTTTCTCTGACCAAGAACCGCGCCAACGGCGAAGTCACTAGCATCGCACATAATCTCGAATGGAAGATTCCAATCTGGTGCTGTAAGAATCGGTGCGGTGGTGAGTTGAGTCTTCAAAGTCTCAAAGGCTTCAAGACAAGCTTTATCAAATACGAAAGGAACATCTTTCTCAAGAAGCTTTGTCATTGGAAGAGTGATCTTGGAGAAGTCTCTGATGAATCTTTGGTAGAATCCAGCATGACCGAGGAAACTTCGCACTGTCTTAACTGAGGTTGGCGGTGGTAAGCTAGCGATGGTCTCAAGCTTGGCGCGATCAACTTCTATACCGGTCTTAGAGATCCTATGGCCCAGAACAATACCTTCGGTAACCATAAAGTGACATTTCTCCCAACTAAGAGCTAGGTTGGTTTCCTCACAACGAGCTAGTACCTTGTCCAGATTAGCCAGGCACTTTGAAAATGAATCTCCATAGACGGAGAAGTTGTCCATGAAAACCTCCACCACATTCTCTACCAAATCTCCAAATATCGCAAGCATGCATCTTTGAAAGGTAGCGGGAGCATTACATAAACCAAAAGGAATACAACGATAAGCAAACGTACCAAACGGGCAGGTGAAAGTCGTCTTCTCTTGATCATCAAGCTCGATGGGAATCTAGAAGTAACCGGACATCCCATCTAAGAAACACTAGTATTCATGACCAGCCAGTCGTTCAAGCATCTGATCAATGAACGGCAGTGGAAAGTGATCCTTCTTTGTGGCATCATTCAGCCGTCGATAATCGATACAGACTCTCCATCCGGTAACCGTGTGAGTCGGGATTAGTTCACCCTTCGGATTAGGGATGAAGGTGATTCCTCCTTTCTTTGGAACGACTTGAGTCGGACTAACCCAAGGACTGTCGGCAATAGGATAGATGATACCGGCATCTAGAAGCTTGAGTACTTCATTCTTTACAACTTCCTGCATCAGAGGGTTAAGTCGGCGTTGTGGTTGTCTGACTGGTTTGAATTCTTCATCAACGACTATCCAATGTTTGCAGAAGGTTTCAGAGATGCCTCTGATGTCTGCTAACTGCTAGGCAATAGCTCTGACATGCTTCTTGAGTAGCCTGATTAGTTGCTCTTTCTGCTCGGGAGATAGATTCGAATTGATGATGACTGGTAACTGGCAGTCCTTCCCCAGAAATGCGTACTCTAGGTGGTCAGGCAGCTCTTTCAAAGTGAGTTCTAGCGGATTCTCGTATGAGGTAGTAATCCGACTCACTGCTGGCTCGATGTGTGTAGGCGCACTGAGGGGTGTGAATGTCGCCTTCTGCTCGTCTAACTCATCCTACGATAGGCGCTGCTCTGGATCTTCTAATGCATTGTCAATCCCTGAAATCAAACACAACTCTAGCGGATCACTAGATAAGGCATTAGTAACGAAGTTGGCCGAGGCCAACTCTAAGGGATCAACAATATAACAATTATCATCTTGAACGACAGAGTATCTCATGCTATCTTTAATGCGGAATGCAACGCTCTCCTGTCCTACACTCAAAGTTAACAGGCCTTGTTTGCAATTAATATTTGCACCAGCAGTTGCTAAGAAAGGTCGACCTAAGATAAGTGTTCCGTCTGACTCGCGAGTATCTAGAACAACAAAATCTGCAATTATAGTAAACGGACCACAACAGACAGCTACATCTTCTATTATTCCCCTAGGTAGTTTAACAGACCTATCGGCTAACACTAGATGCAGAGTAATAGGTTTTAACTACCCTAGGTTCAGCCTCTCATAAAGATAAACAGGCATGACATTAATAGAAGCACCAGAATCAGCCAGACTGCGATCAATTTTAATGCCATTGATAATGCACGGTAATGTGAAAGAACTGGGATCAGAACACTTAGCTGGGGGTGGTGGCGGCTGTCTTATGGGAGATGGCACACCGAGAATAGAAGCGCATTCATTAGTAAGCGTGACAGAGTATGCCTCTCCGTTCTTCACTTTTTTCACTAGGTCTTTAAAGAACTTCCCCAGTGGTGGTATAATCTCTACAGCTTTTGTCACTGGTATCTTGATCTCTGCAGTCTTAAGAACATTGTACCGCTTCTTATATTGAGTGTCATGATCCTTGGCTCTGCTCATTGCAGCCTTTGGGAAAGGGATCCGAGGTACATATGGCGCCAAGACAGGCTCAGGAGCTGTCTTGGGAGGAGGAGGGGGAGGAGCAGATGCTTCTTCTTCCTCTTCTGTGATATCCTTAATTTCTGGCATATCCATGGCAGCACTGGTATCTGGTATTACTTCAGGTTCTGGAGCCTTTGGATCAGTTGTTTGCTTGCCGCTCCTGGTGGTAATAGCTTGAGCGTGTTCGCTCTTTGCACTGGAGTCTGCTTGAAATGTTGCCGGATTAAGGATGGGATTGCTGGTAAAGAGTTTAGTCATATTGCTTATAGCATCCTCTATCCTCTGGCTTTGAGGTCTATGTCATTGATTAAGTGCAGCTTGAGCTTTTAATTGAATGTCGTGGTCGTCAAGTCTGCTCATAATCTGATCAAACTTCTTCTCACAGTCTATGTCTCTATTGTAGTAGGGCTTTGCTTGAAACTGGTGTTGTCCTCCGATGAATCTCGGAGGTCTATAATAAGGATCTACTAACCGGTTACTCAGGTTCCGTGGCACGTAGTTTCTATAACCGGCATAGCCTTTCTGATAGTTAGCGAAGCCCTGATCAATGAAGTTTATCTCTTCTGTAGACCAGACTTCTGTTGTGTCGAAGTTGAGGCAGCTTCCACCGTTATGAGCACAGGATCCACACCATCCACAGTCAACCGGAAAGATGGTGGCTGACGGGGGATCGAGAGGAATACCAACTGCTTGTAGATGTTTCTGAACCTCTGTTTTGATTTGCTCTGCCACACTCATCTGACTCTGACTCTTGGTTCCTTCTCTTTGCCTCTCCCAGTTTCTAGATTTTGAAGCACAGCTAGCGAAATGCAGAAGAGCATCCTGAGGAGTAAGGGCGGTGCAATCTCCGCCAGCTAGGGAGTTGACCCAATTTGCGGATTCTTTGCGCATACCACGAGCAAAGAATTCAGCCAGCTGTCTTTGTTCATACCCATGGTGAGGACAGTTGAAGAGAAGAGATTGGAATTCATTCCAAGTGTCATACAGGCTCGCATCTTCTCTCTGAGTAAATCTGGAGATGCGGTCTTTATAAGCAGTTGTCCTAGCGGGAGGAAAGTATTCCTTAACAAAATCTTGAGCTAATGCCTCCCAGTTAGTGTAATGACCTGGTGGTTTGCTTCCAAGCCAATGCTTAGCTGCACCTCGGAGAGAGAACGGAAAAGCCCGGAGATATAAAGTGTTCTTGTTGAGGTTCCCAAACTTGAAGGTGTCACAGACAGCCAGAAAGTCATCTATATGTGTGCAGGGGTTATCATCTGGTCTTCCTTCGAATTGTATGTCCCTAGAGATTAGTTCTAGTAGAGGAATCTTAATCTCATAGTCAGGATCATCGTCAGTAGAAAGCACGATGATGGAAGATCAAAAGTCGGATGCACGCGGCTTACTGTAGTCCGCAATACTCTTAGGAGCAGCCATTACGGTAAAGGAAGATGGAACGGAAGTGATCCGTTTCTGTACCTGCTATGATCTGCAAGAGACAAAAACAAACACAACCAGTGTAAAATCGAAGTGTGATGGAAATGAAATATGGAAAGGTAGAAGAATAAAAATGCCAACTCTTCTTTCAACGAAATAGAAGAGTCCCCCGCAACGGCGCCAATTTGATGAATTGCAGAATAGCGGTCAATTCAAATAACTACCAAGCTGTGAAGCTAGGGTAGATCGTATTCCACGGGTCTCCTCTACTTCCTTACTCAAATGCGTTGGCAATTTAAATTCAAGGGTAAAAACACTTAGTGGGTGGTGTGGGTTCCACGACTTCTATACTAAAAGAACAAAGACAAGTTGAAATGAAATTAAAGCGAATTAACGATTGATTGATTGACTAAGACAGAAGACAGACAAGCTTAGATTTCGAATCCCCCTTAGATCACCAAGGCATAGGCAATCAACAGATCAGCAATTTTCAATTCTAGTTCATTCAGTTCTACGACACCACCATAACTCCTGACCATTAGGTTTAAGACTGGCGAACGTTCGCTCTATCCGATCTAACTACCAAGATTAACTAGCCGCCCGGGTACGGTCGCCTCTCGCAACGACTTAATCACTACAAAAAATCTGCTATTTAGCGTCAGTCACCGACGTCGTTTAGCGTCGGCTGCTGACCGACGCTAAAGGATTTAGCGTCGCTTGGCAAAAGCGACGCCAATTCTTTCGACGCTAAATTTTAGCGTCGGTCGCTTGCTGACCGACGCTAAATTCGTTTAACGAACGACGCTAAATCCTTGACCGAACCGGTCGCTGACCAACCCAATTTTTTTTGTTTCTGTTTTTTTATTTGTTTTCAATATTCATTTTCTATTTTGTCACTCCATTTTCTATTAATGTCCAATCAGTCACTCCATTTTCCAGTTATACAATTTGGTCATTTATATTTATTAGGTCACCCTTTTGGTCACTTCTTGTCCAATCAGTCAATACTTGACCGATCAACGTGATGGTGGCGGCGGCGGTTGAGAGGTTGGGGGGTTGTCGGCGGGCGGAGGGTTTCGTCGGCGGAGTGGAGCTTCGGTGGGCGGAGGGTTTCGTTGGCGGAGGAAGGAGGCCGCTGGAGTGGAGCTTCGGCGGGCGGAGGGCGTCGGCGGAGGAAGGAGGCCGCTGGAGAGGAAGAGGAGGAAGAAGAAGAAAAAGAAGAAGATTGGATCTAGAGAGGAAGAAGAAGAAGGAGGAGAAGCTTGGAATTGGAGAGGAAGAGGAAGAAGAAGGAGAAGAATGGATCTGGAGAAGAGAAAGAAGAAGAACAATGGATCTGGATTTTGGAGAGGAGGAAGAAGAAGAAGAAGAAGATTTGAGCTAGAGAAGAGTAAGAAGAAGAAAGAGGAAGAAGAAGAAGATGCAATTAGGGTTAGGGTCGGCTGAGAGGTTTAAATATATACGTGTTTTAGCGTCGGTCGCTGGCCGACGCTAAAACATGTCGATAACCGACGCTAAACCTGTTCGGCTCCGTTTCTGACCGAAAACCAAATTTAGCGTCGGTTTTTGGTCAGTTTTCGCGTCGGTCGCTTGTCAACCGACGCTAAACCCTTGGTCAAACGCGAGTCAAGGGTTTAGCGTCAGTTTTTAATCGACCGACGCTAAACTCTTCCCTGGTGACCGACGCTAAATAGCAGATTTTTTGTAGTGAATTAACTGGTGCGATTACTAACAATTTATGAGTTACTCTTGCAGTGGATTAACCCTAATCGGTTCCTACGAAAGGCACACTCCAATTATAAGGTTAACTGTTCAACTTGATGTTCTAAAGTAAGGCGAGCGTTCGCTTTATCCTTAGCTTAACAAGAATCTAATCTAGGTGGCCAAACCAGACAAGAAACACAGAGAACAAAGAACAAGTCAAACATGAAGAAGAAACTGAATGAATTTCGAATCTAATCACCGCCGATCCGTGACCGCTTTAAAGCCCTAGGTCACTTAGGGTTCATCTAATCTAAGCTCTTACGAGTTTAGCTACTCATATTCAATACAGAAGAATCAAAGACAGACAAAGAATACATCTCAGGTAGGAAAGACAGAGAAGAACTGTAAAACCTAATTTCGACGACTCCTGGCAGCTTCAGTCTGCTGGATTTTAAACTCCTAGCACTGGCTCTCCGAGATGGATGGATGGCGTCACGATCCGTTCCTGGCTCCTTGAACTCTATCCACTCGTTCTCTCTATTTCTCCGTCTTGGGATTTTTCGTCCCGTCTGTTGTGTGTAAAATCTGATCTCCCTTTATTAAGCCGTGCGTTTCAGTATTTATACCTAACCGGCGATTTCTGCTTTTCCACTGGGATTTTCGCCAAAAATCCAAGGATTTTTTCGACGAAAATATCTATTCAAATGTCACTCGATCCCGTCTGTTTCTCCTGGTTGATTTGGCTTAGGGTTTTCGACCGAAAATCCCAATACTTTTCGGCAAAAATTTCTTCTTGATCGGGACAGTGGATTTCTTCTTCCATTTTCGGCGAAAACCCAAGGGTATTTTCGCCAAAAATATATGTGTAAATGGGGCAGGAATTCTTTTGGGTTGAATGACTTTTCTGGTTGATGCGGGTGTGATTCCTCGGGGTTCCAGTGCCTTAGACACGTTTTTGGCTACCACATTTGATGGCGAACACCTGTGCTAACATGAAAATACTAGAAAACCATCAAAATAGACCCGAACGGGCCAAGGTAACACAAATGGCACGAGATAGGGCAATCGATTGAATATTCGTTACTCTACCCTATAAACGATGTCTTAAGCAAAGAAATGTCGCTTAAATGAGGCTGATAATCACGTCAAATCTAGTGTCATCATCTTGAATCTCAATTTAATCAATCTTGTCATTTGTGAACCCGAGTGTGTTCTATTTTAGTTTGCTTGAGGACAAGCAAAAGCTTAAGTGTGGGGTATTTTCATGACACTAGATTTATCGTGATTATCAGCCCTAATTAAGCGACATTTCATTGCTTGTAACATGGTTTTAGGGGTAGTTTAGTGTGTTTTTACTCATTAACACTATTTCATATCAATTTGGCTACTTTGGCCCGTTTCGGGTCTATTTGATGAGTTTTCTAGTCTCTCGTTGAGTACACAGGTTTTTGCCGTCAAGTATGTAGCCTCGGACATGTTTAGTAAGCAATGGAACCTCGTAGAATGACCTGGAATCAAGTGGAGGAATCAAACCGATCACAGAAAAAGGACAAACTGCCCAGCAAGCAAGTTCTCGCCGAGAATGTTAAACTTCTCTGCGAGAATGTACTCACAAACAAATTGAAGTCCGCGTCGCCAATTTCAAAAGTGTCCTCGAAGATGTTCTCGGTTAGAACATTCAAAGTTCTCACCAAGAACTTATGAAGAAATGAATGCAATTCTCGTCGAGTTTCAGAATGAGTTTTACACAATAGTTATCGGCGAGAACTTAAGGATTCTCACCGAGAATATCCCTCTTTTCCGGCTGAGAATTGGAAAATCCTATATAAGCAGCAGCGGCGCAACTTTAGTGACAAACAGCATTCAGAAAATACACTTTTCATAATATGAAATTCCATACTTCAGAGCTGATAGAGAGAGTTTAGAGAGCATCTTGGAGTTCCCAGAGAGATCCTGACACTGTCTTTCAACCTCGGAGTGCTCGGAGCTAGGAGTGAGGATTTTTCGAGTTTGAAGCTTCACCGGAGTCGTCAGAATTAGGTTTTACAGTTCTTCTATGTTCTTCCTTTGTATGATGAACTCCTTTGTTGTCTTCGATTCTCTAATTTCAAACATGAGTAGCTAAACTTGTTTAAGCTTAGATTAGATGAACCCTAAGTGACCCGGGGCTTTAAAGCGGTCATGGATCGGCCAAAATTAGATTTTAATTTAGACAGTTTCTCTTGCATGGTTGATTTGTTCTTCATGTTGTGTTTCTTTTCTAGCTTGATCACCTAGATTAGATTCTTGTTAAAATAAGGATAGTTGGCGAACGTACGCCTTGTTTTAGAACATCAAATCAATCAATTAACCTATTCAATGGAGTGTGCCTTTCGTAGGAACCATTTAGGGTTAATCCGCTTCTAGAGTAACTCACTAAAATCAATTAGGTGCACCACTTAGTTATCCGTTGCAGAAGTGAACGCACGGACGGTTAATTAATCTTGGTAGTTAGATACGATAGAGCGAATGTTCGCAGAACTTAGACCTAAGGGTACGGAGTTATGGTCGTGTATGAGAACTGAATGAATTAGGATCGAAATTCGTCGGTTTTGTGATCGCCAATGTTCTGGTAATCTTAGGGGGATTCGAGTCTAAGCTTTGTCTGTCAAATCGTTAAGTCAACCTCAATCAATCAATCTGTCTTTTTATTCCATTTCAATTTCCTTGCATATTAGTTTAGAAGTTGTGGAACTCACACCACGCTCAACTTGTTTAAACCTGAGTAATTTGCCAGTTCTTTGAGTAAACGATTAGAAGAAAACCCATGGAATACGATCTATCTTGCTTTTAGCTTGGTAGTATTTGATACCCTGTTTTGCACGTTATCAGTATGTTTGTGTTATATGTGCGAATTTCACCTTCATGAATCCTAATATCTCAAAGGGACAGAAATGCATTTTTGCACTCAGTGCGAAAGGACAAACAAACATTTTTTTGAGAACCACCAACTTGGAACATGTGACCTCCACCTCTAGAGTATTTTGCGGGCTGATTTAAAATATCATGTTCATACTACTTTGACCCCATATTCTTAAGTATCTAAACCATGTTACGTAATACTTTAAGTTATCAATCGTAATATCATATTTGTATTGATTTGTCCTCTTATTCGTAGATATATAACCCATGTTACGTAATACTGTAAGTAATCATTCATAATACATTTGTAATCTAACATTTCTAATGGATTCGTAAAATAATTCAATTCCCACCAACCAGCATTAAATGACCTATTTACCCCAACCACCCCCACACCCCCAATATATAATGAAAATTCTCTCTCTTAAATCACCATATCCCGATCTGATTCTCTATATTCCCAGATCTGAAAATACAATTCCCCTTATCCCATACTGTAGTTGCAATCTCCCGCTCACGTGTACGCAGTTAACCGACCGACGATGACTTCTCCGTATCGCTTCTTTCTCACATGCAAAAAACCCATAGTTGAAAGGTGAAAAATGTTCGTATGGTGCGTGGAGATGGACAGGAGTGAGAATGAGGAAGTGTCGAGAATGTACAGTCTTCCCCATGCAATTTTGGTCGCTAGAAGAGCACAGCAGCAGGATGAAGTAACTATTTCAAACACAATCGGAGTGAGTCTGGAACAACAGGTCAGACACTTTGTTGTTATCTTTAATTTACTATGAGTAGTCTACGTTTTTTGATTTGTGCATATTAGGTTACAAAAAAATGAAGAAAAGCATAGATACATACAACATTTATATAAATGCCCTTGTTCGTAATACTTTGAGACTCAATTCGTAATATTATAAGTTCTCTTTTGTAATTATATGGATCTGTATTCGTAATATTATAACTTCCTCTTTGTAACACTACGCCTTGATATGATCCACCAGTGTTGCCCTGATGCCAACCGGTACTCCTACACCCCACCGGGGTCACCTATCCGAGGCAGGACCCTAGGACCTCACAAGAAGCGTGTAGATCCAAGGGCAGGCCATCTTCAAGCCCTAAAACCAAGGTATGACATGAAATATCGACTAAGGCCTTCCCTTGCAGGTAGAAAGACTCCAAGAGATGTAATGCTACTCCAGGCCATGCTGCTGGCCGAGGATATAAGCCCTAGCACTGAAGACAAGCCTCAGTCTGCCCCTAGCCTGACCTCCAACAGCCATGAAGAAGTTGGCCCCTTGAGTGACCCTCTGGAAGCATTTTTGGAGTACAGGAGGAGAAGAGCTCAAGAGTACCTAGCCGGAAAAGGAGGGCATCCAAGGACTGACCCCGAGCCGAGCCCTGAGAAGAATTGGAGTCCTTGGCTTCGAGGCACGACACCTGAGCCGACCCCAGCTCCTGAGAGCTGTATCTGGAGCTACTTGAGGACCTGCCCGAAGCTTAAAGAGGAAGCCCCGAGCGGAAATGAAGAAACCCCAAGGAAGGTCCAGCCCCGAGCCCCTGGACCAGCCCGAAGCACTAGGCCCCGTGACCGCCACCCGTATCAGGCCCGGCGCCCAACCGGGCAAGCCCACCGGGTCGCCACCATAGCCCAACCGGCCCGAGCAGCCGACCACGGACGGATTAGGGTTTTTGACCTATTTAGGTCTTTTATTCAACTTTAAAGACTCCATTTATTATTTTATGTTTCATTCCCTTTTAGTTCAAGTTGTTTAGGAGTTTTAGAATTCTAATTAGGATTAGGATTCTTTATTTTATTCTTATTTTGGTAGTAGTCATTAGGGAGGAGAGCTTGTTCCCTCACCTATATAAGGAGGCTGTCGGCCACCCTTGTAAACCAACCCCCCTTTAAATCAATATACAATTTTCAGAACACGTGTTCTTTTCCCTTCAAGCCTTTAATCGTTGTTGCATTGCTTAAGGTCGGCTTATCATCAAGAGCACACATCTCTTGAAGTGGCGCCCTCGACTTGATACTTCTGGTTCCTAGCTCATTTATAGCTAGAGGGTCAAAGTCCTCTTCCATCCCAATTTCGATGGTTTTTTCTTGTTGCTGTGACGATCAGCTTGTGGTGGTTCAGGTCGTCTACCCACGATTGCGGCGGTTCACATCATTATTCGTACATGCAATGAGAATTAATGAGCTGGTAGGAGAAGTAGCAAGTCTTCAATCAAGGGTAGAAGACCTGGAAGGTCAGGTTAGAAACATAGTGGTTGAATTAGATCTTGACTTAAGTTAGGAGTTCTTCGTATTGATGTTTATGTTTGAACTGTAGCCGGACTTTATAAGGGATTTTTTTCTCCATGATATTGTGTAAGGGATGTTTGTGTTTTCACCATGATATGTGTGTGTTACGAATCACATGTCATAACATTACGTGTGTCACCCCTCATCAAATACATATGTAATACTTATATCAATAATTCATACTTCATATACATAAAACATACAAAAGTGAATACCCTTCACTCTGATGCGTATGACGGATGTTACATATCACCATGAAGACTACTACGAATCGCTAGGGAACCCTCACAAAAAATAACCTCTGTCCGCAACCAAAAAAAAAAACAAATGCATTTTTCACCTACTCCTAAGTTTGTTCAATCCTTCGTAGGCTTTCTCCGACACATCACCAGCAATCTGGTTATCAGCAGACATTAACATAGTGAGACAGATCTGAATCCTCCTCAGTTCTACTTGTTTTGGTTACATCCAAGACTTCATGACATCCGTCACCAATCACTCCCAATTTTCCATTAAGCTCAAAGCAAAAACTCCACAATAAGAGCTATCTGACTGTCTGATGCCATGATGGTTCACCGAATGAAATGTCTCTATTATCTCAGGTGATAATTTAGTTCGAAACATTGGGATAACATTCTTTTCCAACTCTTTGACGTTCCCTGCAACTCTCATAATTGTCTCGGGGAGTATTTATCAAGAGTGATGTGATCCTCCACAGCTTCCCAAGTTCCAACCGTTACTCCTACACCCCACCAGGGTCACCTACTAAGAGCAGAACCCTAGGGCTAAGGAGAGCTCACAACTGGGCCCTCCAACGATTCATGAGGCCTAGGTATGTGACTATATTCAGACACAGGCCACCCCCAGTAGCTAGGAAAACCAAAATGAAGGTCAGGCCACGCCAGGCCATGATACTGGCCAAAGACCCAAGTCCAGGCCCCGAGCCAAGCCTAGGGCTGAACCGAGCGCCGAGCCTAGGGCCTCAACTAGGCCCTGAACTAATCCCCATAAGCCCTGATGACAAGGACGATCCCTGGGACCCTATGGAAGCATTCCTGGAGCATCATCGGAGAGAAAAAGAAGGAAGGCCTGACTGGAAAAGGCTGGCACCCGAACACAGGCCCTACCACAAGCCCCGGACCAGACCTAGCACCAGAACTAGGCCCCAGACCAGATGCCACGCGCCTCAGGACAGAGCCAGCACTTGAAGAACCCCTAAGAGCATTCCTAAAGACTTGGCTAAAGTAGAAAGCCGAAGGATTGGCCAGTATCGAAGAAAGCCTGATGTTGAGCCAGCCCCGGGCGCGGGACCCAGCGTCGGGCACCGTAACGGAGTGATCTGGGCCGAGCCAATAAATGGCTTAGGCCTTTGGGGAATTTCCAAAGGCCCTTGACATCATAAAGCCCCAAGAACACCCTCCAACAAATGGCGTTGCATTTTGAGAAGAATTGAAGCCCGAGCCACTTGAGGGAAAGCTGATACATGATCTGGGCCCCTGCGTGCACGCTAATCGTGCTCAGGATTCCTATCCGGACCAGGAATCCATGATGCAACGGACAAGGGCGTGGTACACAATCCATTTAGGACTGGGACATGAGAGGAAGGCCTAATCCGAGTCAGAATCTCTGCCAAGCCCATCAAGACTTGTCCGATCCGGACAAGGAATCATGCCCGGATTAGGGTTTTGCCGGTTGTGCCTATTTAGGACTGTTTCTTCGGTCCCAATACTCTATTAGCTTATTTTATAATTTTCGTTCTAGTTTTCCTATTGAGTCAGATTATTTAAGTCATTTTAAGAGTCCTAGTTAGTGTTTAATTTATTTTATTATTAGAATAAGAAGTAGTTTTCAAGGAAAATTGGGAGAGCTTGTTCCCTAACTCCTCCTATATATAGAGGCTGTCGACCACCCCTTGTAAACACAACTTTGAATAATATAAACCCCTTTTTCAGAACTTTGTTCTAAAACCCTTCGAGTATTTGCTTGTAGCATTACTTAAGGTTGGCTTATCGTCAAGAGCATTCATCTCTTGAAGTGGCGCCCTCGACTTGATACTTCTAGTGCCTAGCTCATTTATAGCTAGTGGGTCAAACTCTGATTCCATCCCGGTTCCGAAGGTTCATCTCGTTGCTTGGAGCATCAACTTGCGGTGGTTAGGGTCGTCTGCCCATGGTTGGGGCGGTTCACATCAAAGACTGTCAAGATAGTCAAAGGTCCAATTTTTATATTCGCATAGTACAACATAAAGTGTTCTTGTGCACAAATGGGAAAGAACCACTGCACGAAATAAATAGATGAAGCTAAATATTATGAATATTGTTATTTAACTTTAAGAATATTACGAATAACTAGTACGAAATGTGAGAAATAGTATTACGAATATTGTCATTTAAGTTTACGAATGTTACAAATACCTAGTACGAAAGGTGAGAAAAAGTATTACAAATTAAACTCATTCGGGTTACTTACGTAATTAATGTTGTCTGAACGTAAATCCTTTGTCCAATCCTTCCCATGAATATAGTAAAAAGCATCCAGACTGTTATTTGTACTACGCTCAGAAGAGCACATCGACTATAATTGGAAAAACAGTGTTCGTCCAAGTTATATAATAACTCGTTAGTGAACAAAACCAAAAAAAAACACGTACAACCCACTTTGTGTCAAACATGAAGCGGTCACAGATACCAACATCCTTGAACAAAATATATGAACTCGGAATAAGTGTAAACCAAATAATTTGACAACATATTCCCAGGTTTGCATGTTAAGAACTCTTCCTTGTTGAGATTACTGATCTTGTACTTGCTCTGGAAGAGTACTTCATTCCTGTAAGGTTCAGAAAAATAAAAACAAAGTAATTCGTAAAATAAAATAAAGGATTACGAAATGATTAGGCAAGATTACTGTTCTACACTTAGGTCACTCACTTCTCCAAGTCATCGCGCCACATGTACAATGTAAACGCGTCGCTCTTCTCCTTATTATCCCAAACATCGGCATTGTAGGAGTCCATTTTATCCACTATAGAGACCATCTCTTGTGTGAGAGGTCCTGGTGAATCATTGTGCAGTGGTTGTTGGTCCTGATATTACAAAAGTGTAACTCATGTGTTATGAATAAGTTACCTAAAGTGTACGAATCTGACTAGTTATGTATACGAATAAAAATGGAGGATGTTTGAAATTGACAAACGCTTACCGTGGTGATTGGGTGTTTTTCATGTGTTGCCACGGTTTTACACCTGATCCACTTTATTGGAACCTTTTCATATGGAGACTTTATGTACTTTGACATCACTTTGAGCCTTTTCGATGTTGACCTAACCTTCTTCTCGTTAGGCCTCCACTCCTGTGGAAAACATAATAACAATTACAATCGTCCTACTAAACAAATAAGATATGTTGCAAAAAAATGGAATCTACAAAAAAAATTAACATAACAGTATCAAATCATCCCGTTACTTGAAAATGGAATTAAAATCCATAACAGGTTATTGTGTATCATGACATCCCCCCATGTGATATGAACCTACACGTACAACAATTACGAACCTCCCCCATAACTAATACGAAAGTAATTCTTGAAGGTTATGAAATATGATCTCAAAGCATACGAAACTTGCTATAAACCTATACGAAACATGATATTAAACCATACGATATATCCTTCCAGATGATACAACTATGACGATGGCACTATACCGCAGGATCTTGCTTGGACTTTTGTTTTGCTATGTCTTCTTTCAGATCAGCAATTGGTCTTTCATCTAGTTGCTAAGATGGAGTCTTTAGATCTTGTTGTTCAGCTTCCTCCACGACTGTCTTTCGAATTTCTAATGCATCCTTGAAATTTAAAAAAGGGTGACAGAAATCCTACTCGTTGGTACCTTCGTCATCCATATTCCTCACAGATTTTGTGGTCACCACTTCTTGATCCTTTTCCCTTCTTTCTACTTCCTCCTCCACCACACTCACATTCTCCTTCTCCTTGAGGTTTTCACATCCAGTACCTAACCCAACCACAAGTTTAGCAGTCTCCTTCTACTTCACCTCCTTCTTCCTTACAGGCTTCCCGCCTTTGGTCAATACTCTTCTTTTTTTGCCACTTTTCTATTTCCCCCCTTCCCTTGTCATCATTGATCTCAGATTCAGGGGCCTTATCGATTCCACCAGCATCCTTGCCCTTGGAGTTGGACCTCCCCCTGCGGAGCACAACTGCAACATTGCCCGTCTTCTTTTAGACTTCCTCTTGGGCAGTGCTTAGTTGTTTGAGTATCTTGCAAAGGCCAAATCATGGGCTATTTCTGTGTCCTTTGATACAGTGTGGTCAGGATCAGCTGCAATATGATCATCACATTGCTTCTTCTGCTCCAACAAGGTGGCAATAGCACCTCTGTGGAAATGGATATAGGTCTTCAGCCACTCCCTCCTCTTATCAACATGTGGTACGAATGAATTAACAAACTAATATGAAACAACATTGCAAATATTACGAAATAGATAAGAAAACAATACGAAAACATATAAAACATTACGAAAACAGATGGCAGATATTACGAAACTGATATGAAAATATTACGAAAAACAGATAAAAAAACATTACGAAAACATATGGAAAACATTAAGAAACAAATACGAAACAAAAACCAAATGTTATGAAACCAGTGTATCTCAAATGAACGACTATAACTCATAATATGAATGACATTGAATCATGAAACTCATAAGAATCACACATAGGAAGGACTATTATGATATGAAACTATTGTGAATCCACATAGTAACGATTACAGGAAACAGAGGTAACTGGTACGATAACGATTTGAAACTATTGCGAATACAAAGTCAAAACAAACTAAAAAAGCAACTAAAGTATTACAAAATTCGTACCTCCTCCAATGTTGTAACATCCCCGGCCAACCGAACGGTTTAGAACTCAAGTTTTGGTGATTGACGCATTTGAAACAGTGTTCTTGAGGTCCCATCGAAGTCTGGGATGTTTGAAATGGAGTTGGGTCGAAGTTACATATGAGCATGATGTACAGTGAAGAACACTTGTCGTGTGTCTTCATGATACACGTCGGTATCTATGGTACAAGGCCGTGCTCTATTTTCAGTAAAGTTTGTCGAATTTGGCAGAATGAAACACACGGTCGTGTGTCTGTAAAACACAACGTGTTTCTTCAAGAAACACGACGTGTTTCTTCAAGAAACACACCGTGTAGTTGTAAAACATGTCGTGTGTCTTGTTCTAACTTTAAAAAGATGGGTTTTGACGGATTTTTGCAACTTTTCCCCCTCTCTCTCTCTCCCCGAAAACCCTTTCGATGAACCATGGTTTTCCCCACTTAAAACCTTGATTCTAGGAGCTACGAGTGTCCGATCGAGGATCAGTTTTCTTCTGTGCGTTCCTAGCGGTGAGAGAAACAGATCGCCCATCTTGGTTCTGGGTATTTCAGAGTTAGGTGTTGTTAATGACTGAAGGAAGAATCTATGTTTTTTGGAGGAGTCGAGCTTGTCCGTTTGGGTTTCGAGAAGTTGTTTAGAGCCTCGTCTTCTTGTCAGGTGAGGGTTTAGCGTACGATAGGTAGTGCTGGTTGATGTAAGGAGTTGAAATCTGACTTAGATTGAATTTAGGGATTGAATGGAAATTGAAGAGAGTAAAATGGGATAATCGTTGTATGTTTGTTAATTGATTGATTGTTGATTATTGCTAGCTTATTGATTGTTCCTATATGCTGACTGTGATGATACTATGTTGTGGGGATTGGGGTAAACGATTAATGTGGATGACAAACGGATAAGAATTAGTAATGAGTGATAGGTGGGACGGGTTGTGGTATTATGAGCTTGTATATGTATTCTGTTGTTGTCAGTTGTAGTTGCAGGAGAATGGCCTTGTCAATGTCGGGTCGTCCTATTAATGATGAATAGGAGGATGACCTTAACAATGTGGGGTTTTCCTAAGAATGACGAGCAGGAGGGTAACACTAAGACTCATGACATGGCTATCCCTGTACTTGCAGATGGGGATGGCCAGTGACCTAGCCGTTTACCCTTATCATGGTTGTGATGTGTGAACTTGTTGTGCTTATGAATTGAGTGTGTGTTGATTGAAATGAGGATATGATAATGAGAGTTCAACTGAATGAATCGTGATTGTGAATTGAGAAATGATGGATGAGAATGAGGATATCGGGGTTGGAATTGATGTAATTGAAATGAGTGGATTAATGGATGGATTAAGTGATGTGATTGAATGAATTGATTGAATCGGAAGGAGCCTGTACTGCCCCCTAAATTGTCACCCCTTTTGCGGTTGGTGGTGCGGTCACGTCACCTGAGAGAGTGGTGTGATGTGAGTAATGATGTTGATCATGAGTTGGCCATGAATCCTTATACTGCGGTTTATGATGTGTCTTTGGGACCCCCTTCTGCGGTTGGGGGTGCGTCTGTTATGAGCTGGTAGGGGTGGTACGGTATAACTCCTTATGGCACCTAATAACTCACTTAGTAATTGAAATGTAAGGTGTGGTGTTTGTGTACGTGTGGGTGTGTATGTGAATTGTGTTTGCAAGATGACGCGTAATATAATGTTGAACTGTGTGCATGATGAACTTTGTTATGTTACTGTTATTATGGATTATGGATGTTGAACCGAGAACTGCACCTATGTGTCACCTAGACTGTTTTAGGGAATTAAAATTAGGTATGGCTGTGTCTGGTTCCATTATTGATGTGTGTGCGGAGTTTGAAATCGCTCTGTCAGGTTAGGTTCGACGCATAGTTAAACCCAATGGGTTCACTCAATTTCAATAGGAAATTGATCCCCCCACCCCCGTTTTCCCCTTTCCGGTGTGCGTGGTTAGTGAGAGGTAAGTTGAGGTTCAGGTGTTTCAGTCAAGTTCAGAGCAGTTGCCGGTTGGACCTATAAGGTGAAGGTTGGTGATCTACATTGGAGTTGACCATTGCTTTTATTTTTACACTTCAGTTGACATATTCGGTTGGGGATTTTGTAATCAGTGGATTGTACTCGGATTTTATTTATTGGAGGCCTCCTTCAGTTTTGAACTTTTAATAAGAGTTGTTTCTTTTTGCTTTGTCTTTTTACTCGTTTGTTTAAATGTTGTATCTTCGAGTGACATTCTTACCGGTTCAACCATGGGTCTACCCGGGTTGGTTCGATATGGGTGTTACAAGTGTATCAGAGCCGGGTCAATTGTTGATGTGTTGATGCTCTGTCTTTTTCTTCTAGAGGAGTAAATAACCTCATAAGGGAAAAGAACGAAGCTTCAGCACAGGACCAACTTTCTAAGGGTTTTCAAACCATTTTGAAATGGGTGGGAAGTTTTGAAAGGGGAAAGTGTTTTGAATTGCAATGTCGATTTCTGAAATTAGTGAACTGAAACGTTTTCGTGTCCTCTTGTAGTGAATCAAGTCAATCGATGGAGAACCATCCTACTAGTAACTTTGGGCATGGAGTAGCCGCCCGACGGTTCCAACCGTATAATATAAAGGGTTGGAACTTTAGTGAGTTTAGTGGAGAGGTAGCTGATCATGCTATAGCCTAGCAGTTGATTAAGGAGTGTAGCTTTAAATTTTTGAGAGCTTGGTTTGAGTGTGAGCTGAAGCTGCAGGCAATGACTTTTTTGCTTAAGGGTCATGCGTTAGATTGGTGGGAGTAGCTGCCTCAGAGCCAAGTGTACCTGTAACACCCATCCCGAATTGATTTGGGTAAACCTGTGGTCTATCCATGTTATGAGCATCACTAGTGATAAATCAAACTGAAATAACCAAAATGAAAGCACAAGAAATAAAATCGATAAAATATAACCATTAAAACAAAAGACGGAGATCCCCATTTAAATACATTTTAAGCCACAAACAGCCAAACCTTTGAAACAACAACATCAATAATTCTCATTTAAAATTCCCCGAAAAGTCAATTGAATAAAATACCAAAAACAACCTCTAAGTCCTCAGTCACTGTCCTTCAGCAATCTGTTACCTCCACGCTCCAACTGCCAGCAATTGATGCTCCAACCTCAGCTCACCAACTACTTCTAACTGAAAAGAGAGACTGGAGGGGGGTCAGTTTCCTAATGAAACTGAGCGAACCCATTGGGTTTAACTATGCGTCGAACCTAACCAAAAGGAGCGATTCCAAACTCCTCACGAAACACTGACAGTGGAACCATACTCAACCTTAGCCAGTTATTAATCCTAAAACAGTCTAGGTGATCACATAGGTGCAGTTCTCAATTTAACATTCACGATTCACAAAATAAACAACATTATAATAGAGGTCAACAACCAAACAATTCAGCATCACATCACAATTCAACTCATCATCACAATCAACACACAACAATCACACGCATTCACATTGCACACACTCATCGATCACATTCCAATTTACTAAGTGAGTTAATAGGTGTCATAAGAAGTTATCCCGTACCACCCCTGCCGACTCACAGACGCACCCGCTCTTCTAGGAGGGTCCAAGACGCATTCTCAACCGCACACTACAAGAAAACAAATTTTTGTCACGGTTTTTAGGCTCTTTAGTCACGGTTTTTACGGTGACAAAAAAAATTAGTCACGGTTCACCTAACCGTGACTATATTGACCAAAATTAGTCACGGTTATGTAGTGAACCGTGACTAATATTTCTGTCATGGTTTATTATCAAACCGTGAGAAACGTTAGTCATGGTTTATTGCCAAACCGTGACTAATGTTAGTCACGGTTTGGCAATAAACCGTGACTAACGTTACTCACGGTTTGATGTCAAACTGTGACTAATGTTAGTCACGGTTTGGTGCCAAACCGTGAATAACATTAGTCACGGTTTATTGCCAAACCGTGACTAACGTTAGTCGCGGTTTGATAATAAATCGTGACTAACTTTACTCACGGTTTGATAATGAACCGTGACTAATTTGTGTCCGAAAATATTTTGCCACGGTTTATAAACCGTGACTAATTATTTGTAAATGGAAAAAAATCTGCAAATTTACAACCAAACGTCCCCTAAAAGGGCACCTGCATTTGTTTTACAAAATATAACAATCCAAATTCTAACACATCCACCAACATAGTTCCAAATTCTAACATCCACCACCAACAGAATTCTAAAGATACCTATTACAATCATCTAAGATTATACTATTGCGTACTACAATCATCATCTGGACTAAATCGGCGTCTCTGTGCGGGAGGAGGCTCAGGCACATAGCAATCCTGCAAAATAATACACTCGTTGATGAGAGAACTCAAGAAAACTTATTGTTTTTTATCAAATAAAGTTGATGAGAGAACTCAACACAAACATGGCTTGAGGAAAATCGAGGGGATTATCTGTCTCAGTTTTACCTCGGACATTCAGATCAATTTGCTCTTGGTTTCTCGGAGACGCAACTGGCGCACTAGAACTATTTATACCTACTTGTGACATCAGAAACTGTATTTGTGCCTCCATTTGCTTATGCTTCTCTTGTGTTTGTCGGAATTGGTCCTTCAATGCTGCAACCTCTGCATCATTATACCTAGAGCGCTTTCTTATACAAGCTGATCCACCGAACACCTACAAATACAAAGACAAAATCATAATTATATGTTATTCGTATAAATAGAATTTTATAAGTGTCATATACTTTCCTTCGAAGGGACAGCTCCGTATCCAAGTCCTCGAACCCTCCGAGGATGCTCATGCTTATCTAATGCTAAGGCAAATGCATCATCGGGAGCTACATTCCTAGGAGCTAGCCCTAAAGCTTGAATCTCTTCAATTCTCTCCTGCATAATTATAGAATCATTATTTACCACAGACTAATTATATCTATAAGTGACAAAAGAAAACATAGCATAAGCAGAAAACAGTGATAAAAGAAATTGTTGTATCTACAACTCGCACACTCAACTTCACTGAATCGAAATGTACTGCTATTTTGAACATATACATACACATACAAATTGTGTCATGATTTGCTAGAAATGGATGGCAATAATTATGTCATTGAGGTATAAATATAAATGCACATATACATACACATACAAATACACAAATATCCGACCACTTTGCAAAATTTGATTTTGTTGAATGAACATGTTCAGGTTCCTAGTAAATCTGGTGGTCCACCTCAGGAGAAAGAGGTGCTCCTAGAAGATAATGACCCTGTCTGGCTTGAGCTTCGCCATGTCCACATTGCAGATGTATGAAACAAATATATATATATATATACATATATGGTGAACACTCCGGTGCACCCACTAAAAGTGGGTGCACCGGGTACACCCATTAACATTTTGATAGATAAACATGTTTTTAATATCTTTTTTTTAGTATAATAATCTACATGTTGTTAAAAGGATATATAAGACGATTTGAACAAAAAGTTAATTTGGTAGAGATGATAATCTATCGTATTGAGAAAAAATGCAGCTGTAGAAAGAAACCTGAAGAACAATAGGTATAATCTTATACTACGATGACTAAAAATTGTAATTAAGCTCAATTTAGACTTATTAAGATTAATAGTTAACTAAACAAAATTCTATAACATAAGGGAATTGGGAGGAAGCTAACTAGAGAGCAAAGTAATGAATTATGGTTATAGTGGTGCTAACTAGAATCATATAGCAAAGTAATGAATATTCTTTTTTCTATTCTATGCTTGTGCTTCGGTTGAAATTGAAAAATTTTAGCATGATACTTACCCCAACAGCTTTAGCTTCATCACTTTTGTACTTATTGTCTTTTCCTTTGTGCATGGCGATGAATACGTCACCTCTGGAGGGAGGCTCACCATTCTCAACCTCATATTCATTCATCCACCGTGATTGGGGACGAGAACCACTTCGATGATTGATCTTCTTCTAATTCCTGTTCGTTTTGTTTATTTCTCGTTGTTCCTGTACCAATTTGAAAGATTTAGTTAAAGATCACATATAACATCATGAAAGGGAGTTGGAGGCAAACTTGAATTAATTACCTTTGCCTCATCTGTGTCCATAATCTCAAGAAGCTTCACCCAATCCTGGAGGGAAACCCCTCCTGGGGGTCTTTGCCTCTTCTCTTCATCAGGAAGCTGTCGGTCAGTGAAATGCGTCTTATAGAGTTCGAGCTTGTGCTTCTTCCATCGCTCTGCTACAACAAGCTCAACATACCTCCTCACTACTTCAATCGCACTATCATCAACATCGATCTGCGTCTGTACTTTTGAAACCATCTTAGTATTTGAAAACATAACAATACAAGTAAGGGAAAAAATAAAAACTCATACCAGAAACAATGTTTTCCACGCTCTATCCTTGAGCTCCTTCGACATGTGCCTCCAATCCTTGTAAGGAATTGGGTATAATTTGTGGTCTCGTCCCATCTCACCAATGATTTGACTAAGGAATTGGCCTGTATCATCACCAGGTGGCTTAGAACGACCATTAAAGGTGAGGTAAACCTTCTTCCCACCTGTCAAATATTTTCCACGCTCTTTTGTCTTAACCAACGTGGGTGTCACAATCCCATCACCATCTACGAATATGAAATTAAAGTTAATTGAGATATGAATCAATATGCGAATAAATTACAACAAACACAAGTGTTTACGTACCTATAATGGGTAGTGTCCAATAACCTTTGGTCTTAGCCGGAATTTGTGGAGCTCTGTTCCCATTATCTATGATGCCATCCACATGAGGCGGACCACTCTCCTCATCAGAGCTCGAACTACCATCCTCATCAAGAGCAGACATAGCTACCAATGCACATAGATATTACAGATGTCACATTATGTATAAAAAACAATACAACACCAATATAACAAAGATGAGGCACATAAAACAAACAAAGATGAGGTACATCACATACATTATGTTTATGTAATCTAATCAAAGTCTGCAACAACACCATCTCTAACAATTTCTAAGTCCACAATGTTATCCGTAACAAGCAAAGTTTGATTGGAAAGTGGTAGACATTCTTGATCGTCCTCATCACCCATCTCATATGTATCTCTTGGTTTTATGTGAATTGGTATGCACCAGTCTGCATCTCGTGTGTCGGTGACATAAAACACCAGCCGTGCGTCACTCGCACTAATGAATGGCTCGTGATCATCTTTGTCACCTATATCTCTCAAGTGACTGAAATTGATCAATCTAAATCCTAGTGCATCTATCTTGTTCCATGTCGGATTAATAGTATCTGCCCACTTACATTTGAACAAAGTCGTGTACCGTCCATGGTAATTAAGCTCCACAATATCCACTATCTTCCCATAATACCATAGATCATTACGAATTGGATTGTTATCTGATGAACTAGATACACTACTAGTTCCAAAACTACCTGCAACACCATTGTTCTGTGGTTTCAATGTTAGGTCACGATTTAGTGTGCGGAATCTATATCCATTTATGTCATATCCAGTGTCTCTCGTGGCCCAAGATACTAGACCTCGTGCAAGCATGATGAGATCGTCACTGTGAGTTCCAATCGGATCATTTAGAATCTGCATGTATTTTTCTAGTAATATTAGATAAATGTTCATGTACACACATTATTACTACAAATAAATTAAGGTTAATTACCCGTTCACTAAACCACTGTACAAAGTGTCTATGTATACATATTTTTGAACCGCAGTCGTATTTGTACGTCTCCTGCCCAACAGAGATTATGTGGCATCCTTACACTCCCTACATTGATTTAAGATAAGATACTATGATGTGATAATTGATGACACTCGATTTGACGTGATTATCAGCCTCATTTAAGCGAAATTTCTTTGCTTAAGACATGGTTTTTAGGGTAGAATAACGAATATTCAATCGATTGCCCTATCTCGTGCCATTTGTGTTACCTTGGCCCGTTTTGGGTCTATTTGATGGTTTTCTAGTGTTTTTACGTTAGCACAGGTTTTTGCCATCGAATAAGTAGCCAAGGACGTGTCTAAGGCGTTGGAACCTCGAGGGATTGCACCGGAATCGATCAAAGGAGCCAATCAAGTTCAAACAAATCCCTACCCGGTTTACAAAGGGATTTTTTGCCGAAAATATCCTATTATTTTTGGCGAAAATATCAACACAAATCAACTGATGACCGGCTGAAAGAGTTTTCGGCGAAAATGTAAAGTTCTCGGCCGAAGCGAAAATTACAGGAGAAGTCAGCCGAGGGTCCATCCATTTGCACCATTATTTTCGGTGAAAATAATCCCTTATTTTCGGCGAAAATATCAGAGGAAATCCGGGTCAATTAGGTTAAGTATAAATACTTAACCCGGCGGCCCAAACAGAGAGACCTGATAATTTCAATCATAATTTCCAGACCTAGGAGGAGAGAGAGAGTTTAGAGAGTTCAAAGAATCGTGGAGAGATCGTGACGCCATCCTTCCACCTCGGAGACTCGGAGCTTGGATTGAAGATTACCAGAGATTGAAGCTTCACGGATTCGTCAATTAGGTTTTACAGTTCTTCTCTGTTCTTCCTACCTGAGATGTATTCCTTGTTTGTTTTCGATTCTCTTGTTTCTGATATGAGTAGCTGAACTCGTAGAGCTTAGATTAGATGAACCCTAAGTGACCCAGGGCTTTAAAGCGGTCACGGATCGGCGGTTATTAGATTCAAAGTTCAATCAGTTTCTCTTTGCATGGTTGTTTTGTTCGTGATTGTTTATGTTTCTTATCTGATTGATCGCCAGATTAGGTTTGTGTTGAATTAGGGTTTGTCGCCAGACAGCTTCTCTGCTTTAAACATTAAAACTTGTCTTTCCTAATCACCTAGCTTAGATTCTTGTTAAGTTGAGGATAGAAGCGAACGCTTGCCTCACTTTAGAACATCAATTCAACGGTTTAGCTGAACTCATAAATCATTAGTAATTGCACCAGTTAAGTTAAGTCGTTGCGAGAGGCGACCGTACCCGGGTGACTAATTAATCTTGGTAGTTAGAATGGATAGAGAGAACGTTCGCCGGCCTTAAACCTAAGGGTCAGGAGTTATGGTGGTGTTTAGAAATTGATTGAATGAGAATTGAAAACCGCTGGTCTTGTGATTGTTGTTGCCTTGGTGATCTAAGGGGGATTCAAAATCTAAGCTTGTTTGTCGTTTGTCTTAACCAACCAACCATTCTGTCTTTTAATTTCATTTTGATTTTCTTGCATCTTAGTCTAGAAGTCGTGGAACTCACACCACGCACAAAGTGTTCAAATCTGAATAAATTGTCAGCTTCTTTGAGTAGTCAATTAGAAGAAACCCTGTGGAATACGATCTGCTTAGCTTTTAGCTTTGTAGTATTTGATCACTGTTCTACAGCTCATCAAATTGGCGCCGTTGCCGGGGACTTTTCTATATTGTTTGAAAGAAGAGTTGGCATTTTATTCCTCTACTTTCCATTTTTCATTTTTCATCACACTTCGATTTTACACCGGTTGTGTTTGTTTTTGTCTCTTGCATTTTAAGGAAATTATAAAGGAAATCACTTCCGATCCACCTTCCCCTACCGCAATGGTTGCTCAAAAGAGTCTTGCGGATTACAATAAGCCAAGTGTTGCTATTTTTCGTTCTTTCATCTTTGTACCGCGCGATGAAGACGGTCCTGACTATGAGATCAAGATCCCCTTCCTGGAAATGATCTCTAGGGATTTACAATTTGAAGGCAGGCCATTAGACAATCCGTGCACGCATCTGGCGGATTTCGTTGATCTCTGCAACACTTTCAAGAATGGGAATCTCGACAAGAACACTCTTTGCTTGAGAGCTTTCCCGTTCTCTCTGAAAGGTGCAGCTAAGAGGTGGCTCACTGGTAAACCACCTGGTTACTACACTGACTGGGAGACTCTTGCTCAGGAATTCGTAGAGGAATATTTCCCTCCTTCTAGAACAACTGCTTATAAGAAAAAACATCTCAAGGTTCAGACAGAGAGAAGGAGTAAGTTTACATGATGCTTGGAACGAATTCCAGGAACTCCTCCACAGCTGCCCTCATCATGGCTTCACTCAGAGGCAGCTAGCAGAGATATTTGCTTGGGGTATGAACGAAGAGTCATCTGAATGGGTTAACTCCTTAGTTGATGGAGATTACACCGCACTTGCACCGGAAGCTGCTCTTCTTCACTTTGCAAAATGCGCATCTAAGTCGAGAAGCTGGGAGAGACAGTTTGGAGTAGCTAAGAGCCGACCAAGCCGTGAAGATCAGATCAAGATTGAAGTGCAGAAAGAAATGAAGAAGATTTTCGGTAACTGGTCTTCAGAGGAAGTGAACTTTGTTGATGAAGGCTTCACCAACAGTCAACAGGGCTACCCCGACTATCGTCAGTTCAGACAACCTCCTCAACAACAAGGAAGCTTCCAAGAGCGTCCTCCTTACAACTTCGGATTCAACCAGAGTCAAAATCAGTACTTGAGTGATAGTTATCAAGATCAACCTCAGAGATCTACATCAAGGAACACAAGGGATATCGAGGTAGACAAGAAGCTCGACCTGATCATGGCAAGGCTCGATAACTACGAGGAGAAATTCAAGCTTCAAGCCGCCATAAATCAAGAACATGAAGCTCGAGGTCAACGAATGGAGAGCATGATAAATAACATGTGTAGCTTGATAACTAGTAGCCCCCTCCTGAATCAGTCATCGGTTCAAGTCGACTCTACCATTAGGAAGGAGCACGTCAAGGCTATCTCCACAAGAAGCGACAAGCAATCAGCTGATCCTGCAGCTCCTGAACCGGCCATAATTCCTAATGTTATAGCCATTGACAAGCCAAAGATCGAGAAGGAGGATAAAGAAGAAGAGGAGGAGGTGACTGCCCCTCCTCCCCTAACAAAGACATCACCTGCGCCACCTCTCCCTCCATATCAGCCTCGGATTCTGTTTCCTAAGGCCGCACAATCAAAGGAGAAAGATCTGATACCTGGTACAGAAAGTGGCATGGATACTTGAAGAACACGAATATGAATACACCAGTTACTGATGCTATCCAAGTGATACCGGAGGCTGACAAAATCGCAAAGGATCCTGCGAAAAACAAGAAGAAGGGAGAGTTGTCCTCTGTATCCCTCGAGGAAAAATGCTCTGCTATCCAGGGCCATGCGACACCCATACCACCCCCAGCTAAGTGTCGAGATCCCGGTGCTTTTACTTTGCCTTGCATTATTAATGATGTGAAGATTGATCGTAGTGTAATTGATCTAGGTGCTTCTATCAATGTTATGCCTACATGCCTGTTTGAGAAATTAAACCTAGGAGAGTTGAAACCAATTAGCATGCATTTAGTGTTTGCCGATAGATCTGTTAAACTGCCTAGGGGATTGATAGAAGACGTGGTTGTCTGTTGTGGTCCTTTTACTATTCTGACTGACTTTGTTGTCATGGATACTCGAGAGGAAGATGTCACTCTTCTCCTAGGCCGACCGTTCATGGCAACAGCCGGCATTAACATTAATGTCCCAAATGGCTCGTTGACATTAAGGGTCGGCAAGGACACCATGACATTCCGCCTCAAGGACGGTATGCAAGTCCCAGTCAAAGAAGAGATGCATTGTTTATCTGTTGAAGTTGTGGAGTTGGCTTCGGTCAACTCCGTTACTAATGAAAAATCTAGAGTTTCTGCAGAAATCTTCTTGCCAGGTGTTGGACAGGTCCCTAACCTGAAGAATGAGCTGCCGGCACAAGAGCCGAGAAAGAAGGAGGATCCGACGGCGTCCCCTCATGAATCACCAAACGTTAAAGATCCTGGCGAGATAAAGGAGGAGAATAAAGAGAAGACGAAGGTGGTTTGGAAGCCGATTGCTCAGCCCCCGTCAACCGAGCCACCGGAGAAGAATGATCCTCTGAAGGACGCTTCTTCGAAAGAACTGTTCGGGCCTTATAAAAATTCTGGTCACCTTCCTGATGGACGAATCAAGTTAATTCACGCAAACGGGAAGAAGTTCACACTTGCCGGAGAATCCCCAAGGCCATATTTCATGAACTCCGGCTCGGGCCTAAGAGAAATCCTGAGTTGGGATGTCTCCTAACACCATCCAAGTATCGTCCAGCTCAAGGACGTTAATAAAAGAGCGCTTCGTGGGAGGCAACCCACGGCTGGAGTCAGTTTTTCATTTGGGTCAACCTATGTCAGTTTGTTTGTTTTCTTATTTTTCGTGTGTAGTCTTTGTGTCGTAGTGTCAATCGCAAGACGTTTGAGGTTGTTCCGATTTTTGTGGATTTAACTGTGATTTTCTGAAGATTGCCAGGTTTGCGAAAATATTTTCAATCGTAGAGTTCAATATTTTCGGCGAAAATAACCCATGTTTTCGGCGAAAATTCGTTTTGAAATCCCACTGAGTTTTCCAGTCGTCTCTGTTTCATATTTTCGGCAAAAATGTATTAATATTTTCGGCGAAAATTATTTTGAAAACCGGCAGTACTTTTTAACTAAGATTTTCGGCGAAAACTTGCACTTAGTTTCGCCGAAAATTCCTTTGAAAATCAACCAAATTCTCGTATTAAAATCTGGATTCAATCTCTCTCTCCTCTCTCTCCTCTCTTCTTAATTTTTGAAACCATCTGATCGTGTGTTGCTGTGCTTAAAGATAAATTCTTTGCGGTGTTGACTTTTGTGAAGTGTCAGTTTGACCTTGAATTTTCTATGCTTGTTTGGCTGCCATAAGTGTTCATTCACGTTCATATATCAGTGCTTGCCATCTGAGTTTATGTTATACCGTCGTTTCCCGCTTTGAGATAGTCTTGCCATGATTAGGGTTCAATGTGCTATGATGTTGACTTTTTGAATGTCGGTTTGACTTCTGATCCCTAACTATGTTATGAACGTTCCGACTAGACATATGCATACATTGTGATTTATTGTAATTACCGGTTACTTACTTTGCTTACCCCCACTCAGTTTTCCTCATTTCTTTGTGAAATTGAGTTTTTCGACTAAGTGTGGGGTGGGTTATTAGTTAATTAATCTGGTTTCGTTTCTGGTCTTAGGAATGTCATTCATGAGCGCAGGACCAAGGAGCGACTTGACACCAGCTTTCACACCCGCCGTCTAGGGCCCTCCACCGGCTTTCCATGGCCGTGTCGGGTACCAGCAGCACATGCTCCGCACTGACGAGAGGAATTCGAGTAGCCACTCCGCTCCGCTCCGGGCTATCCAAGCTCATCCCCTACACCGACCATCACATTCCAGGTTCTTCGTATATCTCTACTCTAGTTTAGTCCTGTGAGGACACAGAACGATTTAAGTGTGGGGTAGGATGCTAGAGAACCTTGCATGAACTTGATTTCCCTTGAATTGTGTTTTTGTGTGCCTCGTGATTCCATTCCAGTCTCTCTAGCATTAGAATGGCTCAGTTCTTGATTTTTGATGTTAAGTTGCTGTTCAAACTTTCATAATGATGCTTAGACTGTTTAACCTAGAACTTGAGAACCAACTTGTATACTTTGATGCTAAATTGCCTGGTCAGAACAAATTTTTAAAATCACACTTGTAGTTTGTAGCCTTGATTGCATGAAAATGACCGAATCCGACTAGCAAACCAACTGTGAGCTTTTGATCCATTGCACGTAACTTGCAATTTAAATTATTTCTGAGTGGTTTTCTGTTTACTTGAATGAGTTAGAATTTGCATGAGACCTACTCGAGACCACACGATGACACGAGTTCTAGAATGATAGGGGCACCTAGATTCAGCTACTAAGCCAGATAGCCTACCTAACGATAAAATCCATTAGGTTTAGACCCTTGAGCTTGGCCTGTTCTTTCGGTTCGATAATACATTACAGTCATTTCCCATTTCTTTCATTCCCCGTTGATCCCCTGTGGTTGTAGTTCTAGATTGACCTACCGGAAGTCGGTTTGTGGTAACCTGCCTATAGCCATTAAACAGGTGGTCTTAGCTAATATGTCCAGACGTGTAAACCCCTCTAGCAACTAAAAGAAAAATCGGCACGAGAAAAAAAAGAAAAGAAGCAAGCTTCGAAAAATGAAAAGAAAGAAGAAAAATCAAAAAAGTTTAAAGTTTAGTTCAAATAAACGTTCTTCTCCCTACAAATGGAAGAACGAAGTCAAAAGAGAAGTTGAAAAGAAAAGATTTTGCAAAAGAAAAGAAAATAAGTGGTGGGTTGCTTGAGGGTATCATAGGATGAGCGTTCATTATTCCACCCGTGTTTGGTTAGACGGTAGGACACCATAGGCTAGATTCGAGGGAAGTTAGTCGAAAGCTACACCGCACAAAGCCATCCATCATCATACATTCCCATCATTCATCTCATTATAAACCCATGTAGTGTAGAATTCGTTACAGTCCTAGCAGGGAAGTCCTTCTTGACTAGATACTCGTGTTGTCACAGTGGTGGAGATGTGGTCGAAATGCAAACCTATGATAGAATTCAGTGACAGAAAATGATTAAGAGCATAAACACGTCCTTAAACACAGAGAGTGAGAGTTCCCCATTTTACTAAATGTTTCCTGTATGAGGAGTCTGGTCGGTCAGGTCAAATTCGTGCATAATTGGTTGCGATTACTTGTTGTGTGCAACTTATTAGTGAGACCGGGTAGTTTGGCTGATCTGTATGCATGTTAGGTTTCTTGTTCTAGGATCGAGCTGTCTAATAATTCATTGTGTTTGATTGAGCCCCAATTTAATCGATCTTATCATTTATGAACATGAGCGTTTCTATTCAATTTGCTTGAGGACAAGCAAAAGCTTAAGTGTGGGGTATTTGATGACACTCGATTTGACGTGATTATCAGCCTCATTTAAGCGACATTTCTTTGCTTAAGACATGGTTTTTAGGGTAGAATAACGAATATTCAATCGATTGCCCTATCTCGTGCCATTTGTGTTACCTTGGCCCATTTTGGGTCTATTTGATGGGTTTCTAGTGTTTTTACGTTAGCACAGGTTTTTTCCATCGAATAAGTAGCCAAGGACGTGTCTAAGGCGTTGGAACCTCGAGGGATTGCACCGGAATCGATCAAAGGAGCCAATCAAGTTCAAACAAATCCCTGCCCGGTTTACAAAGGGATTTTCGCCGAAAATATCCTATTATTTTCGGCGAAAATATCAGCACAAATCAACTGATGACCGGCTGAAAGAGTTTTTGGCAAAAATGTAAAGTTCTCGGCCGAAGCGAAAATTACAGGAGAAGTCAGCCGAGGGTCCAGCCATTTGCACCATTATTTTCGGCAAAAATAATCCCTTATTTTCGGCGAAAATATCAGAGGAAATCCGGGTCAATTAGGTTAAGTATAAATACTTAACCCGGCGGCCTAAACAGAGACACCTGATAATTTCAATCATAATTTCCAGACCTAGGAGGGAGAGAGAGAGTTTAGAGAGTTCAAAGAATCGTGGAGAGATCGTGACGCCATCCTTCCACCTCGGAGACTCAGAGCTTGGATTGAAGATTACCGGAGATTGAAGCTTCACGGATTCGTCAAATTAGGTTTTATAGTTCTTCTCTGTTCTTCCTACCTGAGATGTATTCCTTGTTTGTTTTCGATTCTCTTGTTTCTGATATGAGTAGCTGAACTCATAGAGCTTAGATTAGATGAACCCTAAGTGACCCAGGGCTTTAAAGCAGTCACGGATCGGCGGTTATTAGATTCAAAGTTCAATCAGTTTCTCTTTGCATGGTTGTTTTGTTCGTGATTGTTTATGTTTCTTTTCTGATTGATCGCCTAGATTAGGTTTGTGTTGAATTAGGGTTTGTCGCCAGACAGCTTTTCTGCTTTAAACATTAAACTTGTCTTTCCTGATCACCTAGCTTAGATTCTTGTTAAGCTGAGGATAGAAGCGAACGCTCGCCTCACTTTAGAACATCAATTCAACCAGTTAACCTTATAATTGGAGTGTGCCTTTGGTAGGAACCGATTAGGATAATCCACTGCAAGAGTAACTCATAAATCATTAGTAATTGCACCAGTTAAGTTAAGTCGTTGCGAGAGGCGACCGTACCCGGGCGACTAATTAATCTTGGTAGTTAGAACGGATAGAGCGAACGTTCGCCGGCCTTAAACCTAAGGGTCAGGAGTTATGGTGGTGTTTAGAAATTGATTGAATGAGAATTGAAAACCGCTGGTCTTGTGATTGCTGTTGCCTTGGTGATCTAAGGGGGATTCGAAATCTAAGCTTGTCTGTCATCTGTCGTCTGTCTTAACCAACCAACCATTCTGTCTTTTAATTTCATTTTAATTTTCTTGCATCTTAGTCTAGAAGTCGTGGAACTCACACCACGCACAAAGTGTTCAAATCTAAATAAATTGTCAGCTTCTTTGAGTAGTCAATTAGAAAAAACCCTGTGGAATACGATCTGCTTAGCTTTTAGCTTTGTAGTATTTGATCACTGTTCTACAGCTCATCAATAATGTAAAAAATCACTACTACCAAAAGGGATACTTCATAACGCTTGACAACGACTTACATGAGAAAAGGCTCCACTATAGCAGAGTTAACTAGCACATGACGATGAGCTTGAAGTATCTCCATGTCAGATAGTTTAAAGGGTTGCCCAGTACCACCCAATGACGTTCCCATCGAGAAATTAACATCTGTATCATGATAAGAACGACTAGGAGCATCAACAACTCATTTTCTTGATTATATTTTGTATCCACCGTCTCATCAAAATACTGGGAGAAGAATGTGCTTATTTCTTCCAACCTCCATCCTTCAGCAATTGAACCTTCGGGATGTGCCTTGTTTTGAGTAAAAGTTTTGAATTTCCCTAAAAACCTAATAACCAAAGACATATTTCAATATTGCAATGATTGTTTAGAAACTGGAAATTAAGGTACTATTATAAGGACTTCTTATATATACCTCTCGATGGGATACATCCATCAGTATTGAACTGGTCCACCAAGTTTTACTTCTTCTACCAGATGTAGTAGGAGGTGCACCATTACAGTGAAGAATGAAGGAGGGAAAATCATCTCCAAATGGCACAAAGCTAATACAATTCGATCATGTAACTTTTCAAGTCGGGTATGGAATATCGTGCACACAACTGCTTCAAGCAAGAGCATATCTCAACCAGTACCCTTGACACGCCAAAAGGCAATACATTTCGTATCACAATAGGCAGCAAATCATGCAGGATGATATGTGAATCATGACTCTTTAAGCCAAATATTCTACGATGAGGCAGGTCCACACAACGTGAAATGTTACTTGCGTAACCATCAGGAAAATATATCCCTTTCAAGCTTCTGAGCATTTCATCAATTTCTTGCTTACCAAGAGTGAATACAGCAGCAGGACACGTTTTCCCATCCTCCAAAGGCCAAAGCTCACTTCTGATATTCATCCACTTTAAATCCTTTCTAGCACTTAGGTCATCTTTCCTCTTGAATTTATCATTCAACAAGGTGTATAATATGTTGTCACACACGTTCTTTTCTATATGCATCACATCGAGATTGTGGCGTAACTCGTTGAACTCCCAGTATGGTAGTTGAAAAAAGATGCTCTTTTTCTTCCATTGCTCCGGTTTTTTCTTCCCATTGTTTGCTAGTAGCCCCTTTCCGAAGGTGACATTCACATTTTCCAGTTGCTCCAAGATCTCAGAACCATTAAGTTTTCTTGGAGGATCCTGTAGCTCTGTTTGACCATTGAACCTTGTCTTTTGCAAACGAAATCGGTGTCCTCTTGGTAGAAATCGACGACTACCTATAAAACACCACTTAAGACCATGTTTTAGTCGAAGGGGTTCTTGATCCTTATTACAACAAGGACATGCGGTACCAATGTACGTATTCCAACCGGACAAGTTACAAAGACTTGGAAAATCGCTTATCATCCACATTAGTACTACTTTCAAGGTGAACCTTTCCTTCTTAAATGAATCATATGCCTCGACTCCCTCCCACAACATCTTCAATTCATCAATCAGTGGTTGAAGGAAAACATCTAGGTCGTTACCAGGTTGAGCCGGACCAGAAATGATACTTGAAAGCATAAGATTTGTTTGTTTCATACACAACGGCGGGGTGTTATATGGGACTACAACAATTGGCCAAGTGCTATGAGAAGTGCTCATTGTACTAAAGGGATTAAAGCCATCAGTAGCTAGACAGAGTCGGATGTTCCTTGGGTCATTAGAAAATTCTGGATAACGAGCATCAAATGTCTTCCACGTGTGAGCATCTCTTGGATGTCAAATCATCCCATCACTATTCTTCTCTGTGGCATGCCAAATCATGTTCTCGGCTGATCGCTGACACATGTACAATCTTTTCAGCCTAGGTATTAGAGGAAAGTATCTAAATACTTTCTTAGGTTTTGGTTTTTTCTTCTTATTCACATTCCCAGCTCCACTAGTCTTTGAATCCTCATATCTCTACTCACCACAAACTGTGCACTTCTCCTTGTGTAAAGCATCGCCTGTGTATAACATGCAATCCTTTTTACAAGCATCTATTTTGATGTAGTCTAGCCCAAGAGCTTTTATATCTTTCTTCACCTCGTAGATTGATTTTGGTATCTTGGCAAAGTCGAAAGCCTCTCTTAATAACTCTAAGATCTTTGTCATGGCTTTTTCACTTATCTTGTGCATGTACTTTAAATGGTACAATTGCATCAAGAATGATAGCTTGGAGAATTTCGTGCACCCATCATGTAGTGGTTGCTCTCCTTCCTTCATTAGCCAAAAAAACTCATCATTTGGTTTAGAGTTCTGCTCATCCATTGGTACATCTTGTGGCTTCTTAATATCAGGTACAACAACATTGCCTTGTTCACTGGAACCCCCTTCCTCTGGAATCACTCCGAAAGCATCATTCAAAAATTGATGCATCATATCTGGTTCAACGAGTTCTGCACACTCTGCCACGTTAATAGTCGTGGCAGGTATATTTCCAGCTGCTTCTCGAACTTGGATACTCCTACCAATGTCATATTGAATTGGTGCTTCCCCATGCCTAATCCAATTGACGTAATACCTAGGGAACCGCTTTCTAGATAAGTGATCATGCACCTCACTTCTACTTTTCCATTTCTTGAAATTGCACTTTGGACAAGGACACAAAATATGTGTCCCATCATCAGCATGTGCTAAAGAGAAATTGAGGAATTGTTCGATACCGTCGTAATACTCAAGTGTCTTACGAGGCAAATTAATCCATGATTTGTCCATTAAATTAACCTATTCATAAGTGTACAACGTTTATAACTTAAAGTATAAAGTAGTAAAGATATTAATAACTTAGTATACAGATTTTTCACATGTATAAAGTAGTAGAGATATTACTAACTTAAACAGCAAGATACCCAAAAAAGGGTGACGAAATGCGCAATAATGGGAACCCCACTATTATGCATACTGAAGTAGTACCCCACACTCAAAATGTAAAATCTTTTCCCTAAAGCCCACAAACAAAAAGTACAGTACATATATATCCCCAAATTTAGTACATATATGTCATAAATAGTGATAAATTAATCTAGAATACCAAAAGGAGTGAAATGAAAGTGAATTGAATTCCCATGTCCCCACTGAAAATTGGTGCAATCATAATAATAACATGTTTAACTAAATGGTTTGACAATTGATGCAACAAGTGAAAGATGATCACAGTTCAGTTGTTCTTGTGATAACAGAAGAAGAGGATCAATGAAGAGCCCCCACTGAATATAATGTGAGCGTGAAAAATGGCAAGTGAAGTGAGCACTTATAACGTGTCTCTAACTACATAAAAATGGTTTGATTCGTAGACATGCAGTGAAACACATGTCAGTTGAAAATCTAAAAGCAAAACAGCCCCAATCCATCAATTTCAATGTTCAGAAGCACGAGATGAGTATGATCGAACAAGAAGATTATTCAGAACCCAGTTTGTAGAGCCCCATTAATTCATCAATTTCAATGCAGCGTTTTACGAAATCAAGGCCTAATTGAAAGATAAGAACTTGACAAGTAGCCTAAGTAGAGAAGGAAAATGGAAACGCACCTAGAATCACTTATCGCTTTAAAAATCGAAGAGACGGAGAGGCAAAGAGGATCTATCTTTCAAGATGTGATATAGCAACCTGCAAAGTGAACCAGAAACAAAACATTGCACCACCATATACAAAGAGCCATGATGACATTTACAAGAACTGATTCTGCATTCCGGAGCCATATACCAACAGAGGAAACATCTACTATCAGCTAAGCAATGCCAATTGATGTTGTAGAATTGTTTAGTACATTTACTATAGGCTATTATTAAACCATTGCGATTCTCTCAATACCTATTTGTTAAACTTAAAATCTAAACTGAAAAACTCTGCCTGATTTGTTAAACCATTAAGTCAATCTCAATCTCTTTCCTAGACAAACACCAATGCCATAAAACACAAGAATCCAGATCCAGCATTCACGCAGTCAATCAGTTCACCTCCATGCATAACATTATTGTTAAAGCGAATTAGAACATGACAATTTTTTGTAAAAGGAACAAGTCATTTCATTGAGAAGATAACTCTTCTAACTGGCATAGGCTTGTCAGTGGAGACAAAAAGAATGCATCAAGTTGAATCAAGCTAACAATTCATTTCATAAAGAAGAATTCAAAGCAAGCACTTGAATCAATTTGTCAACGACTGCAGCACTTCATTTCTATTAACCATAATATATGTCACATTGAGCGCATGTTCTGGCGCGTGAAATTCTCTGATCAGTGTTTTGGACTGTCTGGTTTGCGATGGCGCCGTCGGCGCACTCGGAGGCCTCCGGAAGCTGTAAGGCACCTTATAGACCTAAGTCTTGGGCTTCGGTCGTCTCCCCGCCTGAGGATGAGCTTCGCTTTGTCGAGGAATCCTTAGGTGCGGTTGTAGATGGTGTTTTGATTCCGATGGCTGTGGTTGAAAAGGGTATCGAGAAGCTCCGGAGGGCTGTAGTTGGTCAGTTTGTTGGGGAAGGCCCACCGATCAAGGTAATTAGGTCGGTGGTGAATTGGTTATGGGGTTACGACGGTCCCGTGGAAGTATCTCTGATTTCGTCGGGGTGTTTTCTGTTTGAGTTTGCTACGGAAGCTCTGTGTGAGTGGATCTTGCAGCGCTCCTGGCATATTCATAAGGCTCTGATGGTGCTGAGGAGATGGTTCCCGGGCATTAAGCCGTTGGATTTCTCAATGGAACAGTCACTTGCTTGGTTGGAGTTGCAAGATGTTCCAGCGGAGCTGATAACATCGGAAGGTATTAGCTGGATTGCTACGCAGTTTGGTAAGCCAGTTAATAAGTTTGTTCGGCTGGGGTTTATGATTAAAGTCTGTGTGCTACGAAAGCCTGGTTTGGAAGATGTCTCTGAGCTGAAGATAGACATGGGTGATGATGACCTAGCGGTGGTTAAGGTTTCTTTTCCAGCTGGAAGGAGTTATAAAGGTGATAGGCAAGCCAAGAAGTGGGTAGCCCGGCAGACAAATGATGCGGCTGGTACTAGTACTGCAGGCAATGAAGCTGAACCCACTGTGGAGGGGGAGGATTCACCTGGGTCTAATACTAGTCCGCCTGTCGGAGGGGGATCTGGCAATGCTTCTAAGTCTCCGGAAGGAGAGAAGGAAGCACCAGGTCAACAGGGGGACACTGAATCTTTTGAGGAGGTGGTAACCCTGAGCCCTGAAGTTGAGTCGAGGAAGAAGCGTAAGAAGCGGAAAAGCAAGGGTAAAACCCAGCAGGTTGTTGCAGCTCCTACTGATGGTGATTCAGGCAATGTTCCCAAGTTCCCGATAGGGAAGGAGGTGACACCTGAGACCATTAGTAGTGATGCTACTGCTGGAGGAGCTGTAGGCAATGTCTATGAGTCCTTGTTTGAGGAGGAGGAAGCACCTACTAACCAGGTTGCTACTGAAGCTCTTGTGAAGGTCAGTAACCTGGGCTCTAATTTACCTCAGCATGATCAGTTTGAGAAGGTTGTCACCTTTGGTGATTTTGCAGAGCCGAGTAAGTTAGCTTCTCCTCCTGCTAAGTTGTTTATGCTGACTCGTCAGCAGCACAATATAAGAAAGAAATGAAGATCTGGGTATGGAATATCAGAGGGTTTAATGCCCCTGATAAATTTACTTCTTTACTTACTTATGTTAATAAATATAAGTTAGATGTTATTGCTCTGCTAGAACCAAGGATTAAGAAAGATAAGGCGGATGATTTGATAGTGCAACGCTTTGGGGGTTGGATGATTGATACTTGTTATGATGATAATCTTGGTAAGATTTGGCTTGTTTGGAAGCCGGATGTGCCGTTAAGAGTGATTCAGAAGGGTAATCAGTTCATTCATGTCAGTATTGACCTCCCAAAAACTTTTGTTTGCACTTTTGTTTATGCTTCCATGGATCTTTATAGAAGAAGAGAGCTCTATGATGACATTCAGAGGCTTAATCAGTCTATTTATCCGTGGTTAGTAGGTGGTGATTTTAATGCTATTCTAGATGTGATGGAAGCTTCTAATAGACTCAACTCCTTTGGTAGAATGGAGGATTTCAAGGACATGGTTAGAGGCTGTTCTTTGGAGGAGCACACTACCTCGGGTCCTTTTTTTACTTGGACAAACAATAGAGCTTTGGATCTGATCTCTAGACGTCTGGACAGAGTACTGGTAAGTAATGACTGGCAGATCAAGTTCCCTTCTAGTTCGGTGGTGGTTGTTCCCTGTGATGTATCAGATCATTGTGCAATGCTCATCACCACTGGGATTGAGCTGGCTTCACAGCCAAAACCTTTCAAGTACTTCAATTGATGGGCTGAGAATCCAAGGTTTGATGGTATAATTAAAGTAGTTTGGGGCAAGAGGTCTACAGATACTCCGTTTTATAAACTGTATGGTAAACTACATGATCTTAAAAGGGAGCTGGAGAAGCTAAATGCTGATTGCTATTCTGATATAAGCAAGAGAGTTCTTGTTAAGAGAAGTGAGCTTATGGAAAAACAGAGATGTGTGTTTGATTACCCTAGCACTGGAAATATTGAGGATGCTAGGAGTTGTAGAATGGAATTAGAGCAACTTGAGAAAGATGAGGAAAGCATTCTTAGGCAAAAATCAAGAGCTCTTTGGATTGTGGAGGGTGATAAAAATACTAAGTATTTTTTCAGTCACGTCAGAACACGTTCTCTTAGAAATACTATTCATCAGCTCCGTAACAGGGATGGGGATATGGTTGAAGATTTTGAGGACTTGAAGAGTATTGTAGTAGGTTTTTATGAAAACCTTTTGGGTGAGGAGAAAGCAGTCGATGAATGTTCTCTGGATGAGCTGATTGTAAATAAAGTTTCTGATGCTCAATCTGTAGCTCTGGAAAATCAGGTGACAGAGAAGGAAGTAGTTGATGCTTTGAATAGTATGTCTGGTGATAAGGCTCCGGGCCCTGATGGGTTCCCGGTGTCCTTCTATAAGAAGCATTGGAAGATTGTTGGAAGAGATGTGGTGAGCGCAGTTCTGTACTTCTTTAGTACAGGTAAGCTTCCTAGGTTTATTAACTCTGTGATCCTAGCTTTGTTACCCAAAAAGACTAATGCCTGTGAGATTAGGGATTATCGTCCTATTTCATGTTGTAATGTTATCTATAAGATCATATCTAAGGTTATAGCAAATAGAATGAGAGTTGTCCTGCCAGGTCTTATTAGTCCTTCACAGTCAGCTTTCATTAAGGGTAGGCTTATAAGTGACAATATTCTCCTAGCTCATGAGTTGTTTAGAACTTATAACATGAAGAATGTTTCCCCAAGGATTGCTTTGAAAGTTGATTTAATGAAGGCTTTTGACAGTGTAAGTTGGGATTTCTGCTGAGTGTGATGGTGGCCATGGGTTTTCCTTCAGTTTATGTGAGCTGGATTGAAACATGTCTCAGGTCTACCATGCTATCTGTTAACATCAATGGTACGCTTTGTGGTAACTTTAAAGCTAGAAAAAGGCCTTCGTCAGGGGGATCCAATATCTCCATACTTATTTGTAATAGCTATGGAAGTGTTAAGTCGTATGCTGGACAGAGGTGCTAGTATGGGGACGTTTGCTTATCACCCTCAATGCAAGAAGCTGATGACTCATCTTGGATTTGCTGATGACCTCATAATCTTTACAAAGGGTAATGTGGAGTCAGTAAGAGCTTTGATCTCTATCTTGGATAAGTTTCATAAGATTTCTGGATTGCAATGTAATCCAGAGAAAAGTGAAGTTTATACTGCAGGGGTTGGGCTGGATGTTATTGCTGAAATCTGTAAGGTTAGTAGGTTCAAGAGAGGTGACTTGCCTTTTAAGTACCTCGAGATTCCTCTTGACTGTTGGGAAATTGAAGAAAGCTGAATGTAAATGCCTCTTAGACAGGATTACTAGTAGAATTGCAGACTGGAAGACTAGGTTTCTTTCTTATGTTGGTCGTCTACAATTGGTAACTTCAGTTATTGATGGTATTCTTCAGTATTGGCTATCAATATTCTTACTGCCCAGGAGTCTAATGCAGGACATTGAAAAGGTCTGTAATAGATTTTTATGGGGCAAAATTGATGGGGGGAAGGCCAAGATAGCTTGGAAGCATGTTGCTAAACCAAAAGCTGAGGGTGGAGCTGGGATAAGAGATATTTAGAGCTGGAATGTAGCTAATGCAGCAAAGCATCTCTGGAATCTGTTTGTAAGGGGTGGCTCACTCTGGATAGCTTGGATCGTTAAGTACAGGCTTAAAAGTGTTAGTATGTGGGAGGCCAAGGTAGATTATGATTCATGGATTTGGAAAAGAGTGATGAAACTGAGACCTCTTGTTAGGGACTTTATGTCTACTGATAATGAGGGAAATCACACGTGGAATGGTAAAATTGTTGAGAAGCTGAAGCCAAGTGTTATTTGGGAGGATACTAGGGAGAAAGGTGAGGAAGTAGCTTGGAGCAGCCTGGTCTGGAAAGGTTATACGATTCCTAGGTATAACTTTGTAGCATGGCTGATCATGTTAAGAAGGATAATGACAAAAGACAAGGTTGCAAAGTGGGATGCTGATGTTGATCAAACTTGTGTGCTCTGCCAGTCGGATGTGGAATCTTGGGAACATCTGTTCTATGACTGCTCTTTCACACAGCAGTTGTTGATTGCATGCTTGCCTGATTTCAGTGGAATTGGTAGAGATGAGGTTCTTAACAAAGCTGTTGCGTTAAAGGATGGAAGTGTTGAAGAGAAGGTTAAGAAGCTTAAGAAGCTTAAGTGGGTGATGGTTGTAAACATGGTGTGGAGATGCCGGTGTGCTTGCATTTTTGGGAACAAGCGTGCTGATTTAGTGAATAGTATAGATCAGATTAAGTGGGACATCTCAGCTTATGCTTACAAAGCTAGAGATCGTTCTCAGATTTTGAGATATGTATAGGTTTTCTTTCCTATTGTTAGTAGTTTTTCCACATCTTTTGTAAGTTCTTCATTGTTTTTGATGAAATGAAATCTCTAATTCATCAAAAAAAAATTTTGTCAAGGACATAAACCATATCAACCAAAGATAACTAAACATGACATCAATCAAATTAATAGACCAAGATATATATAGTGAAAACTGTCGGTGGAACTAAGCAACCAAAGAAGCATAGGCAGCAAAGTGATTCCCCATGTCATTGATACTGACCTTGTAACCACCAGCAAACATTGCACGGGAAGTATCTGATGATGCAAGGAGGCAAATCCTGTGAGCATAGAATCGCTTGCCTGACACATAAAACCAATGTAGGTTCAGATACAGGTATATGTCAATCAATTAGCTTGTGGAATAAATCAACGAGTTAACACAAGATGAAGCTAAGTGAAGATATCCGTGTCTTACCTTCGATGAAGAAGGTTACATTAGATAATGTCGAGTTGTTCACGTACTGTTCACCCAGATATACCTACAACCAGATAACAACCACAAACGTAGCATTTTAGTCTCATTATGCAAGTTGAGAACATAGCATAATTATAATGTACGAACAAAGTAATTGAGATATACCTGTGGTGTTGGTGACAAAGGAGCTGCAGTAATAGGAAAGAGCTGCTTTGGTTGCCAACTTGTACAAAGCCTCCGCACTTTTGTTTCTCGCTGTTTCAGGTTTCCCAACTCAAGAAGTTCGAACAGAGAATCCAATCTTGTTGTAGTGGAGCACACGTTAATGAGAACAGAACAAGATTTTCATATTCCAGCAGTTCATATTCAAAGCTCATCAATCAATTGCAATCCGAAGTTGGAGAAAATGAAGAACTGAATCGGACGATGAATACGAAACACGAACAACAAAGGATAAGAAGCTTACGTCAACGGCGGCTGGGCTGAGGTCTCCGATAAGGAGCTTCCGTTTGGTATGCTAGGAACGGGGACGCGGCGGAGCGGGGGACGATTCTCGATGGGAACTGGGGGACGCAGAGGAGCTGGGGGCTGATTCCCGATACGAACATCGCTGGTGGGATGAGCGGTGGAGCGGGGGACGAGCGACGAGCAGGGACGCGGCAGAGCGGAACGCGACGGAGCAGGGGACGATTCGATTGGAGACGGAGACGATCGGAGTTGGGACGGAGGACGCGAAGGAGCTGGGGTTAGGGATTGGAATGGACTGGGACGATGGTTTTGAGGTTGGTTTGTCACGGTTTACTGTATAAACTAGTCACGATTTATACAGTAAATCGTGACTGAGTAGTCAATGCAGAGTTTGAAACTAGGATACTTTTGTCACAGTTCTGGTCTAACCGTGATGATTTTGTCTCGGTTAATACCAAACCGTGACAAATTAGTCACGGTTCCAGGAAACCGTGACTAATTAGTCACGGTTATATATGAACCGTGACTAATTTGTCACGGTTCCCAATAACCGTGACTGATTAGTCACGGTTCGTGGAACCGTGACTAAAGAACCGTGACCAGTGTGCTATTTTCTTGTAGTGGCAGTATAAGGATTCATAGCCAAACTACACAATCACATCAATACACATATCACGCCACTCTTCCAGGAGGCGTGACCGCACCTCACTCTTCCAGGAGAAGTGACAATTTGGGGGCAGTACATCCTCCTTCAGGTTCTATCATTTCATCCAATCACATCAATCATCTAATCCAAATTCATGATTCATAATTCATCGCTCATC
Source organism: Linum lewisii (assembly GCA_034768395.1). NCBI lineage: Eukaryota > Viridiplantae > Streptophyta > Magnoliopsida > Malpighiales > Linaceae > Linum > Linum lewisii. Next base: position 28,094,195 of record CM068304.1, read on the forward strand.
ACACTAATCCAACATCACGCATTGTCACAACAATCATCATCACATCTCATCCACTTTCCACAATCCACATACGATTCCACATCACATTTAATATTCACAACAAGGGTAAACTGCCAACTTGCCGGCCACCCCCACCTGCAAGTACAAGGATAGCCATGTCGCAAGTCTAAGGTTACCCTCATTTTCCTCTTTCATAGGGCGACCCCACATTGGCAGGGCCATCCTCCTGCAACCACAACTAACAATAGCAGAATACATATGCAAGTTCATAATATCACCAAACCCGTCCCTCTTATATCTCATTACTAATTCTGATCCATTAATCAACATTGTTCATCATTTACCCCAATCCCACAACATAACATCACATCAATCAACATATATCAACATTTAATCAATTGGAAATCATCAACAATCAATCAACTAGCAATCACAAAAAGATTATCTCATTTTACTCTCTTCCATTTTCATGCAATCCCTAATTTCATCTAGGTTAGATTACAACTCCTCACATAACCCATCGCTACCTATCGAACGCTAAACCCTCATCTAAACCTAAAATCATCCCCTGAATTGTGTCTAGATACGTCCGTCTCGTCGTCCTGATTCCACCGGTCCTGACGGTTCATCAATCGGAGCTCTAACGAAAGAAATATGCTCGAATCTCTGAATTGCCAACAATTTATTTTTTTGGTCGAGCACTCCCACGGAAGAGAGGGCCAAGAAAGCCTAAACTAAGGAGAAAAGGGGGAGAAGGGGTTTGGGGTTTGGGGTTGAAATTAAAACAAACAAACAAGGCATTATTCAAGGAAACTACAAAATCGTTTTGAGAAAAAATTAACACCAACAATCACTCAGGAAGAATCATCAAATTACAGAATCCGAGAAATTCGAAAACTTTCAATAAAAAAGAAAACTTTCAATAAAATAAAGTTAAATCAACGCAGACTCTAAATTATGAACAAAATGAATTTAATATAATTGTCAAAGCAAAAAGAAAGACAAGGAAAAAAATTAAATTATTTTATGCACTTACAAAGAAAACAAAATAAAGAAAAAAAAACAAATAGCTATCACGTAAAAATAAAAATAAACCCACGCGGAAAGAAAGAAAAAGAAAAAAGAAAGAAAAAAAAACAAACAAAAACTGATTTCCACGTTATCCCTCTCTTTGATTCCCACGTTCCCTCTCTCTTTCACTAACTTCCAAAATCCCGTGGCCAACAAAAAATCCCAACAAACAGCAAACCAAACCGAACGAACCAACCGAAAACCCAAGAAGAGAGCCGGACTAGCCCAAAATCTGACCCAAGCAACAGTCTCCATCGGGCAAATCGGTGCGAGAATTGGAGGCAAAGAGCTTGCCGACGAGGGCGAACACCGGGATGATCAGGATCAAATCAACCTCATCGGGATCCGACTTCTGCATTCCTATGTGAGTGAAAAAAAGAATCCAAATTGACCCGTGGAGAAAGCCCCAAAATTGAGATCTGAAAGAACCGTCGGACCTAAAAATTATTCGAAGCCAAACAAACAGGAACCAAAGGAGAACAATGTTGAAATACACCCCAAGGATTGCGTCAGGTCTCATCAGAACCTGTATTACAGCCCACGGTAAGACCGTGACTGGCGTGGTAAACTTTCCGCTTGACCCTAAAGGCCATCATGGCGGAAGGGGAAGAAGAGAGAAGAGTGGAAAAATGACGAGAATCAACCGGAGAAGAAATCCCAGGCTAGGAAAAAGGGAAAATGAAGGGATACAGTCGGAGAAAACATTACCAAACACCAAAATAGTCACGGACGGCCAAACAGGGGAGGAGCGGTTACCGGCAAGGAGAAATAGCAAAGTTTTCGGCTTAGTCGCCGCCGCTTGAAGGTGCGGTTTATCAAGGTATTGATTGGCTCGCTTGTGAGAGTACATTAGCGTAACTGTTGCTAATTACTTCAATACACCTAACTTGCGTCTTCCCGAATTGCCAACCATTAATCTGCCAAACAGCCGTTTAGCGAAATTTCCACACAAACAGTAGATTTACATAAATGACAAAACGATCACTTAACTTTCCAGAAGGTTCAGAACAGTCATCAAACTTCCTGAAAGTTACATTCCGACCTATCTTCTCCTCCGATCAAGCCATGGCTGCAAGCGAGCATTCCAACCGCCGATTCTGGTAACCGCCACCGTCTCCAACATTGTGGGGGTCGCCGTCATTGCCTTCTATCTCGCTTCAATCGAACCCAAACCACAAGCATAGCCACCTAAGCTCTCTCTCTCGCGCACGGGCGTCGAAAATAACATCGCCGCCAATGATCCTCGACTTCCGTGTTAAGAAAATCTGTCGCCCCTGTCTCTCTCTTCCTCCTCGTTCCTCATACTGCAGAAAACATAACCCAGCCACCATTCCTCTTTCTATTTTCCAAACCAAACCCTTCCACGATTAATTCCGTCGTTGAACCCTTCGGCCCTTATCTTTTCTTGTTGCAGCGGGGAAAAAATATATGGGTCTAATGCCCATCCTTCCCTCTCCGTTCAACAGCCCCAAGGGCTTTATTATTCCATTTCAGCAGAATGGCCCATTTCCCATTGATTTACTTTGCCTTGTTGAGTTATTCAGCCAAAATAATAATTGGCATACTCGTCATTCCTAATATAAGGAGCCTTAAGTGTTTTTATATAAGGACAATAATCTAGGTCGTTCATTTTTTAAGTCAGATCTAATAGTTGATGGGTATTTGGGTAATTTCCTTAATTGGTAAATTGTTTTATTTAATTTTTTATATAATTAATACTAAATATTTAACAAAACGGTTAGTTCGACGGGGTTTTGTTTCCAAGGGAGACGTCGGAGGGCGGTTTGTTATAACGTTCCGCAGTTCCATTTTCACACATTGGAACACCATTAAAACTGAAACTAAATTCTAAATAATGCAAATTATATCCATTTCCGTACACTGGAACATCATTAACCCAGAAACTCCAAACAAATACTAAATCAAACAATGCAAATTAGGTTTTGTAGTTCCATTTTCAGTACATTGGAACAAAGTTAAAATGAAAACTAAAACTGGATTCTAAATTTAAACTGAACATGTTTCTATATCGACAATCTGGAACTACGTGTTTCACAAAGAAGAACAGGTTCCTAAATCTGAACGAAAATGAAGAAAAATAAGCAACAATCCCTCGATTCCAACCCTATAGCGGTGAGAATTTCTCCACACTCAATTATGTAGGGAACATTGCTCTGTTGTAGATGTAGCCGTTGTTGGTGTTGCTCCCGACAATCAATACCCTGCCATCTGTAATAACTACTGTAGAGGAATGGTACATTCTTGGTATTGTAGTTGGGACCAATATATGGAACTTCTTTCCCAACTTTGCCTTGGGTGTGTAAATTAAGGGTGTGAGATTAGGTTCCCTTGCGAAACCCCAACCAGAAGCACCTCTCATAGCTCCATTGACGATTAGTGCTTCTCCAGAGGGACGGAGCATCATGTCGCCCATGATTCTAACTGATGGCATAAGCTCCCTCTTCCAAACAGGTTTTGTGTCGGTGATACGGATCCTGCCACAATCTTCCAAGACTTCGTAGAAGACATTATGGCCTGTTTGTTCTAGGAATCGATGTGTGCGGAACCTCCACAGACTAGAACCTCGGCAGGGACGGTGGCGGGATCTTGGCCTTGGGAGTGAAGGCAAATTGGAAGGATAGCGAACATGCCACTTGCAGGGTAGTTGCGGTGGCAGCCTGGGAGGACGGGGAATTCCGTGACAATTGTATTGGTATTGGGGTTTAATAGGACGGATCTATTGTTGGCAAAGTTGAATATGTTGGAGTCAGTAGAGAGGAAGACAAATGGGTAGAGATTGTTTTCTTCAGGGTCTGTAGTGTGTTTAAGGAAATCGAAGAAGAATGGTTGGGCGTTGTGTTTTCCTAGACTAAGGAAGAACGGCGTCGGCATCGGGAGAAAAAATGGCGTCGGGGTGAGGTGGCGGGTTGACGAGATCTAAGATGATGAAGGGAGGTTGAGAGAAAAATCTCGGCGACGGTTATTAGGATTTGAGAAATTTTTGGTTTGGTGGCTAATGAATGATCCACAACCCTAATCATTTAAATAGATAGCCAAATTACTAAACTGCCCATAACTTGTTCCCACCGTTAGATTAGGATCCTCATCCAATGGCTGTGAATAACATCCTTAGACCATCCCCAATGCATTAGCTAGAAATGCTATTTTTTAGGCTATTTTTTCAATTTTTATCCAAAGAAAAGTGAATATGCTCCAATGCTCTTTGTCTAAATTTAACTTTGGCTATTTACATAAATCTAGATTAGTGCAAATTTGTACATTTTTTTTAATAATTGGTAATCATATGTACGAATATATTGTTAATTAATTACAACAAACATTTTGATGTAATTTTTTTCATTCGGATGAACTTTTCTTTAACAAGGGTACAATACATTAATCTTAAAATAGACATAAAAACATGGATCCACTAGGGATTGTATATGGATCGACATGGTACGAAGCTACGATCCTATCTTTTTGTTCTTGGAACCAATCCCTAGTCCTCCTCGGACTAATTACTCGAGAAAGATCCATACTCATTATCTCCATATCATGTTTATTTTTCTGTGCTTCTCTCGACCTCTCTTGGTCCTCTCTAGCGAGGGCTAGTCTTGCATGCGTGTTCGAATTTTCTATCAAGTGAGTCATGCTCTTCTCCCAAACCGCTACAAGTCGAGTTCAACGTTGGGATCAACATTTTCAGTCTATGACATGGTCGAAGGAAACGGTTCCATTGGTGAAATGGGTACTATGGGAACCCATTAATCATTAGATAAGTTCAAAAGAAAATACATTAACTGAGTGAAAAATAAAATATATTAGCTTAATTAAATATATATATTAAATTAGTTAAGAATAAAATATATTAACATAATTCAAAAAATTACTTTAAATACACATTAATTTAAATATATATTAACTTAGTCCAACCAATGGCCTAGTGCCATGTGGAATCCACTATCCCCATGGCTTCTTATTTTTCTCTACATACGGTGGTCCTCAATTTACCCATTATTGCCAATTTCCCCTCACCTTTCTCTAAATATACATACCAAAATACACATTTTAAACAATTTACATTTTTAGCCAATGCATTGGAGGACACTTTTGCTAAATATATTCACTTTTTAACCATTATACACTAGCATTGGAGATGGTCTTAAATAAGGACTCTTATAGGGGTCCTCACAATAGGAGTTCCCGCTGACTTGAGGTTTGGCCCAAGTTTGAGGATTTAAAAGGTTGGCCGGATCTTGGTTTGTCCAATTGGTTCAGGACCTCGACCTAATGGTTAACTCAAAACACCATTAACTCGGGAAGTTCAACCCCCAACGCTCGGGGTGAAATTTAATACATGAATTAAATAATTTATTTCAATTTAAATTTCACCGACCTTTAATTAATGAGGAACCAAACTGAACTTTTGAAATCAAATCAGTTAATCAGAACTGGGATGTTACAGTACCTTCCTAACATGGAGTTCGAGAAGTTCCTGGAGGAATTCCGTAACCAGTTCTGTCCGGACATTTGGCGCAAGGAAAAGGCCAAAGATTTCATGGAGCTGGTGCAGGGCGATTAGTCAGTGCTGGAGTATTACATGGAGTTCATAAACCTCTCCAAGTGGTATGATGAACTAGCCAATCAGGAGCAGAAACTGATTCGCCAGTTCAAGAGAGGTTTGAGGTGGGAGATTCAGGAGGGTGTCGCGTCTAGTGACATGAGGAGCTTAGTGTTAGTCAAGATGGATGCCTTGGAGAGAGATTTGCTGAAGCGAGGGAAGAAGGAGGATAGGAAAAGGAAGGCAGCTGCCCCGCCCTCTCAGCCTGCTGCACAAAGCCATCAAACTAAGCTTGCTCAACCGTCTCACACCAACTTCTAGAGTGCTTAGTCAGCTCCACAATGGGGAGTTGTAACTTGTTAACTTGTGGTCAACCTGGTCATAAGAGTAACATGTGTGGGTCGAGGAGTGTTGGATGACTCGGTCGGGTGCAGCATCATCGAATCGCCAATCTGTGGCACTTGCTGGAAACCTCATTTCGGGGAGTGTCGTATGCTGAGGCGGGATCCATTGATCTATTTGTGTGACAAAGCCAAATTGGGAGTGCTAACTGGGGGCACACCATATCTGTGGTTAGTCAAGGTTAGGTGCTCCGTTGGGAGCAATGGTGGTAGAGCAAGGTATTGGTCGGGTGTGCATGCGGAGCTGAGCTATTCTAGCCTTGGAGCAAGGAGAGCAGAGGAGGGTTGTATGTTATGGATGGTGTGTGCGAGTGCTGGGAGAGGGACTGGAGCTAATTCTACGCCCTTGGAGCCGAAGGAGAGCAAGGAGGGTTGTATGCTCTTATTGGAGGTGTAGAAGAGAATGCAAACGATGGGGTAAACAGTATGATATCTTTTCTTGATCCTCCCATTTACGCTTTGTTTGATTCTGGCTCGTTCCACTTCTTTTTCCTGTAATTTCTTGAGTAGTAGCTAGTAGACTAAGGAGTTGGTTGGAAGATTGGAGCCTTTGTAGATTTTGGTTGAGTTAGGTAGAGTGCTCGTAGGTTGTGAGGTTCTAGTTGTGGGTGTGAGTTAGGTAGTTTTTTGCCTTGTTGTTTTGTGTTTGGTCGTGCTTTTGTTGTGAGTCGTGTCCTAGAGGTTCGCTTGTGCATGTGTGTTAGGTAAAAATTTGGGTTACTGTGGGAGTAGTGTTTTTAGAAGTGCTAGAACCGTTAAAAAGGATTTTCTGGTAAGTGATGTGGTGATTAAGCTGCTGCATTTTGCTGCAATTTTTGTGTTGCATTGCTAGGTTAAGTTGGGTTGTGATTTCGGAGATGAAATCTTTTGAAGTTGTGGGGACTTGTAACATCCCCGCTCAACCGAATGGTTTGGAACTCGAGTTTGGGTGATTGACGTATTGGAAACAGTGTTCTTGAGGTCTTGTAACATCCCTACCCAATTGATCTATTTTGTGTGCAACCAGAAGGGTCACAAGAGTTGGGAGTGACTAACTAGGAGGGCAGCACCAACTCAATCTGTGGTTTTAGTGCAAGGGTTTAGGGCTCCGTTGGGAGCAATGGAGGTAGAGGAGGAGGTAGTGTTGGTCGTGGTGTCGCGAGTGCTGGGAGAGGGACTGAAGCTAATTCTACGCCCCTTGGAGCCGAAGGAGAGCAAGGAGGGTTGTATGCTCTTATTGGAGGTGTAGAAGAGAATGCAAACGATGGGGTAAACAGTATGATATCTTTTCTTGATCCTCCCATTTACGCTTTGTTTGATTCTGGCTCGTTCCACTTCTTTTTCCTGTAATTTCTTGAGTAGTAGCTAGTAGACTAAGGAGTTGGTTGGAAGATTGGAGCCTTTGTAGATTTTGGTTGAGTTAGGTAGAGTGCTCGTAGGTTGTGAGGTTCTAGTTGTGGGTGTGAGTTAGGTAGTTTTTTGCCTTGTTGTTTTGTGTTTGGTCGTGCTTTTGTTGTGAGTTGTGTCCTAGAGGTTCGCTTGTGCATGTGTGTTAGGTAAAAATTTGGGTTACTGTGGGAGTAGTGTTTTTAGAAGTGCTAGAACCGTTAAAAAGGATTTTCTGGTAAGTGATGTGGTGATTAAGCTGCTGCATTTTGCTGCAATTTTTGTGTTGCATTGCTAGGTTAAGTTGGGTTGTGATTTCGGAGATGAAATCTTTTGAAGTTGTGGGGACTTGTAACATCCCCGCTCAACCGAATGGTTTGGAACTCGAGTTTGGGTGATTGACGTATTGGAAACAGTGTTCTTGAGGTCTTGTAACATCCCTACCCAACCGAACGGTTTGGAACTCGAGTTTGGATGGTTGAGACATTGGAAACAATGTTCTTGAGGCCCCATCGAAGTCCGGGACGTTCATAGTTGAGTCGGGTCGAAGATACAAGCGAGTACGTGAAAATTCGTCAGAGGTGGCAGATTACAAAACATGGTCGTGTGTTATGAAACACACCGTGTTGTTTACAAGAAACAGTCGTGTGTTGTAAGAAACACGCCATGTTTCTTGTGGCTGCCATAAATAGCTGATTTTCAAGGAAATTCACAATTTCCCCTCTTTCTCTTTCCTCGAAAATTCTTTTGACGAACCAAAAATCCCCTTAGCTTCAATCCTTGATTCCGGGATTTGTAGAGCTCTGATTCATTTATTGCTACGTGTTCATTGCGATGAGAGGAAGAGATCGCACCCTGAATTTCTGGGTATTTCGGAGTAGGCTGCTGCTGGTGAGGAGGAGAAGAGCTACGGTTTTGGAGTTGTAGAGCTTGGTTGTTCGGGTTCCGGAAGCTGTTTTAGAAGCCTCGTCTTCTTGTCAGGTGAGGGTTTAGTGTACGATAGGTAGTATGGTCGGTGTGAGGAGTTGCAATTTTGACTTAGAAGAATGTAGGGTGGCATGGAAATTGAAAAAGAGTAAAAGGGGAAAAACTGTTCTGTGAAACATGATGTTTGATGATTTTTGGATGTCTGTTAATTGAAGAATTGGATGATGATTGTTGGCTGATTTGTTATGTGTTGGGATTGGATAAATGATTAATTGATGATTAATGGATTGGACTAGTAATGAGTGTAGGAGGGTTGGGTGTGATTCTGTAAACTGTTTCTGTATATGGTGCTGATAGTTGTGGTTGCATGAGGGTGGTCCTGCCAATGTGGGGTAGCCCTATAAATGATGAACATGTGGATGGCCTGCCAATGTGGGGTCGTCCTATGAAGGATGAACATGAGGCTAACCCTAAGACTCACGACATGGCTATCCCTGTACGTGTAGGTGGGGGTGGCCGGTCTAGCCGTTTACCCTTAAATTGTTTGTGTTATGTGGAATATTGAATGAAATGGATTGTGTTGTAAATGTGATATTGGATGAAGTGATGTTATGTGTAGTTTGGATGAAATGATGCTATGTGTTTAGAGCTGTCAAACGGGCGGGCTGGGCGGACCACGGGTCGGGTTAGTCGGGTTGCAGGTTCGTCGGGTTGCGGGTTCGTCGGGTCGCGGGTTCGCCGGGTCGCGGGTTCGCCGGGTCGCGGGTTCGTCGGGTCGCGGTTCGTCGGGTCGCGGGTTCATCGGTCGCGGGTCGGGCGGGTCTCGGGTTGCCCACGGGTTATTACTTACTAGTCTCAACTCTCAACTACAATTTGCAAAATTTCATGTAAATTTTTTTATGTGATAAATAATTTAAAAATATATTAAATTTTTAATCGCGAGTAAGCTTAACTCTTAAGGATTGTAGCAGTTGTTCATATATTAAAAATAATAATTCATTTTTATAAATTAAATATACTTATAATAAATAAATGAAATTGAATATACTTTAGCTTTTAAGGTCTAGGAGGGTTTAACATTGGACTCATTTATAAATTTAGTCAATTCTTTCAAAAAAGTATCAAATCTAGCGACTTTCTTTTTATGACATTTTTAGACCAAACGTTTTGATTTTATGTTAGATGACAAATATAGTCAACGTTCTTAAGATTTTTAACACTGTTACTGATGGTGCTAAGTGTTACTGATGGAGAAGACGTGAGTCTTGCATAGATGCATTCTAGTTTCTGGTTGCTGCAGGATTCATTGTTGTTGAGTGTTGACAATGCAGAATGAATATTTTGTTATAACACTTTTTCTTTATAATTTTGGTTTGAAGGTTGAAGTATGGATGAGTGGTTTAAACTTTAATGTTCATCAGTATTGTGTTTCTATATATCAACAGGTTTGAAACTTGACTTTTGGATTATTCTATGAATTATGAATGTTTGGTGTCGAATTATGTAGTGTTGCATACTATATTAGTTGCTTGTATTGCTAATTGGTGAAAGAACTTAAAAACATGGATATGGACATATGGTGCAGAGCAGTCGTGCTCGTTCAGGTAGATGGAAGTATTTACAACTAGATTGTCAATGTTATATATAATTGATTTTAATTATTTTGGAAATAAACTTGGTGAAGTCAGAAGTAGATTAAATTTTTTATATCTTCAATAATGACATAATGTTGATATTTGAAGCACTGAATATTATGAATTATGTGACAATCGGGTTATTCGGGTCGGCGGGCGGGTTGCGGGTTAGTCGGGTTACGGGTTCGTCGGGTTACGGGTTAGCCGGGTTGCGGGTTAGTCGGGTTGCGGTTAGTCGGGTTGCGGGTTAATCGGGTCGCGGGTTAGTCGGGTTGCGGGTTCATCGGGTTGCGGGTCATCGCTGCGGGTTATTGTTGACTTTTTGGTCAATCGGGCCACGGGTCGGGCTGGGCGGGCGGGCTGGGCGGTTTATCGGGCCGGGTCAGCATTTTGCCAGCTCTATATGTGTTGTTGGATGACCTGATGTTATGAGTTGTTTGGGTGAAAATGGTGCTATGTTGGATGGGGGTTGATAATGTGATAGTGATATAGAATTATGACATGGAATATGGATTTAATGGAATTGGCTAATAGAAATGGTAAGGGAATTGGTACATGGAATTGGATAATAGAAATGGTAAGGGAATTGGTACATGGAATTGGCTAATGGAATTGGTACGTGGAATTGAGTAAAGGGATTGGGACTTAGTTGCTTGTTTGCATTTGCAATGTTGATGTGTGTAGTGATTGGATTGTGATATTTGGATTGTGGTTTGAAATTGGATTAGTGATGAAATTGATGATGGAATCGTTGATGGACTTGATGATTGGAATTGGATGGTATTGATGAGGAATTTGATGGATGGTATTGATGTGGAATTTGATGAATGGTATTGATGTTGGTTTTGGATGGATTTGATGGGAGATTGATGGATGGTTTTGGTTGTTGGGTTTAAGTGATGGATGCTTGTTTGTGATTAATAAATGATAGAACTGGAAGGAGTCCACACTGCCCACCTTGAGATGTGTTGAGTTGTGTCCGGTTCACGTTGAGTGAATCGCTCTGGTTAGCTACCAGGGATTTATGTTGAGTCGGTCTACGTTGAGTGGATCACCTTGGTCAAGTACCAGGGATTATTGGTGGAGTCGGTCTACGTTGAGTAGATCACATTGGGTTGTATTACTAGGGATTGTTGGTCGGCAGTGGTGGCGTGGAGCAACTCCTAGGCGCCTAATGAACTCACCTAGAGAAATCAATGAGATTTGGTGTGTGTGTGTGTGTGTGTGTGTGTGCGTGTGTGTGATTTGTGTATGTGTGTGAGCTTGGGATGTGAATGTGAGGTGCCTTGTGATGAGTTGCGGACTATGTTTGATTGATCTTTGAACTGAATGGTGTCGTTGTGCTGAGTTGTGGGATTGATATGAATGGTTTAGGAGTATGTCGATGTTATGAACTGTGAACTGTTAGGACGGAGAGATGCATAATAATTCACTCACTTAGTAAATTGAAATGTGAACTAAGATTGTGTGCAAGGTGATTGTGCATGATTGTTGTGTGATGATTGGGATGACGAGTTGACTTATGATGCTTCTGATATTGAACTGTATGTATGATGCTTCTGATGTTGAACTTTATGTATTGGATGTAATGTTGAACCGTATGAACGATGACCTTTGTTATATCGATGTTATCATGATTTGTGGATGATGAATTGAGATCTGAGCTTATGTGATCACCTAGACTATGTTAGGGAATTAAAATATGAATGACTGTGTCAGATTCCATTGATGTTTGTGTGCGGAGTTGGGATCGCTCTCAGGTTAGGTTCAGCGCATAGTTAAACCTAGTGGGTTCACTCAATTTCATTAGGAAATTGATCCCCCCAGTTTCTCTTTTCAGGTGTTCGGTTGAGTTCAGAGGAGTTGCAGTTTGGAGTTGTGAAGTGAAGATTAGTGGACTACTTTGGAGTGACCATCGTTTTAGTTTATATTTCAGTTGACACATTTGTGTTGGTAGATTTTGTAATTGGTTGTTGGTTTCTGGTTTGATTTATCGGTTGTATTCGAATTTTGGATTTTATTTAATGAAGGCCTTCATTTATTTTAGAACCTTTTAATAAGAGTTCTTTCTGTTTCCGCTGTGTTTTACTCCTTTATTTAAATGTTGTATCTTCGAGTAGCACTCAAATCAGTTCAACCACGGGTAAACTCGGGTCGGTTTTGGACGGGTGTTACAGGTCTCATCGAAGTCTGGGACGTTTTTGAAATGGATTCGGGTTGAAGTTACATATGAACATGTTGTGCAGTGAAGAACACATGTCGTGTGTCTTGGTCTGACTATAAAAATACGGGTTTTTGGCGGATTTCTGCAACTTTTCCTGCGCTCTCTCTCTCTCTCCGAAAACCATTTTGACGAACCAAGGTTTTCCCCACATAAAACCTTGATTCTGGGAGTTACGGGTGTCCGATCGAGGATCCATTTTCTGTGCATTCCTGGCGACGAGAGGAAGAGATCGCACATCTCGATTTTGTATATTTCGGAGTTAGGCGCTGTCAGTGATTGAAGGAAGAAGCTACGTTTTTGGAGGAGTCGAGCTTCTCCGTTTGGGTTTCAAGTAGTTGTTTAGAGCCTCGTCTTCTTGTCAGGTGAGGGTTTAGCGTACGATAGGTAGTGATGGTCGATGTGAGGAGTTGAAATCTAACTTAGATTGAGTTTAGGGATTGCATGGAAATTGAAGAAATCAATGGGATAATCGTTGTGTGTTTGTTAATTGATTGATTGTTGATGATTGCCAGCTGATTGATTGTTGCTATATGCTGACTGTGATGATACTATGTTTTGGAGATTGGGGTAAACGATTAATGTGGATGATAAACGGATCAGAATTAGTAATGAGTGATAGGAGGAATGAGCTGTGGTATTATGAGCTGTATATGTATTCTACTGTTGTTAGTTGTGGTTGCAGGAGGATGACCCTGCCAATGTGGGGTCGTCCTATAATGATGAACAGGAGGATGGACCTACCAATATGGGATCGTCCTAAGAATGACGAATAGGAGGTTAAGACTAAGACTCGTGACATGGCTATCCCTGTACTTGCAGGTGGGGGTGGCCAGTGAGCTAGTCGTTTACCCTTATCATTGTTGTGATGTGTGAACTTGCTGTGCTTATGAACTGAGTTGTGTTGATTGAAATGAGGATGTGATAATGAGACTTGAACTGAATGAATCGTGATTGTGAATTGAGAAATGATGGATGAGAATGAGGATATCGAGGTTGAGATTGATGTAATTGAAATGAGTGGATTAATGGACGGATTAAGTTATGTGATTGAATGAATTGATAGAACCAGAATGAGCCTGTACTGCCCCCTAAAAATTTTCACCCCTTCTGCGGTTGGTGGTGCGCTCACGTCACCTAGAAGAGTGACGTGATGTGAGTAATGATGTTGATTATGAGTTGGCCATGAATTTTTATACTATGGTTTAGGATGCGTCTTTGGGACCCCCTTCATGCGGTTGGGGGTGCGTCTGTTGTGAGCCGGCAGGGGTGGTACGGGATAACTCCTTATGGCGCCTAATAACTCACTTAGTAATTGAAATTTAAATTGTGGTGTGCGTGTGGGTGTGTATGTGAATTGTGTTTGCAAGATGACGTGTAATGTGATGTTGAACTGTGTGCATGATGAACTTTGTTATGTTACTGTTATTATGGATTGTGGATGTTGAACCGAGAACTGCACCTATGTGATCACCTAGACTATTTTAGGGAATTAAAATCGGGTACGGCTATGTCTGGTTCAATTGTTGATGTGTGTGCGGAGTTTGAAATCGCTCTGCCAGGTTAGGTTCAGCGCATAGTTAAACCTAGTGGGTTCACTCAATTTCAATAGGAAATTGATCCCCCCTCTTCCCCTTTCAGGTGCGCGTGGTTAGTGGGAGTAAGTTGAGGTTCAGGTGTTTCGGTCAAGTTCAAAAAGTTGCCGGTTAGAGCTATGAGGTGAAGATTGGTGATCTACATTAGAGTTGACCATTACTTTTATTTTTACACCTCACTTGACATTTTCGGTTGGGGATTTTGTAATTAGTTTGAGGATTGAATTTCGGATTTTGGTTTTTCGGATTGTACTCGGATTTTATTTATTGGAGGCCTCCTTCAGTTTTGAACTTTTAATAAGAGTTGTTTTTTTTTCCTTTGTCTTTTTACTCGTTTGTTTAAATGTTGTATCTTCGAGTGACATTCATACCGGTTCAACCATGGGTATAGCCAGGTCGGTTCGGTATGGGTGTTACAAATTTCATATGATCATTGTCCAATCTAGTAAATGGCATGGCGAAGGGGTACACATCCTCCGGCCCGACTTCAACTTTGACTTCCCTGCTTCCTCCTTCTTCTGCTTCTTCCTTGATCATGATGACTGGACTTTCTCGCCCAATGGCCTCTTCTTTGGCAACACAGGAGTATCAGCCTGAGGCAAATACTGTCTTATGTTAGTATTAAAAACACGAGGGGCGACCGTCTCGGCTGCTCCTAACTGATTCTCAGCTTGCCATTGAATAATGGAGCCTGAGTTCAGACCCCCATTCTCGTCAAACCTTTCCATGTGCCGGTTGACAGCCTTCATGGTCCAGTTCCTAATAGTCGGTTTGAGTTTGGGGACTGAGTCTCTCTCCAGCCCCACCATGTCAAGAAAGAACATCTTCGTATGCACAAACAAATAGTCACTTGAATTAGTAACCGATGGGTTATCAATGACTACGAAACTTATAGTTCAATATATAATTTGTAAGACTAAGTTATATAATACGAATTACTAACTGACGACTTTCGTAATTGTAAAATGTACCATGAATAGACAAAGATCGGCCTCAACATATCCTTTGTTGCTACGACCACACTCACAAAATGTCTTGAGCAGGAACCCGCACCAGTTGTAGTCATCGAAATTAGGGGCGTTGCGACCATAGATAACGCCCAAATAAGACAGAGGAACTTTCTGTCGTGCTCTGGGCGCGAATAGATTACCAATCAAAACCATAAAAAACAAACCAAACCACCTCTCATCGTCGGTGGCGTTCCACAATTGGTTCTCCAGAAATCCTATTACGACAGTGGTCGCCTTTCCTCTCTAAATCCCCAAATGTTGGGCCCAAACCCTAATATTGTTAAGCTCATAATTTAGATGGTAAAAAACGGAGGCTTCGCCCCGAGGTACGCCATATATGATCTTCGGTCCAAGTGATCTGAGAATTCAGCCTCACAGTGACGGTCAGGGTCGAGAAATTGAAACTCTTAATAAGCCACTTCAATCGACCAGACTTGAACGAAGTGATGTACAGATGTTCAACAAACCCTAACCCCTTCTCCTCCAATATTCGTTTACGATTGGGGGTGCTACCAATCCAAAATTGGCACAACTTAACAGGACTGCACCAAAAAAAAAAACAGGACTGCACCTCCATTATACTAGACGGCTTTGATCAGGTTGAGGTTGTTGCTCCATATTTTGTATTACGAATCTGATGGGGAAATGTTACGAATCGAATTGGAAATAGTTACGAATCAAGGTTCTTTGGCTCTGAATGTTACGAATGTTAGCAGAAGTATTACGAAAATGAAATTCGTAACGATTTGAGAGAGTAAAACTGTATGTGAAGAAGAAGAATGAATGGATTTTCATATGAAATTCGTAACCTCTCCAATTAATTCCTATGTTTTTATATCAACCGAAAAGACACTAATGAAGCGGCGGCTGCACTTTTACCAATAACTGCTACTCTACAGTTGCACGCCACCATTACCCGTTCCCGCTCATTCGACTGCCCCTGTAAAAAACCTAAAATACCCCTAAAAGCATCCACCCAGCCGAAGTTCAATCGTGACCATCGATCTTGGGGTCCACGCCTGTGAACGGCCATGATCGTGTTCAGCACCGAATCAGCTTCAAACCAATTCAGCATCTGACGAATTTCCACCTAGAGAACTCGCTCGCTGTCTAAGTACAAGAGACGTATGGTTTTGGACAAATAATTGAAATGAATGAAGAGTTGAGTCACTAGTGTGGGGTAAAGCGGCTAGCTAGGGCCTATATCTGCACTCTGCACTCACCTCCAGAATCAGACAAATCATTTGAAACAACAATCAATTTTGTATTTCTCACTACCCTCACTCAAACTACAATATGATCCAGATGAAGAAAAGAAAAGAAAAGAAAAGAAAGATAAGCCATCGTTCATCAACTAACTGAACTAACTCTCTCAAGTACAATGACAAATAAAACACAGTTATACCTGTTGACACAATCCTCCCTCCATCAAAGCCACTATAAAGTCAAGACCCTTTAGCTACTGAAGTATTAGATAGCTCAAACACTGACTCAACAGGATACCTTTCAACACAATCTTCCCATGGATTACCAACAGATGGCTTAACATTCTTCAGCGCTTGCCATACCGCGCTGTTACACTTAAACCCACTCCCAAATGCTATCTGCCACACCCTGTTCCCTTTCCTCATCCTTCCTTTTGCCTCGGTGTATGCCAGTTCATACCAAATTGAGCTCGATGATGTGTTCCCAAATCGATGCAGAGTCATCCTAGATGCCTCTACATGTTCGGGAAGTAGCTGCAAATTCTTCTCCAGCTCATCAATCACAGCTCTCCCTCCAGCATGTATACAAAAGTGTTCAAAAGCAAGCTTGAAATCCGGTATATAAGGCTTCACCTTAGCATTGAACAACTTCTTAGCAATCAAGGTCATGAAGAAGAGAAGCTGCTCACTTATCGGAAGCACAAGTGGCCCCAAAGTGGTGATGTTAGTCTTAAGCGCACCACCTGCAATTGCCATAAGATCTTTGGACAAAGAAACACCAGTCTTCCCAGCATCGTCCTGCTCTTGATATACACACTTAAACGCCTTATCGTCAGCACCCTTATGTGTCCTCACCACATGAACAAGCCTGTACTTGGATCGTCTTCTATCCTTAGACTTGTTGGATAAAAGAACTGCAGAGCCACCCACTCTAAACAAGCAATTGGGTATGAGCATGGCCTTCTTATTCCCAAAATACCAATTCTGAGTAATGTTCTCAGTGCTGACAACAACAGCGTAAGTGTTTCTATGAACTTGCAACAAGTCCTTTGCCAAATTAACAGAGATAACCCCAGCACTACATCCCATTCCACCAAGATTGTAGCTCCTAATGTTACCTCTCAACTTGTATTTGTTGACAATCATAGCAGAAAGCGAGGGAGTTGGATTAAACAAGCTACAGTTCACAACAAGGATCCCAATATCTTTGGGTTTGATTTTGGTGTTGGCGAATAGAGTATCGAGTGCCCCAAACATCACCTGTTCAGCTTCTTCCCTAGCGGCCTGCATCGATGGCCTGGGAGGGATGAAGAGCATAGCCTCTGGACATAGGTTTCTTCTCCAAGGCCGGATCTTTCCAGAATCTTGCGCTGGAATTCCAATGACGACTCGTCGAAATCTCCAGTGCGCCTAGAATGGTCCATGAATTTCTTGTACTCGACCTTGAGCTCATCGGGCGCTTTGTAGCAAGCGTAGTCGACGAGGTAGACAGGGTTGGGTCGGGTCATGACGTAGACGGTAATGCCGGAGACGAGGAAAGTGGAGCAGATGATGACGGCGACGAGATTGTATTTGAGATGGAGCCAGAGCTGGCGAAGGGCTTCCGGGTCCAATTGGGAAAGCTCGATTACTATGACCGCCATTAATGGGATGAGACAGAGGGTCAATAGATTGCTCACCAGGTAATGGTAACCCAGCTTCACGTGTTTCAGGTTGACGCTCTGTAGAAAATCAGGCAATCTCCTGGATTGATGTTGGATCTGAACTTCGCATCCTGCTTCGCCAGTACCCATAGTTAGTGATTTTTGCAGAGAGCTAATATGAATTTCTTTTGTGGTATCAGAAGCAGGATTCTGATTTGTGATATATCCCTTCAGATTTAGGGAAGAGTGAGTGATATCGTGTACGGATCTTGAAACAGAAAGAAAGGTGGCTGGGTTGGGTGGGTTCTGTTAAAACAAAAACAACGACCCAATTAGCACAGCTGCCATAACTGCAAACAATGAACAATGGGAATGACGGTGATGGTGGAAAATGGCGATTGGGATTAGTAGTTGTTTGATTCAGTTTAAACTTTAATAAAAGCTCCAAAGAAAAAGAGTTAATTAGTGGGGAGGGGGGAATAAAAAACAAATTGACAGATGGAAAGAGGTGGAGATAGAGAATCTTGACAGACAGGCTCAGACAGTTTGCCGTCGTGGGTGGCCGGATACTGCAGAGGCTTCGTTGTTCTTAACTTCTTCTGAATATAGTAATTATACAGTAATGGTGTTTTTTTTTTTTTTTAAATTTTTGAAGTCATGTGCTAAAGTCGAAAAACTTAAATGGGATTATCATTACAGATTTTCCGAAACAAACCCAAATCCGACAGAAATAAAAGCGAATTTTTCAAAGATTGCTTTTGAAAAGGCATGATTTGAGGAAAAAGTAAAGCTTTTTTTAACAAGTAAATAAAATTATGAAATATAACACTATACCTTCTCTACTTTCATACTTTGTCATCTTAACAAACACCTTATCTATTAAAATATTATCAATTTATATATGGTGAACACTCCGGTGACGCGCGTAATCGGTGACGCCGACACGTGGCAGTATTTTATTGGTCCAAAAAATTAATTTATAAAATTTTCATTCGTAGACACTATACTTATTTGTATTACAATTTAACACTTCAATTACTATATCATTTTAATTTTGTACCCGATTGAACTCTCCGTTATAACCTTCATCCCCCTTCTTCCTCTTCTCCCTTCTGCGATTTCCTAGGGTTTCAACATGGTGAACGCTGCTTTGCTCGGGATGAAGGCCCGGTCCGATTGTCGGCCGGCCGGTGTCTGTGGCTCTCATGTCGTCGTAGGTACTGCAGTTGGTAGACATTGTGTATGGTTCAGGTTGGAGTTTATGGATACACTGCTTATGCAGCAAGAAATTTCGGACTCTGGTGGGAGTTTATGGTTCAGGTGCAGATGATATTTATGTTTCTCTTATTTTTCCTCTGGACATTGATACTCCTGGACTGTCTGAAGGTATGAATGAATCTCATCAAATCTGGTTCAATGGCTTTATTGAGTGATGTTCTTGGTGGTCTATTCTGTTGGGAAAATTGGAGGGTGGAATTAGCTTAATAGGCTTATACATATTTGAATGGCTTTAGGGATACTGATGTTTGTACATTGACAAGTGTTGTAGTAGCAGCATGACAGCATCTGGCGCAATAAAAGCTGAGGAGGTTGCTAGGAATTGTTTGGATGGGATCAAATCTGCAAGTTTCTTTGTACCTTTGCAATTTTGAGGATGTGATGTTGTCTATTGCAATTTTGATGGCATTCGTTGAGATGTTTGCTATGGGTTTCATGCGACTTGTAGCTCTGTTTTTCCAATGCAATTGGTATGAAAAGTATTGCAAAATGGCATGCCAAATCTGGTAATTGGAAATCGCAGAAGGAAGAAGGGGATGATGGTTAACGAGAGTTCAATCAGTACAAAATTAAAATGATAATAATTGAAGTGTTAAATTGTAATATAAATAAGTATAGTGTCTACACATGAAAATTTTGTAAATTAATTTTCCGGACTAATAAAATACTGCCACGTGTCGGCGTCACCGGTTACACGCGTCACCGGAGTGTTCACCATTTTATATATATAATTATATATATATATATATAATAATATATATATATATATATATATATATATATTATTTACTTATGTCAACTTAACAATTACATTTGACGATAATGAGATTAGGTTGACCGAGTTGACTTTTCTCTCTGAAAGGGTTTAGGGTTTTGTGTTGATCATCGGTCGTCCGGCCGCTCGATCTTCTTGGTCGCCATCTTTGTGCCTTCTGTTGGTCTGTTCTTCTTTCTTCCCCTCTTCTATTAGTTACTCTTTCATGTCTTCTTCGTCTTCCTGTGAAGTTAAAAGCTGGGTTGATCTCTTTGAGTCCTCAAAAGATCTATCCCTTCGTTTTGTTGAACCAAGGACGATTGATGGAGTCATCCAGATCCCTAAATCTGTTCTTGATGCTGGAAGAACGCGACTTCATCTTTGTTTGGTGGGGCAATTTTCTAGAGAGCCTCCGAAGGATCGTGACTTGCATCTCATTGCAAATCGACTTTGGGGGCGCAACGGTTTGTGTAGGGTTTCGTCTCTGCCGGGGAGTAATGGGGAGCTCTTCCTGTTTCAATTCCCTTCTTCTAAAGTTGCTAAATGGGTTTTATCGAGTGGTCCATGAAATATGGCGAATATCCCAGTCGTCTTCCGCAAGT
Source organism: Linum lewisii (assembly GCA_034768395.1). Lineage (NCBI taxonomy): Eukaryota > Viridiplantae > Streptophyta > Magnoliopsida > Malpighiales > Linaceae > Linum > Linum lewisii. The sequence goes on from CM068304.1 coordinate 28,114,462, forward strand.
GGTCTCCTGGGATTACGCTGATTCCTCCGATCACGAAATTTGCTCATGTCTGGCTACGTCTCCATGATGTTCCAATTGATGTTCAGACTAATCAATTCTTGAGTATTGTCACTAGTCATTTGGGTCAGCCCCTTAATATAGATGCTTCCTCTAAGGCTGTGGTTGGTCAGGAGGCGATTAAAGCATGTGTGCTTATGGTGGCTGATAGGCCATTCCCTACTTCTTTGATGTTTGTTGTTGAGGGTGAGGTGAGTGTTACTATCTCGATTGAGTATCTGAATGCTCCTATGGTATGTACTAGATTGAGTTTTGGTCATTCTGCTGAAAAGTGTGGTGCTACTGGGAAAACAGCTTACAGGGTGAAACAAGTTCAGGTGGCGTGTTCATCTCCTACCTCTGATGGTACTACGGAACCCCCGACTGTTCCTGCTTCTGAGGCTGCCATTCTAGTGCCTCAGCCCCATGTGAGTCTGGCTGCGGTGCAGGCTGTTCCTCAAGAGTCTGGCGTGAGGGCCTCTGATGGTCTAAATGTCACTCCGAAGGCTCCTGTACCTGAAGTCTCTATCGGGACTTCATCAGTCTGGTTACTTTTCCCAGTGTCTCAAAAAGAGGTCCAGCAAGGTGATTCCTCAGGGTTCCAGAAAGTGAAATCCATTCTTAGGGTACCTACTTCTCTCCCTGAGGAGGTGATTATTGCGGGGAACGCATTTTGTGCCCTCAGTCTTGACTCTGTTGTGGAATTTGAGCCGGTGTCGATCCCTAAGCGTAGGACTCGACGTAGAAGAGGTAAAGGAGGTACTCATGCGGTCATTGCAGGTTCTGATAAATGAATTTTGTAACCTGGAATGTGCGAGGTTTTGAGGACCCTCGTAAGAAGGATATGATTCTTGATCATATCCGGATTCATAATCTGGATCTTGTTGCTGTTCTGGAGACTAGGGTTCGTTCTGGTAATGAAAGTGCTATTCTAGCTAAGAAATTTAATCATCTCTCCTTCTATGGGAACTATCAGTTTGCTTCGTTGGGTCGCATATGGTTACTGTGGAAACCTTATCTCAACTTTGTTGTTAGGCATGCTTCTGATCAATTCATCAATTGCACCTTTGATTTTAGGGGGGCTCAAGTTTTTGTCAGTTTTATCTATGGTTCCAACTGTGAAATGGAACGTCGGGTTCTATTCACCTCTCTCCTTACCAAGGTTATTAAAGGCTCGCCATGGTTAGTAGTGGGTGATTTCAACACTATTAGAGGCGTTCAAGATGTTTCTAATCAGGTTTAGATTTCTGCTGGTACGGGACAGTGTAATGACTTTATTGATAAAGCTTTGTTATGAGAAACTCCGTTTATGGTTCCTTTCTTTACATGGACAAATAAAAAGCAAGTTTCTCCCATTGCTCGTCGTATTGATCGGGTGCTTGTTAATGAGGAGTGGTTTGATGTTTTCCCTCATTTCAAGGTTAGTGTCCTTTCCCCTTATTTATCAGATCATTGTGGTATTTTGGTTTCCCTTGATTCAACCTTCAAGTCTTTCCCCAAGCCTTTTAGATTCTTCAATTTCTGGACTCATCACAAGGATTTCATTGGGTGTGTTCAGTCTTCCTGGAATTTTCCCTGTGCTGGGGAGCCTATGCTAAGATTATTTCGAAAGTAAAGGAGACTTAAGGTCTCTCTTAAGGATTTCAATAGGGTGCAACTTGAGGGTATTAGACAGAAAGTTCACGAGGCTTCTGCTCAGCTCGCTAATATTCAGTTCCAATTGCTCTCTTCTCCGTCAAGTGAGCTGATTAACCAGGAGCGATTGGCTGTTCAGAGTCTTCTTAGTTTTCAAAAGGCAGAAGAGAGTTTCTTGAGGCAGAAGGCTCGTATTAAGGACTTGACAGAAGGTGACCTTAATACTCAGTATTTTCATCGTTCGCTCAAGGTCCGTAATGTCGTACTGCCTTCAATACGGTGAGGCAAATTTGCTTAGTTAAGGGAGAGCTCATTACTGATCCAGATCTTGTTGTCGAGGAATTCGTGTCCTTCTATAAATCATTGTTGGGCACTAAAGATCCTTGTATCTCCCCACCCTCAATTGCTGTTTTTTCATCTGTTCTTGATAAGTTTGTTACTCCAGAGCACTGTAACTTTCTTTGTAAAGAGGTCACTATAGAGGAGATAAGAGATGTTATGTTCCACATGAATGAGGCTCTTTTCCTCTAGCCCTGATGGTTTATCTGCCTCCTTCTATTAGGCTGCCTGGAAAGTGGTTAAAGATTTGTTGAGTTTCTTTCAGGGTTCAAGTATGATATCATAGTTGAATGTTACCTCCTTGACCCTCATTCCTAAAGTTGCTAATCCCTCTCAGGTTCGTGAGTTCCGTCCGATCTCTTGTTGCAATCTTTTCTATAAGTGTATTGCCAAAATCCTCTCGTCTCGAATGCAAATGGTTCTCCCTGATATTATCAGCTCCTCACAATCTGGTTTCATAAAGAAGAGGAAGATAGTAGATAATATCTTATTAGCTCAGGAGCTTGTTCGAACTTATAATCAGAAAGTTGTATTCCCTAGATGCACGATTAAGATAGACGTAATGAAGGCTTTTGATTCGGTTCACTGGGGCTATCTTTCTAATATTTTGTCTGCAATGAAGTTTCTAGATAAATTCATTCAATGGCTCCAATCTTGTATTCACTCTGCATCTTATAATATATCTTTGAATGGTGGTATTCATGGGTTCTTCCCTGCAAAGAAAGGGGTCCGACAAGGTGATCCATTGTCGCCGTATCTGTTTGTTATAGCCATTGAGGTTCTATCTCGGCTTTTGGATACTGCAGGAAGGCAACGTATTCTCTCGTATCATCCTCAATGTTTTAAGGTTCATCTTACTCATTTAGCATTCGAGGATGATATGATGATCTTCACTAACAGGAGCTATTATGGTATTGAAATTATCTGTGGAATGCTAAGTAAGTTTGCTAGTTGGTCTGGTCTTCGGGTTAACCTAGAAAAATGTGATATTTTTAGTTCTGGTATCCCGAATTCCACCTTGGCTGCTATGAGCTCTTTTTCAGGTTTCAGGTTGGGGTCACTCCCTATCCGTGATCTGGGGCTTCCTCTCATCGCCAACAAGCTTAAGGGTGCTGATTGTGACTTACTTATTCAGAATATTACCAGACATATTTCGGGTTGGAGTGCCAAAACCCTCCGTTTTGCAGGTAGGCTTCAATTGGTGAACTCAATTTTGCTTAGCCTTGCACAGTACTGGATGAGCATTTTTTTTGCTTCCGTCTAGTGTGATTAAGCGAGTTCAACAGTTGTGTAACTCCTATCTTTGGAGAGGAGATGATAGCTCTGGAGGTAAAGCTAAGGTTAGTTGGTCTGAAGTGACTTTTCCCAAACAAGTGGGGGGCTCGGCTTGAGAAACCTGAAAGTCTGGAACCAATATCTTGTGTTCAGGCTTTTATGGGATATATTTGCATCTCAGGGATCGATTTGGGTTGTCAGGCTTCGTTACTACAGAATCAAAGGGAGGGACGTTGCCATCTTGAACCCTGGAGCAGGTTCGTGGGTTTGGAGGTGGCTCCTTAAGCATAGAGAAGTCTTCCTTTCCCATTTCTCCCTTGTTGATTCTCATCCTTGCTAGGATAATTTTTTTTTGGATTGCTGGGATAATTTGCCTTACTCTAAGCTTTCTATTTCAACTATATGGGACTCAATTCGTGAAGTTCGTTCGATTTTAAGTTGGTATAAGCTAGTCTGGGGCCTTGGCAGCATTCCTCGAAACAGCTTCTTTGCTTGGCTGCTTATTCGGGGAAGACTAACCACAAGGGACATGCTTATTAAGTGGGGCATTCATGTAAGCCTCGCTTGTGTTCTCTGCGGAGGTCGGGAGGATGAGACGCATAACCACCTATTCTTCTTATGTTCTTACTCCTTTGAAGTTTACAACAACATTCTGAGTAGGATTATTCCTGCTCCCCTTGGTGATTTCCAGTTGCCATTGACACCTTTGGAAGTCTGTCTAATCAAGACTGCCCGAGAGGGGTTATTGCACGTTGTGTTTGGGGTTCGGTGGTAGCCCATATCTGGAAGGAGAGGTGCAATCGTGTTCATGGGAAGGTTCATCGAGATGGTGAAACTTTAGCACAAGTTATATTGTTGGAAATTGGATACTTTGCTCTTGGTAACCAATTCTTTGTGGAGGCAGTAGGAGCTGGGGATTCTCTTTGCAACTCTGTGTTTTGAATAGTTTTGGGTTTTTTGAAGTTTTGATTGTATTCCTAACTTTAAGGTGTTTTTTTCACCTCTCATTTTGGAATGAAAAGTAACCTATTCATCCAAAAAAAATTACATTTGACGATTTATCTAGAGCAGCTACCCTCAAAATCACCAGCAAAAAGATTTTTCAGATTCAATAATAGATGGATAGGGCTTCATGAGGTGAAATGGATCGTTGAATAAGAATGGTCCAAACCAACTCCTCGTCTACCAATGTACAAATTAAAGAAGAAAATGAAAGTAGTAAGGCATAAACTATTTGAACTACTTCGAACGGGAATCACAAACTCATATAAAAAAATAAAACAGCTCGAAACGAAAATCGAGAGACTGAAAAATATTAAACCAGTGAATTAGGAAGACATTGCAGATCTCGAAATTGAATTAACAATTGAGATCCACCAAGAAAATTGCTACTATAGACAAAGATATCGAAACAAATGGTTGTTATTTGGGGTGATAAATATCCTCTTTCTTTCATCATTATGTGGCGCACTAAAGAAAAACGAATAGGGTTTCATCTCTCCTGGATAGCCAAGGTGTTGAACATAAAGACCAAATTGGTATGGGAAAAATGTATCTGATTTCTACAAATCTCTCTTTGCAACCTCTTTTCCTCCCTCATATATTTAAAATATAATGCCCCAATTGAATCCTATTGAAATATGTAAATGACACTTGGGTCACTCTACTCCCAAAAGTACAAGTCGTTACGTGTATGAAACAACTCTATCCCATTAGATTATGTACGATAATCTATAAAACAATCTCAAAGATTCTCTACTCCCAAAAGTACCAGTCGTTACGTGTATGAAGCAACTCTATCCCATTAGATTATGTACGATAATCTATAAAACAATCTCAAAGATTCTTGCTAACAGGCTTGGTTCCATACTTCCGAAAATAATTAGTCCCAAAGAGAACGGTTCTGTTCAAGGGCGAGCCATTTCTGATGATATTCTTATTGCCCATGAGATCATGCATTACTTGTCAAATCATACATCTAAAAAAATTAATTTCATGGCGCTTAAATTGGATATGGAGAATGACTGAGTGGAATGACCTTTCCTTTATGCACTTTTACAAAAATTCAAATTTATTGAAAGAGTAGTAGCAACTATGGTTTCGATACTTGTTACATAAATCACTCTTGTCTCTTCGATCGATCATCGTAGGTAGTATCAAGCATATCTATCTTTGCATTTGGATGTCTAGACATCTTAACACCCACTACAAGAAAATCCGTCTTTTTGTCACGGAAAAGTTGTCGCGGATAGCTTCCGCGACTAAGTTTGTCGCGGATAAAATATAATATCCGCGAAAAGTGCTTCCTCGACAAACCCATCGCGATTGTTTACACTACAGGAAAAATACATTCTAACATCAGATTGCTAACAGCGGACAGGAATCCGCTGTTAGAATGTACATTCTAACAGCGGATATTTAAACAACCGCTGTTAGCTAACAGCGGACATATTTCCGCCGTTAAATTTTCGCTGTTAACGTTGAATTCACGGACGCGCCAAAATATCCCGCCTTAGCGGGAAGTCCAAATTTTGAGGGAAAATTTAACAGCGGATTAAAACCGCTGTTAGGTTATCCGCTGTTAAGTATTGCTGATGTGGCAATCCGTGTGCCCACCACCAACCAATCCCCAACCAATGCTTCTTTTCCTTCTTCTTCCCCACTTCTCCCTCTTCTAAAATCCCCTCTTCTTCCTTCTTCTAAACCCTAAATCCCCCTCTTTTTCACCACACCTCCACCGTTGGACTCCGGTGACCTCGCCTCCAGCCGAAGAAGAAGAAGTTGAAGAAAGTATAAGAAGAAGAAGAAGAAGAAGAAAGAAGAGAAGAAGAATTAAGCAGAAGAAGGCGAAGAAGAAGACCTGAAGAAGAAGTAGAAGAAGAACAAAGAGAAGAAGAATCAAGCAGAAGAAGAAGAAGAAGAAGAAAAAGAAAAACAAAGAGAAGAAGAAGAAAGTAAAAGAAGGAAGAAAAAAGAAGAAGAAGAAGAAAGTAGAAGAAGGAAGAAGAAAGAAGAAAGAAGAAGAAGATGAATAAAGAAGAAGAAGAAGTAGACCTGATGCAGAACCTGCTCCGGCGAGATGCAGAACCTGCTCCGGCGAGCAGGTTTCTGCAATTTTTTTTATTCTGATTGGAATTCTAACAGCGGATATAATCCGCTGTTATAATTTTTTAAACGCTGTTACATTTAACAGTGGATATAGAGATATCCGCTGTTAGGTTTAACGGCGGACGCGTATCCGCTGTTAGATAGCCTTACGTTAGTCAACCTAACAGCGGATATCTATCCGCCGTTAGGATAGCTAACAGCGGCCTATCCGCTGTTAGACTAAATAAAAATCCGCTGTTAAACTTCCTTTTTCTTGTAGTGTTAATATATATCCGCGACTAATTTAACCGCGACAAACTCGTCGCGGTTATTTAATATATATCTGCGACTAATTTAACCGTGACAAACTCGTCGCGGTTATTTAACTATCATCCGCGACAAACCCTGACCAAACCAAGCTTGTACCATATAAATCAAACCAAACCTGAATTGAAAACAAACCAAAGCTGAATCAAACCTATATTTGTCGCGGATGTCTTAATTTATCCGCGACAAACCCTAAAAAACACCCTTTTCCCCATCCTCACAGTCGAGATTTTCTCATCGGACACTCTCCTTCTCTCCTCCATTGATCGCGATTGAAGAAGCACTGCGACGATAAGTCTTCTTCTCTTCTTTCTTCTTCTTTCCCTTTCCTTCCTCCTCTCATAGTTATCTCCCTTCTCTAGGTCTTTTGACAACACCAGCCAAAACAACACCGAAGACTACGACGACGACGACGAAGCCTCCGTCAATCCTCAGATTATACTGGACGAGGATATCCTCGTCGAGGATGAAGATGAGGAAGCAGAGGATCTCTTCCACGAAACTTTCATGGAGTGAGTAGTTCGTTCTCTTACTGATTAAGTTGCGGTTCTGAGAAAATAAGGATCGTCGAAGGAATAAGAAAAACGTTTAAAACAATAAAAAGAGATGAGAGAGCGAGAGGCGAACAAGATGGACATAAAAGGTAAAAATCACCATACCTTCTCTTCCTTGTAAAGAAGCCTTAAACCCCGCATGATCGCCGCCTCCTCCTTCAAAGTCTCACTCTCCTGTTGAAGCTCTTCATTCTCTCGCTTCATCGCTGAGCAAGCAAGGAAAAGATCGCCCATCTTAGAAGAAGCCTGAGAATGATGGACGATTATCATTAGCTAACGGTTAAGGAGAATAAGAAAGAGGACCCAAAGTGGCTAAAACACAACTAACCTGGAGCAGACAAAGAGAAGAAGAGCCATGCAGATCTAGCATGTCAGCACTCCTTATTGGAGCTTCATGATCGTGAAAGACCCCGTCCGTGTACTTGGCCAAAATATCGCTTGCCATCCCCGCAGATATCCTTGAAGTGGCGGGATGGGCCAATGCAAAGTACGGTAGTCAAAAAGGTCCATCAGGTGAATCTCATTGTCAACATTGAGCTCAAGATTCTCAGGAGGAATAATGGGAGGAGGCATTGTCTCCAAAGGCTCTACGGTCGGAGCGATGATGACTGTTGGATGGAGGGAAGTTTGAGCAGCCTGATCCAACAAGGCTCGAAGAGACATGCCATCTTCATTATCCTCAGAATGTTGGGAGTGGCTCTGAGGAATCATGAACAAGGACGATAGACTCCGGAGGCGACTCCTTGTGATTGACTGAGACTCCTCCTTGTTGCTGTCGGGAAGTAGTCGCTTGGGTCTTTTACCTCTTTGAAGAGCCAGAGTCGTCTTTTCGGGAGGACTTGCATTTTAGGGGCACTTCCTCCTCCTCTTCTTCAATAGGCTCAGAAGGCTTCTTCGGTTTGACATCTCACTTTTGAGCAGGCATTTTCTTTTGAGTAATGGGGGAACGCGAGATTGTGTACCATCAGCTTGAGGTTGGGTCTCGCTAACAAGACCTCAGGTAGTGGTATTGATTAAGCAGCTAGACAGGGAGAAAACACCTATAAAAATGCATAAGAAAAACAGTGTTAGTAGGCAATTGAAAGACACAGCGGAAGATTTTAATCAAGCCACCTAGACGGTGATAATACCTTCGTGAATTCCTTCCAAGGCGGCATTGATACCTGCCGATCTATAGATATCATGAAAAATTAGGAGAATCTGCCTTCGATCGGTGATCTCCTGCTCGGAGGGGTTGACATCAATGTTGAAGTGGTCAGGATTGCAGGGAGTCTAGGAGGAGGAAAGCAAGTCAGGCCAGGGGCGATCAGAGTTGCTGGGCTTAAATAGAAAAAAGAGTGATACTAGGGGTGGGATTTAATGGAACGGAGAATTCCTTCTTCAGCAAACTCCTTCCGGCGAACGAACCCCAAACCATTTGGGGTCGCCTTTGCACTATGCAGGATGCGGAAGAGACGCAAGGTGGGTGTTACTTTCAAATGCAGCAACCACTGACCACGACACTGCGTTGAATGTACCAAGAGAAGCATGAAAGCATTCCAACAATGAGCAAATGAAGGGAGAAGGTGGTAAGCGAAGCCCGTTGCAGAAAGACTCCGTCCAGATGCCATGCCAACCTGGGGGGCGATTCCCCTTTGGTCAAAAGCCGAGATGCGACAGCGAATTCCTAATCAGTAGGTAATAAGGCCGTAGGTAGGACTTTCACGATTCGAGTAGCAGTACCTGATGGAAAGTATCCAGGGCCTAGGAATCGCCGCTCTTCACAAGAAGACCCTTGCCACATGTAGCTCCAATTGCGGAAAATATAGCCGCCATTTTTGTCCATGGCTTTTAGATCAATTTCAAATCGATGGAGTGCTTTGGTGAAGCCCACCTAGTGAGACCCCCAATAAGGTAGGGCAAGCTCGGTGATGGAGGCTTCCCCATGACGGCCTTCATCGTCAGAGGGAGGAGGATACGGCCGTCGCGGGGTTTGAATGCGAAGAGGAGGAACCACCATTTCAACGGAAATAGTGGCGGAAGTGGAAGGAGATGAGGAAGGATCAGAGTCTATTTCGTAGGAAATTTCTTGGTTTTGGCTATCTACGGAGGAGCTCATGGGGAGAGAAGAGAGATAATCATAGGAGCAAGATTAAGTAGTAGGATAAAGAGAAATGGAGGAATCACATACCAGGAGGGGGGCGACGAGGTGCACCAGACATCCTAAGAGTAAGAGAAGGGGAAATGGGCGAGGCAAGGTGGAGCTAAGAGATCGGAAGGGCAGAAGAGCAGAAGATCTTAAGAAAGATTGAAAGCGTAAAAAGAGAGTAGGAAGAAAAAAGAGGAGTTTATAAAGGAAAGGAGGAATAGTATAAAAAGGACGTGATAGCGAACCGTCAGCGGTTGAGGAGTGGCTCACGCGCGCGGTTGAAAAGACAGTCTATAGGCTTTAGGCAAATGATGGCATAGAGGAAATTACGAAAATACCCTAAGTTTCCAATCTTCCCCGACAAGCTTCTGTGGAAGTTACAAAAAGGACCTAAGAGATGAAAAAGTGCGCGTGCGAGGAAAGACGACACGTGGGAAGCAGTGGAAGGCTGTGGGCGATCATTAAGAAACAATGAGGGATAAGTGGTCAGGCGATTGTCAAACTTCTGAGTCAAGAGATTTTAAGCACTTACCTAAGCGAGCTTAGCTAAAGGGCTTAGGGGCAATTGATGGGCCCCATCCCCGGTGACCTGGATCTTCTGAGTACATCAATCCTAAACTCTTACCTAAGCTGAAGCTTAGTGATGACACTCGATTTGACGTGATTATCAGCCTCATTTAAGCGACATTTCCTTGCTTAAGACATGGTTTTTAGAATATAATAGCGAATATTCACTCAATTGCTCTATCTCGTGCCATTTGTGTTACTTTGGCCCGTTTCAGGTCTATTTGATGGTTTTCTAGTGTTTCATGATAGCACAGGTTTTTTGTCGTCAAATAAAGTAGCCAAGGACGTGTCTAAGGCATTGGAACCTCAAGGAACCGCACCAAAATTGATCCAAGGAGTCAATCAAGTCAATTCAAATCCTGCCCCGATTTACACTACAGTTTTCGGCGAAAACCCTTTAGGTTTTCGGTGAAATCTCAAGAAGAAATCGGCTGAGTTCACAAAGAGAAGTTTTCGGCAAAAAGTCCAAGTTTTCGTCGAGAACCCTAATGTCCAAAAATCACAGGAGAATCAGCCGAGCACTCAGTCATTTTACAATGGAATTTTCGGCGAAAACTTCATAAGTTTTTGGCGAAAATTCCAGGCAAAATCCGGCGGTATTAAGGTTAAGTATAAATACTTAACCGGCGACCCAAATAAAGATATACCTCATAATACATCATAACTGCAGAATTCTCTCGAGTTCTGGAGCAGAGTTTAGAGTTTGAAGAGCCAGGAAGAGATCGTGACACTATCCCTTCACCTCGGAGACTCGGAGCTAGGATTGAAGATTACCGGAGATCGAAGCTTCGCCGGAGTCATCTTAATTAGGTTTTTCAGATTCTTTTCTGTTCTCCCTTGTTCAAGATGAACTCTGTCTATGTCTTTGATTCTTTTGTTATGAACATGAGTAGCTAAACTCGTAGAGCTTAGACTAGATGAACCCTAAGTGACCCAGGGCTTTAAAGCGGTCACGGATCGGCGGTGATTAGATTCAAAGTTCAATCAGTTTCTCTTTCATGTTTGATTTGTTCTTCGTTGTTTATGTTTCTTATCTGGATTGATCACCTAGATTAGATTCTTGTTAAGTTAAGGATAGAAGCGAACGCTCGCCTTACTTTAAAATATCAAATCGAACAATTAACCTATTCATTGGAGTGTGCCTTTCGTAGGAACCAGTTAGGGTTAATCCACTGCAAGAGTAACTCATAAATCGTTAGTAATTCCACCAGTTAGTTTAGTCGTCGCAAGAGGCGACCGTACCCGGGTGACTAATTAATCTTGGTAGCTAGATCGGATAGAGCGAACGTTTGCCAGTCTTAAACCTAAGGGTCAGGAGTTATGGTGGTGTCTTAGAATTGATTGAACGAGAATTGAAATCCGCTGGTCTGTTGATTGCCAATGCTCTGGTGAACTAAGGGGGATTCAAAGTCTAAGCTTGTCTGTCATCTTTGTTAAGTCAACCCAATTTCTCAATCTGTCTTTCAGTTTTAGTTTTTAATTTCCTTGCATTTTTAGATTAGAAGTCGTGGAACTCACACCATGCACAACCTGTTTAAACCTGAGTAATTTGCCCTTATATTTGAGTAGACAATTGAAGAAGGCTCGTGGAATACGATCTACCCTAGCTTCCAGCTTGGTAGTTATTTGATACCCTGTTCTACAGTTCATCACTTAGCTAAGGGGCTTGGGGGCAAATGATGGGCCCCAGCCCAAGCGACCATGGGCTTCAAGGCGGCCCAAAGACAAAAGCTACGGGGAGGCGACCATAACAGTCAGACCGAGGCCTATTGGCGGTGATCGACAAAGCCCAACCCAAGGCAGTAGACGATAACCAGCAGACGGCCCGCTATAGTAGGCCCTAGGGTTCACATGGCGCATGTACACGTGTCACGATCCTAGGGATAGATCCATGGCGCATTGGTGTCTTCTTGAGAGATCGAAGAACCACCCTCCTTATTTTGAGGAGGCTTGTTGAACCCGAGTGGTCCTTCACCTCTATGGTTGTACATTCCCGGTGGGGAAGGACCTTGGAAACCTTGACTTGGATGTCCACTTTGATTCCATTGATTTCCCCCTTGGTGCCCTTGACCTTGGGGTCCTCCTTGAGTCCCTTGGCTACCTTGGTTTAGGTTACTTCCTTGAGACCATTGGTTGCCTTGATAACCCCTATAACCTTGATAACCTCCTTGATTTCCTTGGTTGTAGCCCTTGCTATAACCACTACCTTGACTCCCTTGGCCTTGGTAACCTTGGTTAGACTTGTTGTACCAAGGTCGGTTATAGTTACCTTGATAGTTACATTGGGGGCTGAAATTACCATGGAAACCTTGACCTTGTGCGAAGCTTACCTCCTCAAGGTCGCCTTGGTCAAGTTCAGGAGTGGCGGAAGGACAAGCACTAACATCGTGGCCATGACCTCCACAACCTTCACAACAAAATACTGAAGCAACCGGTGGATTACCCACATGAGATGATTGAACCTTGGAGGGATGCTTAGGCATGCTTAGGTTGCTTACTTGTGAAGCCATGGCGTCGATCTTAGACATAAGGAGAGCGATCATTGGATCATCTTCATCTCGATGTCCCGGTAACTTATGCTTCTTCCCATAGGTGGATGAATCCTTTGGTGCATCAACACTTACGGACCGAGAGTCATAGTGCGTGTCACTTCCATACTTAGACTTAGGAGGTTGTTGTCGAGACCAACTCCTTGTCTTGTTGGCCATCTCCGCGAAGAGTTCTAGAGCATCTTCGGGAGTGAGCATCCTTAAGTCACCTCCGGCGGCTTGGTTGATCATCCTTGTATTCTCAAAATCAAGGGACCTAGCAAAGATGTCCGCCAAGCTCCATTCGGCGAAGTTATGATGAGGACAAGACCGAAGAATGGCTTGGAACCTATTCCAAGTCTCATGGAAGAGCTCTCCCTTGTGTTGTATGAAGTGGTTGATGCGGTCTCGGATTGCATCCGTCATATAGGGAGGAAAGAATTCTTCAAGGAAAGCTTCGGCTAGGCCCTCCCATGTAGTGAATGTTCTACTTGGTTGGTTCTCCAACCAAGACTTGGCTCGACCTTTGAGTGAGAAGGGGAAGAGTCGGAGTCGTATGCAATCCGGGTGAACTTGGTCATTCTTAACCGTGTCACAAATCTCCAAGAAGTCCTTGAGATGCCTAGATGGACATTCACCATCAATGCCATTGAACACCACTCCATTTTGAACCATTTGGATCATATTAGGCTTGAGCTCAAAGTTCCTAGCATTGACGGGTCTTCGAACAATGCTAGAGGCTTCCCCTTCAAGAGTAGGACGAGCATAATCCGCCAAGGTACGTCTTGCACCCCTTTGTGAGTGATCATCATCATTAGTATGGTGTGAATGTACCGATTGGTCATCGTCATCCCCGTGTTGAGACATAGTGTGGTGTGAGATGCGATCAACTTCTTCTTCTTCAACTATAGGAGGTGGGGAAGTGGTAGGTGACTTGAGCACTTGTTCTAGTCCTTGGATTTGTGCTTGAAGACGAGCTGAACGCCTCATGCACTAGCCCAAAATCTCCTTCAAACAAGCACAACAAACACACCCGAGTAATACAACGATGCGGGATAACAAAACCAAACAACAAGTAAAAGGAAGCAAAAACTAAATTGGAAGGAAGTGAATAGATCGGTCCACTACTAAGTGCTTTCAAAGGAATGAGACAGTCCCCGGCAACGGCGCCAAAAACTTGATAAAAGCGGGTTTTACCAAGGTCGTATTCCACGGGGTTCTCTCAATGGCCTCTACTCACATTCCTCGTAGACGGTCTATTCATTTGAAAGGAGTTTTGATTTGAAATAGTCATTAAAAACTTAAAGGAAACTAAAGGAAGAAAGAAAAATAAAGTGGTGCAAATTAAAGACAAAGGGGCTCTCTTGGTGGGTAGTTTCATCATGCTCAAGATGACTAATTGAACAAACAAGCCAATTAAGATCGAGTTTGCATTCGGATGACCATGCATTTCACTTCAATAGACTCGATGCACTCTCGTAGCACCTAATCCCTATCCCAATACCACTCAACTTAGGCTCTCGCTCTCAAGCTAAGTGAAAGAAAGGATGCATTCTAAGTGTTTGATGAAATGCCGAGACACAAGACCCTCTCTTAAGACTCTATGACCACAAGGCTAGGCACAACACTCTCATATCAATGCCCTAACACTAAGAGATTCACCAAAAAGCCTTTTCAAACTCAATTGAATGAAAATCCACATGCACACCAAGTGTTCGATAAAATGCCCAAGAGAGAAATCAAGTGAAAATGGTTGAAATAAGATGATCTAATCTCTTAGAACACACTCACTTCAATCCCTAGACCTACAATCTATGCAATCCAAGCACTCTCATGCATCAAATCACAATGAATGGACCAAATCAAGCAAACATGGCATAAAATGGCATTAAGAACAAGTCTAGGAATCATCCTCATACAACCAAGGTCAATCATGGCAAGTTCTATACAATCATCTCTCTATCATAGCACAACTAATCTACCCATCCAAGATGAACCCTAGAAACTCAGCCACACATGGCCAAGGGAGTAAAGAGAAAAGAAGGAAGAATGGTCACCAAGAACACCATAGATGAATCCTTGAGATGATCTTCACTTCTCCACTTGTAAGCACTTCTCCCAAGGTTTGTTGGCTTCAATCCTAGCTCCAATGGCTTCAAATTGCTCCAAAAACGTGCTCTAGGGTTTTTGGGTTCGTGGAAATGTGTTTGGGGTTCAAGAGATATGATATCTCCTTTCAAAATGGCCAAAACAATAGTATTTATAGTGCAGGGGACAGTGCACGGCGTGCACCCCTGCACGGCGTGCACATCTGCACGGCGTGCACCCCTGCACTCTGCAGAAAACCCGATCTTGCAAGGCTCAAATCTCCCTCGTCCGGCCTCCAAATGACCTCCCGTTTGCTCCTATGCGCTCCTTGTCATCCGTACTTTGAAGCCATAACCTGAAAATGCACAGAGGCAACTCCAATAGACCACGAATTTGGCTCCAAAGTGGCAACCGGACAACAAAATGACACTTTGCACAAAATCTCAAATAAAAGCATAAAAGTCATGTCATTTCACGAATAAACACGGGCATATCATAGGTCATTCATAAGCTTAAAATGCACTAATTAAAGTCACATCATAGAGCTTAGACTAGATGAACCCTAGGTGACCCAGGGCTTTCTAGCTTAGCTTTCTAGCTTCGTAGTTATTTGATAACCCGCTCTACGACGGTTCATCAAATTGGCGCCGTTGCCGGGGACTTCTTTTAATCGTTTGAAAGAAGAACTTGCAATTTTACTCTTCTACTTTCCATCTTCCACTTTTCCATCCACTTCGATTTTACACTGGTATTGTTGTTTTTGTCGTTTGTAGGTTGTTCACAGGTTTATGCACCACCGCCCTCTCACGCGTCTCCAAAGTGCCAAGAACGACAAGGCTAAGAGTGTAGACAGACCAGGCAGTTCTGCTCCGCCAAAACAATCACAGATTTCAAAGAGGGGCAGAACCAATCCACCTCCACCCGTCACTCCAATCAAGATTGAGGAACTGAAGGATAGTTCCTCATCTTCATCTTCACCGTCATCTTCGTACGCTTCATACACCAAATCACTTTCACCTCCTCCATCTCCTAGGATGGGTGATGAACTACCACTACCACCACCAGGCAGTCAACCACCACCACCACCGGTTTCACCGAAGAGTCTAGCTGACTACAACAAGCCGAGCGCGACCAGCGTTCTATCTTCTATCGCCGTGTCGCGCATCAAATGTGATCCTGACTATGAGATCAAGATTCCTTCCTTGAATATGATCTCTAGGGATATACAATTTGAAGGCAGGCCACTAGACAATCCGTGCACTCATCTGGCGGATTTCATTGATCTCTGTGGCACTTTCAAGAAGTCAATCAAGTGAACCAAAATCCTGCCTCAATTTACACTTGAGTTTTCGACGAAAACCCTTCGAGTTTTCGGTGAAAACTCCTGAAGAAATCGACTGAGCATCACAAGAGGAAGTTTTCGGTGAAAACCCCAAGTTCTCGGTGAAAACTCTTGAGTCTAAAAATCACAGGAGAAACAGCCGGGAGATCAGTCAATTTACAAATGAGTTTTCGGCGAAAAGCCTAGGCAAAATCCGGCAGTTTTAGGGTTAAGTATAAATACTTAACTGGCGATCCAACATCAGGAGACAATTCATAATTCAGAACTTTCATGAGATCCAGACCGAAGAAGTTCGAGAGAATAGAGTTGAAGAGTTCGAAGATCCAGGAAGAGATCGTGACGCCATCCCTTCACCTCAGAGACTCGGAGTTAGGATTGAAGATTACCGGAGAGCAAAGCTTCGCTAGAGTCGTCTTAATTAGGTTTTACAGTTTCTATCTGTTCTTCCTTTTCATGATGAACTCTGTCTTTGTCTTTGATTCTTTTGTTATGAACATGAGTAGCTAAACTCGTAGAGCTTAGACTAGATGAACCCTAAGTGACCCAGGGCTTTAAAGCGGTCACAGATCGGCGGTGATTAGATTCGAAGTTTAATCAGTTTCTCTTTCATGTTTGATTTTTTCTTCGTTGTTTATGTTTCTTGTCTGGATTGATCACCTAGATTAGATTCTTGTTAAGCTAAGGATAGAAGCGAACGCTCGCCTTACTTTAAAACATCAAATCGAATAATTAACCTTTTCATTGGAGTGTGCCTTTCGTAGGAACCAGTTAGGGTTAATCCACTGCAAGAGTAACTCATAAATTGTTAGTAATTCCACCAGTTAGTTAAGTCGTTGCGAGAGGCGACCGTACCCGGGTGACTGTTTAATCTTGGTAGCTAGATCGGATAGAGCGAACGTTCACCAGTCTTAAAACTAAGGGTAAGGAGTTATGGTGGTGTCTTAGAATTGATTGAACAAGAATCGAAATCCGCTGATCTGTTGATTACCTATGCTCTGGTGAACTAAGGGGGATTCAAAGTCTAAGGTTGTCTCTTGTTTTTGTTAAGTCAACCCATTTCCCAATTTGTCTTGCAGTTTAGTTTTTAATTTTCTTGCATTTTCTAGAATTAGAAGTTGTGGAACTCATACCACGTACAACATGTTAAACCTGAGTAATCTGCCTTTATATTTGAGTAAACGATTATTAGAAGACCCGTGGAATACGATATACTTAGCTTTCTAGCTTCGTAGTTGTTTGATAACCCGCTCTACGACGGTTCATCAAATTGGCGCCATTCCCGGGGACTTCTTTTAATCATTTGAAAGAAGAACTTGCAATTTTGCTCTTCTACTTTCCATCTTCCACTTTTCCATCCACTTCGATTTTACACTGGTATTGTTGTTTTTGTCGTTTGTAGGTTGTTCACAGGTTTATGCACCACCGCCCTCTCACGCGTCTCCAAAGCGCCAAGAACGACAAGGCTAAGAGTGTAGAGAGACCAGGCAGTTCTGCTCCGCCAAAACAATCACAGATTTCAAAGAGGGGCAGAACCAATCCACCTCCACCTGTCACTCCAATCAAGATTGAGGAACTGAAGGAGAGTTCCTCATCTTCATCTTCACCGTCATCTTCGTACGCTTCATACACCGAATCACTTTCACCTCCTCCATCTCCTAGGATGGGTGATGAACTACCACTACCACCACCAGGCAGTCAACCACCACCACCACCGGTTTCACCGAAGAGTCTAGCTGACTACAACAAGCCGAGCGCGACCAGCGTTCGATCTTCTATCGCCGTGTCGCGCATCGAATGAGATCTTGACTATGAGATCAAGATTCCTTTCTTGAATATGATCTCTAGGGATATACAATTTGAAAGCAGGCCACTAGACAATCCGTGCACTCATCTGGCGGATTTCATTGATCTCTGTGGCACTTTCAAGAAGTCAATCAAGTGAACCAAAATCCTGCCTCAATTTACACTTGAGTTTTCGACGAAAACCCTTCGAGTTTTTGGTGAAAACTCCTGAAGAAGTCGGCTGAGCATCACAAGAGGAAGTTTTTGGTGAAAACCCCAAGTTCTCGGCGAAAACTCTTGAGTCTAAAAATCACAGGAGAAACAGCCGGGAGATCAGTCAATTTACAAATGAGTTTTTGGCGAAAAGCCTAGGCAAAATCTGGCAGTTTTAGGGTTAAGTATAAATACTTAACTGGCGGTCCAACATCAGGAGACAATTCATAATTCAGAACTTTCATGAGATCCAGACCGAAGAAGTTCGAGAGAACAGAGTTGAAGAGTTCGAAGAGCCAAGAAGAGATCGTGACGCCATCCCTTCACCTCGGAGACTCGGAGTTAGGATTGAAGATTACCGGAGAGCAAAGCTTCGCTAGAGTCGTCTTAATTAGGTTTTACAGTTTCTATCTGTTCTTCCTTTTCGTGATGAACTCTGTCTTTGTCTTTGATTCTTTTGTTATGAACATGAGTAGCTAAACTCGTAGAGCTTAGACTAGATGAACCCTAAGTGACCCAGGGCTTTAAAGCGGTCACAGATCGGCGGTGATTAGATTCGAAGTTTAATCAGTTTCTCTTTCATGTTTGATTTTTTCTTCGTTGTTTATGTTTCTTTTCTGGATTGATCACCTAGATTAGATTCTTGTTAAGCTAAGGATAGAAGCGAACGCTCGCCTTACTTTAAAACATCAAATCGAATAATTAACCTTTTCATTGGAGTGTGCCTTTCGTAGGAACCAGTTAGGGTTAATCCACTGCAAGAGTAACTCATAAATCGTTAGTAATTCCACCAGTTAGTTAAGTCGTTGCGAGAGGCGACCGTACCCGGGTGACTGATTAATCTTGGTAGCTAGATCGGATAGAGCGAATGTTCACCAGTCTTAAAACTAAGGGTAAGGAGTTATGGTGGTGTCTTAGAATTGATTGAACAAGAATCAAAATCCGCTGATCTGTTGATTACCTATGCTCTGGTGAACTAAGGGGGATTCAAAGTCTAAGGTTGTCTCTTGTTTTTGTTAAGTCAACCCATTTCCCAATTTGTCTTGCAGTTTAGTTTTTAATTTTCTTGCATTTTCTAGAATTAGAAGTTGTGGAACTCATACCACGTACAACATGTTAAACCTGAGTAATCTGCCTTTATATTTGAGTAAACGATTATTAGAAGACCCGTGGAATACGATCTACTTAGCTTTCTAGCTTCGTAGTTATTTGATAACCCGCTCTACGACGGTTCATCAAATTGGCGCCATTCCCGGGGACTTCTTTTAATCGTTTGAAAGAAGAACTTGCAATTTTGCTCTTCTACTTTCCATCTTCCACTTTTCCATCCACTTCGATTTTACACTGGTATTGTTGTTTTTGTCGTTTGTAGGTTGTTCACAGGTTTATGCACCACCGCCCTCTCACGCGTCTCCAAAGCGCCAAGAACGACAAGGCTAAGAGTGTAGAGAGACCAGGCAGTTCTGCTCCGCCAAAACAATCACAGATTTCAAAGAGGGGCAGAACCAATCCACCTCCACCTGTCACTCCAATCAAGATTGAGGAACTGAAGGAGAGTTCCTCATCTTCATCTTCACCGTCATCTTCGTACGCTTCATACACCGAATCACTTTCACCTCCTCCATCTCCTAGGATGGGTGATGAACTACCACTACCACCACCAGGCAGTCAACCACCACCACCACCGGTTTCACCGAAGAGTCTAGCTGACTACAACAAGCCGAGCGCGACCAGCGTTCGATCTTCTATCGCCGTGTCGCGCATCGAATGAGATCTTGACTATGAGATCAAGATTCCTTTCTTGAATATGATCTCTAGGGATATACAATTTGAAGGCAGGCCACTAGACAATCCGTGCACTCATCTAGCGGATTTCATTGATCTCTGTGGCACTTTCAAGAAGTCAATCAAGTGAACCAAAATCCTGCCTCAATTTACACTTGAGTTTTCGACGAAAACCCTTCGAGTTTTCGGTGAAAACTCCTGAAGAAGTCGGCTGAGCATCACAAGAGGAAGTTTTTGGTGAAAACCCCAAGTTCTCGGCGAAAACTCTTGAGTCTAAAAATCACAGGAGAAACAGCCGGGAGATCAGTCAATTTACAAATGAGTTTTCGGCGAAAAGCCTAGGCAAAATCTGGCAGTTTTAGGGTTAAGTATAAATACTTAACTGGCGGTCCAACATCAGGAGACAATTCATAATTCAGAACTTTCATGAGATCCAGACCGAAGAAGTTTGAGAGAACAGAGTTGAAGAGTTCGAAGAGCCAAGAAGAGATCGTGACGCCATCCCTTCACCTCGGAGACTCGGAGTTAGGATTGAAGATTACCGGAGAGCAAAGCTTCGCTAGAGTCGTCTTAATTAGGTTTTACAGTTTCTATCTGTTCTTCCTTTTCGTGATGAACTCTTTCTTTGTCTTTGATTCTTTTGTTATGAACATGAGTAGTTAAACTCGTAGAGCTTAGACTAGATGAACCCTAAGTGACCCAGGGCTTTAAAGCGGTCACAGATCGGCGGTGATTAGATTCGAAGTTTAATCAGTTTCTCTTTCATGTTTGATTTTTTCTTCGTTGTTTATGTTTCTTTTCTGGATTGATCACCTAGATTAGATTCTTGTTAAGCTAAGGATAGAAGCGAACGCTCGCCTTACTTTAAAACATCAAATCGAATAATTAACCTTTTCATTGGAGTGTGCCTTTCGTAGGAACCAGTTAGGGTTAATCCACTGCAAGAGTAACTCATAAATCGTTAGTAATTCCACCAGTTAGTTAAGTCGTTGCGAGAGGCGACCGTACCCGGGTGACTGATTAATCTTGGTAGCTAGATCGGATAGAGCGAATGTTCACCAGTCTTAAAACTAAGGGTAAGGAGTTATGGTGGTGTCTTAGAAGTGATTGAACAAGAATCAAAATCCGCTGATCTGTTGATTACCTATGCTCTGGTGAACTAAGGGGGATTCAAAGTCTAAGGTTGTGTCTTGTTTTTGTTAAGTCAACCCATTTCCCAATTTGTCTTGCAGTTTAGTTTTTAATTTTCTTGCATTTTCTAGAATTAGAAGTTGTGGAACTCATACCACGTACAACGTGTTAAACCTGAGTAATCTACCTTTATATTTGAGTAAACGATTATTAGAAGACCCGTGGAATACGATCTACTTAGCTTTCTAGCTTCGTAGTTATTTGATAACCCGCTCTACGACGGTTCATCAAATTGGCGCCGTTGCCGGGGACTTCTTTTAATCGTTTGAAAAAAGAACTGGCAATTTTACTCTTATACTTTCCATCTTCCACTTTTCCATCCACTTCGATTTTACACTGGTATTGTTGTTTTTGTCGTTTGTAGGTTGTTCACAGGTTTATGCACCACCGCCCTCTCACGCATCTCCAAAGCGCCAAGAACGACAAGGCTAAGAGTGTAGAGAGACCAGGTAGTTCTGCTCCGCCAAAACAATCACAGATTTCAAAGAGGGGCAGAACCGATCCACCTCCATCCGTCATTCCAATCAAGATTGAGGAACTGAAGGAGAGTTCCTCATCTTCATCTTCATCTTCACCGTCATCTTCGTACGCTTCATACACCGAATCACTTTCACCTCCTCCATCTCCTAGGATGGGTGATGAACTACCACTACCACCACCAGGCAGTCAACCACCACCACCACCGGTTTCACCAAAGATCTAGCTGACTACAACAAGCCGAGCACGACCAGCGTTCGATCTTCTATCGCCGTGTCGCGCATCGAATGAGATCTTGACTATGAGATCAAGATTCCTTTCTTGAATATGATCTCTAGGGATATACAATTTGAAGGCAGGCCACTAGACAATCCGTGCACTCATCTAGCGGATTTCATTGATCTCTGTGGCACTTTCAAGAAGTCAATCAAGTGAACCAAAATCCTGCCTCAATTTACACTTGAGTTTTCGACGAAAACCCTTCGAGTTTTCGGTGAAAACTCCTGAAGAAGTCGGCTGAGCATCACAAGAGGAAGTTTTTGGTGAAAACCCCAAGTTCTCGGCGAAAACTCTTGAGTCTAAAAATCACAGGAGAAACAGCCGGGAGATCAGTCAATTTACAAATGAGTTTTCGGCGAAAAGCCTAGGCAAAATCTGGCAGTTTTAGGGTTAAGTATAAATACTTAACTGGCGGTCCAACATCAGGAGACAATTCATAATTCAGAACTTTCATGAGATCCAGACCGAAGAAGTTTGAGAGAACAGAGTTGAAGAGTTCGAAGAGCCAAGAAGAGATCGTGACGCCATCCCTTCACCTCGGAGACTCGGAGTTAGGATTGAAGATTACCGGAGAGCAAAGCTTCGCTAGAGTCGTCTTAATTAGGTTTTACAGTTTCTATCTGTTCTTCCTTTTCGTGATGAACTCTGTCTTTGTCTTTGATTCTTTTGTTATGAACATGAGTAGTTAAACTCGTAGAGCTTAGACTAGATGAACCCTAAGTGACCCAGGGCTTTAAAGCGGTCACAGATCGGCGGTGATTAGATTCGAAGTTTAATCAGTTTCTCTTTCATGTTTGATTTTTTCTTCGTTGTTTATGTTTCTTTTCTGGATTGATCACCTAGATTAGATTCTTGTTAAGCTAAGGATAGAAGCGAACGCTCGCCTTACTTTAAAACATCAAATCGAATAATTAACCTTTTCATTGGAGTGTGCCTTTCGTAGGAACCAGTTAGGGTTAATCCACTGCAAGAGTAACTCATAAATCGTTAGTAATTCCACCAGTTAGTTAAGTCGTTGCGAGAGGCGACCGTACCCGGGTGACTGATTAATCTTGGTAGCTAGATCGGATAGAGCGAATGTTCACCAGTCTTAAAACTAAGGGTAAGGAGTTATGGTGGTGTCTTAGAAGTGATTGAACAAGAATCAAAATCCGCTGATCTGTTGATTACCTATGCTCTGGTGAACTAAGGGGGATTCAAAGTCTAAGGTTGTGTCTTGTTTTTGTTAAGTCAACCCATTTCCCAATTTGTCTTGCAGTTTAGTTTTTAATTTTCTTGCATTTTCTAGAATTAGAAGTTGTGGAACTCATACCACGTACAACGTGTTAAACCTGAGTAATCTACCTTTATATTTGAGTAAACGATTATTAGAAGACCCGTGGAATATGATCTACTTAGCTTTCTAGCTTCGTAGTTATTTGATAACCCGCTCTACGACGGTTCATCAAATTGGCGCCGTTGCCGGGGACTTCTTTTAATCGTTTGAAAAAAGAACTGGCAATTTTACTCTTATACTTTCCATCTTCCACTTTTCCATCCACTTCGATTTTACACTGGTATTGTTGTTTTTGTCGTTTGTAGGTTGTTCACAGGTTTATGCACCACCGCCCTCTCACGCATCTCCAAAGCGCCAAGAACGACAAGGCTAAGAGTGTAGAGAGACCAGGTAGTTCTGCTCCGCCAAAACAATCACAGATTTCAAAGAGGGGCAGAACCGATCCACCTCCATCCGTCATTCCAATCAAGATTGAGGAACTGAAGGAGAGTTCCTCATCTTCATCTTCATCTTCACCGTCATCTTCGTACGCTTCATACACCGAATCACTTTCACCTCCTCCATCTCCTAGGATGGGTGATGAACTACCACTACCACCACCAGGCAGTCAACCACCACCACCACCGGTTTCACCAAAGATCTAGCTGACTACAACAAGCCGAGCACGACCAGCGTTCGATCTTCTATCGCCGTGTCGCGCATCGAATGAGATCCTGACTATGAGATCAAGATTCCTTTCTTGAATATGATCTCTAGGGATATACAATTTGAAGGCAGGCCACTAGACAATCCGTGCACTCATCTGGCGGATTTCATTGATCTCTGTGGCACTTTCAAGAAGTCAATCAAGTGAACCAAAATCCTGCTTCAATTTACACTTGAGTTTTCGACGAAAACCCTTAGTTTTCGGTGAAAACTCTTGAAGAAATTGGCTGAGCATCACAAGAGGAAGTTTTCAGTGAAAACCCCAAGTTCTCGATGAAAACTCTTGAGTCTGAAAATCACAGGAGAAACAGCCAGGAGATCAGTCAATTTACAAATGAGTTTTCGGCGAAAACTCTAGGCAAAATCCGGCAGTTTTAGGGTTAAGTATAAATACTTAACTGGCGGCCCAACTTCAGGAGACAATTCATAATTCAGAACTTTCACGAGATCCAGACCGAAGAAGTTCGAGAGAACAGAGTTGAAGAGTTCAAAGAGCCAGGAAGAGATCGTGACGCCATCCCTTCACCTCGAAGATTCAGAGCTAGGATTGAAGATTACCGGAGAGCAAAGCTTCGCTAGAGTCGACTTAATTAGGTTTTACAGTTTATATCTGTTCTTCCTTTTCATGATGAACTCTGTCTTTGTCTTTGATTCTTTTGTTATGAACATGAGTAGCTAAACTCGTAGAGCTTAGACTAGATGAACCCTAAGTGACCCAGGGCTTGAAAGCGGTCACAGATCGGCGGTGATTAGATTCAAAGTTTAATCAGTTTCTCTTTCATGTTTGATTTTTTCTTTGTTGTTTATGTTTCTTGTCTGGATTGTTCACCTAGATTAGATTCTTGTTAAGCTAAGGATAGAAGCGAACGCTCGCCTTACTTTAAAACATCAAATCAAATAATTAACCTTTTCATTGGAGTGTGCCTTTCGTAGGAACCAGTTAGGGTTAATCCACTGCAAGAGTAACTCATAAATCGTTAGTAATTCCACCAGTTAGTTAAGTCGTTGCGAGAGGTGACCGTACCCGGGTGACTGATTAATCTTGGTAGCTAGATCGGATATAGCGAACATTCACCAGTCTTAAAACTATGGGTAAGGAGTTATGGTGGTGTCTTAGAATTGATTGAACAAGAATCGAAATCCGCTGATCTGTTGATTACCTATGCTCTAGTGAACTAAGGGGGATTCAAAGTCTAAGGTTGTCTCTTGTTTTTGTTAAGTCAACCCATTTCCCAATTTGTCTTGCAGTTTTGTTTTTAATTTTCTTGCATTTTCTAGAATTAGAAGTTGTGGAACTCATACCACGTAGAACGTGTTAAACTTGAGTAATATGCCTTTATATTTGAGTAAACGATTATTAGAAGACCCGTGGAATACGATCTACTTAGCTTTCTAGCTTCGTAGTTATTTGATAACTCGCTCTACGACGGTTCATCAAATTGGCGCCGTTGCCGGGGACTTCTTTTAATCATTTGAAAAAAGAACTGGCAATTTTACTCTTATACTTTCCATCTTCCACTTTTCCATCCACTTCGATTTTACACTGGTATTGTTGTTTTTGTCGTTTGTAGGTTGTTCACAGGTTTATGCACCACTGCCCTCTCACGCGTCTCCAAAGCGCCAAGAACGATAAGGCTAAGAGTGTAGAGAGACCAGGCAGTTCTGCTCTGCCAAAACAATCACAGATTTCAAAGAGGGGCAGAACCAATCCACCTCCATCCGTCACTCCAATCAAGATTGAGGAACTGAAGGAGAGTTCCTCATCTTCATCTTCACCATCATCTTCGTACGCTTAATACACCGAATCACTTTCACCTCCTCCATCTCCTAGGATGGGTGATGAACTACCACTACCACCACCAGGCAGTCAACCACCACCACCACCGGTTTCACCGAATAGTCTAGCTGACTACAACAAGCTGAGCGCGACCAGCGTTCGATCTTCTATCGCCGTGTCGCGCATCGAATGAGATCCTGACTATGAGATCAAGATTCCTTTCTTGAATATGATCTCTAGGGATCTACAATTTGAAGGCAGGCCACTACACAATCCGTGCACTCATCTGGCGGATTTCATTGATCTCTGTGGCACTTTCAAGAAGTCAATCAAGTGAACCAAAATCCTGCCTCAATTTACACTTGAGTTTTCAACGAAAACCCTTCAAGTTTTCGGTGAAAACTCCTGAAGAAATCGGCTAAGCATCACAAGTGGAAGTTTTCAGTGAAAACCCCAAGTTCTCGGCGAAAACTCTTGAGTCTGAAAATCACAGGAGAAACAGCCGGGAGATCAGTCAATTTACAAATGAGTTTTCGGCGAAAACTCTAGGCAAAATCTGGCAGTTTTAGGGTTAAGTATAAATACTTAACTGGCGGCCCAACTTCAGGAGACAATTCATAATCCAGAACTTCCACGAGTTCCAGATCGAAGAAGTTTGAGAGAACAAAGTTGAAGAGTTCGAAGAGGCAGGAAGAGATCGTGACGCCATCCCTTCACCTCGGAGACTCGGAGCTAGGATTGAAGATTACCGGAGAGCAAAGCTTCGCTAGAGTCATCTTAATTAGGTTTTACAGTTTCTATCTGTTCTTCCTTTTCATGATGAACTCTGTCTTTGTCTTTGATTCTTTTGTTATGAACATGAGTAGCTAAACTCGTAGAGTTTAGACTAGATGAACCCTAAGTGACTGATGACACTCGATTTGACGTGATTATCAGCCTCATTTAAGCAACATTTCCTTGCTTGAAACGTGGTTTTAGGGGTAAAATAGCGAATATTCACTCAACTACCCTATTTCCTACCGATTTTGGTTACTTTGGCCCTTTTCGGGTCTATTTGATGGTTTTCTAGTGTTTTTGCGTAAGCACAGGTTTTTGCCGTCAAATAAAGTAGCCATGGACGTGTCTAAGGCATAGGAACATCGAGGAACTGAACCGGAATCGATCAAAGGAGCCAATCAAAGTCAAACCGAAAATCTGCCCATTCACACTTACACATTCGGCGAAACCAACAGAGTAAATCAACCGATGCCAAGAGAAGGATGGTTTCGGCGAAAAGAGCCCAGAGTTTTTGGCGAAAATGCAAGGGAAAATAAATGGCGCCAACAGAAGGTATTTTCGGTGAAACCATTCAACTCTTCAAACCGAAAATAATGAACAGCCGGCGGACCCCCTGAACTCAAGCCAGTTTCGCCGAAACTATCCCTATGGTTTCGGCAAAAACATCAGCTCAGCCCGGCCCAACTAGGGTTAAGTATAAATACTTAACCCGGCGGCCCAAAAGGGAGACACCTCATAATTACAAATCATAATTACGTTTTCCAAGGATTTTCTCTGAATTCTGGAGCGAAGAGTTAGGGTTCGAAGAGCCAGGAAGAGATCGTGACGCCATCCTTTCGCCTCGGAGACTCGGAGCTAGGATTGAAGATTACCGGAGATCGAAGCTTCACGGATTCGTCAAATTAGGTTTTACAGTTCTTCTCTGTTCTTCCTACCTGAGATGTATTCCTTATTTGTTTTCGATTCTCTTATTTCTGATATGAGTAGCTGAACTCGTAGAGCTTAGATTAGATGAACCCTAAGTGACCCAGGGCTTTAAAGCGGTCACGGATCAGCGGTAATTAGATTCAAAGTTCAATCAGTTTCTCTTTGCATGGTTGTTTTGTTCTTCATTGTTTAAGTTTCTTTTCTGGTTGATCGCCTAGATTAGGTTTTTGCAGGTAGGGTTGTCGCCAGACAGCTTCCCTTCTTTAAACATAAAAACTTGTCTTTCTTGATCATCTAGATTAAATTCTTGTTAAGCTGAGGATAGAAGCGAACGCTCGCTTCACTTTAGAACATCAGTTCAACCAGTTAACCTTATAATTGGAGTGTGCCTTTCGTAGGAACCGGTTAGGGTTAATCCACTGCAAGAGTAATTCATAAATCATTAGTAATTGCACCAATTAATTAAGTCGTTGCGAGAGGCGACCGTACCCGGGCGGCTAGTTAATCTTGGTAGTTAGAACGGATAGAGCGAACGTTCGCCGGTCTTAAACCTAAGGGTAAGGAGTTATGGTGGTGTATAGAAATTGATTGAATTAGAATTGAAAACCGCTGATCTTGTGATTGCCGTTGCTTTGTTGATCTAAGGGGGATTCGAAATCTAAGTTCGTCTATCTTCCCGTTAGTCAATCTTTTAATCTTTCTGTCTTTTGTTTTCCTTTGCTTAATAGATTAGAAGTCGTGGAACTCACACCACGCACAACGTGTTTTAACCTGAGTAATTTGCCAGCTTCTTCAAAGTAGTCGATTAGAAGAAACCTTGAGTCGAATACGATCTGCTATACGCTTTTTCTTAGCATTAGTAGTTATTTGGTTGAACGCATCACAACGACACGTTCACCAGTGACCCAGGGCTTTAAAGCGGTCACGGATCGACGGTGATTCGATTCGAAGTTCAATCAGTTTCTCTTTCATGTTTGATTTTTTCTTCGTTGTTTATGTTTCTTGTCAGGATTGATCACCTAGATTAGATTCTTGTTAAGCTAAGGATAGAAGCGAACGCTCGCCTTACTTTAAAACATCAAATCGAATAATTAACCTTTTCATTGGAGTGTGCCTTTCGTAGGAACTAGTTAGGGTTAATCCACTGCAAGAGTAAGTCATAAATCGTTAGTAATTCCACCAGTTAGTTAAGTCGTTGCGAGAGGTGACCGTACCCGGGTGACTGATTAATCTTGGTAGCTAGATCGGATATAGCGAACATTCACCAGTCTTAAAACTATGGGTAAGGAGTTATGGTGGTGTCTTAGAATTGATTGAACAAGAATCGAAATCCGCTGATCTGTTGATTACCTATGCTCTGGTGAACTAAGGGGGATTCAAAGTCTAAGGTTGTCTCTTGTTTTTGTTAAGTCAACCCATTTCCCAATTTGTCTTGCAGTTTTGTTTTTAATTTTCGTGCATTTTCTAGAATTAGAAGTTGTGGAACTCATACCACGTACAACGTGTTAAACCTGAGTAATCTGCCTTTATATTTGAGTAAACGATTATTAGAAGACCCGTGGAATACGATCTACTTAGCTTTCTAGCTTCGTAGTTATTTGATAACCCGCTCTACGACGGTTCATCAAATTGGCGCCGTTGTCGGGGACTTCTTTTAATCATTTGAAAAAAGAACTGGCAATTTTACTCTTATACTTTCCATCTTCCACTTTTCCATCCACTTCGATTTTACACTGGTATTGTTGTTTTTGTCGTTTGTAGGTTGTTCACAGGTTTATGCACAACTGCCCTCTCACGCGTCTCCAAAGCGCCAAGAACGATAAGGCTAAGAGTGTAGAGAGACCAGGCAGTTCTGCTCCGCCAAAACAATCACAGATTTCAAAGAGGGGCAGAACCAATCCACCTCCATCCGTCACTCCAATCAAGATTGAGGAACTGAAGGAGAGTTCCTCATCTTCATCTTCACCGTCATCTTCGTACGCTTCATACACCAAATCACTTTCACCTCCTCCATCTCCTAGGATGGGTGATGAACTACCACTACCACCACCAGGCAGTCAACCACCACCACCACCGGTTTCACCAAATAGTCTAGCTGACTACAACAAGCCGAGCGTGACCAGCGTTCGATCTTCTATCGCCGTGTCGCGCATCGAATGAGATCCTGACTATGAGATCAAGATTCCTTTCTTGAATATGATCTCTAGGGATCTACAATTTGAAGGCAGGCCACTACACAATCCGTGCACTCATCTGGCAGATTTCATTGATCTCTGTGGCACTTTCAAGAAGTCAATCAAGTGAACCAAAATCCTGCCTCAATTTACACTTGAGTTTTCGATGAAAACCCTTCGAGTTTTCGGTGAAAACTCCTGAAGAAATCGGCTGAGCATCACAAGAGGAAGTTTTCAGCGAAAACCTCAAATTCTCAGTGAAAACTCTTGAGTCCGAAAATCACAGGAGAAACAGCCGGGAGATCAGTCAATTTACAGAGGAGTTTTCGGCTAAAACTCTAGGCAAAATCCGACAATTTTAGGGTTAAGTATAAATACTTAACCGGCGGCCCAACTTTAGGAGACAATTCATAATTCAGAACTTTCACGAGTTCCAGACCGAAGAAGTTCGAGAGAATAGAGTTGAAGAGTTCGAAGAGCCATGAAGAGATCGTGACGCCATCCCTTCACCTCGGAGACTCGGAGCTAGGATTGAAGATTACCGGAGAGCAAAGCTTCGCTAGAGTCATCTTAATTAGGTTTTACAGTTTCTATCTGTTCTTCCTTTTCATGATGAACTCTGTCTTTGTGTTTGATTCTTTTGTTATGAACATGAGTAGCTAAACTCGTAGAGCTTAGACTAGATGAACCCTAAGTGACCTAGGGCTTTAAAGCGGTCACGGATCAGCGGTGATTAGATTCGAAGTTTAATCAGTTTCTCTTTCATGTTTGATTTGTTCTTCGTTGTTTATGTTTATTTTATGGATTGATCACCTAGATTAGATTCTTGTTAAGCTAAGGATAGAAGCGAACGCTCACCTTACTTTAAAACATCAAATCGAACAATTAACCTATTCATTGGAGTGTGCCTTTCATAGGAACCAGTTAGGGTTAATCCATTGCAAGAGTAACTCATAAATCGTTAGTAATTCCACCAGTTAGTTAAGTCATTGCGAGAGGCGACCGTACCCGGGCGACTGGTTAATCTTGGTAGCTAGATCGGATATAGCGAACATTCACCAGTCTTAAAACTATGGGTAAGGAGTTATGGTGGTGTCTTAGAATTGATTGAACAAGAATCGAAATCCGTTGATCTGTTGATTGCCTATGCTGTGGTGAACTAAGGGGGATTCAAAGTCTAAGCTTATCTCTCGTTTTTGTTAAGTCAACCCATTTCCCAATTTGTCTTGCAAGTTAGTTTTTAATTTTCTTGCATTTTCTAGAATTAGAAATTATGGAACTCACACCACATACAACATGTTAAACCTGAGTAATCTGCCTTTATATTTGAGTAAACGATTATTAGAAGACCCATACGATCTACTTAGCTTTGATAACCCGCTCTACGACGGTTCATCAGTTTCCCTCTTGATGGGGAGGCTTCCACTTTAGTGGGGAGGCTTCCTTCCTTCCTCCTGATGATAAGGCCATCGTCCTTGATGGGGAGGCTTCCCTCTTCGATGGGGAGCCTTCCTGAGGAAAAAATAGTAAATTCATGGCCTCACTTAATGACGTGAACCGCTGCAACCGTGGGCAGACGACCCTTAAACACCGCAAGATCTCCTAGCAAGAAGTCAAACCTATGAAACCGAGATGGAAAGTACTTCGACTCACTAGCTATAAAGAGCTAGGAACCCTAAGTGTCCAGTTAAAGGTGTCACGTTGACACTGCGCAGTTTTAGCGGTATCAAATAACTAATCTATCAAGGTAGACTAGATCATATTCTACTCGAGGTCTCTTCTTCTTGTCTACTCAAATATGTTCGCAAATTACTCAGGTTTAAACACGTTGTGCCTGGTGTGAGTTCCATGACTTCTTATCTAATAAACAAGAAAAATAAAAGACAAAAAGATTAAAATGGGTGACTAACGAGAAGATAGACAAGCTTAGATTTCGAATCCCCCTTAGATCACCAGGGCAACAACAATCACAAGAACAGCGGTTTTCAATTCTAATTCATTCAGTTCTCAGACACCACCATAACTACTTACCCTTAGGTTTAAGACTGGCGAACGTTCGCTCTATCCGATCTAACTACCAAGATTAATTAGTAGCCCGAGTACGGTCGCTTCTTGCGATGACAAAACTAATTGGTGCAATTACTAGTGATTAATGAGTTACTCTTGAAGCGCATTAACCCTAGCTGGTTCCTACGAAAGGCACACTCCAATGAATAGGTTAATTAGTTGAATTGATGTTCTAAAGTAAGGCGAACGTTCGCTCTATCCTTATCTTAACAAGAATCTAAACTAGGTGATCAAGGAAGACAAGTTTATGCGCCAAAGCAGGGAAGCTGTCTGGCGACTAACCCTAGCTTGCATAAACCTAATCTAGGTGACCAACCAGAAGAGAAACATAAACAATGAAGAACAAAACAACCATGCAAAGAGAAACTGATTGAACTTTGAATCTATTTACCGCAAAACTGTGACCGCTTTAAAGCCCTGGGTCACTTAGGGTTCATCTAATCTAAGCTCTACGAGTTTAGCTACTCATATTAGATACAAGAGAATTAATGACAAACAACGAATACATCTCAGGTAGGAAGAACAGAGAAGAACTGTAAAACCTAATTTGACGAATCCGTGAAGTTTCAATCTCGACGATCTTCAATTCTCAGCTCCGAGCTCTCCAAAGTGGAAGGATGGCGTCATGATCTCTCCACGATTCTTCGACCTCTCTAAACTCTATCTATCGACCCTAGAGTCGACTGACTCTCAAAAGTCTGATTTGATTGTGTGAAAATATGAATAATGAATCCCCCTTCCCTTGGCTGTAGCTACTTCTTTAAATAGGTAGAATTAGGGTTTATTGTTTCTGTCGCGGAAAAGGAAAGAGTTTTCGGCAAAAACTTAAGGAGTT
The DNA here is from genome assembly GCA_034768395.1 of Linum lewisii. Lineage (NCBI taxonomy): Eukaryota > Viridiplantae > Streptophyta > Magnoliopsida > Malpighiales > Linaceae > Linum > Linum lewisii. Next base: position 28,146,633 of record CM068304.1, read on the forward strand.
TTCACCGAAAACTTCAGTTGAAAGCCTCTATTTCCTTCGTCGATTTCTTCATAACTTTTTGGGGAAAACTTAAATAGTTTTCACCGAAATCTTCAATGTAAACTCCTCTACCTGTGTTTGTTAACATCTTTTCGCCAAAAACTCTAAGGTTTTCGGTGAAGACTTAGTGCTAGGCAGTGGTTTGATTGATTCTCTGATCGGTTAACATCTTTTCGCCAAAAACTCTAAGGTTTTCACTTCTTGAGGTCTTGAACATGTCCGTGGCTACGTAAATGATGGCAAAAACCTGTGCTATCACAAAAACATTAGAAAACCATCAAATAGACCCAAAAATGGCCAAAGTAACCAAATTGGTAGGACATAGAGTAGTTGAGTGAATATTCGCTATTTTACCCCTAAAACCACGTTTCAAGCAAGGAAATGCTGCTTAAATGAGACTTAAAATCACGTGAAGTCGAGTATCATCACACGTCAAGGGAGAATACCCTAGATGGTAAGCCGATCCCTTAAGCAATGCAAGAATGAGCAAAAGCTTGAAGGGAAAAAGAACAAAGTTCTGAAGTAATTTCATTAATCAAAGATTGAATAACAAGTTAGGCCGAAGGCATTTATTTATACGCGAGGAATAGAGAACAAGCTCTCTTATTCCTCATACGATTCTACTTCCTAAACTATTAAAGAAATAAACAGGAGTCCTAAGTAGGATATTAAAAGGACTAAAATAATCCTAAACAATTGGTACTAGAAAGGAAAAACCAAATAAAAAACCCGAGTCTTAAAAAGGGAGATAAACACTAAAATGGGTAATCCGACAAAATCGGAGAAACCCTAATCCAGGTGGGAATCCTTATCCGGCTCGAAGATGGTTGGTGGTGTAGAAGACCGGATTCTGACTTGGATTATGCTCCTCCATATTTCCTAATCCTACTAGGACTTGGAAACACGGTCTTCAGTCCGTGACATCAAGGTTTCCTTGTCTGGAGAGGAATCCTGATCACGGTCAGATTTCTTGATCGGGCCCGGATCGCGTGTATGGGTTGTAGCATGCGGATCCCCCATGGCTTGTTGGAGGTTCATTCTGGGGCCATAAGGTTTCCAGTGCCTTTGGAAAATCCAAAAAGGCATGGGCCAATTGTTGGCTCGGCCCAGATCGATCTGGCATAGTGCCCGGATGCTGGCCCGACGCCTATGAAAGGCTCAGCTCTCGGTCCTCTTCAAATCTGTCCAGGCCTTTTGACTTCTGCCTTGGCCAGGTATTCAAGAATGCCTCCAGGGTGTCTTCAGGTGCTGGTTGGGTCGTGGGGCTCATGGGTGTTGTCCTGGGGCCTAGGCTCGGTGCTAGGCCTAGTCTGGGGCCCGTGTCGGGGCTCGGTTCAGGGCCTCGGTTCAGGGTCTTTGAGTTTTATGGCTAAGCCTTCAGCCCTTTGTCTCTAACGAGCCTTTAGGAAGTCCTCAAGGGGGTCTCTAGATAGGTGCTTGGCCCTGGGCTTATAGGAATTGATCCGAGGCCTAGTCTTGATGTTAGGCTCGACCTGGGCCCGTATCTGGGGCCTATGCCAACATAGGTTCGTGGCGTGGCATGACTCTTGCCCTGGCTTGTGTAGCTGCTGGGGAGGGCTTGTATTTGAATAGAGTCACATACCTAGGCTTGACGAACCTCTGTAAGGCCCGGTTGTGAGCAAGTATTGGCTCTAAGCGCTTCTTGTAGGGCCCTAGGCTTCAGCCCCTAGTTGGTGACCCTGGTGGGGTGTAGGAATATGCATTTTCTTCAGGTTTGGTGGCCCGAATCACTTCACTTAATCATTTAACGTAATAAAATGATTAAAGCTTAATAAAGCCATGCAAACCTCCACAAACAAGCAATGTGGTATTCTGTTCGTCATCTTGTAGAGGCCATATCTCACTAGTCTGGTGGAACTGGGTTGACAAGTATGTATGGATAGAAATATAACGAAATTATATTTCCATCAACGCCGAACTTGCATCAATCAGAGTTCGGACGGAGGAGTTATGGCCAAAATACTACACTAGACAGAATCAGCACGAAAATAGGCCAAAAAGATGACTTCATGGCCCGATTTATGTTGTTTAATTACTAAGGCAATTAATGGCCTTATAAAGCCATTTGATTCCTTGTACTTTTTCAATGTGGTATTTGCTCAAATACTTTTTGGGTGTAAACAAATCCCCCCAGCACAAGAATTGTGTATTAAGTTGTTGATATCAAGTTAAATATTTTTTTCCCGTGTTACTGTTCATGCTCAGTTTTTTTAATAAAAATAAAATAAAGGAGAAATACACTCCTTTTCCTAAATGGACTCTTATTAAAGAGACTCTTTTCCTTGTAGGGTTTAGTATTCATCCTTAGACTCCCTCCCTATAAATAAAGGTGTTTTCTCTCCTCCTCCTTCATACCTCAAACACCATCTCCCATCATTCATCCTCCATCGTCCAAAAGTTGTCAATTTTTGAAAGAGGTAAAAATTCATCTTTATTTTATCATCATTTTTGTTTTGTTTTGTTTTTATTTATATTGAACAACTCCTCCTTTTTTTTAGATGGCTAAGTCAAGTAAAAGAGTTGAAACCGAGGAGATTGATGTGAACCGCTGCAACCATGGGTAGACGACCCTTAAACACCGTAAGTTGAGACCATGCAACGAGGTAGAACCGTCGGGAACCGGGGGCGGATAAGTACTTTGACCCGTCGGCTGTATATAGCCGGAAACCAGAAGTGTCCAGTCGATGACGCCACGCCAAGAGATGGATGCTCTGGATGATAAGTCGGGGCCTTCAGTATTGCAACATGCAGATACAATAAGGTTTCAGAACAAAGTTCTTTCAAAGGGGTTTATTTCATAAAAGTTGTGTCGAACAAAGTGAGGCCGACGGCCTCTATATATAGTGAGGGAACAAGCTCTCCCCCCTAAAGTCTAATTCCTAAATAAGAATAGAATAAAGAGTCCTATTCCTAATTAGAATCCTAAAACCCCTAAACAAGTCCTACTAAAAAGGAAAATAATTAAATAGTCTTTAAATCCAAGAATCCAACTCAAAATAGGAATAAAACTCTTAAAACCCTAAACCGGCGGTTTTAGGGTTTCCTAGTCTGAGTGGGACTAGGACTCGGCGGGCAGCCGGGCCTTTGCTCGGCTCCGGGCTTCTTCTTCTTCAATGGCGGGCCTTCGTCGGGCCTTGGGGCCTGATGCTCCGGGCTGGTCCAAGGGCTAGGGCCTTGCCAAAAGGCTTAGTCCACACGGCGTCCATTCCCATAAAATATTCCCGATCGGCCCGGCTCTCGGTCTAGGGCTCGGGGCGGGGCCAGTTTCATCTTCCAGAAATACTCCAGGAATGCCTCCAGAGGGTCTCTAGAGTGTGCTTCATCTTCAGGGTCCTTGGAGATGAGGTCAGGATCCGGCCGGGGCTTACCTTCAGCTCTAGGGTTTCTACACTCGGCCAGCAGCATGGCTTGGAGTGGCATTTCTTCCTCCTGAGCTTTCCTACCTGTAGGGGGAGGCTTGAGCCTGTATCTTATCTCATACCTGGGCTTGGGTTCTTGTAGGTGGCCTTCCCTTGGCTCTATACGCTTCTTGTAGGGCCCTAAGGTTCTTCCTTGGAAGGGTGACCTTGGTGGAGTGTATGAGTACTTACGGATGCTTGGGCAGTCGAGCTGGGTCATATCATCCCCTCTTCTTGCCTTGGATTTTTCCCCAAATCCATCTCGGGTTCTCTTCTAGCATTCATCACTCTCTTCCAAACTTCAGCAATCTTGTCGGCCACGGTCGGGGAAGATTCAGCTTCATCTTTAGACCTAGGAGTGTCATTGGAATCAGTAACGGACCAAGGCTCGGGTCCTTCAGCGCTTTCTCCATCGGTCTCCATAGCTCCCTCCCATGAAAAACTATCAACAATAATGTTAAGGCTCGGGGAGGGTGGCGGGTGAGACTTCCTCACTCATTTCTACATCCGGGTCAGCATCCAGATCTTCTTCACTCGGGGTAGCTCTCAAAACTCCTCGGGAGATGATCTCCCATTGAATCTTGGGTGCACAGGGAACCGTCGGTGAAGCGTCGGGTCGGGGCACGGGGGTGTCGGGGGTGCCAGAGGTGATCCAGGGCACGTCGGGCAGGATGGTGGCGTCGGGTAGTGGGGAGGCGTCGGGCAGAGGCAAAGTGGCGGCGGCCAGGGAAAAGCCGGCTGCGGCGTCGGGCAGTGACGTGTCGGACAGTGGCAAGGCGGCGGTGGCGGGCAGTGATGCGTCGGGCAGTGGGAAGGCGGTAGCGGGCAGTAGGAAATCGGCGGTGGCGGCGGCGGCCAGTGGAGAGCCGGTGGCGGTGGCCAGGTCGGTGGCGTCGGTCATCGTCACGTCGGGGCAGTCGGGGTCGGGTAGGATCGGGGCTGAGCGTCGGGCAGGGACGCGCCGGACTCGTGGTCGGGGGCCACGTCGGGTGGTGACGCGCCGGGGAGCCTTGGGCAGTGACAGGTCGGGACCGGGTGCTAGGGCGGTCGGGGCCTGGTCGGGCAGGGTAGCGCCGGGTGCTGGGGCGCTAGGACTGAGCGGGTAGCGCCAGTCGGGGCCGGGCGCTAGGGCGCCGGGGCCTGGTAGGGCAGCACCGGGGCCGGGTGCTGGGTCGTCGAGGCTGGGCGGGTGGCGCCAGTCGAGGCCGGGCGCTGGGGCGTCGGGGCCTGATCGGGCAGCGCTGGGGCGGGGGCCGTGCGCTGGAGCGCCGGGGCTGGGGCCGAGCACTAGGGTGCTGTGGCCTGGTAGGGCAACACCGGTGCCGGGTGCTGGGTCACCGAGGCTGGGCGGGTAGCGCCAGTCGGGGCCGGGCGCTGGGGCGCCAGGGCTGGTCAGGTAGTGCCGGCTAGGGCTGGGGCCGTGTGCTGGAGCGCTAGGACCTGGGGCAGCGCCGAGGCTGGGGCCAAGCGCTGGGGCGCTGGGGCCTGGGGCAGTGCCGAGGCTGGGGCCGAGCGCTGGGGCGCTAGGGCCTGGGGCAGCGCCGAGGCTGGGGCCGAGCGCTGGGGCGCTAGGACCTGGGGCAGCGCCGAGGCTGGGGCCAAGCGCTGGGGCGCTGGGGCCTGGCTGGACAGTGCCAGGGCTAGGTACTGGTGCCAGGGCTGGGGCCGGGGCTGGTGCCAGGGCTGAGGCCGGGGCTGGGGCCGGGGCTGAGGTCGGGGCTGGCGCCGGGGCGCCGGGTGCTAGGGTTTTAGAGGTGAACCCTGCAAACTTCTCAAGCCTTCTCGGCTTCACTTGCTCTCCTTCATCTGATTCTTCTTCTTCTTTCTTCTCGTTCTCCTAATCGTCTGTCTCGATTTCTCTTTCTCTTATCACCATCGTTTGTTGATTAGGGCAGTCCCTTGTGATATGTCCCCTTCCTTGACATTTAACACATACAATTCTACTGGGACGTGGGTTAGAGCTTTGAAACTTATAAGTAGATGGTGCAAGTGTTACCGGAGATGCCGAATCCCTAGGGTTAGGGTTTGGCCGTGAGCTGAGGGCTCAGGTCTGTTCGGGCTTCCATGGAGCTTGGCTTATACTCGGGTCTCCTCTCCATGGGGCATGGGTGGGTCTTCTGGTGTAGCCGTCTCGGCCTCGTCCTCTTCCAAGCTGGGTTAGGGTTTCTTGGATGTGGACCAGGGTAGCTCCAAGATTCTGAAGGGTGTTCTCCATTTTGGCTAATCTCTCATCTGCCATGGTTAGTACTAGCAAACGGAAGCAAATTTTCTATCCCCTCTTTTTAGAAATAAACTTACAACGAAAGGAAATAACGTGGCAAGGTGACCTTGCTTTCTTTTCTTTTTCTTAACTCGAAATTGAAACAATAATTGAAATAGAAGGGAATTTTCGAAGCTATTTTTCTAAAGAAAGCAGTAAAAGGATATGAATCTAGGTGAACCTGGAGACTGGTATAGATTGTGGTCCGTGAGCTGAACTGTGCTCTGATACCAATTGATGTGAACCGCTGCAACCATGGGCAGACGACCCTTAAACACCGTAAGTTGAGACCCTGCAACGAGGTAGAACCGTCGGGAACCGGGGGCGGATAAGTACTTTGACCCGTCGGCTGTATATAGCCGGGAACTAGAAGTGTCCAGTCGATGACGCCACGCCAAGAGATGGATGCTCTTGATGATAAGTCGGGCCTTCAGTATCGCAACATGCAGATACAATAAGGTTTCAGAACAAAGTTCTTTCAAAGGGGGTTTATTTCATAAAAGTTGTGTCGAACAACGTGAGGCCGGCGGCCTCTATATATAGGGAGGGAACAAGCTCTCCTCCCTAAAGTCTAATTCCTAAATAAGAATAGAATAAAGAGTCCTATTCCTAATTAGAATCCTAAAACCCCTAAACAAGTCCTACTAAAAAGGAAAACAATTAAATAGTCTTTAAATCCAAGAATCCAACCCAAAATAGGAATAAAACTCTTAAAACCCTAAACCGGTGGTTTTAGGGTTTCCTAGTCCGAGTGGGACTAGGACTCGGCGGGCAGCCGGTCTTCGGGACGGGCCTTTGCTCGGCTCCGGGCTTCTTCTTCTTCAATGGCGGGCCTTCGTCGGGCCTTGGGGCCTGATGCTCTGGGCTGGTCCAAGGGCTAGGGCCTTGCCAAAAGGATTTGGTCCACACGGCGTCCATTCCCAAAAAATATTCCCGATCGGCCCGGCTCTCGGTCTAGGGCTCGGGGCGGGGCCGGTTTGGGAACTTCTTCATTTCTGCTCGGGGCTTCCTCTCCCAGCTTCGGGCATCGCCTCAGATAGCTCCATACGTGACTCTCATGGGCTAGGGTCGGGTCAGGGGTGGTGCCTTGGAACCGGGTGCTCCAATTCTCCTCAGGACTTGGCGCCGGGTCGGTCTTGGGTGGCCATCCCTTCTTGGCCAGGTACTCTTGGGCTCTCTTGCTCCTATACTCCAGGAATGCCTCCAGAGGGTCTCTGGAGTGTGCTTCATCTTCAGGGTCCTTGGAGATGAGGTCAGGATCCGGCCGGGGCTTACCTTCAGCTCTAGGGTTTCTACACTCGGCCAGCAGCATGGCTTGGAGTGGCATTTCTTCCTCCTGAGCTTTCCTACCTGTAGGGGGAGGCCTGATGATGAGCTGTAGGACAGTGATCAAATACTACCAAGCTGGAAAGCTAAGCAGATCGTATTCCACAGGGTTTCTTCTAATCGACTACTCAAAGAAGCTGGCAATTTATTCAGGTTTAAACACTTTGTGCGTGGTGTGAGTTCCAAGACTTCTAGACTAAGATGCAAGAAAAATAAAATGAAATTGAAAGACAGAATGATTGGATGGTTCAGACAGACGACATACAAGCTTAGATTTCGAATCCCCCTTAGATCACCAAGGCAACAACAATCAACAGATCAGCGGAATTCAATTCTCGTTCAATCAATTTCTATACACCACTATAACTCCTGACCCTTAGGTTTAAGACCGGCGAACGTTCGCTCTATCCATTCTAACTACCAAGATTAATTAGTCGCCCGGGTACGGTCGCCTCTCGCAACGACTTAACTTAACTGGTGTAATTACTAATGATTTATGAGTTACTCTTGCAGTGGATTAACCCTAATCGGTTCCTACGAAAGGCACACTCCAATTATAAGGTTAACTGGTTCAATTGATGTTCTAAAGTGAGGCGAGCGTTCGCTTCTATCCTCAGCTTAACAAGAATCTAAGCTAGGTGATCAGGAAAGACAAGTTTTAATGTTTAAAGCAGAGAAGCTGTCTGGCGACAAACCCTAATTCAACACAAACCTAATCTAGGTGATCAATCAGAAAAGAAACATAAACAATCAAGAACAAAACAACCATGCAAAGAGAAACTGATTGAACTTTGAATCTAATCACCGCCGATCCGTGACCGCTTTAAAGCCCTAGGTCACTTAGGGTTCATCTAATCTAAGCTCTACGAGTTTAGCTACTCATATTAGGAACAAGAGAATCGAAAACAAACAAGGAATACATCTCAGGTAGGAAGAACAGAGAAGAACTGTAAAACCTAATTTGACGAATCCGTGAAGCTTCAATCTCCGGTAATCTTCAATCCAAGCTCTGAGTCTCCGAGGTGAAGGGATGGCGTCACGATCTCTCCACGATTCTTTGAAATCTCTAAACTCTCTCTCGAACTTCTAGGTCTGGAAATTATTATTGATATTATGAGGTATCTCTGTTCTGGGCCGCTGGTTTAAGTATTTATACTTAACCCTAATCTTCCGGATTTTAACTGATATTTTCGCCAAAAATATTGGGGAATTTTTGGCAAAAATTCCTTTGTAAATGGATGGTCCGCCGGCTACTTTCTCCTGTAATTTTTGGTCCAATAGTTTTCGGTCGAAAACTTAGGGTTTTCGCCGAAAATTTCCTTCAGTCGGCATCAGTGATTTGTGAACATATTTTCGCTGAAAATCCTAGTTTATTTTCGGCGAAAATTCCTTTGTAAACCGGGGCATGAATTGTTTCGACTTGATTGGCTCCTTTGATCAATTTCGGTGCAATTCCTCGAGGTTCCAACGCCTTAGACACATCCTTGGCTACTTTATTTGACGGCAAAAAACCTGTGCTAACTTAAAAACACTAGAAAACCATCAAATAGACCCGAAACGGGCCAAGGTAACACAAATGGCACGAGATAGGGCAATTGATTGAATATTTGCTATTCTACCCTAAAAACCATGTCTTAAGCAAGGAAATGTCGCTTAAATGAGGCTGATAATCGCGTCAAATCGATTGTCATCAAAATACCCCACACTTAAGGTTTTGCTTGTCCTCAAGCAAACTGAATAGAAACGCTCATGTTCACAATGGATAAGATCGATTATATTGGAGTTCAATCAATCACAACGAATTATTAGACAACTAATTCCTAGAACAAGAAACCTGACATGCGTACAGATCAGCCAAACAACCTAGTCTCACTAGTAAACTGCACACAACAAGTAATCGTAACCAATTATGCACGAATTTGACCTGACCGACCAGACTCCTCACACAGGAAATATTTAGTAAAATGGGGGACTCTCACTCTCTGTGTTTAAGGACGTGTTTCTGCTCTCAATCATTTTCTGTTACTAAATTCTGTCATAAGTTTGCATTTCGACCACATCTCCACCACTGTGACAACACGAGTATCTAGTCAAGAAGGACTTCCCTGCTAGGACCGTAATGAATTCTACACTACAAGGGTTTATAATGAGATGGATGATGGGAATGTATGATGATGGCTTTGTGTGGTGTAGCTTTCGACTAACTTCCATCGAATCTAATCTATGGCTTCCCACCGTCTAACCAGACACAGGTGGAATAGTGAACGCTCGTCCTAAGATACCCTCAAGCAACCTAGCACTTTTTATTTTCTTTTAACACACATTTTTTTTCTTTTTCTAACTTTTCTTTTGACTTCGCTCTTCCATTTGTAGGGAGAAGAACGTTTAGTGAACTTAAAACTTTTTGGCTTTTCTGATTTTTCTTCTTTTTCTTACTTTTTTTCCAAATTTGCTTCTTTTCTTCTTTATTTATTTTTCTTTTGTGCTGATTCTCTTTTAGTTGCTAGAGGGGTTTACACGTTTGGACATAATAGCTAAGACCACCTGTTTATTGGCTATAGGCAGGTTACCACAAACTGACTTCCGGTAGGTCAATCTAGAACTACAACCACATGGGATCAACGGGAAATGAAAGAATGGGAAATGGCTGTAATGTATATTGAACCGAAAGAACAGGCCAAGCTCAAGGGTTTAAACCTAGAGGATTTAACGTTAGGTAGGCTATCTGGCTTAGTAGCTGAATCTAGGTGCCCCTATCATTCTAGAACTCGTGTCATCGTGTGGTCTCGAGTAGGTCTCATGCAAATTCTAACTCATTCAAGGAAACAGAAAACCACTAAAAAAGAATTAAAATTGCAAGTTACGTGCAATGGATCAAAAGCTCACATTTGGTTTGCTAGTCGGATTCGGTCATTTTCATGCAGTCAAGGCTACAAACTACAAGTGTGATTTTTAAAAATCTGTTTTGACCAGGCAATTTAGCAGTAAAATATACACGTTGGTTTTCAGGTTCTAGGTTAAGCAGTCTAAGCATCATTATGACAGATTGAACAACAACTTAACATCAAAAATCAAGGACCGAGCAATTCTAATGCTAGAGAAGCTGGAAAGGCACCGAGAAACACACAACACACAATTAAGGGCAATCAAGTTCATGCAAGTTCTCTAGCATCCTACCCCACACTTAAACCGTTCTGTGTCCTCACAGGACTAAACTAGAGTAGAGATATACGAAGAACCTGGAATGAGATTGTCGGCGTAGTGGCTGAACACGGATAGCCCGGAGAGCATGTGCTGCTGGTACCTGACACGGCCATGGAAAGCTGGTGGAGGGCCCTGGACGGCGGGTGTGACGGGAGCGGGAGCTAGAGCCGGTGTCAAGTCGCACCTTGGTCCTGCGCTCATGAATGACATTCCTAAGACCAGAAACGACCAGATTAGTTAACTAATAACCCACCCCACACTTAGTCAGAAAACTCAATTTCACAAAGAAATGAGGAAAACCGAGTGGGGGTAAGCAAAGTAAGTAACCGGTAATCACAATAAATCACAAAGTATGCATATGTCTAGTCGGAACGTTCATAACATAGTTAGGGATCAGAAGTCAAACCGACATTCAAAAAGTCAACATCATAGCACATTGAACCCTAATCTTGGCAAGACTATCTCAAAGCGGGAAACGATGGTATAATATAAACTCAGATGGCAAGCACAGATATATGAACGTGAGAGAACACTTATGGCAGCCAAACAAGCATAGAAAATTCATGGTCAAACCGACACTTCACAAAAGTCAACACCGCAAAGAATTTATCTTTAAGCATAGCAACACACGATCAAATGGTTTCAAAAATGAAGAAGAGAGAAGAGAGAGATTGAATCCGGATTTTAACAAGAAAATTTGGTTGATTTTCAAAGGAATTTTCGGCGAAAATAAGTGCAAGTTTTCGCCGAAAATCTTAGTTAAAAAGTACTGCCGGTTTTCAAAATAATTTTCGCCGAAAACATCAATACATTTTTGCCGAAAATATGAAACAGAGACATCTGGAAAACTCAGTGGGATTTCAAAAAGAATTTTCGCCGAAAACATGGGTTATTTTCGCCGAAAATATTGACCTGCACGATCGAAAATATTTTCACAATCCCAGCAAACTTCAGAAAATCACAGTTAAATCCAAAAAAATCGGAACAACCTCAAGCGACTTGCGATTGACACTATGAAACATGGAATACTCACGAAAAATAAGAAAACAAACAAACTGACACTTTTGGCTACCCCGAACCGACTCTAGAACTCTAAGGTTGACACAAATGAAAAAAATGACTCCAGCCGTGGGTTGCCTCTCACGAAGCGCTCTTTTATTAACATCCTTGAGCTAGACGATACCTGGATGGTATTAGGAGACATCCCAACTCAGGATTTCTCTTAGGCCTGAGTCGGAGTTCATGGAATATGGGTTTGGGGATTCTCCGGCAAGTGTGAACTTCTTCCCGTGTGCGTGAATTAGCTTGATTCGTCCATCAGGAAGGTGACTAGAATTTTTATAAGGCCTGAACAGTTCTTTCGAAGGTGCATCCTTTAGAGGATCACTCTTCTCCGGTGGCTCGGTAGACGGGGGCTGAACAATCAGCTTCCAAACCACCTTCGTCTTCTCTTTATTCTCCTTCTTGATCTCGCCAGGATCTTTAACTTTTGGCGATTCATGAGGAGATGCCGTCGGATCCTCCTTCTTTCTTGGCTCTTGTGCCGGCAGCTCATTCTTCAGATTAGGGACCTGTCCAACACCTGGCAAGAAGATTTCTGCAGAAACTCTAGATTTTTCATTAGTAACGGAGTTGACTGAAGCCAACTCCACAGCTTCAACAGATAAACAATGCATCTCTTCTTTGACTAGGACTTGCATACCGTCCTTGAGGCGGAATGTCATGGTATCCTTGCCGACCCTTAATGTCAACGAGCCATTCGGGACATTAATGGTAATGCCGGCTGTTGCCATGAACGGTCGGCCTAGGAGAAGAGTGACATCTTCCTCTCGAGTATCCATAACAACAAAGTTAGTCAGAATAGTAAAAGGACCACAACGGACAGCCACGTTTTCTATTATTCCCCTAGGTAGTTTAACAGATCTGTCGGCAAACACTAAATGCATGCTAATTGGTTTCAACCCTCCTAGGTTCAATTTCTCAAACAGGCAAGTAGGCATAACATTGATAGAAGCACCTAGATCAATTACACTACGATCAATCTTCACATCATTAATAATGCAAGGGAAAGTAAAAGCACCGGGATCTCGACACTTAGCTGGGGGAGGTATGGGTGTCGCCTGGCTCTGGATGGCGGAGCATTCTTCCTCGAGGGAGACGGAAGACAACTCTTCCTTCTTCTTGTTCTTCGCAGGATCCTTTGCGATTTTGTCAGCCTCCGGTATCACCTGGATAGCATCAATAACTGGTGTGTTCATATTCGTGTTCTTCAAGTATCCATGCCACTTTCTGTACCGGGTATCATGATCTTTCTCCTTTGATTGCGCGGCCTTAGGAAATGGAATCTGAGGCTGATATGGAGGGAGAGGTGGCGCAGGTGATGTCTTTGTTAGGGGAGGCGGGGCAGTCACCTCCTCTTCTTCTTCTCTATCCTCCTCCTTGATCTCTGGCTTGTCAATGGCTATAGCATCAAGAATTATGGCCGGTTCAGGAGCTGCAGGATCAGCTGATTGCTTGTCGCTACTTGTGGAGATAGCCTTGACGTGCTCCTTCCTAATGGTAGAGTCGACTTGAACCGAGGATTGATTAAGGAGGGGGCTACTAGTTATCAAGCTAACCATGTTATTTATCATGCTCTCCATTCGTTGACCTCTAATTTCTCTTGATTTAAGATGGCTTGAAGCTTGAATTTCTCCTCATATTTATCGAGCCTTTCCATGATCAGGTCGAGCTTCTTGTCTACCTCGATATCCCTTGTGTTCCTTGATGTAGATCTCTGAGGTTGATCTTGATAACTATCACTCAAGTACTGATTCTGACTCTAGTTGAATCCGAAGTTGTAAGGAGGGCGCTCTTGGAAACTTCCTTGTTGTTGAGGAGGTTGTCTGAACTGATGATAGTCGGGGTTGCCTCTTTGATTGTTGGTGAAGCCTTGATCAATAAAGTTCACTTCCTCTGAAGACCAGTTACTGAAAATCTTCTTCATTTATTTCTGCACTTCAATCTTGATCTGATCTTCACGGCTTGGTCGGCTCTTAGCTGCTCCAAACTGTCTCTCCCAGCTTCTCGACTTAGATGCGCAGTTTGCAAAGTGAAGAAGAGCGGCTTCCGGTGTGAGTGCGGTGTAGTCTCCATCAGCTAAGGAGTTAACCCATTCAGATGACTCTTCGTTCATCCCCCAAGCAAAAATCTTGGCTAGTTGCCTCTGAGTGAAGCCATGATGAGGGAAATCGTGGAGGAGGTCCTGTAATTCGTTCCAAGTATCATGTAAACTTACTCCTTCTCTCTGTCTGAACCTTGAGATGTTTTTTCTATAAGCAGTTGTTCTGGAAGGAGGGAAGTATTCCTCTACGAATTCCTAAGCAAGAGTCTCCCAGTCAGTGTAGTAGCCAGGTGGTTTGCTAGTGAGCCACCTCTTAGCTGCACCTTTCAGAGAGAACGGGAAAGCTCTCAAGCAAAGGGTGTTCTTGTCGAGATTCCCATTCTTGAAAGTGTTGCAGAGATCAAGGAAATCCGTCAGATGCGTGCACGGATTGTCTAATGGCTTGCCTTGAAATTGTAAATCCCTAGAGATCATTTCCAGGAAGGGGATCTTAATCTCATAGTCAGGACCGTCTTCATTGCGTGGCACAAAGATGGAAGAACAAACACTAGTAGCACTTGGCTTATTGTAATCCGCAAGACTCTTTTGAGCAGCCATTGCGGTAGGGGAAGGTGGATGGGAAGTGATTTGCTTCTGAATTTTCTTAACCTGCAAGAGACAAAAACAAACACAACCGGTGTAAAATCGAAGTGTGATGGAAAATGAAAGATGGAAAGTAGAGGAATAAAATGCCAACTTTTCTTTCAAACAATATAGAAGAGTCCCCGGCAACGGCGCCAATTTGATGAGCTGTAGGACAGTGATCAAATACTACCAAGCTGGAAAGCTAAGCAGATCGTATTCCACAGGGTTTCTTCTAATCGACTACTCAAAGAAGCTGGCAATTTATTCAGGTTTAAACACTTTGTGCGTGGTGTGAGTTCCACGACTTCTAGACTAAGATGCAAGAAAAATAAAATGAAATTGAAAGACAGAATGATTGGATGGTTCAGACAGACGACATACAAGCTTAGATTTCGAATCCCCCTTAGATCACCAAGGCAACAACAATCAACAGATCAGCGGATTTCAATTCTCATTCAATCAATTTCTATATACCACCATAACTCCTGACCCTTAGGTTTAAGACCGGCGAACGTTCGCTCTATCCGTTCTAACTACCAAGATTAATTAGTCGCCTGGGTACGGTCGCCTCTCGCAATGACTGAACTTAACTGGTGCAATTACTAATGATTTATGAGTTACTCTTGCAGTCGATTAACCCTAATCGGTTCCTATGAAAGGCACACTCCAATTATAAGGTTAACTAGTTGAATTGATGTTCTAAACTGAGGCGAGCGTTCGCTTCTATCCTCAGCTTAACAAGAATCTAAGCTAGGTGATCAGGAAAGACAAGTTTAAATGTTTAAAGCAGAGAAGCTGTCTGGCGACAAACCCTAATTCAACACAAACCTAATCTAGGCGATCAATCAGAAAAGAAACATAAACAATCAAGAATAAAACAACCATGCAAAGAGAAACTGATTGAACTTTGAATCTAATCACCGCCGATCCGTGACCGCTTTAAAGCCCTGGGTCACTTAGGGTTCATCTAATCTAAGCTCTACGAGTTTAGCTACTCATATTAGGAACACGAGAATCGAAAACAAACAAGGAATACATCTCAGTTAGGAAGAACAGAGAAGAAATGTAAAACCTAATTTGACGAATCCGTGAAGCTTCAATCTCCGGTAATCTTCAATCCAAGCTCCGAGTCTCCGAGGTGAAGGGATGTCGTCACGATCTCTCCACGATTCTTTGAACTCTTTAAACTCTCTCTTGAACTTCTAGGTCTGGAAATTATTATTGATATTATGAGGTATCTCTGTTCTGGGCCGCTGGTTTAAGTATTTATACTTAACCCTAATCTGCCGGATTTTAACTGATATTTTCTACGAAAATATTGAGGAATTTTCGGCGAAAATTCCTTTGTAAATGGATGGTCCGCCGGCTGCTTTCTCCTGTAATTTTCGGTCCAATAGTTTTCGGTCGAAAACTTAGGGTTTTCGCCAAAAATTTCCTTCAGTCGGCATCAGTGATTTGTGAACATATTTTTGCCGAAAATCCTAGTGTATTTTCGGCAAAAATTCCTTTGTAAACCGGGGCAGGAATTGTTCCGACTTGATTGGCTCCTTTGATCGATTCCGGTGCAATTCCTTGAGGTTCCAACGCCTTAGACATGTCATTGGCTACTTTATTTGATGGCAAAAACCTATGCTAACATAAAAACACTAGAAAACCATCAAATAGACCCGAAACGGGCCAAGGTAACACAAATGGCACGAGATAGGGCAATTGATTGAATATTCACTATTCTACCCTAAAAACCATGTCTTAAGCAAGGAAATGTCGCTTAAATGAGGCTGATAATCACGTCAAATCGAGTATCATCACCTGAGCCTGTATCTTATCTAATACCTGGGCTTGGGATCTTGTAGGTGGCCTTCCCTTGGCTCTATACGCTTCTTGTAGGGCCCTAAGGTTCTTCCTTGGACGGGTGACCCTGGTAGAGTGTATGAGTACTTACGGATGCTTGGGAAGTTGGGCTGGGTCATATCAGAGATAGACAATACTCTTGAAGAGGAGTATGAAGCTTTGTGTCAAGATGAAGGGGGTGGAAATGACCATTCTCACAGAGGGATGAAATAGAATTTCGACTAGGCCCTTACTTTATCGTCTCATCAAGGCCTCATCTCGAACACCTCAACAAGTATCACCTTGGGGGGGGTGCAGTACTGTTCAACACCATCCCACCAGGTTCCTTCTTCCAGCCCAACTTCGAGAATCAGAAGCTAATAAACTCATGGCCTTGGAATGACTTAGATTTCAACAAATGGTACATCCGCCTGGCGGCTGACAAAGAAACTACCAGACTATGGTTGAAAGCTGGCATTAGTCGGTTGCTAGCTCTCTCAGCCAGGATTCTAGAACCTGATATTCAACTTTTCAAGCGGTATTGTGTTTTTGGTGCACTGGGTCTAACTACTTTATCTTCAGACACCCCATAGGCGCCATGACCATCACCCTCATGGATTTAGCTGCCCTTACTGGTTTCATCCACCCTTTGATGATGATGAGAAGACAAACCCCCCAGGCGATGAATTTACTCTCCCATCTTCTTGAGCAGACCATTCTTGCCTCTATTTACCATGGCATGCATACTCTCACCCATCAACTTGGTAACGACTCCAAGCCTACAAGGTTTGGTCCTCTATGGTGGTTCCTCTCTAGGTATACACCTACTTGCCAAAATTATGGAGCGACCCTTTGAAAATCGTCAAGCCTTCCTCTTATGACATCTACTTCTCCAAAGTCGCCCCATCAGGCAAAAGTTTCTCCTACTACTTCAAGTTCTTCTATTGCATGACGAAAGTGGAGGACTTTTCCCCTTATAGAAGTCGTCTCTACGGTCCATCATCATTCACTAATAAATTCACTCAAAGACAAGTGATCCTAGAGCTGCTGCCTATCGTCGGTATGTCCTTCAATGGAATAGTTGGGTTTCAGCTCGGGACCTCTTCATCAATATTCTGGGCGGCAAGAACACCACTTATGTAGAAGTATACAACCCCTAGTATGTTGCCCACCAATTCGGCCTTACATAGGCGTGGCCCGTATGACTACCATCTTCATCTCAACTTAACCCTTCCCAACGTAAGATATTACTGAGCTCAGATGTTGATGTACTGAGTAGGTGGCAACACAAAACCATGGAAGGAATCTCCTTATGTGTTTTACCCCAAAGGCTTGTTCTCTTCCTTCATTCATGCAACGTTTCCAGGAGACTGAAAAGTGTAAAACTCTCTTGGGATGAGGAGACTGAAAGATGGGTCATGGGTCATTAGTTGGTATAGCAGACAACAAGGACGATATGAGTCATTTGAACCATACTTCGGGTGGCATAGAATATAGAGAAGTATTATGGCAACGGTAGAGCTCGGAAAGTGCACTTTGAGGTGGACGAAAAAATGTTTCCAAATGTGTCATCATGAAAAGGGGTCATGAGGTTCAGTAGAAAAGGGAAGCTAGCTTCCTTCTTCATTGGTCCTTATGATACAATCAGGAAAGTGGGATCGGTGGCCTACGAGCTAGATCTATCGGGAGAACAACAAGATTAACAATGTGTTCCATGTCATCATTGTAAGAAAGTATATTAGGAAGTCGGGTCAAGTGATTTGGCAAATGAGACAGAGTTTGTAGAAGCCTCACCTAGAGAGATCATGAGTTGCAGGCAACCACCTGGGAAATCGAGGAAAGCATGTCAAACCGGTATCCTAAGCTAGTGGATGCTTATTTGAGAGATAATGGTTCATTTCTTCTTTGGGTTAAGGTTTTGGCTTTCTAAGGTTCGTTTAGGTTTCAGGATGAAAACTCTTGTATGGAAGAAAGTTGTAACACCACAGTTCCACCTATGGATCATGGAGATGAGAAACGTGTTTTAAAGTGCTAGAACTGTAGCATTTTGTAGTATTTTAGTACTTTGCCCAGATGAAGGCTACAAGCGTTGGTTTAAACCAATGACCGTTGTGAACAGACGAACAACTAGAGTTGGATGAGCCCAACAATTATGTTTGCTAAAGACTACGAGCGTTGGCTTCGCACCACGAATGCAACCTCCAAATGACTACGAGTTTGGTGTAAGCACGATGGGCGTTGGACAGTGGACTATAAAAGTTGTTAGTTGATAGACAACGATTCTAATTCAATATGTCTCATCTCATTTTGAAGAACAACCATTTTCGCTGGAGGAAATTATTGATTCGAAGGGCAAATGGAGTCGAATTGGTCCTGTACTTTGGTGCAAGGTCAAGGGATTCATTATGATCATTTACCCTCCTTCAATGTGGGTAAATCTACCTTAATCCAATCTCTGTAATTTATTTAGAGGAGAGATTTTCTTAGTTCGAAGGAAAATATATAACCTTTTTTATTAATAATTAAGATTTTCATTTCATAAAAAAGGGTGAAGATCCAAACCGGAACCCAAAGTGTCCTCCAAAGTGTCGTCTGCAACTGATAGATAGAAATATGTTACTATTTTCCCCCATATTTCATACGTTTTCATGTGGTATTTAAGCGTTAATATTGTTGTTTTTATGGTTTTGATCAACTTTATGAATATTCATCTCAATTGGCCTCTAAAGATCATTATGGTCCATTTTCACGTTTTCAAAGAGTTTTTGATGAGTTTTCAGGTCATACCATTATTTAGACAATGTTGATACAAAACCACAGGTTCAAACGGTGCTCAAATTGGAGTCCAAACGCTCAAGATAACAAGTTCTGAAGTTTTATCCCAACGCTAGGTCGTTACGCTAAGTAGGGTTAGCGTAAATGTAATGAGACGCTAAGGAAGGAAAGAGGATAGCGCCCCATCAACGAGCATCGATGTGTAATAGGTGTGCACACCAGTTACACGCAACAACACTAGGCAGAATTCTATAAATAGGGTTTTTGGAAACCTAATTGATGGTTTGGCCAGACTTCGTTCCCAGGTCATTTTCGATGAACACCCTCGACCTCCAGCACCTCGAAAACCCTCTCGGAGTCCAGAAATCATCTTCCCATCATCATCCTTCATCTCCCACACTACAAAAACAGTAGGAGAAGATCTAGATTCATCCGGACATGAAGAAATCAGTGGAGCTTTTCATCTCTTTCTTTCTAGGTCGTATTTCTCAAATCTTCATTATGTACTGCTGTAACTAAACCCCCTAGGGTTTGGTCAGTGGAACTTTAGGGGGATTGATGATTGATTCCACTCCTATTACTTTGGATTTATTTCGGTTTAATTCAAGTTCAGATGTTACTCAGAACTATGTGTTCTTCATCTTCTATTTCTTTTTTCTCTGACAAAGATGCATGATTAGGGTTGATTGTTTGATATTTTTTGATGAATAATTAGAACTTTTATTCACCAATTGAACCAAATTAGGAGAAAACCCTAAAATGGAGAACACAATACAAGCTGTACCAATAGAAGAGAGAGGAACTATTCACAACCCCACCCCATCACCAAACGATACGAAAAACTAATGCCAGCAAGGAGCAAACAGAGCTCCCAGCATCACTTCCCCAAGCACTTAATTTTGATATCAACTTCAAATTTGATCACATCAGCCAGCTCCTGGATTAATCTCTTCCCTTCACCTGTATTTCTCCTACAATGTTCGTACCACATATTTGCAATAATGGCCCTCCATGTCAAGCGTCCTCTCTTAGTTTGCAGCAGGTTACTAGCCTTTGCTATATCATCTTCCCAGCTGCTACTTTTCCATGTCCACTCCTTGCACCTGATAATGATACCCTTCACAAACTCACAGTCATGGAAAATATGATTTACCTCATCAACCCCATCTTGGCAAAATAGGCATCCAATATCAGTGGCCAGATCCCAATGTGCCATACTTTCTCTGCAAATGAGCCTCTTCTTAATAGCCATCCATACAATAAAAGAATGCTTAGGGATAGAAGGGGGCTCCCAGACCAGATGATCCCAAAAAACTCTTGAGGTTTTCTCCCTTATGCTGTTCCACACATTGCTCACCGAATACTTGGTCATTAAGCTTCCATCCCAATAGACTAGGTCATTCTGCACCAGGACATGTGGCTGAATTTGCACTCTAACCTTTAGCAGCCTTCTCCACACCCAAGAATGATATGGTTGGCCCTTACAGCTCCAAATCAACCCTTGATTCACTCTATATTTCAGCACCCAAGCCACCCATAAAGAGCCAGCTTGAATCAAGACATTCCATATGTGCCTGGCAACACACGTAGCATTCCAATTGACAAGATCCTTCACCCCTAATCCCCCTTCAGCTTTTGGTTTTGCCAGTTCCTTCCAAGCAATTTTTGCACGCTTTCTACCATCTGTACCCACTTTCCAGAGGAACTCATTACATTTTTTCTCAACCTGTTTAATGATTTTTTAGGCAAAAGAAACACTGCCATCCAAAACTGACTAAGTGCAGTTAGGACCGTATTAACCAGCAGCAGTCTACCTGCATAGCTCAGAGTTCTGACTTTCCATCCATTGATCTTTTTTGTTATTCGTTCCACAAGAATTTCAAACTCTTTAGCACTTAATTTTCCATAAATGAGAGGCACTCCAAGATACCTAACTGGTAAGCTTCCCTCTTTGAACCCTGCAGCACTAGTAATATTCCTCCTAACCTCCTCATGCACTGTAGCAGAGTAGAAAATTTCAGATTTTTCAGTATTTATACTAAGTCCTGTTATATCATAGAAGTTACCTAACACCTTCTGAATCTCCATAACCCCAGCCTTTGTCCCATTTGTAAATATCAAGAGATCATCAGCAAAGCAGAGTTGCACAATATCAAGGGCCTTGCACTTAGGATGATAGGGAACAAGCCCTTCCACAGCTGCCCTGTGCAGTAAGCAGTGCAGAACTTCCATAGTGATAACGAAAAGGGTTGGAGAAAGGGGATCACCCTGTCTCAGGCCTTTCTTACTACTGAAATATCCAACCGAACCTCCATTAAAGCCTACGCTTAACATCACACTACCAAGACAACCTTTAATCCACTTCACGAATAAATCTGGAAACCCCATAGCAGATAAGACTTTAACCAAGGAACCAATATGAACTGAATCAAAAGCCTTGCGTAAGTCAATTTTTAAAGCACATCTTGGTGTTGTGTGCTTTAGATGGTATGAACTAACCAATTCATGGGCCATAAGAATGTTATCCCCAATCTGACATCCTTTTACAAAAGCTGATTGACTGTTGCTAATGACTTCTGGCAGAAACATAGCTAACCTGGAGGTGATGATCTTCGTGACACATTTATATAGTACATTGCAGCAAGCGATGGGTCTAAAATCTTCAATGTTTGCTGCATTATGTTTCTTAGGAATGAGAGAAAGCAAGGTAGAGTTCACAGCAGCCGGCATCACCCCATCTCTGAAGAACTGCCTAATAGCTGCACAAACGTCCCCCTTCACCAGGCTCCAAAATCTGAAAGAAACCTGAGGTAAAACCATCAGGCCCTGGACATTTGCTACTAGGACTAGCAAACATGGCAACTGATGTGATCCTGGCCACCAAGCCCGGCTTGGACACGGCTGAAGCCAATCCGGCCCCAGCACTGAAGCCAGCCCGAGAGTACACTGGTCCCAGGCCTACACGAGCACCACCCCCGGAGCCTAGAAGAGCCCAAGCCTCGGAGCCAAAAGATGCACCTAGGAGGATGCTAATCCTCAGCCAGGCCCCATGGCCAGCTCCTACGCCAGCCAGAGTCAGACTAATGACCCTCCAGGAGCTGATGCTGACGCCGAGCCCCGACCCGGGCCCCGGGCCAAGCCTAGCACTCAGCCTAGGCCCCATGCCAACCCCCACGGGCCCCCGGAGCAAAGACTTACCTGAAGACATCCCTACAGTACTCTTGGAAAAAGGCTCGGAGCAGAACTCAAAAGGCCTGGACAGATTTGAAGAAGGCCCCAAGAGCCTACCACAGGCACATGGCCCATGCCAGCGCCCGTCAGAGGAGCACTTTTGGTCCAGCGAACAATTGACCCGTGCCTTTAGGGATTTTCCAAAGGCATTGGAATTCTTACGGCCCCATGATTACTCTCCAACAAACGGAGCTCAATTCGGAGAAGTATCAATTCGGCGGTTCACATCAGTTGGTATCAGAGCACGGTTCAACACTAGGACCACATCTATCCCAGTCTCCAGGTTTATTCTTGGATTCATGTCCCTTTACTTTTTTGTTGTTTAGAAAATCTTCATCTATTTCTAGTTCTTGTTTCGAGTCTCTATTGTAAGGCAGAAAAAGCTAGTGGCCATCAAAAATCCATCAAAGAAAAATATCAAAAGAAGTCAGAAAACAGAAAATCAAGCAAGCCCACCCTTGCCAAGTTCTTTCTTTCGTTGTAATAGTGTGTTTAAGAAGAGGGGATAGATTAGCTTTCGTTGCTTGTGTTAAACCGAGCCACGACCCTACTTTTAACCACTAAGTTGTAGTTTGCATCGAGTCTTAGAAAATTATATTAGAAAAAGTTTTGGTTTTCGTTTGTTACGCTAACCATGACAGAAAGGAGTCTATGTCTGTTAGAGCTTCAGTGCCTGACTGCACGCTTAGCCCTACAAAACATAGAATATTCGTTTAGAAGGTTAGTTGAAGACAGGAGCAACAACACCGCACCCAGCACCGAGCCGAGCGCCTGCACAGCACCAGCACAGCGCCAGCACAGCGCCAGCACCAGTGCCCGAGCAGCGCCCAGCGCACGAGCGGAGCCCAGCACTCGACCGGCGCCCAGTGCCCGACTGGAGCCTAGCGCCCGACCGGCCGAGCAGCGCCCGAGCGCCCAGTACCGGCGCCCAGCGCCTAGTTACGGCGCCCTAGCGCCCAGCACCGATGCCCCAGCGCCTAGCCCCAGCTCCCCGCCCCGGCCCTCCAGCGCCCAGCCCTGGCGCCCCAGCGCCCCCGCGCCCAGCCTCGACACTAGTCTCGGCCCCAGCCCCGGCACCATCCCTAGCCCCAGCCCCGACACCAGTCCCCATACCAGCCCCGGTATGGCCCGAGCCTAGAGCACTCGTACCAGCTCTGGTACGGCCCAAAACCCCATAGAGCCTCGATAAAGCACCAGGTCAAGTCCTATACTCCCTTGTGATTATTTTTATTATTTCTAAAGGATTATCATGTAGGATTCGTGGACGAATCCTCTTGAAGAAGAGGGGGATGATGTGATCCTGGCCACCAAGCCCGGCTTGCACACGACTGATGCCAATCCGGCCCCAGCACTGAAGCCGGCCCGAGAGTACACCTGCCCCAGGCCTACACCAGCACCACCCCCGGAGCTAGAAGATGCACCTGGGAGGATGCTGATCCTCAACCAGGCCCCAAGCCCAGCTCCTATGCCAGCCAGAGTCAGACTAATGACCCTCCAGGAGCTGATGCTGACGCCGAGCCCCGACCCGGGCCAAGCCTAGCACTCAGCCTAGGCCCCATGCCAACCCCCACGGGCCCCCAAGAGCAAAGACCTACCTGAAGACATCCCTATAGTACTCTTGGAAGAAGGCTTGGAGCAGAACTCAAAAGGCCTGGACAGATTTGAAGAAGGCCCCAAGCTAAGCCTACCACAGGCACAGGGCCCATGCCAGCGACCGTCAGAGGAGCACTTTTGGCCCAGCGAACAATTGACCCGTGCCTTCTGGGATTTTCAAAATGAATTTGAATTCTTACGGCCCCAGGATTACTCTCCAACAAACAGAGCTCAATTCGGAGGAGTATCAAGGGAGATAGAGCTAGGACAAGTCCTAGTAGAGCATGGATGGAGCCCTAAAGAGCACAACTCGGATGCTGATCCGAGGAAGCCCATGCCAGGACCTGTGATCAGGCCACCACCTGAACCTGATCCAAGAGGAGACGAAGGAGAACCCATCCTTGGAGAAGAGCCAAGAGGTCAGCCCATGACCGTGCAGCCACGGACCAAAGCTGGACTAATACTAAGCAAAGCTGGATTTCTGGACAGATTCGTAGCCCGACAAAGAGTGACAAATATGGGCTACTTGGAGACAGAATTTGGGCTGATGTCCAACATGAAAGTTGTAGCCCATGGAGTCAACTAGTGATCTGCAAAAGATCAGAATTTTACGAATTTTTTGAGTATTTATTTGGCTAATATTTACAGAACCCGTTTAGGCTGTTTTTAGGGAAACTTGGCTCCCAAGTTAGGAGTTCTTGTTTAAGTAGGATTCTTTTCCCTTGTAGGATTGGAGTCCGAATTTTACCTCCTTTTTAGTCTAGATTAGGATTAGTTCAAGTCCTCTTAAGTTTTCTATTTAGGACTCTTTTTATTTCTTTAATATTTAATAGTTAGTTTCTAAGAAGCAATAGGAGAGCTTGTTCCGTACTCCTCCCCCTATATAAAGAGGCCTTCGCCTCTCTTGTAACACACCTTTGAATCAAATAAACACTTAAAACTTTGATTTTCTTCTTGCATTATTATGCAATTCTCTGTTCGACCATCATGGAATTGATCGTCGTCTAGACCCGCTTATCGTCTAGGGTATTCACCCCTTGAAGTGGCACCTTCGACTTGATACTTCTGGTTCCTAGCTCCTTTATAGCTAGCTGGTCAATGTCCTCTCCATCCCGGTTCCCGACGGTTTCTACCTCGTTGCACGATCATCAACTTGCGGTGTTTAAGGGTCGTCTGTCCACGGTTGCGGCCGGTTCACATCAGTTGGTATGAGAGCACGGTTCAACACTAGGACCACATCTATCCTAGTCTCCAGGTTTATTCTTGGATTCATATCCCTTTACTTTTCTTGTTGTTTTGAAAATCTTCATCTATTTCTAGTTCTTGTTTCGAGTCTCTATTGTAAGGCAGAAAAAGCTGGTGGCCATCAAAAATCCATCAAAGAAAAATATCAAATAAAGTCAGAAAACAGAAAATCAAGCAAGGCCACCCTTGCCAAGTTCTTTCTTTCGTTGTAATAGTGTGTTTAAGAAGAGGGGATAGATTAGCTTTTGTTGCTTGTGTTAAACCGAGCCACGAACCTACTTTTAACCACTAAGTTGTAGTTTGCATCGAGTCTTAGAAAATTATATTAGAAAAAGTTTTGGTGTTCGTTTGTTACGCTAACCATGATAGAAAGGAGTCTATGTCTGTTGGAGCTTCAGTGCCTGACTGCACGCTTAGCCCTACAAGACATAGAATATTCATTTAGAAGGTTAGTTGAAGACAGGAGAGCCAGCACCGTGCCCAGCACCGAGCCGAGCGCCTGCCCATCACCAGCCCAGCGGCTGCCCAGCACCAGCACCAGCGCCCGAGCAGCGCCCAGCGCACGAGCGGAGCCCAGCGCCCGAACGGAGCCCAGCACCCGAGTGGAGCCCAGCACCCGACCGGCGCCCTGCGCACGACCGGCTGAGCAGCGCCCAGCGCCCGAGCGCCCAGCCACGGCGCCCTAGCGCCCAGCACCGGCGCCCCAGTGCCCAGCCCCGGCGCCCCAGCGCCTAGCCCCAGCGCCCCGCCCCGGCCCTCTAGCGCCCAACCCCGACGCCCCAGCGCCCTGCCCCCGCGCCCAGCCCCAGCACTAATCTCGGCCCCAGCCCCGGCACCAGTCCCCATACCAGCCCCGGTATGGCCCGAAGTCCTCAGGCCCGAGCCTAAAGCACCCGTACCAGCTCCGGTATGGCCCAAAACCCCACGGAGCCCCGATAAAGCACCAGGTCAAGTCCTATACTCCCCTGTGATTATTTTTATTATTTCTAAAGGATTATCAGGCAAGGATTCGAGGACGAATCCTCTTCAAGAAGAGGGGGATGATGTGATCCTGGCCACCAAGCCCGGCTTGGACACAACTGATGCCAATCCGGCCCCAGAACTGAAGCCGCCCCGAGAGTACACCGGCCCCAGGCCTACACCAGCACCACCCCCGGAGCCTAGAAGAGCCCAGGCCCCGGAGCTAGAAGATGCACCTGGGAGGATGCTGATCCTCAGCCAGGCCCCAAGGCCAGCTCCTACACCAGCCAAAGTCAGACTAATGACCCTCCAGGAGCTGATGATGACGCCGAGCCCCGGGCCAAGCCTAGCACTCAGCCTAGGCCCCATGCCAACACCCACGGCCCACTAGTGCAAAGACCTGCCTGAAGACATCCCTACAGTACTCTTGGAAGAAGGCTTGGAACAGAACTCAAAAGACCTGGACAGATTTGAAGAAGGCCCCAAGCTAAGCCTACCACAGGCACAGGGCCCATGCCAGCACCCGTCAGAGGAGCACTTTTGGCCCAGCGAACAATTGACCCGTGCCTTTTGGGATTTTCCAAAGGCATTGGAATTCTTATGGCCCCAGGATTACTCTCCAACAAACGGAGCTCAATTCGGAGGAGTATCAAGGGAGATAGAGCTAGGACAAGTCCTAGTAGAGCATGGATGGAGCCCTAAAGAGCACAACTCGGATGCTAATCCTAGGAAGCCCATGCCAGGACCTATGATCAGGCCACCACCAGAACCTGATCCAAGAGGAGACGAAGGAGAGCCCATCCTTGGAGAAGAGCCAAGAGGTCAGCCCATGACCGAGCAGCCACGGACCAAAGCTGGACTAATACTAAGCAAAGCTGGATTTCTGGACTGATTCGTAGCCCGACAAAGAGTGACGAATATGAAAGTTGTAGCCCATGGAGTCTACTAGTGATCTGCAAAAGATCAGAATTTTACGAATTTGTTTAGTATTTATTTGGCTAATATTTCCAGAACCCGTTTAGGCTGTTTTTAGGGAAACTTGGCTCCCAAGTTAGGAGTTCTTGTTTAAGTAGGATTCTTTTCCCTTGTAGGATTGGAGTCCGAATTTTACCTCCTTTTTAGTCTAGATTAGGATTAGTTCAAGTCCTCTTTAGTTTTCTATTTAGGACTTTTTTTATTTCTTTAGTATTTAATAGTTTGTTTCTAAGGAGGAATAGGAGAGCTTGTTCCCTACTCCTCTCCCTATATAAAGAGGCCTTCGCCTCTCTTGTAACACACCTTTGAATCAAATAAACACTTAAAACTTCGGTTTTCTTCTTGCATTATTATGCAATTCTCTGTTCGACCATCGTGGAATTGATCATCGTCTAGATCGGCTTATCGTCTAGGGTATTCACCCCTTGAAGTGGCGCCTTCGACTTGATACTTCTGGTTCCTAGCTCCTTTATAGCTAGCGGGTCAAAGTCCTCTCCATCCCGGTTCTCGATGGTTTCTAACTCGTTGCACGATCATCAACTTGCGGTGTTTAAGGGTCGTCTACCCACAGTTGCGGCGGTTCACATCAGCAACCTTGATTTCCTCTTCACTCACTTCCTGAACAAGAGAAGCAGCAGAATCAAGTGATAGCTTTCTAAGCAGTATCCCCCTTAGCTCATTAACTGAAAGCTGAGTGACATTTCTATCCACTTCACCCAATAACTTCTCGTAGAAACCAACTGCAATGTTTGTCATTTCATCCACATTTGAGGTCAAGGTACCATCTTCTCTCTCCAGTTGAGTGATTTGATTACGAACCTGCCTTATTTTAACCGATCTATGAAAATAAGCAGTGTTAGCATCCCCAAGCTTTAGCCAGGTGATTCTAGATTTCTGTTTCATCAAAGATTCTTCTGCTTGCTTCAGACTATGCCATTTTGCTTGCCAATTCTTAGCCTCTACTGCTAACCCAAGGGAGGGGTTGGCCAAGTCCTCCAACTGACTCACCCTCATCCTTTCTCCAGCCTCCTTCACCCTCCTTGAAATATTCGAGTATCTATCAACATTAAGCTGCTTAAGGGCTAGCTTAACATTTTTAAGCCTTGCATAAATTCTGAAGAAACCAGTCTTGTCTCCCACCCCTCTACTAGAATTCCAGGCTCTCTCAACAATTTCACCATAATTGTCATCCTTCATCCACATATCAAAGAACTTAAAGGATTTAGGCAAGCTCTTTATTACTATCTCAGTTTCTAACAAAATACCACAGTGATCTGATTTCTGCGGGGAAAGCAGCTCTACCCTACTACTAGCTTTATCCTTAAGACATATCTCATTCACCAAACAGGGATCCAATTTCCTATAGATTGGGTCATCAACCCTATTATTGAACCATGTAAAATTTGGACCAGCAGCTACATGATCAGTAAATCTGCATTCATTAATCCAGTCTACAAAATCTCTCATACCAACAGTGATTCCAACTCCATTAGAGGCCTCCTATGGCTTTGCTATGACATTAAAGTCTCCCAACACACATATAGGATGAGTAATCCCCCCCAAGAGTTGGCAGGTACTTTCAAACAGGCTCCTACGCTCACCTACTTTGTTTGCACCATATATCACTCCAACATACACAGGAACTTTCCCCTTTACCAACAGAAGAACAATCTGATCAGAATAATAAGCCAGTTCAACGTCCAAGCTATTCCTCCAAAGAACCCATATTTTCCCCAGTTTACTCTTATCATAGTTCAGAAAATACCTCCAACCAGCAAACTTATCAGCTAGGATTTTCTTAGCATTTATGTAAGTAACTCTAGTTTCTAGAATCCCCACTATATCAATTTTCTTTCTAGTAAGTATATTAGAGATATAATGATGCTTACTAGAGCAGTTAAATCCCATCTGATTCCAGACTAATACTTTCATTTTAACGCTTTCTACCTCGACGCCCTCCTTTCTTAAGGGGAGGGAAAAACTCAGGTGAAAAGGCTCTAGGCACCCCCTCAACATCACCAATTCCATCAGTGTCATACTCTTTTTCTCCTTGAGATAGATCATCACTATCATTTGCACCATCCACTCTGTTATCACCTCCAGAGGTACTTCGGGGAACATGACTAACATCAGTCTATTTAGAAGCAGATTTACCAGCATTAGCTCCATTTGCACCATTTGCAGATTTACCAGCAGATTTACCAGCAGTAACATCTGAAACATCAACTTGAACAATCTCCTCCATCTGCTTAACCCCTCCATCAGAAGACCCCTCCTCTCCCATTGGAGATTTGTCTTCAGCACATGGATCAAAGATAACTTTTCTATACACTTGCTTACTCTTATTAACTGCAATCTTCCTCTTTTCATAAGTCCTGTAATCAGGGTACTCAATTTCCACCACATGACTTTTTGCTGCAACCTGTACTGCAAGTGACTTAGGCCTAGCATCATCCGAATTAATCAGCACACAGACCTTTACCGTAGTCCCGACCCTTGTAAACTTGCTTAAAGGCCTTCCAATTTGGCTAGCAAGATGGCCAACTCCCAAATGATTACACAAAGGAGGCGGCATTCCCTTCAAGGTAATCCACACCGGCACTTCAATTGGTTCTATCACAATTGGTTCCAGATTAGCCTTCCATCTCCTAAGAATCAAAGGTTGATTATGAATATGCCACAACCTAGAAAAAACCCAATCACACAGAGATTGAGTAGGAAATTCAATCTGCAACAAGTCATCTGGGAGCAGAGACACAAAAACATGACCATCATAACCCCAAAGATTGTTCGCCAGGGATTGAATCACCCTCAACGGTGGAGCATCACCTATCACCTGTCCCACCAGCGCCTTCTTTAGTTCCTTATACCCCAACTCCAACACAGACAAAGGGATCGGGAGAACACCGTCAACAATCAGCGGTGGGAAGTATTGAAGATCAGTGTTAGGATCAGATCCTACTACAGACGCCCAACTTTTCCCCCTAGACCTGACGAGTTCTTAGGTTTACCAAAATCTACCATAAGAGCCAAGAAAACAAATAGAGAGCGAGGGAAAGAAGAGTCACTACTACTCAACGGTCACGGAGCACGCCAGGCGGCCGCCGATAAGAAGACTGATCGGAACTCTCTGCTGGAGCTCACCCACAGTAGAACAGCTCAACAACCACTCTTCCAATCTCGCAATCGCAAGAAACCGGAACGAAAATAATTAACGAGAAACGAGCTCAGATCAAAAGGAATGCTAAGATAACAAGTATACTCACTGGACCACCGACGAAGCTCGCCTGAGAGGAGCGAACCCACACTCAGAGCGGAACTCCGATGAAGAATCGCCCCCGGATCTGACGCACGAAACGAAATTTCCCGCCAAAAATTTTCAGAGAGTTTTCTCAAAGCAAGAAAAACCAAATCGAGCTGTAGTTTCCACATGTGTACATCCTAACCTATCAACACAGGGTCCTCACCTTTTCCTAGTTTGACGAATTTGAATTCTGCCTGAGATAATCTGCCTGTTTGATTTCATAATGCCTTGATTCAATTGTTTGTCTCCTGGACTGTTGCACTTTAATTATATGCATAGGTTCGATCATACTAGCTATGACTTGTTAGTGGTTAATGTTGAGTTCTATTTGACTCTATCCAATGAGCTTAGGATTCGTGTCGTTGTTATGTTAAAAGATCTCATCTGACTTGTTAGAACTGTTTTAGTCCAAAGTTGTGTGATCATGATTCACGAACCCGAAAAGGGAAACTTGTTTGACCCTTATTTCTCTCCCATTTCATTCAACCTATGTTTTGTCTTTGCGCGCTTTGAACGATTTGTTGTCAAACCCCTACTTCCATGCTCTTTGAGCCCGTTCTTGAGTTAGTCTGTTATAGCTTGAGCCAGCCTTGTCTGGAGATTGTGATTGCAAAGTGTGTGTGTTTTGTTTGTTCTACCAATTTGAATGCCTCTCTTAGAACTGAGTTAGCCAAACCTAGACACCCTCGGAAATATAACCCTGGCCAAAAGCCAGGTATCTTTGGTCACAGTTTCTGCAACGATTAGCAACGAGCCCTCCAAATCAGACGAATGATGGCACACCATTGAAGCTGCTTTAATCTTCCCTGCACACTGCCAGCCAACTTCTGAGTAAAAATTTTTAGAACATCTTCCCAAGTCTTGTTATCTAGCATCTCTGGCATGAAAGCAGACATTACTTTTTTAATGTACTCACACTCCACAAACAAATTCTCTCTTCTATCCACATCAATAGTAATGCTCCATTGAGCAAGCTTTTCTCGGGTAGTAACCATGTCATTTATTACTATCCATACCAGCAGACTGTTACTTACAATAGCAAGTCCTTTCTATACCAGATCATACCACTCCACACAATCCTGTCTTGCTCTAATTGAGTCCAGAAC
Organism: Linum lewisii; assembly: GCA_034768395.1. Taxonomy (NCBI): domain Eukaryota; kingdom Viridiplantae; phylum Streptophyta; class Magnoliopsida; order Malpighiales; family Linaceae; genus Linum; species Linum lewisii. The sequence goes on from CM068304.1 coordinate 28,177,627, forward strand.
TCTCTTGATCTGATAACGAGGCCTAGAAGATCCATCCCAAAGTGGGCACTGGTCATCATCATAAATGATGTGGTGTTTTGCCACATCCCTGAGTTTCACAATCTGCTTCCAAGTTCAGCAGCCTGAGCAATCCTTCAACTCCCAAATGGAACTCCTCTTAAGGCGATAATGCCTAATCCAAGCCACCCAAAGTGACCCTCCTTGATAGAGTATATTCCGGAAATGCCTTAAGATAGAAGCTTTATTCCAGTCACTCAGCCCTTTCAGCCCCAAGCCACCCTCTTGTCTAGGGACAACAATACGTTTCCAAGAGACCTTAGAACGTTCTCCTTCACTCCCCCCCAAAGGAATCTATTACAAACACCTTCAATACTCTTCAGGATGTTCTTGGGAAGAATGAGCACACTAATCCAGTACTGTGAATCCCATTTATTATAGAACTGACTAGTTGCAGTCATCCAGCATAAGGAAGACTTTTAGATTTCTTGTCATTAACCCTAACAGTGACCCTATTAATTAAGATCCTACAATCCTCTTTCCTAAGCTTGCCATTGCTCAAAGGGACTCCAAGGTATTTAAAGGGGAGATGGCCAACCTAAAAACCTGAAAACCTAGCAATTTCATCCACATCCTCAACCCTTCTTCCAGTGATGTAAAACGCACTTTTGACTGGATTAAACCTTAGGCCAGAAATCCTATAAAACTCTTTCAACACAACTTTAACACCTTGGATATCCCTAATAGTGCCCTTAGCGCACACCAATAGATCGTATGAAAAACACAGGTGTGTGGTTCCCGTCTTTTTGCACTAAGGATGATAAGTTATATCTCCCTTAACAACAGCTTGATCAAGTAACCTAGACAGCACTTCCATGGAAATTAAAAACAGGTAGAGAGATAGTGGATCTCCCTACCTATATCCTTTCATAGCAACAAAAGATCCATAGAGAGTTCCATTGAGGTTGAATGAAAACATAGTAGTCTCCAAAAAGATCTTAATCTAGTAGATGAAAGACATAGGAAAGTTCATAGCCTTCATAACTTCCAACACAAACTTCCAACTTACTGAGTCAAAGGCCTTCATCAAGTTTTTTTTTAATAGCACATCTAGCTGAAACATTCCCTTGATTATAAGTCTTAAGCATCTCATGTTCTAGTAAGATATTATTCCCTATGACTCGATTATTAACAAAGGCAGACTGAGTTCCACTAATGATGCAAGGCAAAATATCCTTCATTGTATTAGCTATGACTTTAGTAATAATCTTGTAGATGACATTACAACAGGATATAGGTCTATAATCATTTATCTCTGTGGCACTTATTTTCTTAGGGATTAAAGACAAGCTGTAAGAGTTAACAAAGGAGGCATTTTACATGTCATGAAGAAACTCTGAACAACATTAATGACATCCCTCCCAACAGTTGTCCATTTTTTTTTTTTTGTAAAAACTAGCAGTAAAGCCATCTGGAACAGGGGATTTTTCATTAGCCATGTAAAAGAGAGCACCAACAATATCCCTATCTGTAATCACATCTTCAAGAGCAATATACTGATCCTCAGAAATGCGTTTACTAATGATGCTTTAAAAATCAGTTTGTTGAACGTGAACCGCAGTCCCCAGCAGGCCTTTATAGAACTCCACAACAATCTCTCAAGCTGATCATGACTACTAACCATAACACCATTAACATCCTTTAGCTGCCTGATGGTGTTAGCAGCTGTTGTATTCTTAGCAAAATCATGGAAAAACTTGGTACAACGATTACCTTCCTTAATCCACAAAGCCCTTGCATTTGCCCTATTAATACTCTCCTCTGCATCTCTTAAGATGACTAAATCCTGTTTAAGAGTCCTCACTTCCAGTAGCTGATGAACTATAAGAGTATCAAACAACCCTTTTTACAATCAAGTAGCCTCTGCTCAGACTTTTTAACTCTCTACTGTATCATAGAGTATTTCGTAGAATTGAGTGCTTTGAGACCTACTTTCATCTTATGCAGCTTACCATAGAGGACATAAAAAGGTATGCCTTTACTTCTACTACTCCATATTGTTTTAGCTAAATCATTATAGCCCTCATCTTTCTCCCAGTATGCAAAATACTTGAAAGGCTTAGGGTAAGTGACAATTGTACAATCAATTTCAACTAACACAACACATTGATCTAAGGAGATGCAAGGGATAGTAGAAACTTTATTGCTGGGGAATCTATCAGACCACTTCACATTGACAAAGACAAAATCCAAATGTCTAGAGATAAGTCCATCCTCCTTGTTATTAATCAAGGTATGAAGAGGTCCTTGAGCATGATGCTCACTAACTTCACAATCTCTATTCCATTCTATGATGTCATCCATGCTTCTGAAACTTGAAGGCACATTCGAAGCATTTTGTAAAGAGAGAATAGAATTATAATATCCCGCTATCATCCAGGGGTGATGAATGACACGAATCTCAACTAGCCTACTGAACATCCTCTGTCTAATAGCAACACTAGTAGAATATATACGAAGGTGTAAAAGAATTGTTCCCCACTCTATTTTTGTATGAACAAACTGAGCATTTTTCTCTAAAATAGTGAGAGAAATGTTTTTTTTTCCAAGCTAACCAAATTTTCCTCAGATTATTATCATAGTAGACCTCTACATTCCAATTAAGAAAACTAGTTTGAATAAAGCACTCAGCATTTTTCCTTTTTATTCTAGGCTCCAAAATGGCTACGATATCTGGTGAAACGTCCGGTCGTTGTTCGGGTTCACACAAATAACTACTAAGCTAAGAAAAAGCTAGGGTAAATCGTATTCTGAGGGTCTTCTAAGATTGACTACTTCAAACCTGGCAAAATACTCGAATGCAAGCAAGTTGTGCGTGGTGTGAGTTCCACAACTTCTAATTCTAAGAAATGCAGAGAAATTTAAACAATTTAAACTAAAGCAGATTGGAAATTAGGGTTTGAAAACAAGGATAACAGATGAACTTAGACTTTGAATCCCCCTTCGTTCCCCAGAGCATTGGCAATCAACAGATCAGCGGATTTCGATTCTCGTTCAATCAAATTCTAAGACACCACCATAACTCCTTACCCTTAGGTTTAAGACCGGCGAACGTTCGCTCTATCTGTTCTAACTACCAAGATTAACTAGCCGCCCGGGTACGGTCGCCTCTCGCAACGACTTAATTAACTGGTGTAATTACTAATGATTAATGAGTTACTCTTGCAGTGAATTAACCCTAATCGGTTCCTACGAAAGGCACACTCCAATTATAAGGTTAATTATTCAATTTGATGTTCTAAAGAGAGGTGAGCGTTCGCTTCTATTCTCAGCTTAACAAGAATCTAAACTAGGTGATCAAGGAAGACAGGTTTAAGCGCCAAAGCAGGGAATTGTCTAGCGACTACGTCTAGTGACTACGTCTGGCGACTAACCCTAACTTGCAAAAACCTAATCTAGGCGATCAACCAGAAAAGAAACATAAACAATCAAGAACAAAACAACCATGCAAAGAGAAACTGATTGAACTTCGAATCTAAATATCGCCGATCCGTGACCGCTTTAAAGCCCTGGGTCACTTAGGGTTCATCTAGTCTAAGCTCTAACGAGTTTAGCTACTCATGATTATTACAAAAGAAACAAAGACAAAGAGAGAGTTCATCATTCAGAGGAAGAACAGAAAAGAATCTGAAAAACCTAATTTAGACGACTCTGACAGACTTCGATGTTCGGTAGATAACACTCATAGCTCCGGTTCTCCGAGATGAAAGGGATGGCGTCACGATCTCTTTCCGGCTCTTCGAACTCTAACTCTTCGCTCCAGAACTTCAGAGAAAATCGTAGGATTCTGATTCAAAAAGTATTTTCTGATGTAAATTATGAGGTATCTCCTTTTTGGGCCGTCGGGCTAAGTATTTATACTTAACCCTAATCAGCCGGATCTCTTCTGATATTTTCGCCAAAAATAGTGACTTATTTTCGCCGAAAACATGCTTGTGAATGGAAGTCCCGCCGGCTGATCTCTCTGCCTTTTCTTCTCGGTCCGAAAACTCAACACTTTCGCCGAAAATCTCCTTCACTTGGCGTCAGTCGATTTGTACTATTATTTTCGCCGAAAACATATGCTTATTTTCACCGAAAATGTAAGTGTGAATGGGCAGACTTTTGGTTTGACTTGATCGGCTCCTTGGATCGATTCCGGTTTGATTCCTCGAGGTTCCAACGCCTCAGACACGTCCATGGCTACTTTATTTGACGGCAAAAACTTGTGCTAACACAAAAACACTAGAAAACCATCAAATAGACCCGAAACGGGCCAAGGTAACACGAATGGCACGAGATAGGGCAATCAATTGAATATTCGTTATTCTACCCTAAAAACCATGTCTTAAGCAAAGAAATGTCGCTTAAATGAGGCTGATAATCACGTCAAATCGAGTGTCATCAAATACCCCACACTTAAGCTTTTGCTTGTCCTCAAGCAAACTGAATAGAAATGCTCATGTTCATAAATGATAAGATCGATTAAATTGGAGCTCAATCAAACACAATGAATTATTAGACAGCTCGATCCTAGAACAAGAAACCTAACATGCATACAGATCAGCCAAACTACCTGGTCTCACTAATAAACTGCACACGACAAGTAATTAGCAACCAATCATGCACGAATTTGAGTTGACCGACCAGACTCCTCACACAGGATATATATAGTACAATGGGAACTCTCACTCTCTGTGTTTAAGGATGTGTTTCTGCTCTCGATCATTTTCTGTTACCGAATTCTGTCTTAAGTTTGCATTTTGACCACATTTCCACCACTGTGACAACACGAGTATCTAGTCAAGAAAGACTTCCCTGCTAGGACCGTAATGAAATCTACACTACTCGGGTTTATAATGAGATGGATGATGGGAATGTATGATGATGGCTTGATGCGGTGCAACTTTCGACTAACTTCCCTCGAATCTAATCTATGGCTCCCTACCGTCTAACCAAACACGGGTGGAATGATGAACGCTCGTCCTATGATACCCTCAAGCAACCTAGCACTTATTCTTTTTCTTTACACGATTTTTTTCTTTTCTTTCTTTTGAACTTTTCTTTTGACTTCGTTCTTCCATTTGTAGGGAGAAGAACGTTTTGTTGAACTAGAAACTTTGAACTTTTTCTGATTTTTCTTTTCTTCACTATTTTTTCGAAATTTTCTTTCTTTTTTTTCACTTTACTCTTTTTTTTTCTTTTGTGCCGATTTTCTTTTAGTTGCTAGAGGGATTTACACGTCTGGACATATTAGCTAAGACCACCTGTTTAATGGCTATAGGCAGGTTACCACAAACTGACTTCCGGTAGGTCAATCTAGAACTACAACCACAGGGGATCAACGGGGAATGAAAGAAATGGGAAATGGCTGTAATGTATTATCGAACCGAAAGAACAGGCCAAGCTCAAGGGTCTAAACCTAGTGGATTTATCGTTTGGTAGGCTATCTGGCTTAGTAGCTGAATCTAGGTGCCCCTATCCTTCTAGAACTCGTGTCATCATGTGGTCTCGAGTAGGTCTCATGCAAATTCTAACTCATTCAAGTAAACAGAAAACCACTCAGAAAGAATTTAAATTGCAAGTTACGTGCAATGGATCAAAAGCTCACAGTTGGTTTGCTAGTCGGATTCGGTCATTTTCATGCAGTCAAGGCTACCAACTACAAGTGTGATTTTTAAAATTCTGTTCTGACCAGGCAATTTAGCATCAAAGTATACAAGTTGGTTCTCAAGTTCTAGGTTAAGCAGTCTAAGCATCATTATGAAGGTTTGAACAACAACTTAACATCAAAAATCAAGAACTGAGCCATTAGAATGCTAGAGAGACTGGAATGGAATCATGAGGCACACATAAAACACAATCAAGGGCAATCAAGTTCATGCAAGGTTCTCTAGCATCCTACCCCACACTTAAATCGGACTATGTCCTCACAGGACTAATTCTAGAGTTCAGAGTGAAGTAGAAGAACCTGGACCGAGATGATTGGCGTAGGGGATGAGCACGGGTCCTCGGAGCGGAGGGAATCTACCCAAGCGAAGCAAAGGGAATCTACCGATTGCCTTCAAAACAAAAACAAACAAAACATAAAAAGGAAACCGGGACAAGTGTCCCGGATCCACAAGAAAAAAGTTGGACCGAAATTCGAAAAGAATAAATAAAAAGAAGACACCAGAAAAGGAATACAACCCGATCGCTGCTGGTCCGATGAATCGGGAGGTGGAAAGTGGAGAAATTCGCCGAGCTGGCGTTGCCACGCCATCTGTGCCTCATACCGCCGGTCGGTGCGGCGCATATGTTGCTGCATAATAGTCCATCGCGCCTCTTGAGTGGCGTTGTCGGTGATGCACCACTCCTGCAGTCGCTCGTACAACTCTCCAACATCCGCGGGGTGGTGTCGGGGCTGCTGGGGAGGCGCCTGATATGGATCGGGAATGTGCGGCGGCGACTGGTGAGCATACCCTGCCTTGTGGTGCGGCGAGGGTATATAGTCTTGGAATTCTGGCGGCGGCTGGGGCTGCTGCTCCTCAGCATCATCTTCTTCCTCCGACTCGACCACAAGCTGGAGTGGAGGATCTGCTGCTACATGGGGACTGAGGTCGAGTTCTAAGTCGTACTCAACCGCTAAGTCTCCTCCAACGGCCCAAACTTGGTGTCGTGGAATGTGCGGGCCATATTCATGGCTGATGCCGAAAGAGAGGATGAGCTGTCCTATGAAGTTACCCCCAGGAGTCTATGAGGTGGTGTCCTCCTCTTGGTCTTCTGGTGGAAGATGCGTGCCAATACCTAGCCGGGGTGGAGAGGGTAGCTCTCTCGGATGGCTCGAAGAAGCATGAGCTCCTCCTTGAGGATATGGTGGCGATCCTTATCTGGTACATATAAAAGGGATCTACGCCAAACCATATGAATAAATTTAAAGAGAGGGTGAGAGAGGGACTTAACTGAGTTGTGCTCCCCAAGGCGATCGCCAGGCACTCCTGTCATGTGGCTCCAGAGTGCATGGTACTCCTCGTCGTTATCATCTTCGCCCCAGCCTAAGTGATGATCGTGATAGTGCTCATAGGGGATGCCGAGATGAGCAGCAAACTCATCGTAGGTGAGCTGTCTGTACACCCCACCAAGATAGAAGGTGACAACCTTCTGTCGCAGCTTCCTCTTGTGCTTGTCTAGATCAAAGGTCGCCCAGAACTCCTGGAGGGCAATGTCTGGGAACTCGGCAGCGATGGTGGTCAGCTCTAGGAGACCGGCCAGTGCTAGGGCGTCATGCACATTCCGGTGGTAGTCCTCATCATGATCATGGAGGGACTCCATTGAAAGAGGGCGCACGTCAGCTCCACGAATGTGCTGGATCTTCTGGAAGCACTCAAAGTAGTAGTCTGGGAGACGAGCTATAGTGCGATGGTATCCAGCCCGGTGAGGAATTGAGGGTGGAGGACCCAGAACGGCAGGTGTGATGGGAGCGGCAGCTCCTGAGCTCGAGGCGCCATCAAGTCGCGCCTTAGTTCTGTGCTCATAAGTGGTGTTCCTAAAACCAGAATGAAACCAGATTAGTCAACTAAAACCCTACCCCACACTTAGTAGAAAAACTCAATTTCACAAAGAAATGAGGGAAACTAAGTGGGGTAAGCAAAGCGGAGTAACTGGTAATCATAGAAAGTAAAATACATACTTAGGAACAGCCAGAATCGGATAAGCACAATCAGAGTTCAAAAAGTCAAACCGACATGTAGAAGTCAACATTATAGCATAATAAACACTAATCATGGCAAGACTACCACAAGGTGGAAATTGACGGCATAATATGATCTCAAATGACAAGCACGATAATCTGAATGAGAATGAACACATACGACAGCCAAACGATCAAAAACAGTTCAAAGTCAAACCGACATTTCTCACAAGTCAACATAACAAGGAATCAATCCTATGCATAGCAACACATGATCTAATGATATGGAAATTAAGCACGGAACTCCCTAAGCATGCTAGAACAGTTCTATAAGTTCAACTAACCTAGTTCACACGAAAACAGTCGACACGCAAAACGAGGCAAACCAAAAAGTCAACTGAAAGTCAACCCTGACGAAATTCAGGAATCCATATGTCAAAAGATTCATATTGAAAAGCTCTACAACTTACCTTGAAGCCATGGATGCTAAAAATGAACGGTTTGGGAGGAATCAGTGAAAAACTTTGAAAACGAGGGTTTTGGTGAACTGGAGCTGCAAAGCTCCGATTTGGACGTTCTAGGGCTTGAAAAGATCAGAATGGAGAGAGGAGTCGAGCGGCGGAGGTCGGCGACGGCGGCGGCGGTGCAAAACGGCGGCGGCGGCAGTTTTTAAAGTGGGGTGGCGGCGGCGATTTGAAAAAAGAAAAGGGGAAGGGGATTTTCGGGTGTTTGAACGAAAATGAAAGAAGGAGAGAGAGGATAGCTCCGGATTTTAAATGGGAATAGTTGGGTGATTTTCAAAAGAGTTTTTGGCGAAAATAAAGAGGCGTTTTCGCCGAAAATAGGAGTTAAAATGGCTCACCGAAAACACTTAACTTTTCGAACCGAAAACATGAACAGGAGACCGGGTTCGAAAATTCTAAAACGATTTCGCCGAAAATAGGGTTGAATTTTCACCAAAAATTTTGAACTGTTCGGGTTAAAATATTTTCGCAAATCCGGCCAACTTCAAAAAATCACAGTTAAATCCACAAAAAACAGAACGACCCCAATCAACTTGCGATTGACTCTATGACTCACAGACTCTACAAGAAAAATAATAAATCAAACAGACTGACACTTTTGGCTCCCCCAAACCGACTCTAAAATACCAAGGTTGACAATAATTAAAAACAGACTCCAGCCGTGGGTTGCCTCCCACGAAGCGCTCTTTTATTAACGTCCTTGAGCTGGACGATACCTGGATGGTATTAGGAGACATCCCAACTTAGATTCTCCTTAACGCTCGCGTTGGAGTTCATGAAGTACAGCTTCGGGACTTCTCCGGTAAGCGTGAATCTCTTCCCGTTTGCATGCAAAAGCTTGGTTCGTCCATTGGGAAGATGATCGATGATCTTGAAGGGCCCGAACAGCTCTCTGGAGAGGTCATCCTTCTTGATTGTTACGATGGAAGGAATGAGGACTGTCGGCTTCTTCTCTTCTTTTATCTTCGGCTTGGTATCACCAGGATCAGTGATCGTCAGTATTTCCTTTGGAGATGCTTTCGGCTTCTCCCTCCATACTTGTTCCGGCGCCGGTTTCTCGGAACTAATTGGTGGTGCAGCTGGCTCGGTGGAAGACGGCGGGATTTTTGGCCTCCAGACCATTTGGTGCTTCGTCTTCTTGTTCTTTCCTCGAGGTCTGCTCGGTTTTGTGCTCGGTGGCGTAGAAGAGGCTTGTAGTTCCTTCTTCTTCTTGGGCAGCTTCTGAACCGAAGTTTCTGGCTTCTTCTTAATAACCTGGTTAATATCTGCAGCAACAACTTATCTAGAGACACTGGAAGAAGCATTAGTAACGGAGTTGACCGGAGTCAACTGCACAGTTTCAACAGCTAGGCAGTGAGATTCTTCATTCTTAGAGTCATATTACATGCCATCTTTAAGACGGAAAGTTTTCGTTTCTTTACCAACCCTTAGAGTTAAAGAACCGTTGGGAACGTAAATATTCATTCCAGTAGTAGCCATGAAAGGTCGACCTATGAGAATGGTAGAATCATCTGTACTAGTATCCATAATCACATAGTCAGCTAAGAACGTGAACGGACCACATTTAGTGACAACATCTTTAATCTCTCCCTTAGGGGTTTTAAGTGATCTATCAGCAAAGACAAGTTGCATACTAGGCGGTTCAAGTTCTCCTAGGTTTAATTTTTCAAACAGGCTCATAGGCATGACATTAACAGACGCTCCTAGATCAACTAAGCAACGTTCAATCTCAACATCATTAATGACCAAAGGCAAAGTAAAAGAGCCAGGATCAGCTAACTTAGCTGGATATGGAGAGGCAGTTTTCTTAATTCGAATGTCAGGATATCCTTCCTTGTTCCCCTTCATGCCAGTCTCGATCCTTGCATTTGGCAGCAATGCTCTAGGAAAAGGAGGCTTCACGCGTACGGTGCAAGAGGAGGATCTTCCTCCTTAGGCGCCGGTTCCTGTTCTTCTTCTTCCTCCGAGGTTTCAGCGATCCTGCGTAAGATAGAACAAGCATCAGCAATTAAGTTTGGGAGTTTTCAAGCGGTTACCATCTTGGCTTGCTCCTTTCTCGGATTCGGCTCTGTTTGGCATGGAAGTTGGCCAAATGGTCGACCAGATGCTAGCATGCTCGAGATGTTGTTCACGGCTTGCTCAATCCTTTGTCCAGATGCTATCTGTTCTTGATTGAGAAGAGCTTGAGCCTTGAACTGACTGTCATGATCATCGAGTCGTGTGATGATCTGGCTGAGCTTCTTATCCAGGTCACTGACATTGTTCTCTCTTTGATGCTGCTGCCCTGGATAGGTATTGTTAAGATATTGATTCTGGCGATTGCCAGGAGCAGTTCCATAATTACCCAGATTGCGATGCGGCGGCTGGTAGACACCTGCCGGCGGATGGTTAGGCTTCTGATCCTGAGCTGGACCAGTCGGGCGGTTATTCTGATTCTGGTTATGGTTGGCGCCAGCATTGTAGGGAGGTCTGTTTTGATAGTTCCCTTGCTGTCTGAAGTTACGGTAACCAGCATAACCATTCTGATTATTAACGAAGCCTTGTTGAATGAAATTTACCTCTTCGGCAGACCAGACTTCTGCCTTACCAAAATTCTGACAACGGCCTCCGTTATGTGCGTAAGCTCCACACCACTCGCAACGGCAACGTAGACAGAGGCTGCCGGTGGCTTTATCGGTGTGGAAGACTTCTTCAAATGCTTCTCTACCTCTGCTTTGATTGTAGCTTCGAGATCTAGCTTGCTCCTTGATCCTTCAGATTGTCGTTCCCAGTTCCTTGACTTGGAAGCACAGTTTGCGAAATGAAGTAGAGCAGCTTCAGGTGTTAGTGTAGTGCAATCCCCTTCAGCTAGAGAATTGACCCACTTGGCGGATTCTTCTCGAAGTCCTCGAGAAAAGATTTCAGCTAACTGCCTCTGCTCGAATCCATGATGAGGGCAGGTGTAGAGAAATTCTTGGAATCGATTCCAAGTATCATACAAGCTTTCTCCTTCTTTTTGGGAGAATCTGGCGATGCTGTCCTTGATGGCGGTTGTTCTGGCCGGAGGGAAGTATTCTTCAACGAAGTCCTGAGCCAGAGTATCCCAATCAGTGTAACAGCCAGGTGGTTTACCAGTAAGCCACCTCTTAGCAGGGCCTTTCAGAGAGAACGGGAAAGCTCTCAGACAAAGAGTGCTTTTGTCGAGGTCTCCGCTCTTGAAAGTGCTGCAGAGATCAAGGAAGTCTGCAAGATGAGTGCACGGGTTGTCTAGGGGCCTGCCTTCAAACTGTAAATCCCTAGAGATCATGGTCAAGAATGGAATCTTGATCTCATAGTCAGGATCTTCTTCAATGCGCGGAACGGCGATGGCAGATCGAACGCTAGTCGCGCTCGGCTTGTTATAGTCTGCTAGACTCTTCTGTGCGGGTGGTGGCGGCGGCGGTTGATCGCCATTTGGTGGTGGTGGTGGTAATCTATCGTCCATGGTAGGAGATGGAGGAGGTGAGAGTGACTCGGTGTATGAAGCGGATGAAGATGACGGTACAGGTGAAGATGGAGATGAGGAACTCTCCTTTGGTTCCTCGATCTTGATCGGAGTGATGAATGGATTGGATCTGCCTTTCTTCAGAATCTGTGATTATAGAGGTGTAGCAGAACTGCCTCGTCTCTCTGCACTCTTAGCCTGTTCAGTTTGAGAGCGAGTCCAAGGACGGTGAGGCATACACCTGTAAACCTACAGATAACAAAGACAAACAAAACCAGTGTAAAATCGAAGTGGATGGAAAGGTGAAAGATGGAAAATAGAAGAATAAATTGCCAGTTCTTCTTTCGAACAATCAAAAGAAGTCCACGGCAACAGCGCCAATTTGGTGGACCGTCCGGTCGTTGTTCGGGTTCACACAAATAACTACTAAGCTAAGAAAAAGCTAGGGTAGATCGTATTCCGAGGGTCTTCTAAGATTGACTACTTCAAAACTGGCAAAATACTCGAATGCAAGCAAGTTTTGCGTGGTGTGAGTTCCACGACTTCTAATTCTAAGAAATGCAGAGAAATTTAAACAATTTAAACTAAAGCAGATTGGAAATTAGAGTTTGAAAACAAGGATAACAGACGAACTTAGACTTTGAATCCCCCTTCGTTCCCAGAGCATTGGCAATCAACAGATCAGCGGATTTTGATTCTCGTTCAATCAATTTCTAAGACACCACCATAACTCCTTACCCTTAGGTTTAAGACAGGCGAACGTTCATTCTATCCGTTCTAACTACCAAGATTACCTACTAATGATTAATGAGTTACTCTTGCAGTGAATTAACCCTAACCGGTTCCTACGAAAAGCACACTCCAATTATAAGGTTAATTGTTCAATTTGATGTTCTAAAGAGAGGTGAGCGTTCGCTTCTATCCTCAGCTTAACAAGAATCTAAACTAGGTGATCAAGGAAGACAGGTTTAAGCGCCAAAGCAGGGAATTGTCTAGCGACTACGTCTAGTGACTACGTCTGGCGACTAACCCTAACTTGCAAAAACCTAATCTAGGCGATCAACCAGAAAAGAAACATAAACAATCAAGAACAAAACAACCATGCAAAGAGAAACTGATTGAACTTCGAATCTAAATACCGCCGATCCGTGACCGCTTTAAAGCCCTAGGTCACTTAAGGTTCATCTAGTCTAAGCTCTAACGAGTTTAACTACTCATGATTATTACAAAAGAAACAAAGACAAAGAGAGAGTTCATCATTCAGAGGAAGAACAAAAAAGAATCTGAAAAACCTAATTTAGACGACTCTGACAGACTTCGATCTTTGGTAGATAACACTCCTAGCTCCGGTTCTCCGAGATGAAAGGGATGGCGTCACGATCTCTTTTCGGCTCTTCGAACTCTAACTCTTCGCTCCAGAACTTCAGAGAAAATCGTAGGATTCTGATTCGAAAAGTATTTTCTGATGTAAATTATGAGGTATCTCCTTTTTGGGCCGCCGGGTTAAGTATTTATACTTAACCCTAATCAGCCGGATTTCTTCTGATATTTTCACCAAAAATAGTGACTTATTTTCGCCGAAAACATGCTTGTGAATGGAAGTCCCGCCGGCTGATCTCTCTGCCTTTTCTTCTCGGTCCGAAAACTCAACACTTTCGCCGAAAATCTCCTTCACTTGGCGTCAGTCAATTTGTACTATTATTTTCGCCGAAAACATATGCTTATTTTCGCCGAAAATGTAAGTGTGAATGGGCAGACTTTTGGTTTGACTTGATCGGCTCCTTGGATCGATTCCGGTTTGATTCCTCGAGGTTCCAACGCCTTAGACACGTCCATGGCTACTTTATTTGACGGAAAAAACCTGTGATAACACAAAACACTAGAAAACCATCAAATAGACCCGAAACGGGCCAAGGTAACACGAATGGCACGAGATAGGGCAATCGATTGAATATTCGTTATTCTACCCTAAAAACCATGTCTTAAGCAAAGAAATGTCGCTTAAATGAGGCTGATAATCATGTCAAATCGAGTGTCATCAATATCTATATTGTTAGTATGTATGTAAGAAAAAACTTCATTATAGCTCTATATAGTGTTGAAACCCCTAACATTCCAAATCCAGCTCTTCATTTTTTATAATTTCTTCTTTGTGTCTTGACTAAAAAACCACTATTCAATGGTAACTTAGAAGCATCTTGTCGCTCAGGAACATAAGTATTCACCTCCTCACAGATTTCAATCTCCTCATCCACTTCCCTATCATCACTATTCACAGTCGACTTTGTTGTAGGGCTCAGGTGCATAAAACTATGTGGGGTAGGTGCAGTCTCCATCGTCAATGGGATCTTAACTACGTTGCCTACCTCTCCCCCTCCAATTTACTGTCTAGTAAGGGCCATTGGTGCTCCCTCCCCCTCCAATGAGGGTTCAGTTGCATTGCCAATGGTGACCTCACCTTGACCCAATGAAGACTGGGAGCAATCTATTATGTCCTGAAACAGTGCCGCTATCTCCACTTTAGAAGAAGTCTCAACACCACCACTTCCAATATTCTTAAGCTCGTTGTCCACTCGGTCAACCTCCTTTGGAACAAATTTAGTTGCATTGCTAGTAGGAACAACAATCTCAGCATCATGAGATTGGGCATCAGGACTGGATGTCAATCTGGCTTTCCAAACTCGCTTCGTCATGACAACCTGATACAGCCTCCCAGTGGCGTACATCACCTCAATATGAATGCTACCCTCTTCCCCATATCAAAATCAAGGACTGCAGGCGAAGCAACATTTTCCCCTCTTAACAACTAAACTTTCACAGTCAAACCATCTCTCACAAACTTACTCACCGATTTTCCCAAACAACTGGTAATCCAACTAATCCCACGAGCAGTAATAAGCTGAGGACGCACATTCGAAAGTGTAACCCAAACCATCTTTTCTTCTAGGGCCTGGTACATTGGTTTGATACCATGATACCACTTCCTCATCAATATCGAAGAGTGATGAATATGCCAAGCCCTAGCCAAGACCCAATCGCGAAGGCAAATCAACGAGAATTCAACCAAGTAAAACCCCTCTAATAGATGCGAAATCAAAACCTCCCCTTAAACCCCCACAATCAATTCTCCATGTTCAAGAAGACAAGAAAAGGAGAAATCGTAACTACGAACTTCACCATCACGGCAGCCTACAATGGCTGTAAGCCGATATCAACCACCTCCTCTGGAATCTTGATGATACCATCCCTAATCGCCTCTGCTGGGATAATCAATGAACTTTAGATCAGTGGATGGATCAACAGCGATCTCTGCCCAGGATCTCCCCTCCCTACCCGATGTAGTCATGGACCAAACAACACTGATGACACTCAATTTGACGTGATTTTCAGCCTCATTTAAGCAACATTTCCTTGCTTGAAACGTGGTTTTACGGGTAAAATAGCGAATATTCACTCAACTACCCTATTTCCTACCGATTTGGTTACTTTGGCCCTTTTGGGTCTATTGGATGGTTTTCTAGTGTTTTTGTAAGAGCACATGTTTTTGCCGTCAAATACATAGCCACGGACGTGTTTAAGACCTCAAGAAGTGAACCAGAATGAAACCATAAATCAAACCAGAGTCAGAACCGAAATTCTAACTGCCCAGTACAAGGTTTTCGACGAGAACCCAACAGAGTTCTCGCCGAAAGTATCTTAAGAAACTCACAGGCGGAGTGAGCTGAATTACACAAAAGTTTTCGCAGAAAGTTATGAAGAAATCAACGAAGGAAACAGAGGCTTTCAACTGAAGTTTTCGGCAAAAACTCCTTAAGTTTCTGCCAAAAACTCTTTCCTTTTTTGTGACAGAAACAACCAACCCTAATTACCTATTTAAAGAAGCAGCTGCAGCCAAGGGAAGGGGGATTGATTATTCATATTTTCACACAATCAAATCAGACTTTTGAGAGTCAGCCGACTCTAGGGTCGATAGATTGAGTTTAGAGAGTTTGAAGAATCATGGAAAGATTGTGACGCCATCCTTCCACCTCGGAGAGCTCAGAGCTTAAAGTTGAAGATCTAGGAGATTGAAGCTTCGCCGAAGTCGTCAGAATTAGGTTTTTCAGTTCTTATTTGTTCTTCCTCTGTATGATGATTTCTGTTGTTGCCTTCGATTCTTCTATCATCGTTATGAGTAGCTGAACTTGTAGAGCTTAGATTAGATGAACCCTAAGTGACCCAGGGCTTCAAAGCGGTCACGAATTGGCGGTAATTAGATTCAAAGTTCAATCAATTTCTCTTTGCATGGTTGTTTTGTTCTTCATTGTTTATGTTTCTCTTCTGGTTGGTCGCTGATGACACTCAATTTGATGTGATTTTCATCCCCATTTAAGCAACATTTCAAGCCCCTTTGATGCCATTCTGATGAATATTTGGTGAAAATGTGTTTATTATGTAATTCTAGGCTCCTAGTGCATACATTGTCGATTTATTGGCTATTTTTACCCTTTTTGTTAGGGCTGGCAGTCGGCCCGGTTCGGTCAAAAACCGAACCGAATGGTTGGTTGACCGAAACCGAAGTGTGGCCGAAAGTGAGACCGAAGACCGGACCGAAAATGGCCGGTTTTTTAACCGAGCCGAACCGGCCGGTTCCGGTTTATAACCGAACCGCGACCGAAAAACCGAAGTGGAGGAATTTGACCGAAAACCAAAATAAGAACCGATCCGGAAAACGAATTGAAACTGATTTTTTGGACCGAAAACCCAAAATTTGAACCAAAACCGATGTTTGCTAAAATTTTGGCAGCATAACCCCACAATTTCAGAAATTCAGTTCTTCGCAATAACACCTGAAACGTAACGAAAGACCTCATACCACAAATCCAACCATAATCAACCATCCATCATAAGTCTGAGTCTTAACTCATCATAAGCGTAATTCCAAAGTCATCAACAACAACATAATTCAAACACCACAGAAGTTCAACATTAAGAACATAAACAAATTCAACATCCCAATTCGCAACATCTAAAATCTAATCATCATCTGACGCGCCTGCCATACCAAACATTTCATTTTCAAGTGCATCGTCTTCATTGTAGTCATTGTCATCATCACTACCAATAGCATTGTCATTGTCAATGTCATTGCCATTCTTCTTGATGAATGATTGTATAACGGGTTGCACAAGAGGATCAGAACCAATTGATGATGGAGTAGCATCAAACTTCAAAACCGTATCTTCGAAACCTAAACAAAACAAAGCTTGTAATGAGTATAAATGCTATCAACTATCAAGTATCAATATGCACTACTTGTCTACTACTAGATATGGAAGATAAAGATTAAAAATGGAAAAGTTTACCTTTCTCGAACTCTAGTAGTTCATTCTCATTTTCCTCCTCCTCGGGATCAAATATATCTGGAAATGTTGACCGCAACCAATCCTCAGCACAAATCAGAGCTTCCACAATAGCAGGAGTCAATGAGCTCCTGAAGTTGCTCAACACGCGTCCCCCAGTACTAAAAGCACTCTCAGAAGCTACAGATGAAATTGGGACAGCAAGTACATCCCTAGCCATCTCACTGAGAATAGGAAACCTTAGTGCAGATGCTTTCTAATATGCCAAAACATCAAACCGTTGCTTCTTATCTGAACTATCAACTTCTCGTGCTTCAGCTAGATACTTTACCAACTCTGCTCTAGGGTCATCACCAGTGTGATTATCATCGTCAAACGCGGCGAAGCAATCATCTTCACTCTCTTGGTCCTCCTCAAAGTCATCTTCGTCTCCACCATCTCCTCCATTAACACCGGTAGTCTGTGTTGATGAAGCTACAAATCCACTTTGACTATTGTTGACACGTTTCACATACTCTGCCCTGTATAAGTCAAACAAAGCATGTAATTCACTTCTCACCATCTCTACCAATTCAGCACATTGTGTCGGATCATAAATCAGCTTGAAAGAATATGGAATGATTTCCATCTTCTTTCGTGGATCGAGTATAGCTCCGATGTAGACGAGTCTGTTAACTTTGACGTTAGCAACGTCCTCAGACCAATACTTCTTAACTTTCTCCTCATTGACCTTGCCATTGTTGATATGACCGTTTCCTCATCTCTTTTCATCTTCTTAATGTGATAAAACAACTTTGTCACTTCTTTGAGAAAGAGATTAATAGTAACATATGAGGTACCAGATGCCACACGAGTCATGTCACTGAAGAACTTTAGGTGACTAGAGAGGACTCTCACACTATCCCAGTCACTACAACTTGGAACACCAATAACCTCACCTTGATAAGTCTTCGCCCTCAGATCTTTCACAAAGTTACTTTCCATATTTTCGAGAACTTTGAATGCTTTCTCATAAGCTGAAGCCGTATCCAACATTGAGAATGTGGAATTCCACCTAGTTGGTACATCTAGTAAGGGCATTTTCTTACACTTCATCTTCCTGATGGCCACAGCATTCCTGAAACACTCTTCACGTGCTGGCGATGCACGAACCCATCTCACCGCCTCCCTCACTTGCCTAACTGACATTCCAATCTTATTTAGTCCATCTTGAACTATTAGATTGATAATGTGGCAAACACAACGAACTTGCAAGTAGTTTCCGCTCAAGAACTGAGTACCCCAACCATGTAATTTCCCGTGCAAGTACTTGATAGCGGAATCATTTGCGCTCGCATTATCAACCGTCACAGTGAAAAGCCTCTTCAACCCCCATTCATCTAGGCATCTGGCAATCCCTGCCCCAATATCACTACCTTTGTGACTTGTAATCCGAGAGAAACTGATAATCCTCTTATGCAACTTCCAATCATGTCCAATGAAATGTGCTGTTATGCACATGTAATTGAGATTCTGAACAGATGTCCAAGTGTCAGTTGTTATCGACACTCGACCAGCACAAGCCGTCCTCAAGTAATCCTTTAACTTTTGACGCTCAGCAATAAAGAGTTTGAAGCAATCCTCTCGTATTGCTCTCCTCGAAGGAATGTCGAACTCTGGGCAACATACTTCCATAAAACGTATAAAACCCCTATGTTCCACAAAGCTAAAAGGAAGCTCATCAACTATTATCATTTCTGCTAGAGCCAACCTTATAGCAACTTGACTGAATTGCCAGGCATCTGGAGTTGCTTCCCCTCTAACAGTTGAACTCTTCCTCATTATCAAAGTAGTTTGTCCATTTCTTGCATCCCTCTTCGCAATACACTTTAATGCATGCTTCTTACAAGTAGACGTGCCATTCAAAGTAGGATCAGCTGCAAGAACCTTCTGACATATATTGCACTTAGCTTTCTTATTACCATACTCATCGACAAACTTAACCATAACTGTCCACGCTTCTGACCATGACTTATTCGTTGATTGGGGAGCACTACTAGCACTAGCACTATTAGCACTATCACTGATAGGAGTTGGAGGTGTAGGAGCAGCAGGTACCTCAAGTTCAGGGTCTAGAGCTGGAGTAGTAGGAGCCGGATTGCGACTTGGTTGTTTAGGAATAGGAGGTCTTGAATTACCCTTGGTGCGTTTATGTGCAGGCGGTTGAGTCTGAATTCCTTTACGCTTACCACTTCGCGTATTCACACCCGCCGCGTCCATTCATCTTTGATCTGAATCCCTACAATAGTAGTAAATGTTACGGGTTGTTGACTGTCCATACTTGCTTGCAATGTGGGAATTTTGGCTGCATTCTTTAGAACTGAAATACTTGCTTGCAATGTGGTGCTTATTGCATACGTAGCACAGGACCAGCTTCGTCTTAAACATCAATTTCAAAACTAAAAAAATGTATATAAGCTGTATAATTTCAGAAGCCATGGCAAGTCTTCAAAAAATGACATGAAATGATTCTCTGATGTTTGCAGCCCAAAATGACAAGAGAATGAAGTTGGTCAAAAGAGGTTTAATCAGGCAGCGAAAGCAATTCCGAATACATTCTAAATACAATAAACTAAAGGGAGGTACAAATTTGGACAAATATATAAACTAAAGCTCGGTGGGCAAAGCCGAAAATATATAATCAACTTCAGAACCAACATTTACAACAAGTATGGAGCTGAAACCAATGCACGATTCTGGCAAGCATTTCATCACACATTGAAACAGCTGATAAAAGTGTACTATTTTGAAGTTAGACAAATTAGACATCAGCGCATTAATCAATTGGATATCAAGTTCAGTTCAAGCAGTAGCCCTATTTCGAAGCAGTCAGCCCTATTTCGAACTTACATTTACGATGAGCTACTCCAAGACTTCGAGAGTTCGAGTGAGCCGATGGAAAGGATGAGCAACGAAGTGTTCAACACCTAAAAAGTTTTAAACACAGTTGAAGGAGGAAGCTGAATTAGGAGGCTGCAAGTTGAAGTTCTAACTATCTAACCTAATTTCAAAATCGTATAGCTGGACTAGAAGAAAATAGGACTTACATTTCAGTTCAGACTAGGGAAATCGGCGGTGCCAGTAGTAGCAGGAGGATGGAATGGAAGGATGACTTCGATCGGTGAGTAGCAGGAGGATGGAAATCGGCGGTGTCGGCGCCTTTGCAACCTTCGGCAGAGACAGAGAAAACGCCTGCGGCCGTCGGTGTTGCTGATTGCTGCCGCCATCGGTGATGCTGCCACCGGCCGCCGTCAGTCCTGCTGCCACCTTCGGTGTTGCACTTGCTGCAGCCGCCGATTTCATCGCTCCACTCCACCTCCAGTACAACGCTTCACAGAGAGAGAGACTAGAAAATAGAAATAGAATCGTGGAGTGGTGGATAGAAAATAGACTTAGGAATAGAATCGTCGGTCCCTATTCAGCTTTCTCGGTTTTTTTGATTTTTGACCGAAAACTGGCAAAAAACCGAAAACCCTAAAATTTGGAACCGGCCACCGAACCGAGTCGGTTTATTTTCGGCTTGGTTCTCTCGGTTTAGGTTCGGTTTTCGGTTTTAACCAAAAAACCAGTAACCGACTGCCAGCCCTACTTTTTGTGATCTTTTATGTTGAGCCTCCAGGTTACCACATTATAGAGGACTCTCTCACGAGTCCAGGGCTTCAAACGGGGACCAAATCAGAGTTCAAACGGAGCGGGAATCATCGAAATAAGTTGGAGCTGGTTCTTAACTAATATTTTCGGCGAAAATTCCTTTGAAAATCCGGGCATAAACCCTAATTTTCAGCCTTTTCCAACTTGTAAAGGGTTTCTGGGGTTATATATAGACTTTTTGAAGCCAGATCAGATATACACAATTTTTGGCTGATTAGCCACGACCTTAGGGTCGATAGATAGAGTTTAGAGAGTTCGAAGAACCGTGGAGAGATCGTGACGCCATCCTTCCACCTCGGAGAACCAGGAGCTTAAAGTTGAAGATCCAGGAGATTGAAGTTTTGCCAGAGTCGTCAGAATTAGGTTTTTCAGTTCTTATCTGTTCTTCCTCTGTATGATGATCTTCTTTGTTGCCTTTGATTCTTCTGTTATCGTTATGAGTAGCTAAACTTGTAGAGCTTAGATTAGATGAACCCTAAGTGACCCAGGGCTTTAAAGCGGTCACGGATCGGCGGGAATTAGATTCAGAGTTCAATCAGTTTCTCTTTGCATGATTATTTTGTTCTTGATTGTTTATGTTTCTCTTCTGGTTGGTCGCCTAGATTAGGTTTATGCAAGCTAGGGTTAGTCGCCAGACAGCTTCCCTTCTTTGGCGCATAAACTTGTCTTCCTTGATCACCTAGTTTAGATTCTTGTTAAGATAAGGATAGAGCGAACGTTCGCCTTACTTTCGAACATCAATTCAACCAATTAACCTATTCATTGGAGTGTGCCTTTCGTAGGAACTAGTTAGGGATAATCCGCTTCAAGACTAACTCATTAATCACTAGTAATTGCACTAGTTAGCTTTGTTGTCGCAAGAAGTGACCGTACTCGGGCGGCTAATTAATCTTGGTAGTTAGATCGGATAGAGCAAACATTCGCCAGTCTTAAACCTAAGGGTAATGAGTTATGGTGGTGTATAGAAATTGATTGAATTAGAATTGAAAACCACTAGTCTTGTGATCGCCAATGCTTTGGTAATCTAAGGGGGATTCGAAGTCTAGCTTGTCAATCTTCCTGTTAGTCAACCTTTTTAATCTTTCTGTTTTTTATTTTCCTTTTTTCATTAGATTTGAAGTCGTGGAACTCACACCACGCACAACGTGTTTAAACCTGAGTAATTTTCCAACATATTTGAGTAGACAAGAAGAAGAGACCTCGAGTAGAATACGATCTAGTCTACCTTGGTAGATTAATTATTTGATACCGCTAAAAGTGCTAGCATCAACCATGTCGGCGAATAGGGACGATGAAAGAAAGAGTGGGAAAATCAGTTAGGGTTCAGAGCATTTCTAGGGAAGAGAGAGAAAATTAGTTCAGAAGTATATATATATATATATATATATATATATATATAACCTTTTCCTGACACTTAACCTCATTTTTAGGAGTGTTTGACCCCTTTCCGTCATTTTAGTGGTGTTTTATCTCATTTTGACACTTTGACCATTTGTGGCGGCAAGGGACTTTCATAGTCCATTTTCACCATCTTTTTAGTGTTTTTACGTCATTTTGGCTACACCATTGGAGATTTATGAACAAGGTTTCACCCGGTCCAAATGGTGCCCCAATCAGTAGTTCGTAGCTCCTAGAATGATCGCTTGAAGTTAAGGTTCCGAAAGTTATTGAAGAGCGCGCTAGGAAACTCACCGCGGCCAGGGGAAATTCAGCGCGCCCTTGGCCAAAAGTTTTGAGCAAAAATGAGAGATACAGAGGGTTACGGTTGCGTAGTGTGAAAGCACGCGCCCGCGGCCGACCCCTCACCATCTCTGCCACCTCCCTCTTCTCAACACTATAAATACCCAAACTTGGGTACTTTGAAAGGAGTTTGACTTTGGGTTTCTTCTAAGAAGATTTTGACGAAGGAAGAGTCTCTCCACCTCCACTGAATCTCCTCCCAAGTGCTCAACACCATCATCCATCCAAGGTGACCCATTTGAAGATAAAGTTTTGTTCTTTTTTTCTCCATGGCACACTAAGTTTATAGGGTTTGGGTTGGGGGAAAGTCTTGGGTTCTAATGTTTTCCTTTGGGGGATATGGGTAATTGTAGAGTGGGAGCAAACCTTGTAACTTCCTTTCTCTATTCATGATGACACTCGATTTGACGTGATTATCAGCCTCATTTAAGCGACATTTCTTTGCTTAAGACATGGTTTTTAGGGTAGAATAACGAATATTCAATCGATTGCCCTATCTCGTGCCATTTGTGTTACCTTGGCCCGTTTCGGGTCTATTTGATGGTTTTCTAGTGTTTTTATGTTAGCATAGGTTTTTGCCGTCAAATAGAGTAGCCATGGACGTGTCTAAGGCGTTGGAACCTCGAGGAATCAAACCAGAATCGATCCAAGGAGTCGATCAAGTCAAACCGAAAGTCTGCCCATTCACACTTGCATCTTCGGCGAAAATAAGCCTTCATATTCGACGAAAACACTAGTGCAAATTAACTGACGCCGAGTGAAGAATGACTTCGGCGAAAACATTGTGCTCTTTGGACCGAAAATACAAGGCAGAGAAACCACGGCCATTTACACAGAGATTTTCGCCGAAAATTCCTTAAGAATTTTGGCGAAAATATCAGGCCAATCCGGATCAGTTAGGGTTAAGTATAAATACTTAACCCGGCGGCCCAAATCAAATATACAATCATAATTCGCAAAACACAACTTTTCGGAATCAGAATCCTCTCAAGTTCTGGAGCGAAGAGTTGGAGTTCGAAGAGCGGGATAGAGATCGTGACGCCATCCCTTCCATCTCGGAGAACCGGAGCTAGGAGTGTTATCTACCGAAGATCGAAGTCTGTCAGAGTCGTCTAAATTAGGTTTTTCAGATTCTTTTCTGTTCTTCCTTTGAATGATGAACTCTTTCTTTATCTTTGTTTCTTTTGTAATAATCATGAGTAGCTAAACTCGTTAGAGCTTAGACTAGATGAACCCTAAGTGACCCAGGGCTTTAAAGCGGTCACGGATCGGCGGTGATTAGATTCGAAATTCAATCAGTTCTTTTTCATGTTTGATTCGTTCTTCATTGTTCATGTTTCTTGTCTAGATTGATCACCTAGATTAGATTCTGGTTAAGCTAAGGATAGAAGAGAACGCTCGCCTTACTTTAGAACATCGAATTAAACAATTAACCTTATAATTGGAGCGTGCCTTTCGTAGGAACCGGTTAGGGTTAATTCACTGCAAGAGTAACTCATTAATCACTAGTAATTACACCAATTAATTAAGTCATTGCGAGAGGCGACCGTACCCGGGCGGCTAGTTAATCTTGGTAGTTAGAACGGATAGAACGAACGTTCGCCGGTCTTAAACCTAAGGGTAAGGAGTTATGGTGGTGTCTTAGTAATTGATTGAATGAGAATCGAAATCCGCTGATCTGTTGATTGCCAATGCTCTGGGGAACGAAGGGGGATTCAAAGTCTAAGTTCGTCTGTCATCCTTGTTTTCAAACCCTAATTCCCAATCTGCTTTAGTTGAATTTGTTTTAATTTTTCTGCATTTCTTAGAAGTAGAAGTCGTGGAACTCAAACCACGCACAACGTGTCATCCTTGTTTTCAAACCCTAATTCCCTATCCTCGTTTTAAGATTTTGCTCCCCTTATTTGTGTGTTTTTTTAACCTGATTTGGTTTTTGAATGTTTCTTTTTGTATGTTCCTTCTTTGCCTTTCTTAGTTGCTCTTATTGAGCATTGTCTAATTTGATAGTTCCTTCTTGGTGTTACCATGCAAGACTATAGGAGTGGCAATCTTTGGTGAAGTCAAGATGAGTACAATCCACCACCTTCTTGGGATGAGGAGACTCATCAGATACCTTAATATCACCTAGCAAAGTAGACTCCTCAATAGCTGGAAGAGCTTACTCCCAAAGACATTGATTTCATATCGATGTTGATGGAAGTAGAGGCTTCCCAAGCTCGGTGTAACACCCGTCCCGAATCAACCCGAGTAAACCCGTGGTTGAACTGGTCCCAGGTACTACCGAGTAAAAACAAGGGTAAAACAGTGAAATTGGCGGTGATCAAAAGACAATAAAAACATAAGAGGCCTCATAAAAACGTGAAACTAGAATCCGGGTACAATTCAAACCATCATAAATCCCCCAATCCAACCATAAATTAGAAAGTACATAAAAACCCCCAAAATCCCATAGTCAACTGAAATGAACAGAAAAGTCAACTCCGCGTAATCCCAGTCTTCACCTCATGGCTTCCGTCCAGAACTTCACGAAATCAACCTCGAACTCAAACTCCTCAGCCACCTCTACCACCACGAGATCCTGAAAGGGGAAAAGGGATCAATTTCCTATTGAAATTGAGTGAACCCACTGGGCCTACCTACACGTTGTCCTATTCTATGGAGCGGTCCCAACTCCGCACAAGACATTCAACAATGGAACCATACCCAACCCCCCTTTCCATATTTTAATTCCCTAAAAACAGTCTAGGTGATCACGTTGGTCAGTTCTTGTTCTCAAGCACAATTCATAGCATTAGAATAACACAGAACTAATACATCAATCCACGACACACACAGCATCATCACAACACAACCATCAACCAAGTCACAACCACAACCACAAGCACACAACCGTTCACATTCACATTATCTAGGTGAGTTATTAGGCGCCAAGGAGTTGTCCACACCACCACCGCCGGCCATCACATCATCCAGACGCATCCACTAGGGATCCTTCCACGAAGGAGAACGACATCCGACGCATCCTCAAGGGATCCTTCCACTAAGGAGAACGACAACCATCCTTGATATCCAACCAAGGGATTCACCCCAGTGAATCAGACTCAAACCATCGGTATTTCGGGTGGGGCAGTGTGGGCTCCTTCAGGTTCTACTTTCACATACAAGTTTTAACATAGAACTTCCAACTCATCACAATTCATCCACAACCACAACCCAATTCACACCATCCACATTATAACACCATTCACCACGCACACGTATTCCATCCAATACACGCCCCTGTCACATCTCAACCACAATCAATAAAGGTAACCGGCTAGCTCACCGGCCACCCCCACCTGCAAGTACAGGGGAGGCCATGTCATGAGTCTAGGGGTCACCCACCTGTCCCTCATACTCAGAGCGACCCCACATTGGCAGGGCAACTCTCCTGCATCCACAACCAGCAATTCATAATATCATAGCACCTGCACTCATTTCCCAACCATCCTAATTCTCGTTTCTATATCAATCCATTACTTGATTCACTTCAGCTCACACCCAACCCCAAATCATAGCAATCAACAACAACAATCAATCACGGCAATCATCAATAGCAATCAAGTACATTCACAGAACAGTTTATCCCCTTTTACGCTCATCATTTTCATGCATAACCTAGGTTTTGTTCTAAGTCCAATTGAAACTCCTCACGCTGTCCAAACTACTTACACAACGCTAAGCCCTCACCTGGAATAGAAGACGAGGCTCTAATCGTCTTCTAGTTCACCAGAAACTCGATTTCCAACCACCAAACTCGTAGCTCTACCCTTCCTTACTGCTCACGACCTACACCCAGAAACCCAAAATGGAGGTTAGCGATCTCTTCTCCTCGTCGCTACGAATCCATAGCAACAAACGGAACTCAATTCCGACCTCTACAGCTCCCGGAATCACCCTTCGAAGATTGCTCGCACTAGGTTCGTCAATGGCTTTTTCGGGAGAGAGAAAGGGGAAAGAAGTTATGAATTTCCGTGCAAATCCGTCCTTTTATGCATGAAAAGTGCGCCTGGTATGTCAAAATGTGCGCCGGCGCACATTGACCCCTAAAAGGCGCACATTTTGAATATTCAGCCGAAAGTTTGCTGAATTAATTGAAAAGTGCGCCTGGCACTTCTAAAAGTGCGCTTGCGCACTTCAGGGCCCAAAATCGGCACTTTTTGGTGCATCACCATTCCCCTCTTTGCAACTTCGACCCAACTTAAACCCGAATGACCCAAAACCCAAGGGGAGCTTAAGAGCACTGATTCCAGTACCCTAGCCTACCGATCTTGAGTTCCAAACCGTTTGGTTGAGCGGGGATGTTACAAGTCTCCACAACTTCAAGGATTTCGTCCCCGAAATCATCCCTAACTCATCCTAGCAATATGATACCGAACACACAGCTAAAATCGCAGCAATCCAAGTATCCTATTGACTTCCGAAATTCCTAACGACGAACCACCAGCCTTCCTTTAACTACTCATCAGCCCTACACCCACTCCCAACACTCTACTCTCACCGAGCACACCCTAGACCTTCTTGGAACCAACACCACAACAAGCAAACACAAAAGCATACATCAAGGGGAATTAATACCTGAATCATACACTTCCACTAACTCCGGGTACCGCCGCCTCATACTCTCCTCAGTCTCCCAAGTAGCCGACTCGCTCTCATGGTTCCTCCATACCACCTTAAGCTGCGGAATCTGCTTATTCCTCAAGACCCGGACTTGCCTATCCATGATCGCGACTGGCTTCTCCTCATAAGTCAAGTCTTGCTCAATCTCCACCTCCTCCGGCTGAATTACATGAGAAGGGTCTCCATGATACCGCCTAAGCACGCTCACATGGAACACATTGTGTATCCTTTCCAACTCCCTCGGCAAAGCCAACACATAAGCCACCGGACCCGACTTAGTGAGGATCTCATAAGGACCGATGTACCGAGGTGCCAACTTCCCTTTTCTACCGAAACGCATCAGCCCTTTCCACGGCGACACCTTCAAAAAT
Source organism: Linum lewisii (assembly GCA_034768395.1). Taxonomy (NCBI): domain Eukaryota; kingdom Viridiplantae; phylum Streptophyta; class Magnoliopsida; order Malpighiales; family Linaceae; genus Linum; species Linum lewisii. The sequence goes on from CM068304.1 coordinate 28,205,124, forward strand.
ACCTTCTCCCCAACATTGAAACTCAGCTCTCTAGCACGACCGTCGGCATACGCTTTTTGCCTATCTTGAGCCGCTCTCAATCTCTCCTTGATAACCTTAACCTGATCAGCCGTCTCTTGCACAACTTGAGGACCCGACAACACCCTCGCACCTTCCTTATCCCAACACAAAGGCGTCCTACACTTCCTCCCATACAAGGCCTCAAAAGGAGCGGACTTCAAGCTACTATGGTACGAGTTATTATAGGCGAACTCAATCAAAGGTAGCAATTCAGTCCAAGGGGTTTGAAACTCCATAGCACAGCTTCTCAACAACTCCTCCAAAGTAAGGATCGTTCTCTCCGATTGACCATCCGTCTGAGGATGATACGCCGTCGAGAACTTGAGCTTAGTTCCCAATGCTGTATGCAGCCCCTCCCAAAAATGAGACGTGAAACTCGGATCCCGATCAGAGATGATGGATTGAGGAACCCCATGCAACCTTACCACCTCTTCTATATATAACTTTGCCAACACCTCCACACTAGGCTTAAACCGAATGGGTATGAAATGCACAACTTTCGTCAAACGATCGACTATTACCCACACGGCATCCTTCCCCTCTCTAGTTGGCGGAAAACCCGATACAAAGTCCATGGTGATGCCCGCAAACTTCCACTCCGGAATAGGTAGGGACTGAAGTAACCCACCCGGAGCTCTATGTTCCGCCTTAGCCTTCTGACAAACCAAACAAGTCGCCACATAACGAGCCACATCCTTCTTCATTCCTGGCCACCAAAAACTTAACTTCAGGTCATTGTACATCTTTGTCATCCCGGGATGCATAGCATACATCGAGGAATGAGCCTCCTCCAAAATCCCCTTCCTCAATTCCTCTACTTCCGGTACGCACACTCGACCCTTGTATTTCAACAATCCTCCAACTACCTCAAATCCATTATCCATGCCTTTTTCAACTTCCCCTCGAATAGCCACCAGAGTAGCATCCTTGAGCTGCTCCTCACCAATCCTATCATTCAGCATAGGCCTAATGTTGAGCTTGGCAAACAAACTTCCCACATCATCTAACTGCATCTCTACCCTTAAAGCTCTAAGATCCACCAACTCCTTTCGACTTAAAGCATCCGCAACCACATTAGCTTTACCAGGATGGTAGTCAATGGTACAGTCATAATCCTTCAAGAGCTCCACCCAACGCCGTTGCCTACCATTCAGCTCCTTTTGATCCATAAGGTGTTTAAGACTCTTGTGATCGGTCATGATCTTAAACGTCTCACCATACAAATAATGCCTCCACAACTTCAAGGCGAACACCACTGCAGCTAACTCCAAATCATGGGTTGGGTAGTTCACCTCATGCACCCTAAGCTGTCGGGAGGCATAAGCGACAACCTTCCCATTCTGCATCAACACACAGCCCAATCCTTGCAAAGACGCATCACTAAACACCACATACTCTCCACCTTCTACTGGCAAAGTCACAGCCCAATCCTTGCAAAGACGCATCACTAAACACCACATACTCTCCACCTTCTACTGGCAAAGTCAACACCGGAGCTGAAGTCAACTTCTTCTTCAACTCCTCAAAGCTCCTCTGACATTCCTCGCTCCACTCATACTTCGACTCCTTCCTCAACAACTTATGTAAAGGAGACGCTATGGTAGAGAACCCCTCTACAAACCTTCGGTAGTAACCAGCTAACCCCAAGAAGCTCCTCAGTTGCGACACATCCTTAGGTGGAGACCAATTAACCACCGCTTCAATCTTCTTTGGGTCAACCTCCATGCCTCTTTTAGAAACCACATGCCCAAGAAACAATACTTCTTCCAACCAAAAGGCACACTTCGAGAACTTGGCAAATAGTTGCTGCTCCCTCAACCTATGAAAAACAATCCTCAAGTGCTCCTCATGCTCCTTCCTAGTCTTAGAATAAATGAGGATATCATCGATGAACACTATCACGAACTTATCCAAATATTCGTGGAAGACCTTGTTCATGAGAGCCATGAACGCGGCGGGAGCATTGGTGAGACCAAACGGCATTACCAGAAACTCATAGTGTCCATAGCGGGTCCTAAAGGCTGTCATTGGCACCGATCCTTCCTCCACCTTCAACTAGTGATAACTCGACCTCAAGTCTATCTTCGAGAACACTTCAGCCCCTTGCAATTGATCGAAGAGATCGTCTATCCTTGGAAGTGGGTAACGATTCTTGATCGTCGCCTTGTTCAATCGCCTATAGTCAATACACATCCGCATCGACCCATCCTTCTTCTTCACAAACAACACCGGTGCCCCCCACGGTGATACGCTTGGGCGGATGAACCCCTTATCCAAGAGCTCCTGCAATTGCTCCTTCAACTCCTTCAACTCTGCCGGTGCCATGCGATAAGGTGGAATAGAGATTGGAGCAGTTCCAGGAACCAGCTCTATATTGAACTCCACCTCACGCTCGATCGGTGCTCCGGGTAGTTCCTCAAACACATCCGCAAACTCCCGAGCTACTGGTACCTTCTCCATCTCCTCATTCTGCTCAACTGACACCTGCACCAATAAAGCCTCACACCCTTCTTGGATCAGAGAGAAGGCTTGCATTGCTGAAATTACCCCCATAGGTGCGGATTCTCTCTTCCTAACACCCTTGAACACCACTTGACCAACACCCCCCACCTGAAGCAACACCTCCTTCTTCTGGCAATCAAGCAAGGCCCCATGCCTAGCCAACCAATCCATGCCGAGAATAACGTCGAATTCATTGAAAGGAAGCACCACCAAATCAGCCAAGAACTCTACACCTCCCACTAACACTTTACACCCTCTACACACTCTATCCACCCGAACAGAAGTTCCCAAAGGAGTTCTGACGCCCCAACTAACACCCAAACTACTAGCTACAACACCCAAACTACTCAAAAATTTCTCAGATACAAAGGAATGGGTTGACCCCGAATCAAACAAAGCGTAAACGGAAAGATCTAAGATGGAGATCATACCGGTCACCACGTCGTTCGCATTCTCTGCCGCACCTTTAGTGAGAGCGTACAACCTCCCTTGGTCTCCTCCAGCTCCAACAGGCATGGCGTTAGCACCTGTTCCTCGGCCAGCACTCACAACTCCTCGCCCCATACTGCCTCCAACTCTGCCTCCATAGCTCCTAGATGGAGCCCTAGGCCCCTGCACCGATCCCACAGACTGTGCTGGTGCAGCACTCCTCCTCGGACAGATGTTACTCCTATGACCCGGCTGTCCACAAGTGTAGCAGGTCACTGATGTGACTTTGATTAGTGCATTTTAAGCTTATGAATGACCTATGAAATACCCGTGTTTATTCGTGAAATGACATGACTTATATGCTTTTATTGAAATTTTGTGCAAAGTGTCATTTTGTTGTCCGGTTGCTACTTTGGAGCCAAATTCGTGGGCTATTGGAGTTGCCTCTGTGCATTTACAGGTTATGGCATCAAAGTACGGATGACAAGGAGCGTATAGGAGCAAACGGGAGGTCATTTGGAGTCCGGACGAGGGAGATATGAGTGTTACAAGATCGAGCTTTCTGCAGAGCTGAGGAGGTGCACGCCGTGCACCACTGCACGCCGTGCATGATGCACGCCGTGCACCGTGCACGGTTTGGTGCACGGGCTGTCCAGGAGGCTCCGAAACACATTCAGCTCCAAGGTGCACGCCGTGCAGCCTTGCACGCCGTGCACCTTGCACGCCGTGCACCTTGCACGCCGTGCATAGGTGCACGCCGTGCACTGTCCCCTGCACTATAAATACCCACGTTTTTCACTCTTTCGGGGAATCATCATATCTTTTGAACCCCAAACACACACCCACGAACCCTCAAACCCTAGAATACATTTTTGGAGCAATTTGAAGCCATTGGAGCTAGGATTGAAGCCAACAAACCTTGGGAGAAGTGCTTACAAGTGGAGAAGTGAAGATCATCTCAAGGATTCATCCATGGTGTTCTTGGTGACCATTCTTCCTTCTTTTCTCTTTACTCCCTTGGCCATGTGTGGCTGATTTTCTAGGGTTCATCTTGGATGGGTAGATTAGTTGTGCTATGATAGAGAGATGATTGTATAGAACTTGCCATGATTGATCTTGGTTGTATGAGGATGATTCCTAGACTTGTTCTTAATGCCATTTTATGCCATGTTTGCTTGATTTGGTCCATTCATTGTGATTTGATGCATGAGAGTGCTTGGATTGCATAGATTGTAGGTCTAGGGATTGAAGTGAGTGTGTTCTAAGAGATTAGATCATCTTATTTCAACCATTTTCACTTGATTTCTCTCTTGGGCATTTTATCGAACACTTGGTGTGCATGTGGATTTTCATTCAATTGAGTTTGAAAAGGCTTTTTGGTGAATCTCTTAGTGTTAGGGCATTGATATGAGAGTGTTGTGCCTAGCCTTGTGGTCATAGAGTCTTAAGAGAGGGTCTTGTGTCTTGGCATTTCATCAAACACTTAGAATGCATCCTTTTTTCACTTAGCTTGAGAGCGAGAGCCTAAGTTGAGTGGTATTGGGATAGGGATTAGGTGCTACGAGAGTGCATCGAGTCTATAAAAGTGAAATGCATGGTCATCCGAATGCAAACTCGATCTTGATTGTCTTGTTTGTTCAATTAGTCATCTTGAGCATGATGAAACTACCCACCAAGAGAGCCCCTTTGTCTTTGATTTGCACCACTTTATTTTTCTTTCTTCCTTTTAGTTTCCTTTAAGTTTTTAATACCTTTTTCAAATCAAAACTCCTTTCAAATGAATAGACCGTCTACGAGGAATGTGAGTAGAGGCCATTGAGAGAACCCCGTGGAATACGACCTTGGTAAACCCCGCGTTTATCAAGTTTTTGGCGCCGTTGCCGGGGACTTTCTCAATCCTTTGAAAGCATTTAGTAGTGGACCGTTCTATTCACTTCCTTCCGTTTTAGTTTTGCTTCTTTATTGTTTGTTTTTGTTAATTGTTTTTATGGTTTTGTTATCCCGCATTGTTGTACTACTTGGTTGTGTTTGTTGTGCGTGTTTGTAGGTCCCTTATCCACCTATCTAGTTCATGGGAGCAAGGTTGCAAGTAAGATGAACTCGTGGAATGGAGGTAATGGTTATGGTACCTATCAAGGGTGGAATCCATCTCCTAATCCATATTATGGTCATCCTACTTCATCCAACTACTACCAAGGAACTTATGAGGGAGATAGCCAATGGTGGGGTCAAGAACAACAAGCCTCAACACCCATGTGGAATGAGCAATGTCCCTTTCCATCTCCACCCTACCATCAAGTGTTTCCGGAGTACTATCAAGAGGAATTCACAAGTCATGAACAACATTCTCCACCGCCTTCCATGCTAGAGGAGCTCTTTAAGATGGTTAGAGAAAGCGAGCGCCCTCAAGAGGATTTCACAAGCTGTGAGCAACCCTCTCAACCTCCTTCTATGTTAGAGGAGCTCTTGAAAATGGTGAAGGAAAGTGAGCGTCCTCGAGAGGAGTTTGTAAGCTATGAGGAACCTCCTCCACCTCTTTCCACACTTGAGGAAGCTTTGAAGATTGCGGAAGATAATGCGAACCAACTCAATCGTTTAGCTCAAGGCGTGACACTCATCAAGGAAGCTCTAGAGGAGGAACAACAATGTCCATCTCCCCCCACAATTGAGGAGATGTTGCAAATTGCTGAAGATAATGCGGCTCGGTTGGATCGTTCAACTCAAAGTATGAAGCTCATCTCCGACATCCTTGAACCGGAAGTGCTTGTCATGGAAGAAGAAGAAGGTGAGTCTCCCCAAGAAGAGTTCATGAGCCATGAGAAACCTCTTCCATCTCCTTTCATGCTAGAGATCTTACAAATTGCGGAGGATAATGCAAACCGAGTTAACCGCTTATCTCAAAGCATAGAGCTCGTCACGAAGATTCTTGAGAATGAACGACATCCCAATCATTTGGAGTATTTTTATGATGATGAAGATGACACTTGTGAACCGGAAGAGCTTGACACGGAAGAAGAGTTGGTAGTGGAGGAGATTGAGGAACATGTTCTTTCCGAGGACACACCAAGTAACGATGATGTGGGGTATGAAGAACCAAGGAGACTTGAGGATGAAGATCCTTTAGAGGAGGTGAGAGATGATTTGGAGACGCTTCAAGAAGAGGTGGCACCGAGAGTGGAGCACGAAAGTGAACAACACCACCCTATTGAGGTCCCACCAAAGGTTGTGAGTACTCTTCAATCTTCTTGCTTGATCATGAAGTACTTGTGTCAAGAGACGGACACAAGCTTCATAACCTCCCCTAAGGTGATAATGGAAGAGAAGTCGTCCATGTGTGAACCGGAAGACTCCTTGAGTGGCATCACCAACTTGGAGACAGTGGATCTCAATGGAGGCTCCCTACCATACTTTCTTCCTCAAGCTTCGACACTCAAAGGTAGCAAGCCACCCCAAGGTCTCAAGTGCTATACAAGCATCAATGTGCATTGGCTAGTCTACCATTCCTCCAAGATGCTACTTGGAGCTCAACTTTCATCATGGAAGAAGCTACTTGACATCAAGGAGGTACTAAGTTGGACACCATAACACAGGTATCGTCGAGCTTAAGACGGTAACCAAGCGCTTCTTGGGAGGCACCCCATGTTATCTTTACTTTTATTGCTCTTGTTTGCTCTTTTTAGTTTTTGTGTTGTTTTAGCTTTTTGAATAAGGTTTGGCAAGCATTTTGGATCACTCTTCACCAAGGATCATCATGGAACTTTTTCACCTCTATTACGTCCTATGCTCCTCTCTACCAATGCGGTAACTTCGTTCCACCTTACCCTCTCTCTCTTGATCATTGAGGACAATGCTAATGTTAGTCGTAGGGGAGTTTGAGTTTTGGTGTGATTATTTGTGGTAGAGATGCTATGATTTGCTTGATCTGCATGATCTTAATTGAATGTCGATTCCCTCTACTTTAGAATCATTCGGTTCTTGACTTTTGGTGTTTGATTGGCTTCAAGTTTTCATAATGACGTATAGATTGTTCCACTTAGAACCTGTAACCAGTATGTTTAGCGCTAATATCAAATTGAGTCTAGGCCAGAACAGAGATTTTATCACTCTTGTGTGTTGATTGATTGGTTGATACGTGTTTTTGTACCGCTCGATAACACCGGTCTAAGATGATGAAGGCAATCAGAATTTTCACCCCTTTTCCATGTCTTTCTTTACCCTTTTTGATCCTTCGTGATTGTGGCTTGAGATTAGACGGAATCCAATTCGAAATCTTGTGTGGAAGTTGTAAGGGGCTAAGGATCAAGTGGCTAAATTGTGAAGAAAAGAAAAAAATGCTCAAAAGAAAAGCTAGGCAAGCTCGGCACCTAAGTGAAGTGTCGGGTTGAGCACTAGCAAAAGGGCAAAGGCTGTGAGCTAGGCAGGTTCAACACCTAAGCGAAGTGTTGAATCGAGCACTAGTATGCAGTAAGAAAAAAAAAATGAATGAAAAAGAAAAGAGAAAGAAAAGAAAGGAAAAAGAGTTCTCGAGTGTAGCCTTGATCCTATGCCCGAGTTGTTAAGAGCGGATCTAGAAGCGGATGAAGTCGAGTCGATAGCCACATCGTAATCACTCACCACTTTCAAAAATTTCCGTACCTCCATCTATTTCATTCCATTTCCCGAGTTCAAGTCCTTTTGATTAGAGTTGGTGTTGTCGTGGTCGGTTTTGCTCTGTCCCAATCAACCACTACTTAAAGTGTGCAGAAATTAGTGAGGTTTAGACTTGTTTGGTTGATGTTCTTGCATGTGTAGGTTTAGTTTGTTCGTGGAACAGTTTAAGCTAAATTGTGATTGTTTGAATCTCAATGGACCGAACTTGTCATTTGTGGACTTGGATGTTTTCTAATTCATTTGCTTGAGGACAAGCAAAGCTTAGTCGTAGGGGAATTTGATGTGACTTTGATTAGTGCATTTTAAGCTTATGAATGACCTATGAAATACCCGTGTTTATTCGTGAAATGACATGACTTATATGCTTTTATTGAAATTTTGTGCAAAGTGTCATTTTGTTGTCCGGTTGCTACTTTGGAGCCAAATTCGTGGGCTATTGGAGTTGCCTCTGTGCATTTTCAGGTTATGGCATCAAAGTACGGATGACAAGGAGCGTATAGGAGCAAACGGGAGGTCATTTGGAGTCCGGACGAGGGAGATATGAGCGTTACAAGATCGAGCTTTCTGCAGAGCTGAGGAGGTGCACGCCGTGCACCACTGCACGCCGTGCATGATGCACGCCGTGCACCGTGCACGGTTTGGTGCACGGGCTGTCCATGAGGCTCCGAAACACATTCAGCTCCAAGGTGCACGCCGTGCAGCCTTGCACGCCGTGCACCCTGCACGCCGTGCACTGTCCCCTGCACTATAAATACCCACGTTTTTCACTCTTTTGGGGAATCATCATATCTTTTGAACCCCAAACACACACCCACGAACCCTCAAACCCTAGAATACATTTTTGGAGCAATTTGAAGCCATTGGAGCTAGGATTGAAGCAAACAAACCTTGGGAGAAGTGCTTACAAGTGGAGAAGTGAAGATCATCTCAAGGATTCATCCATGGTGTTCTTGGTGACCATTCTTCCTTCTTTTCTCTTTACTCCCTTGGCCATGTGTGGCTGATTTTCTAGGGTTCATCTTGGATGGGTAGATTAGTTGTGCTATGATAGAGAGATGATTGTATAGAACTTGCCATGATTGATCTTGGTTGTATGAGGATGATTCCTAGACTTGTTCTTAATGCCATTTTATGCCATGTTTGCTTGATTTGGTCCATTCATTGTGATTTGATGCATGAGAGTGCTTGGATTGCATAGATTGTAGGTCTAGGGATTGAAGTGAGTGTGTTCTAAGAGATTAGATCATCTTATTTCAACCATTTTCACTTGATTTCTCTCTTGGGCATTTTATCGAACACTTGGTGTGCATGTGGATTTTCATTCAATTGAGTTTGAAAAGGCTTTTTGGTGAATCTCTTAGTGTTAGGGCATTGATATGAGAGTGTTGTGCCTAGCCTTGTGGTCATAGAGTCTTAAGAGAGGGTCTTGTGTCTTGGCATTTCATCAAACACTTAGAATGCATCCTTTTTTCACTTAGCTTGAGAGCGAGAGCCTAAGTTGAGTGGTATTGGGATAGGGATTAGGTGCTACGAGAGTGCATCGAGTCTATAAAAGTGAAATGCATGGTCATCCGAATGCAAACTCGATCTTGATTGTCTTGTTTGTTCAATTAGTCATCTTGAGCATGATGAAACTACCCACCAAGAGAGCCCCTTTGTCTTTGATTTGCACCACTTTATTTTTCTTTCTTCCTTTTAGTTTCCTGTAAGTTTTTAATACCTTTTTCAAATCAAAACTCCTTTCAAATGAATAGACTGTCTACGAGGAATGTGAGTAGAGGCCATTGAGAGAACCCCGTGGAATACGACCTTGGTAAACCCGCGTTTATCAGTCACCGGAGCTAATCTCAGTAAATGACATTCCCCAAAATGTGGCTTCTTGCAGATACCAAACATCGGCAACCCTCCCGATGCTCCACTTCTACTCGCCGGTCCCGCCCTACGACAGGTAGCACTCCTATGACCGGGGAGACCACAGGTATAACAAACCATCACACCCCTCTGTGGAGCATGTAACACCCTCTCTTTTGAAATAAGGGAAATTACCAAAATACCCTCTAAGGCAGCGGTAATCATAAAGACCAAACGAAGGCGTTACGCTTAATTACCATAATTCAATGAAATGCCTTGGCCAAGGACCTTGAAAATAAACTTATATAAAACTCGTAAAACTTTTATATAAAACTTGTAATTCATAATAGCATAACTCAATACTGAGCCCTAAATACTTGAGCCAAAATAACTGAAAACAAGTCTCGAGGAATACGTAAAAACATTTGTCTCAAGTCAAGGTCTTACATTACTGTAGACACCATTCCACATACCGAATCAGCTCCTCAAGGCTCAAGCTACCGTTTAAGTATTCTCTGCAAAACTGGTGGGTGGTTCGGGGTCAGTCCTTTATTATGAGAATTCCGTTAAAACAAGAATAAACGATATTCAAGAATTTAACTAAGCAAACCCATGATTCCAAATCGGCATAAATCGACAGTTCCGGAAAGATGGATCTTTCCGTAGAAACGACACCTTGTTGTCAAAACCAAGACTTTACGTCTTAATTTCCAGGTAAGTAGGGGAGTCACTGGGACTACTTAAATCCCTCAAACCTTAGGTATCATAACTTTATAAACCGTGTAAAAAGGGAAATCCGTGACACATAATAGTTCTGGACAATCAACAAACAACCGTTAGTCGTACATATCACATATTCACTTCATAGACATCATTCAAGTCGCAATCACAAACAACACGCAACATCCATGTTCAAATTATCTAGGTGAGTTATTAGGCGCCAAGGAGTTATCCACACCACCTCCGCCGGCCATCACATCAACCAGACGCATCCACTAGGGATCCTTCCACGAAGGAGAATACATTCCGACGCATCCATATAGGATCCTTCCACGAAGGAGAAATCAACCAACCTTGGCAACCCAGCCAAGGGATTCACCCCAGTGAATCAGACTCAACACAACCAGTATCTCGGGTGGGGTAGTGTGGGCTCCTTCCGGTTCTACATTCATATTCATATCACAACTCATATAATTTAGATCATTAACCAATCCATCCTCACGCATTCATATCTCATTCCATTACTCACTTTCCTCATCAAGACCAATCAATTCCAATCATCAATACCAATCAATTCGATCAACAAGCCCATCATCAAAACCAACACCAATTCCATCATTAACCAATACCAACCCACATACATAATCACAAGCTAAACAAACACGCATAACAACCAAGCAATGTCAAACAATCAACCCAAGCCCTCAAATCCTTCATCCAATTCTATTGTCCAATTCCCTAAGCCAGTTCCACGTACCAATACCATTAACTAATTCCATTAGCCAATTCCAAGTACCAATTCTCATACCAATTCTATTAGTCATAATTTTACCATATTTAACACATGATCAACGTATCATGACAATATAATATTCTTTTAAACCAATTACCCTATACTTGTCTATGTGAGGTACGTTAATGATAAAACCATAATTTAAGTATGTACGTGCCCAAATACGTCTTAAATACCTCATGCATATTTATGTCAAAATACCTCCCACGCATACGAACCATCCGATAAATCCATCGTAACTTTACAATTATTTTTACAGCATTTAATACGTGTTCTAAGGAATTCATATTTCTGAATTAAATAATTAAATCTAGGAATTTACCCCCTTTGACCAACCCACCTATAAACCGAGTCGGATGATCTGTCGATCGGTTCTGGGACTTGAATCGTACGGAAAGAGGAGTTTAACGGACGTTCGTAACCTCCGGACCAATTTGTACTAACTGAAAAGTTAGTTTGGCCCTTTCTGTCAAAAACAGACAGTTAAGTGACTTATTTGTCACACGGGACAAGCTACAGGGCAAAATACCAAAGGAAAGGAAGGGATGACCGATTTGCAACTTACAGTCGGGCTAGGGACCAAATTGGCATATTTTCCAATCGTATGAACCCTAATTTCCACCGATTGGTTTTCCCTTCGATTCTCCCTAACCAGGGATCCAAACTTGAAATTGAAAGAGGGGAAATGATCGTGAGGGTGAGGCGAATCGAATAGTACCAACCATTCGGTTCGACTCGATCTAGAACGTCACGACACTTAGCTCGCCGGAGCTTCGTCGGAGAAAAGAGGGGTTTGAGTTCTGGGGATTGTTGGTTCATTCCAACACGGTGTAAGGCTTTATATAGCCTCCACAAATCGAACCGTGCCAAAATTAATGGCCGACACTTGCCAAACTCGTCAAATTCCACTCCACCACCTTTTGAAAAGTTTGGCCGGAGTTAGTGGATTCCAGCTCGATTTCTTGGATGATTCTGGGTGGATTCCAGCTCGTTACTGTGAATCACAGCTTTTTCCCATGCTCTGGTGGGGTTGGGGTGTCCGGTTGCTGAGTTAAATGACCTTTGGTCATTCGGAGGAGGCGCCGGCGAAAACAGAGAGGCGGCGGCGTGCTTCAGGGGTCGCCGGAGTTGATGAACTGAAACGACGCCGTTTCAAGGGGCGCGGTTTTGAAAACTTTTAAAAAAAATGAATGTTGGTTGCGGAAGCTGGGGATCGAACCGGAGACCTTCGGGTCTCTGGTTTGGTTTCTTAACCATTCGGTCTACTGGTTACTTGTGAATGGTTTTGCTCAGCAACTATTTAACCCGGTTTGCTGGGTTTGACTCTTTCCTCAAATCGATTTCTTCCAACGACCAATCGAATTATCCCTTAACCTCGATTAATTTAATCGTGAATCTACGATCAAATTTCCGCTGATAAGGATTGACCTTATTAATTTTAAAAGAAATTTTAATTCCCTAAATTCGGGATGTTACAACTCTCCCCTCCTTATAAAGATTTCGTCCCCGAAATCTATCCTTAAGTAAATTCTGGCACAACTCCACTCTCTCTCTCTTCATGGAGATTCTCTCTCGTCTCCCCGAAGATCTGCAATCGAAGATTGCGAGGATGCACAGACTGCAGTTCGTAAAGACACATCTAGCGGCACTGGGCAAGCTCAGAGATTTCTACCCTGATTTCCCCAGAGATATACGGGAACCACTGCAAGACCTACAGATCCCGATTTCCATCGTGCTAAGGAAAGCTGCAAGATTCAGACAGTACCTGCTACGAATCTGGAATGTCCAATACACACCAGAAGGGGTGACCCTACAGTACTACAAAAGGCGGGTGCACAGAATTCCGTTCACCAGAGCTAAGCACCCAGTGTTAGTTATAGGAGCCCACAGAACACACTTGTGTAATCCGCGTGTAATTGGAAATTTAATAATGAGGGGTTATTAATGCAGATCCAAATTTCTCTTTCAACAACAATTCTTCTTAACGTTACAATCCATCGATATCTCCTGATTTACTTGTCACCCGCGGGGATTCTAGGAAACAAAAATTCTATCAACGAAATTGCGCACCGTCTGAGACCATACATTCTTACGTCCCAGGCAAAAACCACAAGAGATAGAATAAGGATACAATCATGAATTTAAGAAAATACTAAGGCATGCGAGGTGGAACTTCTATTTGCCTCTGCCGAACTATTCCTTCCGGAGGATCTTCTTGACGCCTCCGTCGCTCTAATTGATCGAATATTTTCAGAATGAATGTGATAGCTACGAGTAGGAAAATAGCTATCAGCAGGATGAAATTAATCCCGCACAAGGTTTCTACTTCATCAGGACCAGCCATTTTTCGTTGGAGTATGACTGCGAGAAAGGGTACTATTTTATATAAAAAAAAATTTTCGGTCAGCTTGAACAAGAAGCCGTCGTTCAGACTCGAAAGTCAAAAGAAGAAAGGAGTGATACGACATCACCGATCTACGCGTTTAGCGGTGCCTCAAAAGTTGCGCCAATTCGGTGAAAAAAAATTCCAACCGTTCACGTGCCATCCGCCGGAAGAGTGACACGACACACCGACTCGGACTCTAGCGGTGCCTCAAAAGTTGTGCCAACGATTTATTGCCGTTCCTGTGTCATCCGCCGAAAGCATGGGCCACGTGTCGAAGATCTACGGGTCCTTACTCGCGTATTTAACCCGAATGGAACTTGGCTCCGAGTGTCACCGCAACATACTCCGAAGAAATTTCGTAAGTACTTACGAAAGATGGGAGGAAAGAAAAATACAAGAGAGACTCCAGCCCTCGCCCTTTTTCCCACCATCGAGATTCCGCCCGCTCCTCCCGGTAATCCTTTCTTAACCGACTTCTGTCCCTTTTGTGATTCAATTAAAATGGAGTGGGCGCTCGATAGTAGCTGTCCAAACCACATGACTCCAAAAGAAACCTGTTTCGTTTCCCTTGACCGTAACTTTAACCAAATTGTTTCCTTTGGAAGAGGTTCCATGGTAAAGTCAAAGGAAAGGGTTCCGTCAGGTTGGGTCCCTTGATTATTCCGAACGTACTGCTGATGCCCGGTATCATTGGTAGTTTCGTAAGCGTGAGCCAGCTTATGGAACAGAACTTCGCTTTTGTTTTTAAGGGAGGGTGGTGTACCGTGTTTGACCAGTTTGGAAAACCTTTTCTTTCTGTACCAAAAATAGGCAGATGTTTTCCGCTTAACATGGCTCATGTCACGCAGACAGGTGTTGCCATCCGGGAAAACCAGACCAAACAGGGACGGTCAAGATTTACTGCGGAAAGAAGCGGGTTAAGGAGGGATTGAAAGAAGCGGCCATCCAAATCATGGAGGCTGAGAAGGGGAAGAAGCGAGAGCGTCCGATTGAACTAGTGGATCCGTCAGAGAATCCTAAGAATACGGCCTAAGTCGCCGATGTACTACTAATCATGTATCCCGTACTTATTAACAATAATAATAAGTCCTTTCTCTTTCACCTTGTTTATTTGAACCAACTCAAACCGCAAAGAACATAACCCAAACATGAACTTCCACAGAGATTCTATGAAACTAAATAGTCTACTCATCGCGTCGGCTCTTGCTTGTGAGTTCGAGATGACGTCGTGCCTCAGCTTCCTCGACTGCTTCTAACGTCAGCTTCACGATGCCGTAAATTAGCATACAGATGAGGAGTAGAGCAAAGATTATAAATGCCACACTCGGCTCATTGTAATCCTCTGGATAGCTCATTCTCGAATTTGGGAGAGTTTTCTTTAGCCAATGGAGGAAGGATGGAAGAGAGAAATGATGATGGTGGATCAAACCTTCAAAATTTGATCTTTTATGGTCACCCATCTCGCCAAGAAAGTGGTCACAATAATTGTGACACTAACCACACTCTTATGTCGGCACACAAAGATATGAGAGATGGCCAACTAAGTCAAAGGCTAGGAGTTAGGGTTCGTCTCTGTAAATAGACGGTACTGAAATTCTCCGAACAACAGAGCAGAGGTTGAAAAAGAATACCCCATTCCACGCTCTCGTAACCAAGAAATGTCTACGATTCCTATTTGCAAATGCGGGAAAACAACGATCCACATCCTGGATGGAAGAAAATCCAGGATGAAGGTTTCTTAGTTGCAAAAGGACGTCGCTTGGTAAGTCAAAAATTACTTTCCGAGTTTTCCGACTATCCTTTCACCTAACCCAGGAAAAAAAATCTTATTTGTCTTATTTGGGTCTATAACAGAGAATGAACAGTTATTGAATCTACTTTGCATGGGTAGTTCCCCTAATGCAACCATGAACTAAAGTCGTAGTTAACGAACTTTTACGGAAACTGAACAACTATGAGCGTACCTTCCGAAAACAGACAATTTCCAGGGGGGAAATCGGTTTCCAATACCGCTACATCATCTGTACCTTCTATTAGTAACAAAACAAATCTTTAAATCCATCATAATATAAACGTACTTAATCTTAGGAGACCTGAGTAGGGAGCCTTGATTCGGTGGAGTGGACTTGAGACCTTAAATACTGAAAATTCTTTTAAAGTCGAGACTTGATTTCAAAACCTTAAATCCTTGAAAACCTGACCGACTTCCAGTACCACTTGGTAAGCCAAACAGTAGAGGAAGACGGCTCTGATACCAACTTGTAACACCCTCTCTTTTGAAATAAGGGAAATTACCAAAATACCCTCTAAGGCAGCGGTAATCATAAAGACCAAACGAAGGCGTTACGCTTAATTACCATAATTCAATGAAATGCCTTGGCCAAGGACCTTGAAAATAAACTTATATAAAACTCGTAAAACTTTTATATAAAACTTGTAATTCATAATAGCATAACTCAATACTGAGCCCTAAATACTTGAGCCAAAATAACTGAAAACAAGTCTCGAGGAATACGTAAAAACATTTGTCTCAAGTCAAGGTCTTACATTACTGTAGACACCATTCCACATACCGAATCAGCTCCTCAAGGCTCAAGCTACCGTTTAAGTATTCTCTGCAAAACTGGTGGGTGGTTCGGGGTCAGTCCTTTATTATGAGAATTCCGTTAAAACAAGAATAAACGATATTCAAGAATTTAACTAAGCAAACCCATGATTCCAAATCGGCATAAATCGACAGTTCCGGAAAGATGGATCTTTCCGTAGAAACGACACCTTGTTGTCAAAACCAAGACTTTACGTCTTAATTTCCAGGTAAGTAGGGGAGTCACTGGGACTACTTAAATCCCTCAAACCTTAGGTATCATAACTTTATAAACCGTGTAAAAAGGGAAATCCGTGACACATAATAGTTCTGGACAATCAACAAACAACCGTTAGTCGTACATATCACATATTCACTTCATAGACATCATTCAAGTCGCAATCACAAACAACACGCAACATCCATGTTCAAATTATCTAGGTGAGTTATTAGGCGCCAAGGAGTTATCCACACCACCTCCGCCGGCCATCACATCAACCAGACGCATCCACTAGGGATCCTTCCACGAAGGAGAATACATTCCGACGCATCCATATAGGATCCTTCCACGAAGGAGAAATCAACCAACCTTGGCAACCCAGCCAAGGGATTCACCCCAGTGAATCAGACTCAACACAACCAGTATCTCGGGTGGGGTAGTGTGGGCTCCTTCCGGTTCTACATTCATATTCATATCACAACTCATATAATTTAGATCATTAACCAATCCATCCTCACGCATTCATATCTCATTCCATTACTCACTTTCCTCATCAAGACCAATCAATTCCAATCATCAATACCAATCAATTCGATCAACAAGCCCATCATCAAAACCAACACCAATTCCATCATTAACCAATACCAACCCACATACATAATCACAAGCTAAACAAACACGCATAACAACCAAGCAATGTCAAACAATCAACCCAAGCCCTCAAATCCTTCATCCAATTCTATTGTCCAATTCCCTAAGCCAGTTCCACGTACCAATACCATTAACTAATTCCATTAGCCAATTCCAAGTACCAATTCTCATACCAATTCTATTAGTCATAATTTTACCATATTTAACACATGATCAACGTATCATGACAATATAATATTCTTTTAAACCAATTACCCTATACTTGTCTATGTGAGGTACGTTAATGATAAAACCATAATTTAAGTATGTACGTGCCCAAATACGTCTTAAATACCTCATGCATATTTATGTCAAAATACCTCCCACGCATACGAACCATCCGATAAATCCATCGTAACTTTACAATTATTTTTACAGCATTTAATACGTGTTCTAAGGAATTCATATTTCTGAATTAAATAATTAAATCTAGGAATTTACCCCCTTTGACCAACCCACCTATAAACCGAGTCGGATGATCTGTCGATCGGTTCTGGGACTTGAATCGTACGGAAAGAGGAGTTTAACGGACGTTCGTAACCTCCGGACCAATTTGTACTAACTGAAAAGTTAGTTTGGCCCTTTCTGTCAAAAACAGACAGTTAAGTGACTTATTTGTCACACGGGACAAGCTACAGGGGCAAAATACCAAAGGAAAGGAAGGGATGACCGATTTGCAACTTACAGTCGGGCTAGGGACCAAATTGGCATATTTTCCAATCGTATGAACCCTAATTTCCACCGATTGGTTTTCCCTTCGATTCTCCCTAACCAGGGATCCAAACTTGAAATTGAAAGAGGGGAAATGATCGTGAGGGTGAGGCGAATCGAATAGTACCAACCATTCGGTTCGACTCGATCTAGAACGTCACGACACTTAGCTCGCCGGAGCTTCGTCGGAGAAAAGAGGGGTTTGAGTTCTGGGATTGTTGGTTCATTCCAACACGGTGTAAGGCTTTATATAGCCTCCACAAATCGAACCGTGCCAAAATTAATGGCCGACACTTGCCAAACTCGTCAAATTCCACTCCACCACCTTTTGAAAAGTTTGGCCGGAGTTAGTGGATTCCAGCTCGATTTCTTGGATGATTCTGGGTGGATTCCAGCTCGTTACTGTGAATCACAGCTTTTTCCCATGCTCTGGTGGGGTTGGGGTGTCCGGTTGCTGAGTTAAATGACCTTTGGTCATTCGGAGGAGGCGCCGGCGAAAACAGAGAGGCGGCGGCGTGCTTCAGGGGTCGCCGGAGTTGATGAACTGAAACGACGCCGTTTCAAGGGGCGCGGTTTTGAAAACTTTTAAAAAAAAATGAATGTTGGTTGCGGAAGCTGGGGATCGAACCGGAGACCTTCGGGTCTCTGGTTTGGTTTCTTAACCATTCGGTCTACTGGTTACTTGTGAATGGTTTTGCTCAGCAACTATTTAACCCGGTTTGCTGGGTTTGACTCTTTCCTCAAATCGATTTCTTCCAACGACCAATCGAATTATCCCTTAACCTCGATTAATTTAATCGTGAATCTACGATCAAATTTCCGCTGATAAGGATTGACCTTATTAATTTTAAAAGAAATTTTAATTCCCTAAATTCGGGATGTTACAGAGCAGACTGCGCACCTCGAAAGTCCGAGTAAGATGTCTGAGCCCTCTTAGCCGGGTGGCTATGAGTGACCGAGGGAGAAGGCTGAGTCGACGCCTTCCTCTTCTTCTCTTCCTTCTTCTTGTTCTCCAACCTTTCCCTTTCCAAAGCCGCTGCCTTAACTGACACAAGGCTCCCCATATCAGCGGTGGTGACTCCCTCCTGAATCTCCACTCTCAACCCATTCTTGAACTTGGTAATGAGCTTCCTCTCCCGGTTGGCCCGCTCATCATACCACTTAGAGAGAGAAGTGAACTCTATGTAATATGCCTGAACGGACTTCTCCCCTTGCTCCAAACTCATGAACTCCTTGGCTTTCTCCTCACGCCAAAGGTCCGGGCAAAACTGATCACGAAACACCTCCACAAACTCATCCAACTCCATCTCTGGCGGAACCACTCGACTCTGTGGCATCGACCTCCATCAATTCAGTGCATGCCCCTTAAGCAGAAAAGTCATTGCCTGCACCTTCAACCCTTCCTCAAGTTCCATTTGCAGGAACTTGTACTCACATTCCTGGAGCCACTGCTCTGCCACCTCAGGATCAGCTGCTTCCCCAATGAACTCCCCAAAATTCCATCCCTTCAACAGACTCGGCTGAAACCTAGGAGCTCCTCCTCCAAAACTCGAGTTCCCAGTGGACCTACTTCCCCTTGCTTGACTGGATTCACTACAGGAGGACATTAACCATTTCAGTTGACCGCTCAAGAAACTTCAAACAACTCAATTCACCACTTGATTTCAAAACATCCCACCCATTTAAAACAGTTTGACAAAAACCCTTGGAATGTCGGTCCCGCACCGATGTCTCATCCCCCCTCCCAACGAGGTTAATTACTCCCCAAAGAGAGAAGATAATCAACCAGTACAGCAGCAACAAACCAGGCTCTGATACCATTTGTAACACCCGTCCCGAATCAACCCGAGTAAACCCGTGGTTGAACCGGTCCCAGGTACTACCGAGTAAAAATAAGGGTAAAACAGTGAAATTGGCGGTGATCAAAAGACAATAAAAACATAAGAGGCCTCATAAAAACGTGAAACTGGAATCCGGGTACAATTCAAACCATCATAAATCCCCCAATCCAACCATAAACCAGAAAGTACATAAAAACCCCCAAAATCCCATAGTCAACTGAAATGAACAGAAAAGTCAACTCCGCGTAATCCCAGTCTTCACCTCATGGCTTCCGTCCAGAACTTCACGAAATCAACCTCGAACTCAAACTCCTCAGCCACCTCTACTAGCCACGAGATCCTGAAAGGGGAAAATGGATCAATTTCCTATTGAAATTGAGTGAACCCACTGGGCCTACCTACACGTTGTCCTATTCTATGGAGCGGTCCCAACTCCGCACAAGACATTCAACAATGGAACCATACCCAACCCCCCTTTCCATATTTTAATTCCCTAAAAACAGTCTAGGTGATCACGTTGGTCAGTTCTTGTTCTCAAGCACAATTCATAGCATTAGAATAACACAGAACTAATACATCAATCCACGGCACACACAGCATCATCACAACACAACCATCAACCAAGTCACAACCACAACCACAAGCACACAACCGTTCACATTCACATTATCTAGGTGAGTTATTAGGCGCCAAGGAGTTGTCCACACCACCACCGCCGGCCATCACATCATCCAGACGCATCCACTAGGGATCCTTCCACGAAGGAGAAC
The DNA here is from genome assembly GCA_034768395.1 of Linum lewisii. Taxonomy (NCBI): domain Eukaryota; kingdom Viridiplantae; phylum Streptophyta; class Magnoliopsida; order Malpighiales; family Linaceae; genus Linum; species Linum lewisii. The sequence goes on from CM068304.1 coordinate 28,225,331, forward strand.
GACATCCGACGCATCCTCAAGGGATCCTTCCACTAAGGAGAACGACAACCATCCTTGATATCCAACCAAGGGATTCACCCTAGTGAATCAGACTCAAACCATCGGTATTTCGGGTGGGGCAGTGTGGGCTCCTTCAGGTTCTACTTTCACATACAAGTTTTAACATAGAACTTCCAACTCATCACAATTCATCCACAACCACAACCCAATTCACACCATCCACATTATAACACCATTCACCACGCACACGTATTCCATCCAATACACGCCCCTGTCACATCTCAACCACAATCAATAAAGGTAACCGGCTAGCTCACTGGCCACCCCCACCTGCAAAGTACAGGGGAGGCCATGTCATGAGTCTAGGGGTCACCCACCTGTCCCTCATACTCAGAGCGACCCCACATTGGCAGGGCAACTCTCCTGCATCCACAACCAGCAATTCATAATATCATAGCACCTGCACTCATTTCCCAACCATCCTAATTCTCATTTCTATATCAATCCATTACTTGATTCACTTCAGCTCACACCCAACCCCAAATCATAGCAATCAACAACAACAATCAATCACGGCAATCATCAATAGCAATCAAGTACATTCACATAACAGTTTATCCCCTTTTACGCTCATCATTTTCATGCATAACCTAGGTTTTGTTCTAAGTCCAATTGAAACTCCTCACGCTGTCCAAACTACTTACACAACGCTAAGCCCTCACCTGGAATAGAAGACGAGGCTCTAATCGTCTTCTAGTTCACCAGAAACTCGATTTCCAACCACCAAACTCGTAGCTCTACCCTTCCTTATTGCTCACGACCTACACCCAGAAACCCAAAATGGAGGTTAGCGATCTCTTCTCCTCGTCGCTACGAATCCATAGCAACAAACGGAACTCAATTCCGACCTCTACAGCTCCCGGAATCACCCTTCGAAGATTGCTCGCACTAGGTTCGTCAATGGCTTTTTCGGAGAGAGAGAAAGGGGAAAGAAGTTATGAATTTCCGTGCAAATCCGTCCTTTTATGCACGAAAAGTGCGCCTGGTATGTCAAAATGTGCGCCGGCGCACATTGACCCCTAAAAGGCGCACATTTTGAATATTCCGCCGAAAGTTTGCTGAATTAATTGAAAAGTGCGCCTGGCACTTCTAAAAGTGCGCCTGCGCACTTCAGGGCCCAAAATTGGCACTTTTTGGTGCATCACCATTCCCCTCTTTGCAACTTCGACCCAACTTAAACCCGAATGACCCAAAACCCAAGGGGAGCTTAAGAGCACTGATTCTAGTACCCTAGCCTACCGATCTTGAGTTCCAAACCGTTTGGTTGAGCGGGGATGTTACACTCGGGAGGCCGAGCATGAAGTTATGGATGAACCAACACCTTCGACCACCCAACCAAATGGAGCCCTCAAGATTTAGAAGAAGAGCTTACTCCTGGCGACATTAAGCTCATAGCATGGTTGATGAAAGAGGAAGCTCTCCAAGCTCTAGAGGAAGAGCAAGAAGCTAAGGCGAAAGGGGAGGCGATGGACTTCTTAGTATGGTGTCCTAAGGAAAAGGATTCTTCTACAATTAAGATTGTGGAGATGATGCACTGTAGAGCAGTGATCAAATACTACCAAGCTGGAAAGCTAAGCAGATCGTATTCCACAGGGTTTCTTCTAATCGACTACTCAAAGAAGCTGGCAATTTATTCAGGTTTAAACACTTCGTGCGTGGTGTGCGTTCCACGACTTCTAGATTAAGATGCAAGAAAATTAAAATGAAATTGAAAGACAGAATGATTGGATGGTTCAGACAAACGACAGACAAGCTTAGATTTTGAATCCCCCTTAGATCACCAAGGCAACAACAATCATTAGATCAGCGGATTTCAATTATCGTTCAATCAATTTCTATACACCACCATAACTCCTGACCCTTAGGTTTAAGACCGGCGAACGTTCGCTCTATCCGTTCTAACTACCAAGATTAATTAGTCGCCCGGGTACGGTCGCCTCTCGCAACGACTTAACTTAACTGGTGCAATTACTAATGATTTATGAGTTACTCTTGTAGTGGATTAACCCTAATCGGTTCCTACGAAAGGCACACTCCAATTATAAGGTTAACTGGTTGAATTGATGTTCTAAAGTGAGGCAAGCGTTCGCTTCTATCCTCGGCTTAACAAGAATCTAAGCTAGGTGATCAGGAAAGACAAGTTTTAATGTTTAAAGCAGAGAAGTTGTCTGGCGACAAACCCTAATTCAACACAAAACTAATCTAGGCGATTAATCAGAAAAGAAACATAAACAATCAAGAACAAAACAACCATGCAAAGAGAAACTGATTGAACTTTGAATCTAATCACCGCCGATCCGTGACCACTTTAAAGCCCTGGGTCACTTAGGGTTCATCTAATCTAAGCTCTACAAGTTTAGCTACTCATGTTCATAACAAAAGAATCGAAAACAAACAAGGAATACATCTCAGGTAGGAAGAACAGAGAAGAACTGTAAAACCTAATTTGACGAATCCGTGAAGCTTCAATCTCCGGTAATCTTCAATCCAAGCTCCTAGTCTCCGAGGTGAAGGGATGGCGTCACGATCTCTCCATGATTCTTTGAACTCTCTAAACTCTCTCTCGAACTTCTAGGTCTGGAAATTATGATTGATATTATGAGGTATATCCCTTTTGGGCCGCCGGTTAAGTATTTATACTTAACCCTAATTCCGCCGAATTTTGCCTGACATTTTCGGCGAAAATATTAAGGAATTTTCGCCAAAAATTCCTTCACAAAAGGGGATCACCGCCGGCTGTTTCTTCTGTGGTTTTTGGTTCAACAGTTTTCGGCAAAAGCTTAGTGTTTTCGCCGAAAATATCCTTCAGTTGACATCAGTGATTTTGTTCTTGCATTTTTGCCGAAAACACTAGGGGATTTTCGGCGAAAATTCCTTTATAAACTGGGCAGGAATTTGTTTGACTTGGTTGGCTCCTTGGATCGATTCCGGTGCGATTCCTTGATGTTCCAATGCCTTAGACACGTCCTTGGCTACTTATTTGACGACAAAAACATGTGCTAACATAAAAACACTAGAAAACCATCAAATAAACCCGAAACGGGCCAAGGTAACACAAATGGCACGAGATAGGGCAATTGATTGAATATTCATTATTCTACCCTAAAAACCATGTCTTAAGCAAGGAAATCTCGCTTAAATGAGGCTGATAATCACGTCAAATCGAGTGTCATCAGGAGACCATTGAGCACTGCACCCTCAGTGGAAGATTCTTAGTTACGGTTCCCCCGAAACAAGTTGATTCACTCCAAGACTCTTATCTTGTGATGAAGTTCCTATGTAAAGAAATTGATGACAAGAACTCCACAATCAAGGTTGAGGGGGAGATGGTTGAGGAGGAGAAGATTGAGGAACCGTAACAACCCAAGTTAGAAGCCATCTAGAGCCCCACTGAAAGCTTAGAGATGATGGAGTCCAATGGTTGTTATGCTCCATTTCTTCTTTTGCCCCTTCGACCTCCCATGGGCGACGTTAGAAGAATGTTAAATGAGGGGAGAATGAGTACTACCATCCTCCGCGAGTCCTTCCACCACTCCCTCATTCTGTTGCATGGCACTCAAATGCCAAACTTGAAGAAACCAATGGATATCAAAGAGGTGCTAAGATGGATTGCATAACTCTAGGTACCGTTTAGCTCAAAGACATAAAAGAAAGAGCGCTCTTGGGAGGCACCCTGTTGCATATCTTAGTGTAGTAGAGAATGTAGATAGATTTGAGTGTTATTTCCTCTTTCTTCTATTTTCCTTGTTTTTTCTTAATGAGCTTTCCTTGACTTTTAATTTACCATGTTGCTCTTCTAGATGGCTAAGATGTGTTTTGGGATAGATGGTTCTTGAGACCCTTGGTTGTGTTTGGTTTGATAAGTTGGAACAAACTGTGGGGTAGGTGGTTTTAGCATGGGTTTTAGTGTTTTCAATTACAATGATGATTGATGAATGTTCTCTAGTACCATGCTAGTTTTTGTGTCTTGATCACTCAAGACATTCATCTAGTTCCACTCTTGTTGCTCTCTAGTTTTCCTATCATGTCCATAGTGTTGTTTGACACTTCATCATATCTCCCTAGTGCTCTACTTAGATTTCTTGGGAATTTCTCCATGTTTGCCTTGTAGTTTAGCGCTCTAAATGCCAAATTATTTTTTATCACCAAACGTTCCTTCGTGATTATACATTTTAGAAAGCCAATTAGTTTGCATAGGTCTTCACTTATAGTATACTTTAATATGCCGCCAACAAACTAATTTTCATAGGCCATTGCTCCTAGTAGGATTTGATAGATTTTATATGGTGGCCTCTATGAACAAGTCTTAGATACGCATAACCTCTCTAGACCATCAGGTATAATTATCCCTCACTGATGCATCTTGCAGTTGGTTTATTTGTTTATGTTTAGCAGGGCGGACACTCCCTTCTTTCTGCTGCTTAGACTTTAAAACTTTAGTAGGAAGATTCCAATGAAATCAACTTAGACATGATCCCCTCTAGCAAGGCTTGATACCATTCTCTAGCAGTTCCCCAAGTGTGGTAGGGAACATCCTATAATTTCATGTTGCATCAGTTACCTATGATATCTACAATGCAATTGAGAATGTGGTGAGATGATCGCGAGGTAATCTTTGCCATTGTAAATGTGCATCACATGTGCAATAAATCCTTTAGGAAGCTCTTCAACCAACAACACCCTGACCAACGATCGTCACAACGTGATTTATCTGGGTATACCATCAGACGCATCCGTATAGGATCCTTCCACGACGGAGTAGACCATCAGACGCATCAACACGAGATCCTTCCACGAAGAAGTATACAACACAACACAACTAACCATGAATCCCTTCCATGGTGAACCACCCCGGTGGTTCGGACTTAAGTACTTCACAATTCTCAGGTGGGGGTAGTGTAGGTTCCATAGGTTCTATGATCATATTCGTTTCACAAATCATAACAATTCAAATCACAAACAATCCATCCACATCATCTCATCATTCCTCATTACAACCATGCTTCACAACTCATGATGTGAACCACGGTCGGCTATGCTCCATGACCCTAACCACCACAAGATGATCTTCAAGGCAACAAGTTTAATTTATGGAACCGGGGATGGAGAATACATGGACCCACTAGCACACGAAGTCTAGGAACCCTAAGTGTCTGGTCGAAGGCGGCACTTCAAGGGGTGAGTACCCTAGGCGATGCAACAATGAGCAAAAGCTTAAAGGAAAAAGAACAAATTCTGAAAGGGGTTTATATTTAATCAAAAGTTGAATTACAAAGAGAGGCCGGCGGCCTTTATTTATAGGGAGGAGTAGGGAACAAGCTCTCATATTCCTCCTTTGATTCTACTTCTTAAACAATTAAAGAAATAATTAAGAGTCTTAACTAGGATACTAAAAAGGCTAAAATATTCCTAAACAATCGACACTAGAAAGGAATAACAAAACAAATACTTAAATAGTATTAGAATGCAAGAAAACTCCTAATTTGGCAAAACCGGCAAAACGAAAGAAAAGCCCTAATCCGGGCATGAATCGGATTCCGACTCGGATTATGCTCCTCTGCATGTCCTAGTCCTAGTAGGACTTGGAAACACAGTCTTCAGTCTGTGGCATCAGGGTTTCCTTGTCCGGAGAGGAATCCTGATCACGATCGGATTACATGCTAGAGCCTGGATCGTGTGTGAGCATTGTATCACGTGCCCCCCCTCTTCAATACTTCTCCAAATCCAGCATGGTTTGTTGGAGGCTGTTCATGGGGACATAATGTGTCTAGGGCCTTTGAAAATTCCCAAAAGGCCCAAGCCAATTGTTGGCTCGACCCAGATTAGTCCGGTGGAGTGCCCGAATTCTAGCCCGACACCTAAGGCAGGCTCAGCTCTCAGCCCTCTTCAAATTTGGCCAGGCCTTCGGACTTCTGTCTCTACTAGTCTTCAAGAATTCTTCCAATAGATCTTTAAGGGTTAGTTGGGTCCTAGTGCTTATGGGAGCTGTTTTAAGGCCTAGTCTTGGTACTAGACCTAGTCTGGGGCTTGTGGCGGGGCTTGGCTTAGGGCTTCTGACTTTTGTGGCCAAGCCTTCAGCACTCTTCCTCCGGAGCTCCTCTAGAAAGACTTCAAGGGGATCTCTAGACTGTTCCTTGTATTCAAGGCTCATGGGAAATGGTCCAAGGCCTAGTCTTGGCCTTATACCCAGCCCCAGGCTCGGCCCATGGCCCGGATCTAGGGCCTTGGCCAACATTAGAGCCTGGCGTGCCCTGACGCTCATCCTGGCTTGGGAAGGCTTATATTTGAATTGATTCACATACTTGGGTTTGAGGAATCTTTGTAAGGCCCGGTTATGAGCACAACTGGGTTCCAAACGTTTCTTGTAAGGCCATAGGCTTATGCCCCTAGTTGGTGACCCTGGTGGGGTGTAGGAATATGTATTTGCACCAGGGCTGGTGGTCTGGATCACATCATCCCCCTCTTGTTGCCTTGGATTCGTCCTCGAATTCATCTCGTTGTGCACCCTGCAATCCTCTCTGAATTTCAGTCACCTGTGTGGTCATGTGTGGAGGAGACTGGATGTGGCCTCCTAGACTTGGATATTGGTTGGACCCGGTGTAGGACCAAGGCTCAGGGCCGTATGAGCTCTGGCTGTTGGTGCCCATGCTACCTTCACTAGATTGACTGTCCAGAATGATGTTCGGACTTGGGGTGGACATGTGTGAGAAGGTCTCCTCATTTCCCTAGTCAGCCCCTCCTTCTTCTTCCTTGGAACCTCCTCCTTCATTCAGAGCCATGTGCTCTTCCTTATCAATCGGTGCAGCCCTCAATATACGGTGGGAAACAGCCTCCCGTTCTATACCAGCTTGTATCTCGGTGTTCTAGTGTGGACTAGGGCTGGTCCATGCTTTGGGGCTGGCATGGCATCGGGGCTGATAAATGCTTAGGGTGGCTTTGGTGTCGGGGTTGGGCAGGGCTCCGACTTCGAGGATGGGCAGGACTCCAGCTCCTGGGCTGGGTAGGAATCCGGCTCCGGGGCTGGGAAGGACTACAACTTTGAGGCTAGGAAGGAATCCGGCTCCGAGGCTGGGCAGGAATTCGGCACCGGGGCTGGGCAGGACTCCGGCTTCGGGGCAGGCCTAGTGTTGGCCCGGTGGTGGAGGTGATGTGATCATGGCCACCAAGCCCGACTTGGACACAACTGATGCCGATCCGGCCCCAACACTGATGTCAGATCGAGAGTACACCGGCCCTAGGCCTATACCAGCTCCACCCCCGGAGCCTAGAAGAGCCCAAGCCTCAGTGCCAAAAGACGCCCCTGGAGTATGCCAATCCCCAGCCAGGAACTGATGCGAGCTCCTGCTCAAGCCAAAGTAAGATTCATGACCCACTAGGAGCTGATGCTGATGCTAAGCCCAGACCTGAACCCTAGGCCGAGTCTAGCACTAAGTCTAGGCCCCAGGCCAACTCCCATGGGCCCTTGGAGCAATGACCTACTTGAAGACATCCCTAAGGTACCCTTGGAAGAAGGCTCGAAGCAGAAGTCAAAAGGCCCGGACAGATTTGAAGAAGGCCCCAAGCCATGCCAGCGCCCGTACGAGGACCTATTTTGTCCTATCCAACAATTGGCCCGTGACTTTTGGAAAATTCCAACTGCCCTGGATATCCTGAAGCCCCAGGAACACTCTCCAATAAACGGAGCTCAATTTGGAGGAGAATTGAAGGAGATAGAGCTAGGGCAAGCAAAGCATGGATGGAGCATTAAAGAGCACAACCCATATGCTGATCCAAGGATGCCCATGCTAGGAGCTGTGATCAGGCCACCACCTGAGCCTTATCCAAGAGGAGATAAAGGAGGAGAATCCAGCCTTGGAGAAGAGCCAAGAAGTTACGGGCCAAAACTAAAGTGATAAAATGCCAAATCCAGATTTCTGGACAGATTCGTAGCCTGACAAATATGAGCTACTTGGAGACAAAATTTGGGCTGATGTCCAAAATGAAAGTTGTAGCCCATGGACTCTACTAATGATCTGAAAAAGGTCTTAATTCTACGAATTTATTTCGTATTTATATGGCTAATGTTTCCAGAACCGTTGAGGCTGTTTTTGGGAAACTTGGCTCCCAAGTTTGGAGTTCATGTTTAGGAAGAATACGTTTCCCTTGTACGAATTTTACTTCCTTTTTAGTGTAGATTAGTATTATTTTAAGTCCTCTTTAGTATTCTAATTAGGACTTTTTTTATTAGTTCTTTATTAGTTTAGGAACAAGCTATTTAGGAGGAATATGAGAGCTTGTTCCCTACTCCTCCACCTATAAATAGCAGCTTCGCCTCCCTTGTACAAACACACCTTTGAATCAAATAAACTCTTAAACTTTGATTTTCTCTTGCATTGTTATGCAATTCTCTTTTCGACTTTCATGGAATTGACTGTCGTCTAGATCGTCTTATCGTCAAGAGCATTCATCTCTTGAAGTGGCACATTCGACTTGATACTTCTGGTTCCTAGCTCCTTTATAGTTAGTGGGTCAAAGTTTGTTATCCGCCCTGGTTCCAAAGGTTTCTACTCATTGCTATGAGATCAGCTTGCGGTGGTTAGGGTTGTCTGCCCACGGTTTCGGCGGTTCATATCAGTTGGTATCAGAGCACGGTTCAACACTAGGACCAACTCTATCCCAGTTTCCAAGTTTATTCTTGGATTCATATCCCTTTACTTTTCTTGTTCTTAGAAAATTGTTCGAAAATCTTCATCTATTTTCAGTTCTTGTATCGAGTCTTCATTGTAAGGTAGAAAAAGCTATGTGGCCATAAAAATCCACCAAAGAAGACCATCAAAAGAAGTAAGAAACAGAAAATCAAGCAAGGCCACCCTTGCCAAGTTCTTTCTTTTCATTGTAATAGTGTGTTTAAGAAGAGGGGATAGACTAGCTTTCGTTGCTTGAGTTGTTTAACCGAGCCACAACCCTACTTTTAGCCACTAAATTGTTGTTTGCATCGAGTCTTAGAAAAAAATTAGAAAAAGATCTTTGTGTTCATGTGTTTCTACTAACCATGGTAGATAAGCAGTTCGCCAAGCTAGAAGCCACGGTAGCAAGTGTTACCCACATCACGAACCAAGCCCGAGCCACCTTGGAACGGTTGGAGAGAAGAGTCAAAGCCAAGAGGGCCAGCACCGTGCCCAGGCTCGTGCCAATCACTAGGCCCAACACCGTGCCTAGCGCTAGGCCCAACACCGTGCCAAACACTAGGCCCGGGCTCATGCCCAGCACTAGGCCTAGGCCCGTGCCCAGCACTAGGCCCAGCGCCGTGCCCAGCACTGAGCCCAGCGCTTGTCCAGCCTAGGCCTAGCGCCCAACACTAGACCAGGACCCAACCCCCGCACCCGGAGCGGGCCCAGCTCCCAGCGTTGACACCGTGCCCCAACACGAGCCCCGACCCTAGCCAGAGCCCGTGCCCCAACGCAAGCTCATGTACCAGCCCCAGTACCCACATGCACCCAAGCCTGGAGCCCCCGTACCAGCACCGGTACGGCCCGAAGTCCTTAGGCCCGAGCCCAGAGTACCCATACCAACCCCGGTACAGCCCGAAGCCCCACGGAGCACCAATGAACCACCAGGTCATGTCCTATACGCCCTTGCAATTTTTTTATGAATTCTAAAAGATTACCAAGTACGGATTTGAGAACGAATCCTCTTCAAGAAGAGGGGGATGAGGTGATCCTGGCCACCTAGCTCGACTTGGACACAGCTGATGCCGATCTGGCCCCAGCACTGATGCCGGGCCGAGAGTACAATGGCTCTAGGCCTACACTAGCACCACCCTCGGAGCCTAGAAGAGCATAAGCCCCAGAGCCAAAAGATGCCCCTAGGAGGATGCTGATCCCCACCCAGGCACTGATGCCAACCCTTGCTCCAACCAAAGTAAGATTCATGACCCACCAGGAGCTAATGCTGATACCAAGCCTAGACCCGGACCTTAGGCCGAGTCTCGCACCAAGTCTAGGCCCCAGGCCAACTCCCACGAGCCCTGGGAGTAAAGACCTACTTGAAGAAATCCCTATGGTACCCCTGGAAGAAGGCTCGAAGCAGAAGTAAAAAGGCCCGGACAGATTTGAAGAAGGCCCCAAGCTAAGCCTGCCACAGGTGCAGGGCCCATGCCAGCACCCGTACGAGGAGCTATTTTGTCCCAGCAAACAATTTGCAAGTGCCTTTTGGGAATTTCCAACCGCCCTAGATAGCTTGAAGCCCCATGAACACTCTCCAGCAAACGGAGCTCAATTTGGAGGAGAATTGAAGGAGATAGAGTTAGGCGGATGGAGCATTAAAGAGCACAACCCGGATGCTTATCCAAGGAAGCCCATGCTAGGAGCTGTGATCAGGCCACCACATGAGCCTGATCCAAGAGGAGAAAAAGGAGGAGAATCCAGCCTTGGAGAAGAGCCAAGAGGTTAGCCCATGGCTAAGAAGCTACGGGCCAAAACTTAAGTGATAAAAGGCCAAATCCGGATTTCTTGACAGATTCGTAGCCTGACAAAGATTGACAAATATGGCTACTTTGAGACAGAATTTTGGCTCATATCCAACATGAAAGTTGTAGCCCATGGAGTCTACTAATGATCTGAAAAAGGGCTTAATTTTACGAATTTTTTTGGTATTTATTTGGCTAATATTTCCAGAACCCGTTTAGGCTGTTTTTGGGAAACTTGGCTCCCAAGTTTGGAGTTCTTGTTTAGGAAGAATACTTTTCCCTTGTACGAATTTTACTTCCTTTATAGTGTAGATTAGGATTAGTTTAAGTCCTCTTTAGTATTCTAATTAGGATTCTTTTTATTATTTCTTTATTATTTTAGGAAGTAGCTATTTAGGAGGAATAGGAGAGCTTATTCCCTAATCCTCCACCTATAAATAGAGGCTTCGCCTCCCTTGTACAAAAAAACCTTTAATCAAATAAACTCCTAAACTTCAGTTTTCTCTTGCATTTTTATGCAATTCTCTTTTCGACTTTCATGGAATTGACTGTCGTTTAGATCGGCTTATTGTCAAGAGCATTCATCTCTTGAAGTGGCACCTTCGACTTAATATTTCTGGTTCCTAGCTCCTTTATACATAGTGGGTCAAAGTCCGTTATCCGCCCCGGATCCAAGGGTTTCGACTCGTTGCTAGGATATCAGCTTGCGGTGGTTAGGGTTGTCTGCCCACGGTTGCGACGGTTCACATCAGGAGGCCTGATGCTGACCCTGTGCTGGCACGATGCTGGCCTGGTGCTGGGTTGCGCGCCGTGGCTGAGTGCATATTCTGGCTCGATGAAGGTGACCGAGTCAGCTCCCGATTCTGGAATCAGGGCACGTAAATACATGACTCATAATTTCTCTAGGCCCGCTTGGGGTACTTCTTCTTCAAGTTTAGATGCATCTTCCTCCTCTTCCATCTTTTCTTCTTTCTCATCATCCATCTCGATCTCTCCCACTTTGAGCACCATTATCCTTTTGTTGGGGCAGTCCCTAGAGATGTGTCATCTCCCTTGACATTTAAAGCACACAATTCCACTAATACATGGTGTAACATCCCCGCCCAACCAAACGGTTTGGAACTCAAGTTCGGTTGACTGGAAGTGCTGGAATTAGTGCCTTGAGGTCCCATTGAGGTCTAGGACGTTCATGTTTAGGCCGGGTTGAGGTTACAAGGGTGTTGATGGTGCAGTGTAGAGTACACGGCCGTGTACTGTGATACACGCCATGTATTCACAATACACATCGTGTACCTTAACTCTTAAAGTTACAGGAGCTCGTTGGAATTGAGTGGTGCTCATACATGGCCGTGTGTTGTAGATACATGTCGTGTATCATGATACACGCCGTGTATCTGTGATACACGCCGTGTATCGTGCCCTGACAATAAAAGATGGATTTTGCACCGAAATCCATAACTTCTCACTCCTATTAGAGCCCCGTCTTCTTTTCCATGTGAGGGCTTAGCGTTGTTAGGTAGTTTGGACAGCGTGAGGAGTTGTAATTTCAACTTAGATGAATGCTAGGAATTGCATGAAATTGATGAGTGTAAAAAGGGGTAAACTATGCTACGAAATGTGTTCTGTTGTTTGATTGATGATTTTTGTGATTGGGGGAAATGGAATGAAATGAAATGATCAAATGTTGGACTTAGAAATGAGTGTTATGGTGGGATTTGGGGAAATGAGTGCAAGTGATACGATATTCTGGTTTGTCTGTGGTTGTAGGAGAATGGCCCTGCCCATGTGGGGTCGTTCTGAGTATGAGGAACAGGTGGGTGGTCCCTAGGCTCATGGCATGGCTTCCCCTGTACTTGCAGGTGGGGGTGGCCGGTGAGCTAGCCGATCATCCTTTGTGTGTTGTGTTGTTGGAATATGAGTTATGAATGAATGTAGACTCATGTGTGTTGTGATGTTATGGTTGGATGTATGATGAGGAGGTGACGTGAGTTGTGAATTGAATGTGAATGTAGAACCGGAAGGAGCCCACACTACCCCACCCGAGATATTGGTTGATTGAGTTTGATCCACTGGGGTGGATCCCCTTGACATGGGTGTCAAGGGTGATGGTGAATTACTTGATGAGAGATGATGATGTTGATAACGCGTTCCCCATGCGGTAGGGAAGCACAAGGACCTCCCATGCGGTAGGGGGGTGTGTCGGCCGACCGGTGGTGGTGTGGATAACTCCTTCGCGCCTAATAACTCACCTAGAATGTTTATTTGTGCTTGGATGTGCGTGTATGTATTGTGGTGTACATGGATGTTGTATGTGAAATTGAGTGTGAACCATGTGATGTTTATGTGTGTTTATTCAATTATGTTCTGGTGTTATGGTTGTTGAATGAGAATGAAAAACTGACCTACGTGATTACATAGACTGCTTTAGGACACTAAAAACTGGAAGGGTTAAAGCCAGGTCCCATTGTCGATGTCTTGTGCGGAGTTTGGGACCGCTCCATTGGTTTAGGACAACATGTAGGTAGGCCCAGTGGGATAACTCAATTTCAATAGGTAATTGATCCCTTTCTCCCTTTCAGGATCTCGTGGCTAGTGAGGGTGGTGACAGTGTTCAGGGTCGAGGGTGGATTTCGAGAAGTTCTGGACTGAAGCTATGAGGTGAAGACTGGAGCCTACTCAGAGTTGACTTTTCCTTTATTTCAGTTGACCTTGGATATTTTGGGGGGTTTTCATGGATTTATGTACTTTGGGTTTATGTTGAATTGTAGAGATTTTATGTTTGATTTGGGTTGTATCCGGATTACTTTCTTTTATGGTTTTATGGAGGCCTCCTTCGTTCATTTTATCATTTAAATTATGGTTTACCTTGATTTTCGAGCTGGTTTTTGACTCAGTAATGCACGTGACAGGTTCAATCACGGGTTCCACCGGGTTGATTCAGGACATGTGTTACAAATGGTATCAGAGCCTAGTTTGTTGCTGCTGTACTGGTTGATCATCTCCTCTCTTTGGGGAGTAATTAGCCTCATTGAGAGATGGGATGAGACATCGGTATAGGACCGACTTTCCAGGGGTTTTCGTCAGACTGTTTTAAACGGGTGGGAAATTTTGAAACAAGTGGTGATTCGAATTGTTGGTAATTTCATGGAAGGTCAACTGAATTGTTTAAATGTCCTCCTCTAGTGAATCCAGTCAAGCAATGGGAAGTAGGTCCACTAGGAACTCGGGGTATGAAGGAGGAGTTCCCAGATTTCAACCGAGTTTGTTGTAGGGTTGGAACTTTGGGGAGCTTAGTGGGAAGTGGCTGATCCTGAGGTAGCTGAGCAATGGCGTCAGGAATGTGAGTACAAGTTCCTGCAGATGGGACTTGATAAGGAGTTGAAGGTGCAGGCAATGACCTTCCTGTTTAAGGGTCATGCTCTGAATTGGTGGAAGTCGATGCCGCAGAGTCGGGTAGTTCCGCCATAGATGGAGTTGGATGAGTTTGTTGAGGTGTTCCGTGACCAGTTCTGTCTGGATATTTGGCGGGAGGAGAAAGCCAAGGAGTTCATGAGTTTGAAGAAAGGCGAGAAGTTCGTCCTGACTTACTACATAGAGTTCACTTCCCTCTCTAAGTGGTATGATGAGCTGACTAATCGGGAGAGGAAGCTCATTAGCAAGTTCAAGAATGGGCTGAGAGTGGAGATTCAGGAGGGAGTCACTACCACTGACATGGGGAGTTTGGTGTCCATTAATGCGGCGGCACTAGAGAGGGAGAGGTTCGAGAACCAGAAGAAGGAAGAGAGGAAGAGGAAGGCATCTGCCCCGCCTACTCATTTGGCCACCCACAACTACCCGGCGAAGAGAGCTCAAACTTCCTTTTCTCGATTCAGGGGCAGCCAGTCGGCTCCATCGAGGGGTGTGATGACTTGTTTCACTTGTGGCCGGCCTGGTCATAAGAGTGTCGCTTGTCCTGCTCGTACCGGCGGTATAGTTCGTTCGTGAGGGGCATCATCAGAACTTTCTATGTGCGGGACTTGTGGGAAGCCACACTTTGGGGTATGCCACATGCTTAGGCCGGCTCTGGTGACCTGTTACACCTGTGCATAGCGTGGGCATAGAAGTCTGAACTGTCCAACCAAGAGAGCCACTCTGACTCAGTCTGTGGGATCGGTGCAGGGATGATGACACTCGAATTGACGTGATTATCAGCCTCATTTAAGCGACATTTCTTTGCTTAAGACATTGTTTTGAGGGTAGAATGGCGAATAATCAATCGATTGCCCTATCTCATGCCACCTGTGTTACCGTGGCCCATTTCGGGTCTATTTGATGGTTTTCTAGTGTTTTTACGTAAGCACAGGTTTTTGCCGTCAAATAAAGTAACCATGGATGTGTCTGAAGCATTGGAACCTCGAGGAATTGAACCGGAATCGGTCAAAGAAGCCATTCAAAGTCGAACAAATTCTGCCCAGTTCATACACATATTTTCGGCGAAACTACCCTTTGGTTTTCGCCGAAAATGGAAGAAGAAACCACTGGCCGATTGAGAGGAAGATTTCGGCGAAGATACCATGGAGATTTCACCGAAACCGTAGGAAGGAATCAACCGATTCAAGTATGAAGAAATTTTCGCCGAAATCCCTTCACTATTTTCGGCGAAAATTCCAGTTGAATTCAGGAGAATATCAGGTTGGTATAAATAGAGAACTCGGGCCCATCACTTAACACACATCACTTTTTACAACACACAAAAAGAACGACAAGAGAGAGAGACAGGAGGAGTAACAAGAGTTCGAGGAGCAGGAACGGATCGTGACGCCATCCATCCATCTCGGAGAGCCAGGGTTAGGAGTTGAAGATTCAGCAGATTGAAGCTGTCAGGAAGCATCGAAATTAGGTTTTACAGTTCTTATCTGTCTTCCTACCTGAGATGTATTCTTTGTCTGCCTTCGACTCTTCTGTATTGGATATGAGTAGCTGAACTTGTGTAACTTAGATTAGATGAACCCTAAGTGACCCAGGGCTTAAAGCGGTCACGGATCGGCGGTGATTAGATTCGAAGTTCATTCAGTTTCATCTTGCATGTTTGATTTGTTCTTCATTTTCTGTGTTTCTTGTCTGGTTTGGCCACCTAGATTAGATTCTTGTTAAGCTAAGGATAGAAGCGAACGCTCGCCTTACTTTAAAACATCAAATCGAACAATCAACCTTATAATTGGAGTGTGCCTTTCGTAGGAACCGATTAGGGTTGATCCATTGCTAGAGTAACTCATTAATCACTAGAATTTGCACCAATTAAGTTAAGTCATTGCGAGAGGCGACCGTACCCGGGCGGCTAATTAATCGTGGTAGCTAGATCGGATAGAGCGAACGTTCGCCAGTCTTAAACCTAAGGGTCAGGAGTTATGATGGTGTTTGTGAACTGAATGAACTAGAATAAAAAATCGCTGGTCTGTGACTGTCGTTGCCTTGGTGATCTAAGGAGGATTCGAAATCTAAGCTTGTCTGTCATCTTTCTAGTCAATTAATCAATCTTCAATCTTTCTTCGGTTTAATTTTCATTTCTTCTTATTTTTGCATTCTTAGTATAGAAGTCGTGGAACTCACACACCACACACAACTTGTGTTTGAACTTGAATTAAAACTGTCAACTTCCTGGAGTAAGGAAGTAGAGGAAACCCCTGAAATACGATCTGCTATAGCCTTTTATTAGCATTAGTAGTTATTTGGTTGAACGCATCACAACGACACGTTCATCAAATTGGCGCCGTTGCCGGGGACTCTTCTACTTCGTTGAAAGAAGAGTTGGCATTTTTATTCTTCTACCTTTCCATCTTTCATCTTCCATCACACTTCGATTTTACACCGGTTGTGTTTGTTTTTGTCTCGTGCAGATCATAGCAGGTACAGAAGCAGATCACTTCCGTTTCATCTTCCTTTACTACAATGATTACTCTTAAAAGTGTCGCGGACTACAGTAGGCCGCGTGCATCTAACCTCCGTTCACCCATCACCGTGCTTACTAATGACGATGATCCCAATTATGAGATTCAGATTCCCCTCTTGGAACTAATCTCAAGGGACATACAATTCAAGGGAAGACCAGAAGATAATCCCTGCACACACATAACCAACTTTTTGGTTGTCTGCGACACCTTCAAGTCTGGGAATCTCAATAAGAATGCATTATATCTCTGAGCTTTCCCGTTTTCTCTCAGAGGTGCAGCTAAACAATGGCTTAACAGCAAACCGCCAGGTCATTACACTGAATGGGAGACATTAGCTCAAGATTTTGTTGAGGAATACTTTCCTCCTGCAAGAACAACTGCTTATAGAGACCGTATCTCCAGGTTCACACAAAGAGAGGATGCAAGCCTGTATGACACTTGGAACGAATTTCAGTCTCTTCTCTTCGACTGCCCTCACCATGGGTATGAACAGAGACAGGTGGCTGACTTCTTTACTCGAGGAATGCGCAAGGAATCTGCAAACTGGGTCAACACCTTAGCCGGTGGAGATTGCACTGCTCTCACTCCTCAGGATGCTCTTTTGCATTTTGCTGACTGTGCTTCGAAATCTAGCAACTGGGAGAGGCACATAGAAGGAACCAAGAGCCAGAGTCAGAGCCAGAGTCAGATAAAAGTTGCAGAGCAGATCAAGGCGGAAGTTCAGAAGCATCTGCAAGCAGCTGGTATCCCTCTCGACTCTCCGTCAGCTACCGTCTTTTCGGTTGACTGTAGATGGTGTGGATCATGTGCTCATAGCGGCGGAAGTTGCCTCAACTTCGGTGCAGCAGAAGTCTTGTCTACTGAGGAGGTAAACTTCATTGATCAAGGTTTTGCCAACAACCAGAAAGGCTATGCCGATTACAGAAACTACGTGCCACGGAAGCAAAGCAACCGGTTGGTAGATCCTTATTATAGACCTGCGGGATTCATTGGAGGGCAACACCAGTTTCAGGCAAAGCCGTGCTACAATAGAGATATGGACTATGAGAGGAAGTTTGATCAGATCATGAGCCGACTTGACGACCATGACATTCAGTTAAAAGCCCAAGCCGCACTTAATCAAGGAACAAAGGCTCAAACCCAGAGGATAGAAGACGCGGTACTCAATATGGCGAAACTTTTTACTAGTAATCCTCTCTTTAATCCAGAAGCATTACAAGCAGACTCTGATATAAGGAGTGAACACGCTCAAGCTATTACAACTAGGAGTGGCAAGCAAACAACTGATCCAAAAGCTCCGGAACCTGACATAATACCAGATACTAGTGCTGCCATGGATATGCCAGAAATAGAAGATATCACAGAAGAGGAAGAAGAAGCACATGCTCCTCCTCCGCCGCCCAAGACAGCCACTGAACCTGTCTTGGCGCCATATGTACCTAGGATTCCTTTTCCAAAAGCTGCAAGGAGCACGACCAAGGATGACGACACTCAGTATAAGAAATGGTACAATGTTCTTAAGACTGCAGAAATCAAGATACCAGTGACGGACGCTGTAGAGATTATACCACCACTCGGGAAGTTCTTTAAAGACCTCGTGAAGAAAGTGAAGAGTGGCGAGGTGTACTCTATCACGCTCACTAATGAATGTGCATCTATTCTAGGTGCGCCATCTCCCATTCGACAGCCGCCACCACCCCCAGCTAAGTGTCTTGATCCCGGTTCTTTTACATTACCGTGCATTATTAATGGCATTCAAATTGATCGCAGCCTGGTTGATTCTGGTGCTTCTATTAATGTTATGCCTATCTATCTATATGAAAAGCTGAATCTAGGGCAATTAAAACCGATTACTCTGCATCTCGTTTTAGCCGATAGGTCTGTCAAACGGCCTAGAGGTATAGTAGAAGATGTAACTGTTTGCTGTGGCCCGTTTACTATACTAGCAGATTTTGTTGTTTTAGATACTCGTGAGCTAGACGGAACACTTATCCTAGGTCGACCTTTCTTAGCAACTGCTGGTGTGAATATAAATTGCAAACAAGGCTTATTAACTTTAAGTGTAGGACAAGAGAGTGTTGCATTCCGCATTAAAGATAGCATGAGATATTCCATTGCTCAAGATGATAAATGCTATGCTATTGATCCCTTAGAGACGGCCTCGGCCGACTCCGTTACTAATGCTTTATCTAGTGATCCGCTAGAGTTGTGTTTGATTTCAGGGATTGATAATGCGTTAGACGACCCAGAGCAGCGCTTATGGCAAGATGAGCTAGATGAACAACAGGCAACATTCACACCCTTACATGCGCCTCCACACATCGAACCAGCTTCGAGTCGGATTACTACTTCATATGAGAATCCACCAGAACTTACTCTGAAGGAGCTGCCTGACCACTTAGAGTACGCATTTCTGGGAAAGGATCGTCAGTTACCTGTCATTATCAATGCGAATCTATCTCCCGAGCAGAAAGAGCAACTGATTGGGCTACTCAAGAAGCATGTCCGAGCTATTGCCTGCCAGTTGGCAGACATCAGAGGCATCTCTGACACCTTCTGCAAACATCGGATAGTTGTTGATGAAGAATTCAAACCAGTCAGACAACCGCAACGCCGACTTAACCCTCAGATGCAGGAAGTCGTAAAGAAAGAAGTACTCAAGCTTCTAGATGCCTGTATCATCTATCCCATCGCCGACAGTCCTTGGTCAGTCCAACTCAAGTTGTTCCGAAGAAAGGAGGAATCACCGTCATCCCTAATCCAAAGGGTGAACTCATTCCCACCCGAACAGTTACAGGATGGAGAGTCTGCATTGATTATCGACGACTAAATGATGCCACCAAGAAGGATCACTTTCCACTGCCGTTCATTGATCAGATGCTTGAACGATTGGCGGGTCATGAATACTACTGCTTCTTAGACGGGATGTCCGGTTACTTTCAGATCCCATTGAGCTTGCTGATCAAAAGAAGACAACCTTCACATGCCCGTTCGGTACGTTTGCTTATCGTCGTATTCCCTTTGGATTATGTAATGCTCCCGCTACTTTTCAGAGATGCATGCTCGCAATATTTGGAGACCTGGTAGAGAATGTGGTAGAGGTGTTCATGGATGACTTCTCTGTCTATGGAGATTCATTTTCAAAGTGTTTGGCTAATCTGGATAAGGTGTTAGCTCGTTGTGAGGAGACTAACCTAGCTCTTAGCTGGGAGAAATGTCACTTCATGGTTACAGAAGGTATTGTTCTTGGCCATAGAATATCTAAGACAGGTATAGAAGTCGATCGTGCCAAGCTTGAGACCATTGCCAGTCTACCACCGCCGACCTCAGTCAAGACAGTTCGAAGCTTCCTCGGTCATGCTGGATTCTACCGGAGATTCATCCAAGACTTCTCCAAGATCGCTCTACCAATGACCAAGCTACTCGAGAAAGATGCTCCGTTCGTCTTTGACAAACCCTGTCTTGAAGCCTTTGAGACTCTGAAGACTCAACTGACCACCGCACCGATTCTTACAGCACCAGATTGGAATCTCCCATTCGAAATCATGTGCGATGCTAGTGATTTCGCCGTTGGCGCAGTTCTTGGTCAGAGAAAGGAGAAGAAATTTCATCCTATCTACTTTGCGAGCAAGACACTCAATGATGCTCAGAGAAACTACACTACCACGGAGAAGGAACTCCTAGCTATCGTTTTCTCCTTTGATAAATTTAGACAGTATCTGGTTCTCTCACATATCATCGTCTACACAGATCATGCTGCTCTGCGCCATCTCTTAGCTAAGCAAGATTCGAAGCCACGTCTCATCCGGTGGATCCTTCTCCTCCAAGAATTCGACATAGAAATTAAAGACAAGAAAGGAGCAGAGAACTTAGCAGCAGATCATCTTTCTCGACTCGAGGAATCACAAACAGGTAGGTCTGCTACCCCTATCAATGATTCTTTCCCTGACGAGCTGTTGCGTGTTGAGACGTATGAACAGGTTAACAGCATAGCTATTGAGCCCTGGGCAATCCCTCACGCTCAAGATTTGAGTAATGCCATCGATTCGGAAGAGCCATGGTATGCTACCCTGGCCAATTATCTTTCTCACGGCATTATCCCTCCTGAGCTGGATTATAATGCACGTAAGAAATTGCTTAAAGAAGCCAAGTCATACTTCTGGGATGAGCCTTTCTTGTACCGCATCAGTCTTGACGGGATGATCCGGAGATGTGTCTCTTACAATGAAGCAGCGGACATCATTCGCAAATGCCATGAAGGACCGTTCGGAGGACATTTCGGAGGCAACCGCACGACGAGAAAGGTACTCGAAACAGGTTTCTACTGGCCCTCAATTTTTAGTGATTGCGATGTTTATGCTAGACGTTGTGATGCTTGCCAGCGATCAGGTAACATCTCTAACCGTAATGAGATGCCCCAAACTGTTTCTTTAACTGTTGAAATCTTTGATGTCTGGGAAATTGATTTTATGGGTCCGTTCACGCCCTCCAACGGAAACAAGTACATTCTCGTCGCCGTTGATTATGTTTCTAAGTGGGCCAAAGCTGAGGCTTTACCCACTAATGATTCTAGAGTGGTGGGACGGTTCCTTACTCATCTTTTCACGCGTTTTGGTTCACCGAGCTTCATCATAAGCGATAGGGGTACCCACTTCCACGGACAATTCGACCGGGTGTGCAAACGCTTTGGTGTCACCCACCGAATGTCCACGGCTTATCATCCTCAAGCGAACGGCCAAGCGGAAGTGACAAACCGTGAGCTCAAGCGGATTCTTGATAGGACGGTTGGCCGGTCTCGCAAGGACTGGTCATCTAAGCTCAATGATGCCTTATGGGCATATCGTACTGCCTACAAGACTCCCATCGGTACCTCACCGTATCAGCTGGTCTATGGCAAGTCATGTCATTTACCAGTTGAGCTTGAGCACAAGGCATTCTGGGCTAACAAAGAGTTGAATATGAGCTATGCAGTAGCAGGTAATGACCGCCATGACCAGATCGCTGAGCTTGAGGATCACCGACTCCACGCATATGAAAGCACGAGGTTATATAAAGAGCGCACGAAGAAAATTCATGACTCTCAATTGAAGACGATCAAGCAGTTCTATCCCGGAGAACAAGTGCTTTTATATAACTCTCGCTTGAAACTGTTCCCGGGTAAATTAAAATCCCGGTGGTCTGGCCCTTATACCGTGGTCCGCCAGACACCCTTAGGCAGCGTCTACATTCAAATGCACGATCAGGAGCCGTTCGCGGTCAACGGACATCGACTTAAGCAGTATCTGCAAGGGTTAGCCGTATCATCCATAGACGTGCACTACCTCGTTTTGGAATCCTGACACGAATCCAGGTATCGTCTGGCTCACGGACGTTAAACAAGAGCGCTTCGTGGGAGGCAACCCACGGCTGGAGTCAGTTATTTTCGTTTTGAGTCGTTTTGCTTTAAAAACCCATCTTGCATGTTTGAAAAAAAAAAAACAAAAACCCCTCCGCCGTTTTCAAAACAGTTTCGGCGAAAACATGTCCACATTTTCGCCGAAACCACTGTTCAAATTAGACCTGACCCTCCTGTCCAGACTTTTCGAACTGAAGACCCCATCATTCTCGCCGAAACGAATTCTTCCATTCTAACCATTATTTTCGCCGAAACTGTCAACCTGTTTTCGCCAAAATTTTTGTTTGATTTCAACCTGATCCTCCTGTCCTCACTTTTCGATCCGAGAATACCATGACTTCGCCGAAAATTTTTCTTCATTTACCTTGGAATTTTCGCCGAAAATTTCCCATCCTTTTCGCCGAAAACTTTTGGTATTTTCACCGGTATTTAAGGCCCCCCTGGGTTTTCATTTTCGCGACATTCATAAACCCCCCCCCACCCGAAAACTTAAACCATCCTCCCTCTCTCCGTTTGTGGGTTCCGCCGCGCGCCTCACTACTCGTCGCCGCCCCTTGCCCGCCGATAAAACGCCGCCGCCGTCTCAGTAGCCGCCGCCCATCCCCTTTTCCTAGCCTTGTTTCAAAACCCTGGAATCGGAGCTTTTCAGCCCCGGTTCCGACCGACCTGTCTTTTTCACTGTTTTTCGTGGATTTCCAATCGTTTTCTCGACTCATGTCTTCCCGGTTAGTTGTTCAACCTTTGATTGTGCATCATTTGGCTTGTTAACTTTCAGTTTTGCGGTGGTTGACTGTGGTTGTCTTTTTGGTTCTCCCTTATTCGTCTTGACTGCTTTGTCGGTATCAATTGGCTAGGTTCTGGTATTGTTTTGTAGCCTTTTCGGAAGTGTGACCTGTTGTCTGTGCGTTTGTGTTCTTGCCTCATTCCATTATTCTTGCTTGCCTACTGAATTGACAAGTTCTTCAATGATATATCTTGATTCTATGATCTCTCGGTTGATTAGTCTACCCCCACTTATCACATTAAGTGTGGGGTAAGAGTCTTGTCATTTAATGTTGGTCATCTCTGAGTTATGTTTTACAGGGCTCCCAAGCGTTTTAAGAATACCAGTGCAGATAGAGCACAGGGATCCTCAACTCGCCAGAGTAGGACACCACCCCCTCGTCGACCCGCACCAGCTGCACAAAACTCGACGGCTGTAGCCATCATTCCTGAGGATTCGCCTACCCCTGCGACTCCCATCTCCTCTATTCCTACACCTGCCAATGGAGCCGTGCATCCTTTCATCGCCGCCCTGGAGCCGCACCAGTTCGAGGTCTTTCAGAAGATCAAAGACATCCCTCCGGCTAAGGTGGCAGTTCTGTCTCTTGACAGTCTCACAGCGCACAATCCGGCTTGGCACTCGACAATTGACACCGCTCTTAATAAAGCCGGATTGCGAGTGCTGACCACTCATGGATCCCCGTACCCGCTCGTCGCCCTCCAGGAGTTCTAGAGTTCATTTTGGCGCCTCACCCCGAAGCCCTTTCGTGAGCAGAAGTTCGTTTCCTTTCGCCTCGGTGGTGTTCTTCATGAGAAGTCCCTTCGCGAGTTCGGCCGCTTGCTGGATCCACACGTCAATTTCGATACTGCATTAGCTGGCTTTGAGGACACATACTCCATCACCAGTGCTCCTTACCCAGATGTGTGGAAATGGGCATGCTGCGAGGATGAGAGCTCACCTATCGTCCACCCCACGGTCGGTGACATCTTTCACCCTGTTCTTAAATTCTTGCATTATGTTTGGGTGCAATCTTTGTGTTTTTGCAGCAAAACGAGCCGCCACCACGTTTCTCTGGAGGAGCTCGTTCTCTTCCGTGCTTTGGAGGAGGATGCCAACCTGCACCCCGGCTGGTGGCTTGCACGATTCTTTCACAAGCGCACTACCACCACGAAGCTTCCTAGTGAGCTTCCAGGAGGCCCCTTCATTTCTATTCTGATCGACAACCTCCAGCTCGGTGATAAATGGGGCCCCAATATTCCTCGTATCCCAATTGAGCATGTAGGCGCTGAACTTGCCATAGCACGGCGCATCGACCATTCAGAAACTATTGAGCATTGCACTTCGCTCCCTCATCACACGGCCCAACCAGTTGACCGCCCACCGTCGCGAGCACAGATCACCGCGGACATGAATGAACGGCTGCCGCGCATTGAGAATTGGCAGCTAGACTACTCGGCTGGTTCGTTGCAATGGCAGAAGGACCGAGTGGCACTGAGGAGACTCAGAATAACGTGATGCGTTCAACCAAATAACTACTAATTCTAACAAAAAGCGTATAGCAGATCGTATTCGACTCGAGGTTTCTTCTAATCGACTACTTTGAAGAAGCTGGCAAATTACTCAGGTTAAAACACGTTGTGCGTGGTGTGAGTTCCACGACTTCTAGACTAAGATGCAGGAAACTTAAAATGAAATTAAAAGACAGAATGAATTGTAGGTTTAAACAGACGACAGACAAGCTTAGATTTCGAATCCCCCTTCATTCACCAGAGCATTGGCAATCAACAGATCAGCGGTTTTCAATTCTCATTCAATCAATTTCTATACACCACCATAACTCCTGACCCTTAGGTTTAAGACTGGCGAACGTTCGCTCTATCCGATCTAACTACCAAGATTAATTAGCCGCCCGGGTACGGTCGCCTCTCGCAACGACTTAACTAATTGGTGCAATTACTAGTGATTTATGAGTTACTCTTGCAGTGGATTAACCCTAACCGGTTCCTACGAAAGGCACACTCCAATTATAAGGTTAACTGGTTGAATTGATGTTCTAAAGAGAGGCGAGCGTTCGCTTCTATCCTCAGCTTAACAAGAATCTAAACTAGGTGATCAAGGAAGACAGGTTTTTATGTTTAAAGCAGGGAAGCTGTCTGGCGACAACCCTACCTGCAAAAACCTAATCTAGGCGATCAACCAGGAAAGAAACTTAAACAATGAAGAACAAAACAACCATGCAAAGAGAAACTGATTGAACTTTGAATCTAATTACCGCCGATCCGTGACCGCTTTAAAGCCCTGGGTCACTTAGGGTTCATCTAATCTAAGCTCTACGAGTTTAGCTACTCATATCAGAAATAAGAAAATCGAAAACAAACAAGGAATACATCTCAGGTAGGAAGAACAGAGAAGAACTGTAAAACCTAATTTGACGAATCTGTGAAGCTTCGATCTCTTCCTGGCTCTTCGAACCCTAACTCTTCGATCCAGAATTCAGAGAAAATCCCTGGAAAACGTAATTATGATTTGTAATTATGAGGTGTCTCTTTTTGGGCCGCCGGGTTAAGTATTTATACTTAACCCTAGTTGGGCCGGGCTGAGCTGATGTTTTCGCCGAAACCATAGGGGCAGTTTCGGTGAAAATCCTTGTGTGAATGGACATCCGCCGACTGATCCTTCTGTTCATTCTTTTCGGTCCGAAAACTCAAAGTTTTCGGCGAAAACTTTCTTCACTTGACATCAGCCGGTTTGCACTAATATTTTCGCCGAAAACATATACTTAGTTTCGGCGAAATCTCCTTTGTCTTGGCACCAGTCTGAATGCACTAATATTTTTGCCGAAATCCATAGGACATTTTCGGCGAAAGTGTCTTTGTAATCGGGCAGGATTTTGGTTGGACTTTGATTGGTTCCTTTGATCGATTCCGGTTCAGTTCCTCGATGTTCCTATGCCTTAGACACGTCCATGCCTTAAAACCTGTGCTTACACAAAAACACTAGAAAACCATCAAATAGACCCGAAAAGGGCCAAGGTAACACAAATGGCACGAGATAGGGCAATTGATTGAATATTCGTCATTCTACCCTAAAAACCATGTCTTAAGCAAAGAAATGTCGCTTAAATGAGGCTGATAATCACGTCAAATCGAGTGTCATCAAATACCCCACACTTAAGCTTTTGCTTGTCCTCAAGCAAACTGAACTAGAACACACTCAAGTTCACGAATGACACGAGATTAAACCGAGATTCAATTCTAACAATTTGGTTTAGACTGTTCCACGTAGAAAGAGTGACCTACACATGCAAGAACATTAACCAAACAAGTTTTCGATCTCACTAATTTCTGCACACTTCGAGTAGTGGTTTTTAACAAAGCTCAATTCTTGGTAAAACAATTAATCATAATTAACCAACTACGATAACACCAATTCTAATAAAAAAGACTTTAAGCTCTAGCCATGATGTGGATGCGGAGGTAGGAAAAGTGACGTGGCTATCGACTCGACTTCATCCGTTTCTAGATCTGTGCGTTACATGTTCTCGCTAGGACCGATTTAAACAACAATTTATTTCAAGTTTCAACTTCTTCGTTCAATTTATTTACTGCATACTAGTGCTCGATACCAAACACTTCACTTAGGTGTTGGACCTGCCTAGCTCACAGTATTTGTGCTTATGCTAGTGCTCAACCCGAACACTTCACTGAGGTGTCGGGATTGCCTAGCTTTATTTTCAGCACTTTAAAGAACTTAACATTGATTTGCACAACTTTATTACTTGATTTAATAATTTAGCCACTTAATCCTAGCTAGTTATAACTTTTTACACAAGATTTCGAATTGGATTTCCGTCTAATCTCTAGCCACAATCACAGGTGAACAAATATGGAGTGAAAAACATGGAAGAAGCTAGCATCTATCATCTTAGAACGGTGTTATCGAGCTTGTGTTATTAACAAACCAATTAATTCAAGTTTCAACTACAAGAGTGATTTATGATCTGTTCTGACCTAGACTCATTTAATATCAGTTCCAACACGTTGGCTACAGGTTCTAAGTGGAACAGTCTAGACGTCATTGTTCAAAATTAAAGTCAATTTAACATCACAAGTCAAGAATTGAGCAATTCTATGCAAGAGAAATTTCAAATTTGAACCACAGAATCATAGATAGCAAGCAAGATCATGTATAATCCTAGACTCCCACCCCACACTTAAACGGTTCTGTGTCCTCATAGAACTAATCTAGAGTAAAGAGATACGAAGAACCTGGAAGGTGATGGTCGGTGTAGCGGATGAGCATGGAGAGTCCGGAGCGTAGCGGAGTAGCTACTCGAATTCCCGTTGTTGCCACGTCAGCAAAGCTTCACACCTCCCGTCAGAGTTTAGCATGTGCTGCTGCATAATAGGTCATCTGACATCCTGAGTGGCGGTATCAAGTCGCGCCTTGGTCCTGCGCTCATGGGTTACGATCCTTGAGGCCAGAAACGAAACCAGATTAGTTAACTAATAACCTACCCCACACTTAGTCGAAAAACTCAATTTCACAAAGAAATGAGGAAAACCGAGTGGGGGTAAGCAAAGTAAGTAACCGGTAATCATAATAAATCACAAAGCATGCATATGTCCAGCCGGAACATTCATAAGATAATTAGGGATCAGAAGTCAAACCGACATTCAAAAAGTCAACATAATAGCACATTGAACCCTAATCATGGCAAGACTATCTCAAAGCGGGAAATGACGGAATAATATGATCTCAGATGGCAACACAATAATATGAACGGGGATGAACATTTATGGCAGCCAAACAAGCAAAGAAAATTCATGGTCAAACCGACAATCCTCAAGAGTCAACATGACAGAGAATCAATCTTAGGCAAAGCAACACATGACCAATGATATGAAATTTAAGCATAAAACTCCCTAAGCATGCTAGAACAGATCAACAATTTCAGCTAACCTAGTTCACACGAAATCAGTCGGCACGCAAAACGAGGCAAACCAAAAAGTCAACCAAAAGTCAACCCCGACGAAATTCAGCAATCCATATGTCAAAAGATTCGTAATGAAACGTTCTACAACTTACCTTGAAGCCATGGATGCTAAAATGAACGGATTGGGAGAAATCGGTGAAAAATCGAAAATTTTATGGTTTGGGTGAACTAGAGCTCTAGAGCTCCGATTCGACTGTTCTTGGGCTGAAAATGATCGGGAAAGGGAAGGGAAGGGAGCGGTGGCGGTCTCGGCGGTGGTGGCTGGTATGGTATGGTCGGCGGTTTCGAAAACGAGAGGGGGGGTTTGTTTTGTTCAAAATTTTCGAAAACGGCAAGTGAGAGAGAGGGGATCTGAAATCCGGATTTTAGATGAATTATTTGGCTGATTTTCGAAGGGATTTTCGGCGAAATTCTTAGGGAATTTTCGCCGAAAATTTCAGTTAAAATGCAGAGCCGGTTTCGCCGAAAACAAGGTGAATTTTCGGTCCGAAAACTTGAAACAGGGGAATTGAGTGAAATATCAAAGGCGATTTTCGGCGAAAATTATAGTTAATTTTCGGCGAAAATCTTAAACTGTTCAGTGAAAATTATTTTCGCAAATCCGGCCATCTTCAGAAAATCACAGTTAAATCCACAAAAATCGAAAAGACCTCAGTCGACTTGCAACTGACTCTATGACACACAGACTACACACGAAAAATAAGAAATCAAACAAACTGACACTTTTAGTTCTCCCAAACCGACTCTAAAACACAAAGGTTGAAACAAAACAAAACTTACTCCAGCCGTAGGTTGCCTCCCACGAAGCGCTCTTGCTTAACGTCCTTGAGCTGGACGATACCTGGACGGTGTTAGGAGACATCCCAACTCAGGATTTCTCTTAGGCCCGAGCCGGAGTTCATGAAATATGGCCTTGGGGATCCTCCGGCAAGTGTGAACTTCTTCCCGTTTGCGTGAATTATCCTGGTTCGTTCTGGTGGCTTGGCAAACGGGGGCTGAGCAATCGGCTTCCAAACCTCCTTCATCTTCTCTTTATTCTCCTTCTTTAGTTCGCCAGGATCTTTGACGTTTGGTGATTCAGGAGGGGATGTCGTCGGATCCTCCTTCTTTCTCGGCCTCTGTGCCGGCATTTCATTCTTCAGATTAGGGACCTGTTCGACACCTGGCAAGAAGATTTCTGCAGAAACTCTAGATTTTTCATTAGTAACGGAGTTGACCGAGGCCAACTCCACAGCTTCAACAGATAAACAGTGCATCTGTTCTCTGACTGGGACTTGCATACCGTCCTTGATGCGAAATGTCATGGTGTCCTTGCCGACCCTTAATGTCAACGAGCCATTCGGGACATTAATGTTAATGCCGGCTGTTGCCATGAACGGTCGGCCTAGGAGAAGAGTGGCATCTTCCTCTCGAGTATCCATGACAACAAAGTCAGTCAGAATAGTAAAAGGACCACAACGGACAACCACGTCTTCTATCAATCCCCTAGGCAGTTTAACAGATCTGTCGGCAAACACTAAATGCATGCTAATTGGTTTCAACTCTCCTAGGTTCAATTTCTCAAACAGGCATGTAGGCATAACATTGATAGAATAACCTAGATCAATTAAACTACGATCAATTTTCACATCATTAACAGTGCAAGGCAAAGTAAAAGCACCGGGATCTCGACACTTAGCTGGGGGTGGTATGGGTGTCGCTTGGCCCTGGATAACAGAGCATTCTTCCTCGAGGGGGGCGGGAGACAACTCTTTCTTCTTCTTGTTCTTCGCAGGATCCCTTGCGATTTTGTCAGCCTCCGGTATCACTTGGATAGCATCAGTAACTGGTGAATTCATATTCGTGTTCTTCAAGTATCCATGCCACTTTTTGTACCGGGGATCATGATCTCTCTCCTTTGATTGCGCGGCCTTAGGAAACGGAATCCGAGGCTGATATGGAGGGAGAGGTGGCGCAGGTGCTGTCTTTGTCAGGGAAGGCGGGGCAGTCACCTCCTCTTCTTCTTCTCTATTCTCCTCCTTGATCTCTGGCTCGTCAATGGCTATATCATCAGGAATTATGGCTGGTTCAGGAGCTGTAGGATCAGCTGATTGCTTGTTGCTTGTTGTGGAGACAGCCTTGACGTGCTCCTTCCTAATGGTAGAGTCGACTTGAACCGATGATTGATTCAGTAGGGGGCTACTAGTTATCAAGCTAACCATGTTATTTATCATGCTCTCCATTCGTTGACCTCGAGCTTCATGTTCTTGATTTAAGACGGCTTGAAGCTCGAATTTCTCCTCATAGTTATCGAGCCTTGCCATGATCAGGTCGAGCTTCTTGTCTACCTCGATATCCCTTGTGTTCCCTGATGTAGATCTCTGAGGTTGATCTTTATAACTATCGCTCAAGCACTGATTCTGACTCCGGTTGAATCCGAAGTTGTAAGGAGGACGCTCTTGGAAAGTTCCTTGTTGTTGAGGGGATTGTCTGGACTGACGATAGTCGGGGTAGCCCTGTTGACTGTTGGTGAAGCCTTCATCAATAAAGTTCACTTCCTCTAAAGACCAGTTACCGAAAATCTTCTTTATTTCTTTCTGCACTTCGATCTTGATCTGATCTTCATGGTTTGGTCGGCTCTTAGCTGCTCCAAACTGTCTCTCCCAATTCCTGGACTTGGATGCGCAGTTTGCAAAGTGACGAAGAGTAGCTTCTGGTGTGAGTGCGGTGTAGTCTCCATCAGCTAAGGAGTTAACCCATTCAGATGACTCTTCATTTAGACCCCAAGCAAAAATCTCGACTAGTTGTATCTGAGTGAAGCCATGATGAGGGCAATCGTAGAGGAGTCCCTGGAATTCGTCCCAAGTTTCATGTAAACTTACCCCTTCTCTCTGTCTGAACCTTGAGATGTTTTTCTTATAATGCAGTTGTCTTGGAAGGAGGGAAGTATTCCTCTACGAATTCCTGAGCAAGAGTCTCCCAGTCAGTGTAGTAGCCAGGTGGTTTGCCAGTGAGCCACCTCTTAGCTGCACCTTTCAGAGAGAACGGAAAAGCTCTCAAGCAAAGAGTGTTCTTGTCGAGATTCCCATTCTTGAAAGTGCTGCAGAGATCAAGGAAATCCGCCAGATGCGTGCACGGATTGTCTAATGGCCTGCCTTCAAATTGTAAATCCCTAGAGATCATTTCCAGGAAGGGGATCTTGATCTCATAGTCAGGACCGTCTTCATTGCGCGACACAAAGATGGAAGAACGAACACTAGTAGCACTTGGCTTATTGTAATCCGCAAGACTCTTTTGAGCAGCCATTGCGGTAGGGGAAGGTGGATCGGAAGTGATTTGCTTCTGAATTTTCTTAACCTGCAAGAGACAAAAACAAACACAACCGGTGTAAAATCGAAGTGTGATGGAAAATGAAAGATGGAAGTAGAAGAATAAAATGCTAACTCTTCTTTCAAACAATATAGAAGAGTCCCTGGCAACGGCGCCAATTTGGTGAACGTGTCGTTGTGATGCGTTCAACCAAATAACTACTAATGCTAAGAAAAAGCGTATAGCAGATCGTATTCGACTCGAGGTTTCTTCTAATCGACTACTTTGAAGAAGCTGGCAAATTACTCAGGTTAAAACACGTTGTGCGTGGTGTGAGTTCCACGACTTCTAGACTAAGATGCAGGAAACTTAAAATGAAATTAAAAGACAGAATGAATTGTACGTTTAAACAGACGACAGACAATCTTAGATTTCGAATCCCCCTTCATTCACCAGAGCATTGGCAATCAACAGATCAGCGGTTTTCAATTCTCATTCAATCAATTTCTATACACCACCATAACTCCTGACCCTTAGGTTTAAGACTGGCGAACGTTCGCTCTATCCGATCTAACTACCAAGATTAATTAGCCGCCCGGGTACGGTCGCCTCTCGCAACGACTTAACTAATTGGTGCAATTACTAGTGATTTATGAGTTACTCTTGCAGTGGATTAACCCTAACTGGTTCCTACGAAAGGCACACTCCAATTATAAGGTTAACTGGTTGAATTGATGTTCTAAAGAGAGGCGAGCGTTCGCTTCTATCCTCAGCTTAACAAGAATCTAAACTAGGTGATCAAGGAAGATAGGTTTTTATGTTTAAAGCAGGGAAGCTGTCTGGCGACAACCCTACCTGCAAAAACCTAATCTAGGCGATCAACCAGGAAAGAAACTTAAACAATGAAGAACAAAACAACCATGCAAAGAGAAACTGATTGAACTTTGAATCTAATTACCGCCGATCCGTGACCGCTTTAAAGCCCTGGGTCACTTAGGGTTCATCTAATCTAAGCTCTACGAGTTTAGCTACTCATATCAGA
The DNA here is from genome assembly GCA_034768395.1 of Linum lewisii. Taxonomy (NCBI): domain Eukaryota; kingdom Viridiplantae; phylum Streptophyta; class Magnoliopsida; order Malpighiales; family Linaceae; genus Linum; species Linum lewisii. The sequence goes on from CM068304.1 coordinate 28,257,252, forward strand.
AATAAGAGAATCGAAAACAAACAAGGAATACATCTCAGGTAGGAAGAACAGAGAAGAACTGTAAAACCTAATTTGACGAATCCGTGAAGCTTCGACCTCCAGTAATCTTCAATCCTAGCTCCGAGTCTCCGAGATGGAAGGATGGCGTCACGATCTCTTCCTGGCTCTTCGAACCCTAACTTTTCAATCCAGAATTCAGAGAAAATCCCTGGAAAACGTAATTATGATTTGTAATTATGAGGCGTCTCTTTTTGGGCCGCCGGGTTAAGTATTTATACTTAACCCTAGTTGGGCCGGGCTGAGCTGATGTTTTCGCCGAAACCATAGGGGCAGTTTCGGCGAAAATCCTTGTGTGAATGGACGTCCGCCGACTAATCCTTCTGTTCATTCTTTTCGGTCCGAAAACTCAAAGTTTTCGGCGAAAACTTTCTTCACTTGACATCAGCCGGTTTGCACTAATATTTTCGCCGAAAACATATACTTAGTTTCGACGTAATCTCCTTTGTCTTGGCACCAGTCTGAATGCACTAATATTTTCGCCGAAATCCATAGGACATTTTCGGCGAAAGTGTCTTTGTAATCGGGCAGGATTTTGGTTGGACTTTGATTGGTTCCTTTGATCGATTCCGGTTCAGTTCCTCGATGTTCCTATGCCTTAGACACGTCCATGGCTACTTTATTTGACAGAAAAAACCTGTGCTTACGTAAAAACACTAGAAAACCATCAAATAGACCCGAAAAGGGCCAAGGTAACACAAATGGCACGAGATAGGGCAATTGATTGAATATTCGTCATTCTACCCTAAAAACCATGTCTTAAGCAAAGAAATGTCGCTTAAATGAGGCTGATAATCACGTCAAATCGAGTGTCATCAGCTGGCCTAATCAGCCAGACACATGGACGAGCTCGCATGGCGACGGCAGATGGAGCAGCGGTTCGCCATATCATCCATTCCCACTGCACCTCCACCTCCTCCTGCGGAGCAGTGATCAGGTTGTTTCTATCTTTTTCCTTTCTTTTCTTTCTTCTTTTCGGGTCTCGACCCAATTTTATTCTGTGTGGATCCGGGGCACTTGTCCCGGTATCCTTTTGATCTTTTTGTTGTTTTTGTGTCTGTCGGAACTTGAGTAGCTACTCCGCTCCACTCCGGACTCTCCGTGGTCATCCTCTACACCGACCATCACCTTCCAGGTTCTTCGTATAACTCTACTCTAGTTAGTTCTGTGAGGACACAGAACAGTTTAAGTGTGGGGTAGGGTGTTAGATAACCATGCATGATCTTGATTGCCTATATCTCTGTGTGTGCCTCGTGATTCCTATCCAGTTCTCTAGCATCGAATTGCTCAATTCTTGACTTTGGATGTTAAATTGACTTCAATTTTGAACAATGACGTCTAGACTGTTCCACTTAGAACCTGTAACCAACGTGTCAGAACTGATATTAAATGAGTCTAGGTTAGAACAGATCATAAATCACCTCTGTAGTTGGAACTGGAATTAATTGAATCAATTAACTTGTTAACAACAAAGCTCGATAACACCGTTCTAAGATGATAAATGCTAGCTTCTTCCATGTTTTCACTCCATATTTGATCACCTGTGATTGTGGCTTGAGATTAGACGGAAATCCAATTCGAAATCTCGTGTAAAAAGTTATAACTAGCTAGGATTAAATGGCTAAATGGTTAAATCAAGTAATTGAGTTGTTCAAAGCAATTGTTAAGTTCCTTAAAGTGCTGGAAATAAAGCTAGGCAAGCCCGACACCTAAGTGAAGTGTTCGGGTTGAGCACTAACATAAGCACAAATACTGTGAGCTAGGCAGGTCCGACACCTAAGTGAAGTGTTTGGTATCGAGCACTAGTATGCAGTAAATAAATTAAAGAAAGCTTGAATCTTGAAAGAAATTGTTGTTTAAATCAGTCCTAGCTAGAACAGGTAACGCACAGATCTAGAAAAGGATGAAGTCGAGTCGATAGCCACGTCATTTTTTTTCCTACCTCCGCATCCACATCATGGCTAGAGCTTAAAGTCTTTTTGATTAGAATTGGTGTTATCATAGTAGGTTAATTGTGATTAATTGTTTTGCCAAGAAACGAGTTTTGTTAAAACCAATACTTGAAGTGTGCAGAAATTAGTGAGATCGAAAACTTATTTCGTTGATGTTCTTGCATGTGTAGGTCACTCTTTCTACGTGGAACAGTCTAAACCAAATTGTTGGAATTGAATCTCGGTTTAATCTCGTGTCATTTGTGAATTTGAGTGTGTTCTATTCAGTTTGCTTGAGGACAAGCAAAAGCTTAAGTGTGGGGTATTTGATGACACTCGAATTGACGTGATTATCAGCCTCATTTAAGCGACATTTCTTTGCTTAAGACATTGTTTTTAGGGTAGAATGGCGAATAATCAATTGATTGCCCTATCTCATGCCACCTGTGTTACCGTGGCCCGTTTCAGGTCTATTTGATGGTTTTCTAGTGTTTTTACGTAAGCACAGGTTTTTGCCGTCAAATAAAGTAACCATGGATGTGTCTGAAGCATTGGAACCTCGAGGAATTGAACCGGAATCGGTCAAAGAAGCCATTCAAAGTCGAACAAATTCTGCCCAGTTCATACACATATTTTCGGCGAAACTACCCTTTGGTTTTTGCCGAAAATGGAAGAAGAAACCACTGGCCGATTGAGAGGAAGATTTTGGCGAAGATACCATGGAGATTTCGCCTAAACCGTAGGAAGGAATCAACCGATTCAAGTATGAAGAAATTTTCGCCAAAATCCCTTCACTACTTTCGGCGAAAATTCCAGTTGAATTCAGGAGAATACCGGGTTGGTATAAATAGAGAACTCGGGCCCATCACTTAACACACATCACTTTTTACAACACACAAAAAGAACGACGAGAGAGAGAGACAGGAGGAGTAACAAGAGTTCGAGGAGCAGGAACGGATCGTGACGCCATCCATCCATCTCGGAGAGCCAGGGTTAGGAGTTGAAGATTCAGCAGATTGAAGCTGTCAGGAAGCATCGAAATTAGGTTTTACAGTTCTTATCTGTCTTCCTACCTGAGATGTATTCTTTGTCTGCCTTCGACTCTTCTGGATTGGATATGAGTAGCTGAACTTGTGTAACTTAGAGTAGATGAACCCTAAGTGACCCAGGGCTTAAAGCGGTCACGGATCGGCGGTGATTAGATTCGAAGTTCATTCAGTTTCATCTTGCATGTTTGATTTGTTCTTCGTTTTCTGTGTTTCTTGTCTGGTTTGGCCACCTAGATTAGATTCTTGTTAAGCTAAGGATAGAAGCGAACGCTCGCCTTACTTTAAAACATCAAATCGAACAATCAACCTTATAATTGGAGTGTGCCTTTCGTAGGAACCGATTAGGGTTGATCCATTGCTAGAGTAACTCATTAATCACTAGAATTTGCACCAATTAAGTTAAGTCGTTGCGAGAGGCGACCGTACCCGGGCGGCTAATTAATCATGGTAGCTAGATCGGATAGAGCGAACGTTTGCCAGTCTTAAACCTAAAGATCAGCGGATTTCGATTCTCATTCAATCAATTACTAAGACACCACCATAACTCCTTACCCTTAGGTTTAAGACCGGCGAACGTTCGCTCTATCCGTTCTAACTACCAAGATTAACTAGCCACCCGGGTACGGTCGCCTCTCGCAACGACTTAATTAACTGGTGCAATTACTAATGATTAATGAGTTACTCTCGCAGTGGATTAACCCTAACTGGTTCCTACGAAAGGCACGCTCCAATTATAAGGTTAATTGTTCAATTCGATGTTCTAAAGTAAGGCGAGCGTTCGCTTCTATCCTTAGCTTAACCAGAATCTAATCTAGGTGATCAATCCAGACAAGAAACATGAACAATGAAGAACAAATCAAACATGAAAAAGAACTGATTGAATTTCGAATCTAATCACCGCCGATCCGTGACCGCTTTAAAGCCCTGGGTCACTTAGGGTTCATCTAGTCTAAGCTCTAACGAGTTTAGCTACTCATGTTTATCACAAAGAAACAAAGACAAAGAAAGAGTTCATCATCCAGAGGAAGAACAGAAAAGAATCTGAAAAACCTAATTTAGACGACTCTGACAGACTTCTATCTTCGGTAAACTACACTCCTAGCTCCGGTTCTCCGAGATGAAAGGGATGGCATCACGATCTCTTTCCGGCTCTTCGAACTCTACATCTTCGCTGCAGAACTCTAGAGAATCCTTGGAAAACGTAATTATGATGTATGTTATGAGATATATCTGTTATTGGGCCGCCGGGTTAAGTATTTATACTTAACCCTAATCAGTCCGGATTTCCCTATTATTTTCATCAAAATTCTTGAGGAATTTTCGGCGAAAATTCCTTTGCAATTGAGGGCTTTGCCGGCTGATTCTCCTGGACTTCTTTTTCAGATCGAAAACCTGATCGGTTTCGCTGAAAATTCCTTCAGTTACCAACAGTCGATTTGTGATGATATTTTCACCAAAAATATAAGGGTATTTTCGGCGAAAATTCCTTTGTAATCCGGGCAGGAATTTGTTTGAACTTGATTGGCTCCTTTGATCGATCCCGGTGCAATCCTTCGAGATTCCAACGCCTTAGACACGTCCTTGGTTACTTATTCGATGGAAAAAACCTGTGCTAACGTAAAAACACTAGAAAACCATCAAATAGACCCGAAACGGGCCAAGGTAACACAAATGGCACGAGATAGGGCAATCGATTGAATATTCGTTATTCTACCCTAAAAACCATGTCTTAAGCAAAGAAATGTCGCTTAAATGAGGCTGATAATCACGTCAAATCGAGTGTCATCAAATACCCCACACTTAAGCTTTTGCTTGTCCTCAAGCAAACTGAATAGAAACGCTCATGTTCACAAATGATAAGATCGATTAAATTAGAGCTCAATCAAACACAATGAATTATTAGACAGATCGATCCTAGAACAAGAAACCTAACATGCATACAGATCAGCCAAACTACCTGGTCTCACTAATAAGCTGCACACGACAAGTAATTAGCAACCAATTATGCACGAATTTGACCTGACCGACCAGACTCCTCGCACAGGATATGTATAGTACAATGGGAACTCTCCTCTCTGTGTTTAAGGACGTGTTTCTGCTCTCGATCATTTTTTGTTACCGAATTCTGTCATAGGTTTGCAATTCGACCACATCTCCACCACTGTGACAACACGAGTATCTAGTCAAGAAGGACTTCCCTGCTAGGACCGTAATGAAATCTAAACTACTCAGGTTTATAATGAGATGGATGATGGGAATGTATGATGATGGCTTGGTGAGGTGTAGCTTTCGACTAACTTCCCTCGAATCTAATCTATGGCTTCCTACCGTCTAACCAAACACGGGTGGAATAATGAACGCTCGTCCTATGATACCCTCAAGCAACCTAGCACTTATTCTTTTTCTTTACACGATTTTTTTTCTTTTCTTTCTTTTGAACTTTTCTTTTGACTTCGTTCTTCCATTTGTAGGGAGAAGAACGTTTTATTGAACTAAAACTTTGAAACTTTTCTGATTTTTCTTTTCTTCGCTTTTTTTTCGAAATTTTCTTTCTTTTCTTACTTTACTTTTGTTTTTCTTTTGTGCCGATTTTTCTTTTAGTTGCTAGAGGGATTTACACGTCTGGACATATTAGCTAAGACCACCTGTTTAATGGCTATAGGCAGGTTACCACAAACCGACTTCCGGTAGGTCAATCTAGAACTACAACCACAGGGGATCAACGGGGAATGAAAGAAATGGGAAATGGTTGTAATGTATTATCGAACCGAAAGAACATGCCAAGCTCAAGGGTCTAAATCTAGTGGATTTATCGTTTGGTAGGCTATCTGGCTTAGTAGCTGAATCTAGGTGCCCCTATCCTTCTAGAACTCGTGTCATCGTGTGGTCTCGAGTAGGTCTCATGCAAATTCTAACTCATTCAAGTAAACAAAAAATTACTCAGAAAGAATTTAAATTGCAAGTTACGTGCAATGGATCAAAAGCTCACAGTTGGTTTGCTAGTCGGATTCGGTCATTTTCATGCAATCAAGGCTACAAACTACAAGTGTGATTTTAAAATTCTGTTCTGACCAGGCAATTTAGCATCAAAGTATACAAGTTCGTTCTCAAGTTCTAGGTTAAGCAGTCTAAGCATCATTATGAAGGTTTGAACAACAACTTAACATCAAAAATCAAGAACTGAGCCATTCTAATGCTAGAGAGACTGGAATGGAATCACGAGGCACACACAAAACACAATCAAGGGCAATCAAGTTCATGCAAGGTTCTCTAGCATCCTACCCCACACTTAAATCGGACTGTGTCCTCACAGGACTAATTCTAGAGTTCAGAGGGAAGTAGAAGAACCTGGACCGAGATGATTGGTGTAGGGGATGAGCACGGATCCTCGGAGCAGAGGGAATCTACCAAAGCGAAGCAAAGGGAATCTCCCTACTGCCTACAAAACAAAAACAAATGAAACATAAAAAGGAAACCGGGACAAGTGCCCCGGATCCACACAGAAAAAAAGTTGGACCAAAATTCGAAAAGAATAAATAAAAAGAAAGGACAAGGAAAAGGACACCACCTGATCATGACTGGTCAGGGGCGTCAGGGGGGTGGAAAGTGGAGGTGCTCGCCGAGCTGACGTTGCCACGCCAGCTGTGCCTCATACCGCCTGTCGACGCGGCGCATATGCTGCTGCATAATAGTTCATCTCACCTCTTGGGTGGCGTTGTCAGTGATGCTCCACTCCTGTAGTCACTCGTACAACTCTCCAACATCCGCGGGGTGGTGTCGGGGCTGTTGGGGAGGCGCCTGGTATGTATCTGGAATGTGCGGCGGCGACTGGTGAGCATACCCTGCCTGATGGTGTGGCGAGGGTATATAATCTTGGAACTCTGGCGGCGGCTGGGGCTGCCGCTGCTCAGCATCATCTTCTTCCTCCGACTCGACCACAGGCTGGAGTGGAGGATCTGCTGCTACATGGGGACTGAGGTCGAGTTCTAAGTCGTACTCAACCGCCAAGTCTCCTCCAACGGTCCTAACTTGGCGTCGTGGAATGTTCGGGCCATATTCATGGCTGATGCCGAAGGAGAGGATGAGCTGACCTATGAAGTTACCCCCAAGGAGTCTACGAGGTGGCATCCTCCTCCTGGTCTTCGGGCGGAAGATGCGTGCCAGCACCCAGCCGGGGTGGAGAGGGTAGCTCTCTCGGATGGCTCGAAGAAGCATAAGCTCCTCCTTGAGGATATGGTGGCGATCCTTATCTGGAACATACAAAAGCGATCTACGCCAAACCACATGAATAAATTTAAAGAGTGGGTGAGAGAGGGACTTAACTGAGTCATGGCCCGTGAGGCGGTCACCAGTCACTCCAGTCATATGGATCCAGAGCGCGTGGTACTCCTCGTCGTCATCATCGTCGCCCCAACCTAGGTGATGATCGTGATAATGCTCGTAGGGGATGCCTAGATGAGCAGCAAACTCATCGTAGGTGAGCTGCCTGTACACCCCACCAAGATAGAAGGTCACAACCTTCTGGCGCTGCTTGCTCTTGTGCTCATCCAGATCAAAGGTCGCCCAGAACTCCTGGAGAGCAATGTCTGGGAAATCGGCAGCTATGGTGGTCAGCTCTAGGAGGTCGGCCGGTGCTAGGGCGTCACGCACATTCCGGTAGTAGTCCTCGTCGTGCTCGTTCAGGGACTCCATGGAGAGAGGGCGCACGTCAGCTCCAAGAATGTGCTGGATCTTCTGGAAGCACTCTAAGTAGAAGTCTGGTAGACGAGATATAGTGCGATGGTATCCAGCCCGGCGAGGTAGTGCGGGTGGAGGACCCAGAACGGCGGGTGTGACGGGTGCGGCAGCTCCAGAGCTCAAGGCGCCACCAAGTCGCGCCTTAGTCCTGCGCGCATAAGTGGTGTTCCTTGAAGCCAGAATGAAACCAGATTAGTCAACTAAAACCCTACCCCACACTTAGTAGAAAAACTCAATCTCACAAAGAAATGAGGAAAACCGAGTGGGGGTAAGCAAAGCAGAGTAACCGGTAATCATAGACAGTAAAATACATGCTTAGGAACAGCCAGAATCAGATAAGCACAATCAGAGTTCAAAGGGTCAAACCGACATTCAGAAAGTCAACATTAAAGCATATTGAACCCTAATCATGGCAAGACTATCACAAAGCGGAGAATGACGGTAAAATATGATCTCAGATGGCAAACACGATAATCTGAACGAGAATGAACACGTACGGCAGCCAAATGATCAAAACAGTTCACGGTCAAACCGACATTTCTCACAAGTCAACATAACAAAGAATCAATCGTATGCATAGCAACACATGATAAAATGATATGGAAATTAAGCACAAAACTCCCTAAGCATGCTAGAACAGTTCTACAAGTTCAGCTAACCTAGTTCACACGAAATTGGTCGGCACGCAAATCGAGGCAAACTGAAAAGTCAACCAAAAGTCAACCCCGATGAAATTCAGCAATCCATATGTCAAAAGATTCGTATTGAAAAGTTCTACAACTTACCTTGAAGCCATGGGGTGCTAAAAACAAACGGTTTGGGAGCAATCGGTGAAAAACTCTGAAAACAAGGGTTTCGGTGAACTGGAGCTGTAGAGCTCCGATTCGGCTGTTCTAGGGCTCAAAATGATCGGAATGGAGAGGGGAGTTGAACGGCCGGCGGTTATTGAAAACAGAGGGGAGTTTTCGGGTTTGTGTTCGAAAATAGAAGAAGGAAAGTGGGGAAGAGAGGATAAGACCGGGTTTTAAGTGGGAAATTTTCTGATTTTCAAAGGAATTTTCTGTGAAACTAATTGGTAGTTTTCGCCGAAAATGGGAGTTAAAATGGCTGCCAGTTTTCAAAGATATTTTCGCCGAAAATTTCCATATGTTTTCGCCGAAATTAAGAGTTAAAACACTGCTGGTTTCAAATAGATTTTTCGCCGAAAACTCTCAACTTTTTGAACCAAAAATATGAAACAGGAGACCAGGTTCGAAAATTCAAAAGGCGATTTCACCGAAAATAGGGGTGATTTCGCAGAAAATTTTGAACTACTCGGGTGAAAATATTTTCGCAAATCCGGCCAACTTCAGAAAATCACAGTTAAATCCACAAAAATCGAAACGACCTCAATCAACTTGCAACTGACTCTATGACACACAGACTCAACACGAAAAATAATAAATCAAACAAACTGACACTTTTGGCTCCCCGAACCGACTCTAAAATGCTAAGGTTGACACAAAACAAAAACGGACTCCAGCCGTGGGTTGCCTCCCACGAAGCGCTCTTTTATTAACGTCCTCGAGCTGGACGATACTTGGACGGTATTAGGAGACATCCCAACTCAGATTCTCCTTAACGCTCGCGTCGGAGTTCATCAAGTACAGCTTCGGGACTTCTCCGGTAAGCGTGAATCTCTTCCCGTTTGCATGCAAGAGCTTGGTACGTCCATCGGGAAGATGATCAATGACCTTGAACGGTCCGAACAGCTCTCTAGAGAGGTCATCCTTCAGGAGTGTTACGATGGAAGGAATGAGGACTGTCGGCTTCTTCTTTTCTTTTATTTCCGGCTTGGTATCACTAGGATCGGTGATCGTCAGTACTTCCTTAGGAGATGCTTTCGGCTTCTCCCTCCATACTTGTTCCGGCGCCGGATGCTCGGAACGAATTGGTGGTGCAGCTGGCTCAGTGGAAGACAGCGGAATTTTTGGTCTCCAGACCATTTGGGCCTTCGTCTTCTTGTTCTTTCCCCGAGGTCTGTTAGGTTTAGTGCTCGGTGGCTTAGAAGAGGCTTGCAGTTCCTTCTTCTTCTTGGGCGGCTTCTGAACCGAAGTTTCTGGCTTCTTCTTAATAACCTGTTCAATACCTGCAGCAACAACTGATCTAGAGACACTAGTAGAAGCATTAGTAATGCAGTTGACGGAGTCAACACCACAGTTTCAACAGCTAGGCAGTGAGATTCTTCATTCTTAGAGTCATATTTCATGCCATCTTTAAGATCGGAACGTTTTCGTTTCTTTACCGACCCTTAGAGTTAAAGAACCATTTGGAACGTTAACATTCATTCCAGTAGTAGCCATGAAAGGTCGACCTATGAGAATGGTAGAATCATCTGTACTAGTATCCATAATCACATAGTCAGCTAAGAACGTGAACGGACCACATTTAGTAACAATGTCTTTAATCTCTCCCTTAGGGGTTTTAAGTGATCTATCAGCAAAGACAAGTTGCATACTAGGCGGTTCAAGTTCTCCTAGGTTCAATTTTTCAAACAGGCTCATAGGCATGACATTAACAGACGCACCAAGATCAACCAAACAACGCTCAATCTCAACATCATTAATGACCAAAGGTAAAGTAAAAGAACCAGGATCAGATAACTTAGCTGGATATGGAGAGGCAGGTTTCTTAATACGAATGTCAGGATATCCTTCCTTGTTCCCCTTCATGCCAGTCTCGATCCTTGCATTTGGCAGCAATGCTCTTGGAAAAGGAGGCTTCACGACGTACGGTGCAAGAGGAGGATCATCCTCCTTAGGTGCCGGTTCCTGTTCTTCTTCTTCCTCCGGAGTTTCAGCGATCCTGCGTAAGACAGAACAAGCATCAGCAATTAAGTTTGGGAGTTTTTGAGCGGTTACCATCTTGGCTTGCTCCTTTCTCGATTCGGCTCTGTCTGGCTTGGAAGTTGGCCAAATGGTCGACCAGAGGCTAGCATGCTAGAGATGTTGTTCACGGCTTGCTCAATTCTTTGTCCAGATGCTATCTGTTCTTGATTGAGAAGAGCTTGAGCCTTGAACTGACTGTCATGATCATCGAGTCTGGTGATGATCTGGCTGAGCTTCTTATCCAGGTCAGTGACATTGTTTTCTCTTTGATGCTGCTGCCCTGGATAGGTATTATTAAGATATTGATTATGGCGATTGCCAGGAGCAGTTCCATAATTACCCAGATTGCGATGCGGGGCTGGTAGACACCTACCGGCGGATGGTTAGGCTTCTGATCCTAAGCTGGACCAGCCAGGCGGTTATTCTGGTTCTGGTTATGGTTGGCGCCAGCATTGTAGGGAGGTCTGTCTTGATAGTTCCCTTGCTGTCTGAAGTTACGGTAGCCAGCATAACCATTCTAATTATTGACGAAGGCTTGTTGAATGAAATTTACCTCTTCGGCAGACCAGACTTCTGCCTTACCAAAATTCTGACAACGGCCTCCGTTATGTGCCAAGCTCCACACCACTCGCAATCGGCAAGGTAGATAGAGGCTGCCGGCGGCTTGATGGTGTGGTAGACTTCTTCAAATGCTTCTCTACCTCTGCTTTGATTGTAGCTTCGAGATCTAGCTTGCTCCTTGATCCTTCAGATTGTCGTTCCCAGTTCCTTGACTTGGAAGCACAGTTTGCGAAGTGAAGAAGAGCAGCTTCATGTGTGAGTGTAGTGCAATCCCCTTCAGCTAGAGAATTGACCCACTTGGCGGATTCTTCTCGAAGTCCTCGAGCAAAAATTTCAGCTAACTGCCTCTGCTCGAATCCATGATGAGGGCAGGTGTAGAGAAGTTCTTGGAATCGATTCCAAGTATCATACAAGCTTTCTCCTTCTTTCTGGGAGAATCTGGCGATGCTGTCCTTGATGGCAGTTGTTCTGGCTGGCGGGAAGTATTCTTCAACAAAGTCCTGAGCCAGAGTATCCCAATCAGTGTAATAGCCAGGTGGTTTGCCAGTAAGCCACCTCTTAGCAGGGCCTTTCAGAGAGAACGGGAAAGCTCTCAGACAAAGAGTGTTTTTGTCGAGGTTTCCGCTCTTGAAAGTGCTGCAGAGATCAAGGAAGTCTGCAAGATGAGTGCACGGATTGTCTAGGGGCCTGCCTTCAAACTGTAAATCCCTAGAGATCATAGTCAAGAATGGAATCTTGATCTCATAGTCAGGATATCCTTCAATGCGCGGAACGGCAATGGCAGATCGAACGCTAGTCGCGCTCGGCTTGTTGTAGTCTGCTAGACTCTTCTGTGCAGGTGGTGGCGGCGGCGGTGGATCGCCATTCGGTGGTGGTGGTGGTAATCTATCGTCCATGGCATAAATACTTAACCGGCGGCCCATTAGAAAGAGAGACCTCATAATTTACATCAGAAAATACTTGCTTCCGCAACGATAGTTCCACCACAATGGCGATCACTCGGCACCGCAAAAGAGTCTAGCGACTACACAAGCGAGGGACTAACGTTCGATCTGCATGCCGTTCGTGCATGAGGAGATCTACTATGGATCAAGATTCCATCTGACTATCTCTAGGATTTACAGTTGAGGCAGGCCTAGACATTCGTGCATCATCTTGCAGATTCCTTATCTCTGAGCACTTTCAAAGCGAACCGAAAACACCTTGTGAAGCTTCCGTTCTCTCTGAAGGCCGTAAGAGTGGCTTACTGCAACACTGGCTATTACAGTGGTACTCTGGCGACTGTTGAGAATACTTCCCTCGCCCGAACAACCGCCATCAAGGAAAGCATCGCCAGATTCTCCCAGAAAGAAGGAGAAAGCTTGTATGATACTTGGAATCGATTCCAAGAACTTCTCTACACCTGCCCTCATCATGGATTCGAGCAGAGGCAGTTAGCTGAAATTTTTTCTCGTGGACTTCGAGAAGAATCTGCCAAGTGGGTCAATTCTCTAGCTGAAGGGGATTGCACTACACTAACACCTGAAGCTGCTCTTCTTCACTTCGCAAACTGTGCTTCCAAGTCAAGGAACTGGGAACGACAATCTGAAGGTATCAAGGAGCAAGCTAGATCTCGAAGCTACAATCAAAGCAGAGGTAGAGAAGCATTTGAAAAAGTCTACCACACCGATCAAGCCGCCGGCAGCTTCTGTCTACGTTGCCGATTGCGAGTGGTGTGGAGCTTGCGCACATAACGGAGGCCATTGTTAGAATTTTGGTAAGGCAGAAGTCTGGTCTGCCGAAGAGGTAAATTTCATTCAACAAGGCTTCGTCAATAATCAGAATGGTTATGCTGGCTACCGTAACTTCAGACAGCAAGGGAACTATCAAGACATACCTCCCTACAATGCTGGCGCCAACCATAACCAGAACCAGAATAACTGCCCGGCTGGTCCAGCTCAGGATCAGAAGCCTAACCATCCGCCGGCAGGTGTCTACCAGCCGCCGCATCGCAATCCGGGTAATTATGGAACTGCTCCTGGCAATTGCCAGAATCAATATCTTAATAATACCTATCCAGGACAGCAGCATCAAAGAGAAAACAATGTCAGTGACCTGGATAAGAAGCTCAGCCAGATCATCACCAGACTCGATGATCATGACAGTTAGTTCAAGGCTCAAGCTCTTTCAATCAAGAACATATAGCATCTGGACAAAGAATTGAGCAAGCCGTGAACAACATCTCGAGCATGCTAGCATCTGGTCGACCATTTGGCCAACTTCCAAGCCAGACAGAGCCAAATCCGAGAAAGGAGCAAGCCAAGATAGTAACCGCTCGAACACTCCCAAACTTAATTGCTGATGCTTGTTCTGTCTTACGCAGGATCGCTGAAACTCCGAGGAAGAAGAAGAACAGGAACCGGCGCCTAAGGAGGATGATCCTCCTCTTGCACCGTACGTCGTAAAGCTCCTTTTACAAGAGCATTGCTGCCAAATGCAAGGATCGAGACTGGCATGAAGGGGAACAAGGAAGGATATCCTGACATTCGTATTAAGAAACCTGCCTCTCCATATCCAGCTAAGTTATCTGATCCTGGTTCTTTTACGTTACCTTTGGTCATCAATGATGTTGAGATTGAAGTTGTTTAGTTGATCTAGGAGCATCTGTTAATGTCATGCCTATGAGCCAATTTGAAAAATTAAACCTAGGAGAACTTGAACCGCCTAGTATGCAACTTATCTTTGCTGATAGATCACTTAAAACCCCTAAGGGAGAGATTAAAGATGTTGTTACTAAATGTGGTCCGTTCACGTTCTTAGCTGACTATGTGATTATGGATACTAGTACAGATGATTCTACCATTCTCATAGGTCGACCTTTCATGGCTACTACTGGAATGAATATTAACGTTCCAAATGGTTCTTTAACTCTAAGGGTCGGTAAAGAAACGAAAACGTTCCGTATTAAAGATGGCATGAAATATGACTCTAAGAATGAAGAATCTCACTGCCTAGCTGTTGAAACTGTGGAGTTGACTCCGGTCAACTCGTTACTAATGCTTCTTCCAGTGTCTCTAGATCAGTTGTTGCTGAGATATGAAACAAGTTATTAAGAAGAAGCCAGAAACTTCGGTTCAGAAGCCGCCAAGAAGAAGAAGAAGGAACTGCAAGCCTCTTCTAAGCCACGAGCGCTAAACGAGCAGACCTCGAGGAAAGAACAAGAAGACGAAGACCCAAATGGTCTGGAGGCCAAAAGTTCCGCCGTCTTCCACTGAGCCAGCTGCACCATCAATTCGTTCCGAGAAATCGGCGCCCGGAACAAGTATGGAGGGAGAAGCCGAAAGCATCTCCTAAGGAAGTACTGACGATCACCGATCCTGGTGATACCAAGCCGAGATAAAAGAAAAGAAGAAGCCGACAGTCCTCATTCCTTCCATCGTAACACTCAAGAAGGATGACCTCATCCAGAGAGCTGTTCGGACCGTTCAAGATCATCGATCATCTTCCCGATGGACGTACCAAGCTCTTGCATGCAAACGGGAAGAGATTCACGCTTACCGGATAAGTCCCGAAGCTGTACTTCATGAACTCTGACACGAGCGTTAAGGAGAATCTGAGTTGGGATGTCTCCTAATACCCTCCAGGTATCGTCCAGCTCAAGGACGTTAAAAAAGAGCGCTTTGTGGGAGGCAACCCACGGCTGGAGTCCGTTTTTGTTTGTGTCAACCTTAGTATTTTAGAGTCGGTTCGGGGAGCCAAAAATGTCAGTTTGTTTGATTTATTATTTTCCGTGTAGAGTCTGTGTGTCCTAGAGTTAGTCACAAGTTGATTGAGGTCGTTCCAATTTTCGTGGATTTAACTGTGATTTTCTAAAGTTGGCCGGATTTGAGAAAATATTTTCACCCGAGTAGTTCAAAATTTTCGGCGAAATCACCCCTTATTTTTGGCAAAATCGCCCTTTGATTTTCGAACCCGGTCTCCTGTTTCATATTTTCGGTTCGAAAAGTTGTGTGTTTTCGGGAAAATCCTTTTGAAATCCGGTGGTCATTTTAACTCCCATTTTCGGCGAAAACAACCTATTGGTTTCGCCGAAAATTCCTTTGAAAATCCGAAAATTCACCATTTAAAATCCGAGTTTCAGACCCTCTCTCTCCACTTGCCATTTTCATTTCAAAAACTCGAAACCCCCCTTCTTTGTTTTCAAACCGCCGACCGCCACTTCTTTTTAAACCGCCGCCCCGCCATTTCCCACCGCCGCCGCCGTCGCCGACCACACCGCTCAACTCCCCTGCCTTTTCCGATTCCATTGAGCCCTAGAACGTTCAAATCGGAGCTCTGCGTGCCGAAAACCTTGTTTTCAGAGTTTTTCACCGATTCCTCCCAAACCGTTCATTTTTAGCATCCATGGCTTCAAGGTAAGTTGTAGAACTTTTCAATACGAATTTTTTGACATATGGATTGCTGAATTTCGTTGGGATTGACTTTCGTTGACTTTTTGGTTTGCCTCGATTTGCGTGCCGAGTGATTTCGTGTGAACTAGGTTAGCTGAACTTATAGAACTGTTCTAGCATGCTTAGGGAGTTTCGTGCTTAATTTCCATATCATTTGATCATGTGTTGCTATGCATACGATTGATTCTTTGTTATGTTGACTTGTGAGAAATGTCGGTTTGACCGTGAACTGTGTTTGATCATTTGGCTGCCTGATGTGCTCATTCTCGTTCATATTATTGTGTTGCCATCTGAGATCATATTTTACCGTCGTTATCCACCTTGTGATAGTCTTGCCATGATTAGGGTTCAATATGCTATAATGTTGACTTTCTGAATGTCGGTTTGACTTTTTGAACTCTATTGTGCTTATCCGATTCTGGCTATTCCTAAGTATGTATTTTACTGTTATGATTATCGGTTGCTCCGCTTTGCTTGCCCCACTTAGTTTCCCTCATTTCTTTGTGAAATTGAGTTTTTCTACTAAGTGTGGGGTAGGGTTTTAGTTGACTAATCTGGTTTCACTCTGGTTTTAGGAACACCACTTATGAGCGCAGGACTAAGGCGCGACTTGATGGCGCCTCGAGCTCCGGAGCTGCCGCTCCCGTCACACCTGCCATTCTGGGTCCTCCACCCGTACTCCCTCGCCGGGCTGGATACCATCGCACTATAGCTCGTCTACCAGACTTCTACTTCGAGTGCTTCCAGAAGATCCAGCACATTCGTGGAGCTGACGTGCACCCTCTCTCCATGGAGTCCCTCTTCGATCACGACGAGGACTACCACCAGAATGTGCATGACGCCCTAGCACCGGCAGGTCTCCTAGAGCTGACCACCATAGCTGCCGAGTTCCCAGACATTGCACTCCAGGAGTTCTGGGCAACCTTTGATCTGGATGAGGACAAGAGGAAGCAGCGCCAGAAGGTTGTGACCTTCTATCTTGGTGGGGTGTACAGGCAGCTCACCTACGATGAGTTTGCTGCTATTTTGGCATCCCCTACGAGCACTATCACGACCATCACCTAGGCTGGGGCGACGATGATGACGAGGAGGAGTACCATGCGCTCTGGAGCCACATGACAGGCGTACCTGGCGATCGCGTCGGGGCGAACAACTCAGTTAAGTCGCTCTCTCACCCGCTCTTTAAATTTATTCATATGGTTTGGCGTAGGTCGCTTTTATATGTTCCAGATAAGGATCGCCACCATATCCTCAAGGAGGAGCTAATGCTTCTTCGAGCCATCCGAGAGAACTACCCTCTACACCCCGGCTGGGTGCTGGCTCGCATCTTCCCCAGAAGACCAG
Source organism: Linum lewisii (assembly GCA_034768395.1). Taxonomy (NCBI): domain Eukaryota; kingdom Viridiplantae; phylum Streptophyta; class Magnoliopsida; order Malpighiales; family Linaceae; genus Linum; species Linum lewisii. The sequence goes on from CM068304.1 coordinate 28,274,228, forward strand.
GAGGAAGACGCCACCTCGTAGACTCCTGGGGGGTAACTTCATAGGTCAGCTCATCCTCTCCTTCGGCATCAGCCATGAATATGGCCCAACATTCCACGACACCAACCGTGATGTGGAGAGTTGTACGAGCGACTGCAGGTTGGAGCATCACTTACAACGCCACTCAATGGCAGTGACCCTATTATGCAGCAGATATGCCCCGCCGACAGGCGTATGAGGCACAGTGACTGGTGGCAACGTCAGCCGCGCGATTCCTCCATTTCCCCGCACCCGACACCCTCCCGCACCAGCCATGATCATGGTGCCTTTCCTGTCCACTTCTTTGTTATGCTGTATTGCCAGTTTCGGTATTCCTCGATCCAACCTCACTTTTTCTGTCTGTTGGGATCCTGGGATCGGACACTTGTCCCAGTTTCCTTTTTATGTTTAATTTGTTTTTGTTTTGAAGGCAATTGGAAGATTCCCTTTGCTTCGCTTGGGTAGATTCCCTCCGCTCCGAGGACCCGTGCTCATCCCCTACACCAATCATCTCGGTCCAGGTTCTTCTACTTCACTCTCAACTCTAGAATTAGTCCTGTGAGGACACAGTCCAATTTAAGTGTGGGGTAGGATGCTAGAGAACCTTGCATGAACTTGATTGCCCTCGATTGTGTTTTGTGTGTGCCTCGTGATTCCATTCCAGTCTCTCTAGCATTAGAATGGCTCAGTTCATGATTTTTGATGTTAAGTTGTTGTTCAAACCTTCATAATGATGCTTAGACTGCTTAACCTAGAACTTGAGAACCAAGTTGTATACTTTGATGCTAAATTATCTGGTCAGAAAAGAATTTTTAAAATCACACTTGTAGTTTGTAGCCTTGATTGCATGAAAATGACCGAATCCGACTAGCAAACCAACTGTGAGCTTTTGATCCATTGCACGTAACTTGCAATTTTAATTCTTTCTGAGTGGTTTTCTGTTTGCTTGAATGAGTTAGAATTTGCATGAGACCTACTCGAGACTACACGATGACACGAGTTCTAGAAGGATAGGGGCACCTAGATTCAGCTACTAAGCCAGATAGCCTACCAAACGAAAAATCCACTAGGTTTAGACCCTTGAGCTTGGCCTGTTCTTTCGGTTCGATAATACATTACAACCATTTCCCATTTCTTTCATTCCCCGTTGATCCCCTGTGGTTGTAGTTCTAGATTGACCTACCGAAGTCGGTTTGTGGTAACCTGCCTATAGCCATTAAACAGGTGGTCTTAGCTAATATGTCCAGACGTGTAAACCCCTCTAGCAACTAAATGAAAAATCGGCACAAAAGAAAAAAAAAGTAATGTAAGAAAAGAAAGAAAATTTCGAAAAAAAAAATGAAGAAAAGAAAAATCAAAAAAAGTTCAAAGTTTTAGTTCAATAAAACGTTCTTCTCCCTACAAATGGAAGAACGAAGTCAAAAGAAAAGTTCAAAAGAAAGAAAAGAAAAAAAAAATCGTGTAAAGAAAAAGAATAAGTGCTAGGTTGCTTGAGGGTATCATAGGACGAGCGTTCATTATTCCACCCGTGTTTGGTTAGACGGTAGGAAGCCATAGATTAGATTCGAGGGAAGTTAGTCGAAAGCTACACCGCACAAAGCCATCATCATTCATTCCCATCATCCATCTCATTATAAACCCGAGTAGTGTAGATTTCATTACGGTCCTAGCAGGGAAGTCCTTCTTGACTAGATACTCGTGTTGTCACAGTGGTGGAGATGTGGTCGAAATGCAAACCTATGATAGAATTCGGTAGCAGAAAATGACCGAGAGCAGAAACACGTCCTTAAACACAGAGAGTGAGAGTCCCCATTGTACTATATATATCCTGTGTGAGGAGTCTGGTCGGTCAGGTCAAATACGTGCATAATTGGTTGCTAATTACTTGTCGTGTGCAGTTTATTAGTGAGACCAGGTAGTTTTGCTGATCTGTATGCATGTTAGGTTTCTTGTTCTAGGATCGATCTGTCTAATAATTCATTGTGTTTGATTGAGCTCCAATTTAATCGATCTTATCATTTATGAACATGAGCGTTTCTATTCAGTTTGCTTGAGGACAAGCAAAAGCTTAAGTGTGGGGTATTTGATGACACTCGATTTGACGTGATTATCAGCCTCATTTAAGCGACATTTCTTTGCTTAAGACATGGTTTTTAGGGTAGAATAACGAATATTCAATCGATTGCCCTATCTCATGCCATTTGTGTTACCTTGGCCCATTTCGGGTCTATTTGATGGTTTTCTAGTGTTTTTATGTTAGCACAGGTTTTTGCCATCAAATAAAGTAGCCATGGACGTGTCTAAGGCGTTGGAACCTCGAGGAATCAAACCGGAATCAATCCAAGGAGCCGATCAAGTCAAATCAAAAGTCTGCCCGTTCACACTTACATTTTCGGCGAAAAATGGTCTATGGTTTTCGGAAAAAATGCAAGAACAATTCACTGATGCTCAGCCAAAGAAGTTTTTGGCGAAACCGTTGGGTTTTCAGACCGAAACGAAAATCACAGGAGAATCAGCCGGCGGGACTTCCATTGACAAGCATATTTTCGGCGAAAATAATTCACTATTATCGGCGAAAATACTAGAAGAAATCCGGCTTGGCTAGGTTAAGTATAAATACTTAACCGGCGGCCCATTAGAAAGAGAGACCTCATAATTTACATCAGAAAATACTTTTCGAATCAGAATCCTACGATTTTCTCTGAAGTTCTGGAGCGAAGAGTTAGAGTTCAAAAAGACGGAAAGAGATCGTGACTCCATCCCTTTCATCTCGGAGAACCGGAGCTAGGAGTGTAGTTTACCGAAGATCGAAGTCTGTCAGAGTCGTCTAAATTAGGTTTTTCAGATTCTTTTATGTTCTTCCTCTGGATGATGAACTCTTTCTTTGTCTTTGTTTCTTTTGTGATAAACATGAGTAGCTAAACTCATTAGAGCTTAGACTAGATGAACCCTAAGTGACCTAGGGCTTTAAAGCGGTCACGGATCGGCGGTGATTTGATTCGAAATTCAATCAGTTCTTTTTCATGTTTGATTTGTTCTTCATTGTTCATGTTTCTTGTCTGGATTGATCACCTAAATTAGATTCTGGTTAAGCTAAGGATAGAAGCGAACGCTCACCTTACTTTAGAACATCGAATTGAACAATTAACCTTATAATTGGAGCGTGCCTTTCGTAGGAACCGGTTAGGGTTAATCCACTTGAAGAGTAACTCATTAATCATTAGTAATTGCACCAGTTAATTAAGTCGTTGCGAGAGGCGACCGTACCCGGGCGGCTAGTTAATCTTGGTAGTTAGAACGGATAGAGCGAACATTCGCCGGTCTTAAACCTAAGGGTAAGGAGTTATGGTGGTGTCTTAGTAATTGATTGAATGAGAATCGAAATCCGCTGATCTGTTGATTGCCAATGCTCTGGGGAACGAAGGGGATTCAAAGTCTAAGTTCGTCTGTCATCCTTGTTTTCAAACCCTAATTTCCAATCTGCTTTAGTTTAATTTTTAATTTCTCTGCATTTCTTAGAATTAGAAGTCGTGGAACTCACACCACGCACAACCTGTCTGCATTCGAGTATTTTGCCAGTTTTGAAGTAGTCAATCTTAGAAGACCCTTGGAATACGATCTACCCTAGCTTTTGTTAGCTTGGTAGTATTTGATCAACCGCTTCTGCGACGTTCATCACTCGTTATGGCCACTATGAGTTCCTTGTCATGCCCTTCGGTCTCACCAATGCTCCAGCCACGTTCATGGCTCTCATGAACAAGGTTTTTTATGAATACTTGGATAAGTTTGTGATAGTGTTCATTGATGATATTCTCATCTACTCCAAGGATGAGAAAGAGCATGAAGAGCACTTGAGGATTGTTTTTCAGAAGTTGAGGGAGCAGCAGCTTTTCGTGAAGTTTTTGAAGTGTGCTTTTTGGTTGGAGGAGGTGTTGTTTCTTGGTCATGTGGTCTCTAAGAGGGGTGTTGAGGTTGATCCAAAGAAGATCGAAGCGGTGGTCAATTGGTCCCTACCTAAGGATGTGTCGCAACTAAGGAGCTTCCTCGGTCTAGCTGGTTATTACAGGAGGTTTGTTGAAGGTTTTTCCCACCATAGCTTCTCCTCTCCATAAGTTGCTGAGGAAGGAGTCAAAGTATGAGTGGAGTGAAGTGTGTCAGAAGAGCTTCGAGGAATTGAAGAAGAGGTTGACTTCAGCTCCGGTGTTGACCTTGCCGGTGGAAGGTGGCGAGTATGTGGTGTTTAGTGATGCGTCCTTGCAAGGTTTGGGTTGCGTGCTCATGCAGAATGGGAAGGTTGTTGATTATGCCTCACGTCAGCTTAGAGGGCATGAAGTGAATTACGCGACGCATGATTTGGAGTTAGCGGCGGTGGTGTTCGCCTTGAAGATGTGGAGGCATTATCTGTACGGTGAGACGTTCAAGATCATGACCGATCATAAGAGCCTTAAGCACCTTATGGATAAGAAGGAGTTGAATAGTAGGCAGAGGCATTGGGTAGAGCTCTTGAAAGACTACGATTGCACCATTGACTACCATCCTGGTAAGGCCAATGTTGTAGGCGATGCCTTGAGTCGGAAAGAGTTGTTTGACCTTAGAGCTTTAAGAGTAGAGATGCAAATGGGCGATGTTGGAGGTTTGCTTGCTAAGCTTAGCATTTGACCCATGTTGAATGATAGGATTGGTGAGGAGCAGCTTAAGGATACTACTTTGGTGGCTATTCGGGAGCAAGTTGAGAAGGGGTTGGATAATGGGTTTGAGGTGGCCGAGGGGTTGTTGAAGTGCAAAGGCTGAGGGTGTGTGCCGGAGGCGGAGGAGTTGAGGAAGGAAATCCTCGAGGAAGCTCATTCCTCGATGTATGCTATGCATCCTGGCATGTCTAAGATGTATAATGACCTGAAGGGGAGATCTGGTGGCCGGGAATGAAGAGGGATGTAGCTCGTTTTGTGTTGACTTGCCTAGTTTGCCAAAAGACGAAGGTGGAGCATAGAGCTCCGGGTGGGTTACTGCAATCTCTACCGATTTCGGAGTGGAATTTTGCAGACATCACCATGGATTTTGTGTCGGCTTTTCTGCTGACTAGAGAGGGGAAGGATGTCGTGTGGGTTATAGTAGACCAGTTGATGAAAGTTGCTCATTTCATACCCGTTCGGTTCAAGCCGAGTGTGGAGGAGTTAGCCAAGTTGTATATAGAGGAAGTGGTGAGATTGCATGGAGTTCCCCAATCCATCGTCTCTGATCGGGATCCAAGTTTCACATCCCATTTTTAGGTGCATACGGCGTTGGGAACTAAGCTCAAATTCTCGACGGCCTATCATCCTCAAACAGATGGTCAATCGGAGAGCATGATCCTTACTTTGAGGAGTTGTGTTATGGAATTCCAAGCTCCGTGGACTGAATTACTTCCATTGGTTGAGTTTTCCTATAACAACTCGTACCATAGTAGTCTGAAGTCCGCGCCGTTTGAGTCCTTGTATGGGAGGAAGTGTAGGATGCCCTTGTGTTGGGACGATGAAGCTGAATTTTGTATGCCGACGGTCGTGCTAGGGAGCTGAATTTTGATGTCGGTGAGAAGGTGTTTCTGAAAGTGTCGCCATGGAAAGGGCTGATGCGTTTTGGTAGGAAGGGTAAGTTGGCACCTCGTTACATCGGTTCGTATGAGATCTTAGCTAAGTCGGGTCTGGTTGCTTATGTGTTGGCGTTTTGGTAGGAAAGGATACACAATGTGTTCCATGTGAGTATGCTTAAGCGGTACCAAGGGGATCCCTCACATGTAATTGAACCAGAGGAGGTGGAGATTGAGCAAGACCTGACTTATGAGGAAAAGCCGGTGGCGATAGTGGATAGGCAAGTTCGAGTTTTGAGGAATAAGAAGATTCCCCAGTTCAAGGTGGTATGGAGGAACCACGAGAGTGAGTCAGCTACTTGGGAGACCGAAGAGAGTATGAGGAGACGGTATCCAGAGTTGGTGGAAGCTTATGCTCCAGGTATTGCTTTCCTTTAATGTTTTCTTGAGAATGCTCGTTTTGGTGTCGGTTCTAATGGAGCTAGGGTGTGCTTGGTGATAGTGTGGTGTTGGGAGTGTTAGGAGTTGGTGTGGGATTGTTGAGTAGTTCTGAAGGTAGGGTTGTGGTATTGTCGTTAGGAGTTTCGGGAGTCAATATGATGCTTGAATTGCTGTGTTTTTTGGTATCACGTTGTTAGGATGAGCTAGGGATGATTTCGGGGACGAAATCCTTGAAGTTGTGGAGACTTGTAACATCCCCACCCAACCAAATGGTTTGGAAATCAAGTTCGGTTGACTGGAAGTGATGGAATCAGTGCCTTGAGGTCCCATTGAGGTCTAGGACGTTCATGTTTAGGTCGGGTTGAGGTTACAGGGGGGTTGATGGTGCAGTGTAGAGTACATGGCCGTGTACTGTATTACGCACCGTATATCATAATACACGCCGTGTATTCACAATACACGCTGTGTATTTACAATACACGCCATGTACCTTAACTTTAAAAGTTACAGGAGCTCGTCGGAATTAACTGGTACTGATACACGGCCATGTGTTGTAGATACACGCCGTGTATCATGATACACGCCATGTATCGTGCCCTGACAATAAAAGATGAATTTTGCACGGAAATCCATAACTTCTCACTCCTATCTCTCTCCACGAAAAGCCATTGACGAACCAGTTTGGAGCAAACTTCAGAGGGTGATTCTGGGAGCTCTAGAGATCGCGGTCAGTGAGGAGGTTAGGCTACGATTTTGGAGTTGGTGAAACTTGAATTCTGAGGAACTAGAAGACGATTAGAGCCTCGTCTTCTATTCCAGGTTTTTTGGTAAAGTATTCCAGGTGAGGCTTAGCGTTGTTAGGTAGTTTAGACAGCGTGAGGAGTTGTAATTTTGACTTAGATGAATGCTAGGAATTGCATGAAATTGATGAGTGTAAAAAGGGGTAAACTATGCTGCGAAATGTGTTCTGTTGTTTGATTGATGATTGTTGTGATTAGGGGAAATGGCATGAAATGAAATGATCAAAGGTTGGACTTAGAAATGAGTGTTAGGGTGGGATTTGGGGAAATGAGTGCATGTGATACGATATTCTGGTTTGTCAGCTGTGGTTGCAGGAGAATGGCCCTGCCAATGTTGGGTCATTCTGAGTATGAGGAACAAGTGGGTGGTCCATAGGCTCATGGCATGGCTTCCCCTGTACTTGCAGGAGGGGGTGGCCGGTGAGCTAGGCGATCATCCTTTGTGTGTTGTGTTGATGGAATATGAGTTGTGAATGAATGTAGAATCATGTGTGTTGTGATGTAATGGTTGGATGTATATGAGGAGGTGACATGAGTTGTGAATTGAATGTGAAAGTAGAACCGAAAGGAGCCCACACTACCCCACCCGAGATATTGGTTGATTGAGTCTGATCCACTAGGGTGGATCCCCTTGACATGAGTGTCAAGGGTGTTGATGGATTACTAAAAATGAGAGAATTGTGATGATGATGATAACGCGTTCCCCGTGCGGTAGGGGAGCGCGAGGACCTCCCATGTGGTAGGGGGTGCGTCAGCTGGCCGATGGTGGTGTTGATAACTCCTTGGCGCCTAATAACTCACCTAGTAAATTAGTACGTGGTTAGTTGTGTGTATGTGTGATGATGTGTGTATGAATGGTGATTATGAACTGGTTGAGAACCATGTGTTATGATTTGTATGCCGCTCCAATTGTGATTATATTTATGCTATTGCTTGTGAATGAGAATGAGGAACTGAACCTACGTGATGACCTAGACTGCTTTAGGATGTTAAAATCTGGAAGGGTTCAACTCAGGTTCCATTGTCGATGTCTTGTGTGGAGTTTGGAACTGCTCCTTTGGTTTAGGACAACGTGTAGGTAGGCCTAGTGGGTTCACTCAATTTCAATAGGAAATTGATCCCTTTCCCCTTTTAGGATCTCGTGGAGTGGGTGGAGTCGTTAGTTTTCTGAGGTGGAGGTTGATTTCGAGAAGTCCCTGCTTGAAGTGATGAGGTGAAGACTGGTGTTTACTCGGAGTTGACTCGTTCTCTCTTATCAGTTGACCATAGATACTTTAAGGGTTTTATGTTCTTTTGGGAGTTTTGTTTGTTTTCTATGGATTTATGACGAGTTTGGGTTGTACGTAGTTTTATGTTTTTCATGAATTTATGGAGGCCTCATACGCTTACTTTTCTTTAATCTTGGTTTTACCGCGTGATTTATGTTGGTTTTTACTTGGTAATACCCATGATCGGTCCAACCACGGGTTTCACCGGGGTGATTCGGGACGGGTGTTACACTAACCACTATGAATGGACCGGACCACCGTGATTTAAGCTTTCTGAGGAATAGCTTCAAACAAGATTTATACATAAGGACTTTATCACCGACATAGAACGTCTTGTGCTCCGTCAGGTGGGAGTCATGAATTTGCTTAGTCCCTTCCATGTACAGCTTCATGCTCTCATAGGCATGAAGGTGATGTTCCTCGAGCTCAGCAACCTACATAAGTCTTTCCTCTCTTGCAATCTCAGGCCACATGTTTATATGTTTAATAGCACAAAATGCCTTGTGCTCAAGCTTAACTTTTAGATGGCATGCCTTTCCATGAACTAGTCGATACAACATGGTGTCGATAGGAGTCTTGAAAGCAGTTCGGTACGCCCATAAGGCCTCATCGAGCTTAGATGACCAGTCCTTGCGAGACCTGCCAACTGTTCTATCAAGAATCCTCTTGAGCACACGGTTTGTCACTTCCGCTTGACCGTTTTCCTGAGGATGGTAAGCGTTGGACATTCTGTGGGTGACACCGAAATGTTTGCACATCCGATCGAATTGTCCATGAAAGTGGGTGACGCCGAAATGTTTGCACATTCACAATGGTTAGTGTAACACTCATCCCGAATCAACTCGGTAAAACCTGTGGTTGGACCGATCATCGGTATTACCAAGTAAAAACCAACATAAATCACGCAGTTAAACCAAGATTAAAGAAAAGTAAGCGTATGAGGCCTCCATAAATCCATGGAAAACATAAAACTATGTACAACCCAAACTAGTCATAAATCCATAGAAAACCAACAAAACCCCCAAAAGTACATAAAAACTCCCAAAGTATCTATAATCAATTGAAAAGAGAGAACGAGTCAACTCCGAGTAAACACCAGTATTCGCCTCATCACTTCAAGCTTGGACTTCTCAAAATCAACCTCCACCTCATAACACCAACGACTCCGCCCACTAGCCATGAGATCCTGAAAGGGGAAAGGGATCAATTTCCTATTGAAATTGAGTGAACCCACTAGGCCTACCTACACGTTGTCCTAAACCAAAGGAGCGGTCCCAAACTCCGCACAAGACATCAACAATGGAACCTGACCTAACCCCTTCCAGATTTTAACATCCTAAAGCAGTCTAGGTGATCACGTTGGTTCAATTCTTCATTCTCATTCACAAGCAACAGCATAAATATAATCACAAATGAAGCAGCATACAAATTATAGCACATGGTTCACAACCAGTTCACAAACACCACTCATACACACATCATCACACATACACAGAACCAATCACATATTAGTTTACTAGATGAGTTATTAGGCGCCAAGGAGTTATCCACACCACCACTGTCGGCCATCACATCAACCTGACTCGTCCATCAAGGATCTTTCCACGAGGGAACGCATCCACAAGGGATCCTTCCACAAAGGAGAACGACAACCATCCTTGGTAACCCAGCCCAGGGATTCACCCCAGTGAATCAGAATCAATGCAACTAGTACCTCGGGTGGGGTAGTGTGGGCTCCTTCCGATTCTACTTTCACATACAGTTCACAATTCATACTATTCCATCACAATACATCCATCCACATCATCACATCACCCAGGATACCACATATCATTCACATTTCACCATCCACCTCCATAGTTCCACAATATGATCATGTCTCACAATCTATCCACACAACACACAATAGGGTAATCGACTAGCTCACCGGCCACCCCCACCTGCAAGTATAGGGGTAGCCATGTCATGAGTCTAGGGGCCACCCACCTGTTCCTCTTTCTCAGAACGACCCAACATTGGCAGGGCCATTCTCCTACAACCACAAACTGACGATTCACAATATCATATCACTAGCATCCATATCCCCAATTCATACTAACTCTCAATTCTAGGTCAAATCATTAGTCATTTCATTTCATCCCAAACCCCCAACCACAACAATCATCAAGCAATCAATCAGAATCACAAACACAGAACAATTCACCCCTTTTTACTCTCATCATTTTCATGCAACACCTAGCTTTCATCTAAGTCCGAATTATAACTCCTCACGGTGTCCAAACTACCTAACAACGCTAAGCCCTCACTTGGAATACAAGACGAGGATCTATACGTCTTCTAGTTCCTCGGAATATTGGTTTCCCCCACTCCAAACTCGTAGCCTATCCCCTTCTCACTGACTGCGACCTACACCGAGAAACCAGAAATTGAAATTAGCGATCTCTTCTCCTCATCGCTAGGAACGCATAGCAACAAACGGATCATAATTCTGACCACTACAACTCTCGGAATCACCTTCTGAAGCTTGGCCAAAGTTGGTTCGTCAAGAGGTTTTCGTGGAAAGAGAAAGGAGTTGAAAGTTATGAAATCCCGTCAAAACCCGCCTTTTATACCCAGTCAGGACACACGGCATGTTTCATAACACATGGCGTGTGTTATGACACTACACGTCATGTTTCTATAACACACGACCGTGTGTCATCTTCTGGCCATCTCGATGAGACGTAGCTAGAATTAGTGCACGGCCGTGTATCTCAGATACACGGCGTGTACCTTAAGACACACGGTGTGTGTTACAACACACGGCGTGTGTTCTTTACTGCACAACACACTCACTTGTAACCTCAACCCGACTTAAACACGGACGTCCAACCTCAATGGGACCTTATAGGCACTGATTTCAACACTCTAATCACCCAAACTTGAGTTCTAACCCATCCGGTTTGATGGGGATGTTACAAAAGGCCTCAAGGCAAGCCTTACTGAACACAAATGGCACATCCTTCTATAAGTGCTTAGTCATCAGTAGAATGATCTTCGAGAAGTCCTTGATGAATCTCTGGTAGAATCCCGCATGGCCCAGTAAACTACGAACCGTCTTGACAGAGGAGGTTGGTGGAAGGCTAGAAATGGTCTCAGGCTTGGCGCGGTCGACCTCGAACCCAAGCTTGGATACCTTATGTCCAAGAACAATGCCTTCGGTAACCATGAAGTGCCACTTCTCCAAACTTAGAGCTAGATTCGTTTCTTCACATCGGGCTAGCACCTTATCCAAGTTGGCTAGGCATTGGGAGAATGAATCGCCATAGATGAGAAGTCATCCATGAACACCTGATGACACTAATTTGATGTGATTATCAGCCTCATTTAAGCGACATTTCCCTACTTGAGACACGGTTTTTTGGGGTATTTTAGGGTGTTTTCACTTGATTGCTCTATTTCTCACCGTTTTTTGTTACTTTGGCCCATTTGATGTGTTTTCTAGTGCTTTTGTGATTGCACAGGTTTTTACCATTGATGACGTAGCCACGGACGTGCTCGGAAAGCAAGGGAACCTTAAGGAATTGCTAGAATCGAGTCCAGCATCACTAAGTGAATTGCACTGAAGAATTCAGCGAGAAAATCCAAAGTTCTTGCCGAATAATTATGTAGAAATCCACACAAATTGCCCGTCAAAGATCCAGTAGAATTTATGAAGAAGTTCTTGGCGAGAATCTTCAGAGTTCTCGCCGAAAACTATTGAAGGAACCTGAGCTGGACGTTAAAACTAAAGTTCTCGGCGAGAAGTCTCAAAGTTCTCGCCGAGAACATTTGAAGATTTACACTGCACAATTCGTCGAAAGGAACAGGAGGATTCACTAAAGTTCTCGGCAAGAAATTTCAAGGTTCTCGCCGAAAACTCCTTCCTTTTCCCAAACGTCTTTGGACAACCCTATATATGGAAGACGACGACAGATACAGAAAAAACATACTTTCTCCAAGGATTAATTCCAGAGTTTAGAGTTCGAGAGAGAGTTGAGAGCATCCTTGGAGTTCCCGGAGAGATCGTGATGCCGTCTTTCCACCTCGGAGTGCTCGGAGCTAGGAGTTGAAGATTCTTAGGATTGAAGCTTCACAGATTCGTTAAATTAGGTTTTACAATTCTTCTCTGTTCTTCCTATCTGAGATGTATTCTTTGATTGTTTTCGATTCTCTTGTATCGAATATGAGTAGCTAAACTCATAGAGCTTAGATTAGATGAACCCTAAGTGATCCGAGACTTTAAAGCAGTCACGGATCGGTGGTAATTACATTCAGATTCAGACAGTTTTTCTTGCATGTTTGGTTTGTTCTTCATTGCATGTGTTTCTTTTCTAGCTTGATCACCTAGACTAGATTCTTGTTAAGCTATGGATAGAGGCGAATGTTCGCCTTACTTTGAAACACCAAATCAACAATTAATCTATTTAATGGAGTGTGCCTTTCATAGGAACCATTTAGGATTAATACACTGCTAGAGTACCTTATAAATCACTAGTAATCGCGCAAGTGAGTTTTCCGTTGCAGAAGTGAACACATGGACGGTTAATTAATCTTGGTAGTTAGATCGGATAGAGTGAACGTTCGCCGAATTTAAACCTAAGGGTCAGGAGTTATGGTGGTGTCTGAGAACTAAATAAATTAGGATTGAAAACCGTTGGTCTTGTGATCGCCAATGCTCTGGTGATCTTAGGGGGGTTCGAGTCTAAGCTTGTCTATCGTCTTGTTAAGTCAACCCAATCTTTCATTTTGTCTTTTGTTTCATTTCAATTTTCCAGCTTTATAGATTAGAAGTTGAGGAACTCACACCACGCACAACGTGTTTAAACTTGAGTACATTGCCAATTCTTTTGAGTAGTCAATTAGAGGAAACCTCGAGAGATTCGATCTAGTCTACTTCAGTAGGCTAGTTATTTGACAACACGCGAAAACGTGTTCATCAAATTGGCGTCGTTATCGGGGAGTCTTCTAATTGCTTGAAAGAAGAGTTGGCACTTTATTCTTCTACCTTTCTATCTTTCATATTTCATCACACTTTGATTTTACACCGGTTGTGTTTTATTTTTTTGTCATTTGTAGGTTGTTTACAGGTTTATGCACCGCCCTCCCGTTCACTCGTTCTCAGTCTAAGCCTCTCAAGACTATTAGCTTAGACAAGTCGGGTAGTTCTTCTCCGCCTAAGCAACCTCGAGTTCCAAGGCAAGTCAGAATCGATCCCCCCTCATTCTCTACACCACTTAACATTGAGTTGAAGGAGAGCTCCTCATCGTCTTCCGCTTCATCCACTTCATCAGATTTGCCACCACCCTCTCCCACCACAATGGCTGCTTAGAAGAGTCTTGTGGATTACAATAAGCCGAGCGCAACTAGTGTTCGGTCCTCCATTGCCGTGCCACGCATTGAAGCTGATCCTGACTATGAGATCAAGATTCTCTTCCTGGGAATGATCTCTAGGGACGTGCAGTTCGAAGGAAAGCCACATGATAATCCATGCACACATTTGGCGGACTTCCTAGCTATATGCGAAACTTTTAAGAGTGGGAGTCTCGACAAGAACACCTTATGCTTGCGAGCCTTACCATTCTTTCTCAAAGGCCCCGCAAAGAGGTGGCTCAATACTAAGCCGCCTGGTCACAACACCAACTGGGACGATCTTGCTCAAGATTTTGTAGAGGAATACTTTCCTTCTTCTAGAACTACAGCTTACAAGGACAACATTGCCAGATTCGTTCAGAAGGAAGGGATGAGGTCATATGATGCTTGGAATGAATTCCAAGAACTCCTCTACAATTTCCCTCATCACGGCTTCGAACAAAGGCAACTAGCCGGAATCTTTGCTTGAGGTATGAATGAGGAGTCTGCTCAATGGGTCAACTCCTTGGCTAAGGGAGATTGTACCGCTCTTACTCCACAAGCTGCTCTTCTCCACTTTGTTAGTTGTGCTTCTATTAACCCACCATCAGCCTCTGTCTTTGTAGCTGACTGTGAATGGTGTGGAGCTTGTGTTGATAACGGGGGCTGTTGTCAGAATTTTGGTAGAGAAGATATCTGGTCCGTCGAACAAGTCGACTTCATCGGTCAAGGCTTCACCAACACTCAACAAGGCTATACTGACTTTCGACAATTCCGACGACCCCAACAACAAGGAAGTTTCCAGGGGGACCTCTTTACAACTTTGAAAATCGCCAGAATCCGTACTTGAAAAGTAATTATCAAGGTCCTCCTGGATTCACCGGAGGACAGCAGCATCAATGATCGATGTCACAGGATAGCAGAGATAACGATTTAGACAGGAAGTTCAACCATATCATCTCTAGGCTTGACGATCATGATAATCAATTCAAGGCTCAAGCTGCTCTTAACCAAGGACAGATCGCACAAGGGCAACGAGTGGAGAGCAAGGTATACATCATTGCTAGCATGTTGGCTAATAGCCGTTTCTTCGATCAACCACCATTACAAACCAACTCTACCCTGAAGAATGAGCATGCTAAGGCCATCACAACCAGGAGTGGTAAAAAGACAGCTGATCCTAAGAACCCAGAACCAAATATGATACCTGATTCTATAGCTATAGACATGCCAGAGATTGAGGATATCACAACAGAAGAAGAGGACAAAGAAAAGGAAGAGGAGGAAATAGCTCAGACACCTCCTCCACCATCAACTCCTGTGCGTACTCTAGCACCCTACCAACCAAGGATCCCTTTCCCAAAGCCTTGAAGAACAAGGCTAAAGATCATGACACCCAATATAAGAAGTGGTATTCGATTCTGAAGACAATGAGATTAAGATTTCGGTGACTGAAGTTGTACAGATCATGCCACCACTTGGGAAGTTCTTCAAGGATCTTGCAAAAAATGTAAAGAACGGAGATGTGTCTACCATCACTCTCACCGATGAGTGCTCGGCCGTTCTTTGTAGCACGCCACCTCGACCACCCCCAGCTAAGTGTCGTGATCCTGGCCCTTTTACTTTACCTTGCATAATCAATGGTAGGAAAATTGAACGAAGTCTGGCTGATCTTGGTGCTTCCATTAACTTTATGCGTACTCATCTTTATAAAGAATTAAACCTAGGAGAACTAAAACCTATTAGTCTACATCTTGTGCTAGCTGATAAATCTGTTAAATTACCTAGGGGAGTAATAGAAGACGTGGCTGTTCATTATGGCCCTTTTACTATTGTTGCAGATTTTGTTGTTTTAGATACCCGAGAGGTAGATGTTACACTCATCTTAGGCTGACCCTTTCTAACAAAGGCCAGTGCAGTTATCAATTTCAAACAAGGCTCGTTGACCTGGATGGTCTGAGATGATAATGTAACATTCCGCCTTAAAGACGACATGAAGTATTCCTCTGCATAAGAGTGGGAACCTCGATAAGAACACTTTGTGCTTACGAGCCTTCCCATTCTCTCTCAAAGGTCCCGCGAAGAGATGGCTCAATAGCAAGCCACCCGATCACTACACAAATTGGGACGATCTTGCTCAAGATTTCGCAGAAGAATACTTTCCTCCTTCCAGAACTACAGCTTACAAGGATAGCATTGCTAGATTCATTCAGAAGGAAGGGATGAGCTTATACGATGCTTGGAATGAACTCCAAGAACTCCTCTACAACTGCCCTCATCATGGTTTTGAGAAAAGGCAACTAGCTGAGATCTTTTCTCGAGGTATGAATGAGGAGTCTGCTAAATTGGTCAACTCCTTGGCTGAAGCAGATTGCACCGCTCTTACTCCAGCAGCTGTTATGCTTCACTTTGCTAACTGTGCTTCCAAGTCAAGGAATTGGGAGAGACAATCAGAAGGAGCAAAGAGTAAACTCAACATTGAAGAGCAGAATTAAAGCAGAAATTCAGAAGCACTTGAAAAAGGTCAGCACGCCTATTAACCCTCCGTCAGCCTCTGTCTATGTAGCTGACTGTGAATGGTGTGGAGCTTGTGCTCGTAATGGAGAGAGTTGCCAGAATTTTGGGAAAGTAGATGGCTGGTCTGTTGATGAGGTTAGCTTCATTACTCATGGCTTCCCCAACAACCAACAAGGCTACATCGGCTACCGCAACTACCTGATGTGATCCTCCATAGCTGCCCAAAGGCCTACAGGTATTCCTACACCCCACCAGGGTCCCCAGTCAGAGGCAAAACCTTAGGGTCATACAAGAAGCGTGTATTGCCAAGGAAAGCTCACCACCGAGCTCTCCAACCCTCTAGACCGCCAAGGTATGTGACTAAATATAGGATCAGGCCACCACCAGCAAGTAGGGGAGCAAAAATGAAGATGAGGCTACTCCTGTTGTACCCGAATCCCTTCTCTTTCCCGATTATCATCGAAATTGTCGATGTCGAAGTAACCCTAGCTCTTTGAGTTAAACGAGAGAGAGAGAGAGAGAGAGCTTTGCAAATGAACTCCGAAACACTTTAGTAGCACTGTTTTATATTTGGGCTGAAATCAAACTGGATAAGTTAAAAGTAAATTGGGCTGAGTGGTTGTTAGCCCAATCGATTGATATAAAGAGATCCAATAGTTCAGTAGAGTGCACAGTAATAACGAGAGCAAGAAACAAAAATGCAACGACACACGATTTTTAACGTGGTTCCACCAAGCTTGTAAGCTTTAATGTACGTCCACGCTCGAAGGAATTCCTTCTAGATTGTTCTTCTTATTGAATGAAATCACACAACATAAGGATACAAGTAGACAGTGGTTTGTGTGCTTACTCTCCGTACAACACCTTGTTAGCTCCCCGCTTGCACCACCTATCACTCGTAAACTCAGCTTACACTCTCTCCTATTTCGGCTTACACACTATTGCTAATTTCAACTCAAAAGAGATGCTTTTCTGAATTGTCAAAGCTTCTCTTTTATAGTGCCGATCCCATATTGCAACAAATGGAAAGAGAATCTCTTTGATCATGTAACCGTTGAGCATCAGCAGAAAAGGGAAACTTAAGATAAGTTTCCTAATTTAAGCTTAGCCTTCTTGATTTGTTCTTTGTGAGAGTATCTCTATGTTTCTTGTAATCTTTCATTCAAAGTCTTACCCATCTTGAATCAACATTCTCCCCCTAAGCCGGTGAATGGCTCAACCGATTCTTTGAAGAACTCATCTTGGAATCCTGTAAAAGACTTTTGACAGCAAAAACATCCAAGAACAAAGCACGAAGCAAGAAATCCAACCAACCAAGATGTTTAAAGTAAAAAGAAAAATTTCAGAGCAAAGTCAGAAGTCAAACGAAATCAATCCTTTCAAAAAGAACCAAGATAGAAAGAATCAAAACCAATAATAGTCAGTGTGAAGAGAAACGGCAGCTACAAGAACGAAACTGAGACAACAAACTTTGTCACTTCTTTGAGAAAGAGATTAATAGTAACATATGAGGTACCAGATGCCACACGAGTCATGTCACTGAAGAACTTCAGGTGACTAGAGTGGACTCTCACACTATCCCAGTCACTACAACTTGGAACACCAATAACCTCACCTTGATAAGTCTTCGCCCTCAGATCTTCCACAAAGTTACTTTCCATATTTTCGAGAACTTTGAATGCTTTCTCATAAGCTGAAGCCGTATCCAACATTGAGAATGTGGAATTCCACCTAGTTGGTACATCTAGTAAGGGCATTTTCTTACACTTCATCTTCCTGATGGCCACAGCATTCCTGAAACACTCTTCACGTGCTGGCGATGCACGAACCCATCTCACCGCCTCCCTCACTCGCCTAACTGACATTCCAATCTTATTTAGTCCATCTTGAACTATTAGATTGATAATGTGGCAAACACAACGAACTTGCAAGTAGTTTCCGCTCAAGAACTGAGTACCCCAACCATGTAATTTCTCGTGCAAGTACTTGATAGCAGAATCATTTGCACTCGCATTATCAACCATCACAGTGAAAAGCCTCTTCAACCCCCATTCATCTAGGCATCTGGCAATCCCTGCCCCAATATCACTACCTTTGTGACTTGTAATCCGAGAGAAACTGATAATCCTCTTATGCAACTTCCAATCATGTCCAATGAAATGTGCTGTTATGCACACGTAATTGAGATTCTGAACAGATGTCCAAGTGTCAGTTGTTATCGACACTCGACCAGCACAAGCCATCCTCAAGTAATCCTTTAACTTTTGACGCTCAGCAATAAAGAGTTTGAAGCAATCCTCTCGCATTGCTCTCCTCGAAGGAATGTCGAACTCTGGGCAACATACTTCCATAAAACGTATAAACCCCCTATGTTCCACAAAGCTAAAAGGAAGCTCATCAACTATTATCATTTCTGCTAGAGCCAACCTTATAGCAACTTGACTGAATTGCCAGGCATTTGGAGTTGCTTCCCCTCTAACAGTTGAACTCTTCCTCATTATCAAAGTAGTTTGTCCATTTCTTGCATCCCTCTTCGCAATACACTTTAATGCATGCTTCTTAAAAGTAGACGTGCCATTCAAAGTAGGATCAGCTGCAAGAACCTTCTGACATATATTGCACTTAGCTTTCTTATTACCATGCTCATCGACAAACTTAACCATAACTGTCCACGCTTCTGACCATGACTTATTCGTTGATTGGGGAGCACTACTAGCACTAGCACTATTACTGTCACTGATAGGCGTAGGAGGAGTAGGAGCAGCAGGTACCTCAGGGTCAGGAGCCGGAGTAGTAGCAGCCAGATTGCGACTCGGTTGTCTGGGAATAGGAGGTCGTGAATTACCCTTGGTGCGTTTTTGTCTAGGCTCTTGACTCTGAATTCCTTTACGTTTACCACTTCGCGTATTCACACCCGCTTCCATTCTTCTTTGATCTGAATCCCTGCAATTCACATACATTTCATTAAACGTTAATAGGCAGGCAATATATATTTCCCATCATGCGGACTTGGGTAGAATGAATATTATATAAGCAGCAGATGATTACTAGAAGCCATGAAATATTGGCTACGATGAAACAAGGTCTTCATAAACCTTGTTCCTGATCTGGGTTTTAAGACTTGGTTAATTCATTAACAACTAATATTGTTCCTAAATATGTGTTTCATGAACCAAGTTGTTGAGCATTGCTACAATACAACTTACAACCAAGTAAAAGGAAATCAATGATTCAAACAAGTAATTCCAAATCTTCAGATGGGGAAATTATCCCCATTGAAATATGTATATATGGAATGGAGCTGTGAGAATCATTCATACACAATTAGGATAGCCAAACTTCAGAATCATTCATACACAATTAGGAGGCCGCAAGTTCTAACCTAATTTTAACATCGGATAGCTACAAGAAAAGAGGACTTACATTTCAGTTCAGAGTTCAATCTAGGGATTTAGGGTGTTGCAGTCGTCTAGTGGTGCTGTGCTGCTGCTGCCTGCTGTGCTGCTGCTGCTGAGGCCTGATAGAACTGAGAGGCGGAGAGTAGAGAAGGGTTGAAGGCGCTGCTTGCTGGGTGCTGGCGATTGAAGACGAGGGGTTGAAGATTGAGGTGTTGGGCTGCTAGGTCCTGCTGGCGATGGAAGAGGGGATTGTGAAACATAAACATCGAGACTGAGACAGAAAAACAGAGGAAATAGACTAGAGAGTGAGAGAGGGTTACCGTACCGGGACCGTCGAGACACACCACCGCCGGCGATTATTAGAACACCGAGTGGCTTCCCCTCGGAGGCAGTGGGATAGGATAGGAACTGTGAGAGGGGGAGAAGTCGCGAGAAGAGAAGGGAATGGAAATTAAAACTTAGGTCAGATTAAAAGAGTGGGAGAAGTCGGTCTTATTCTCGGTTCTCGGTTTTTTACCGGTTTTAACCGAAAACCGGCCGAAACCGAAATTAGCTGATTTCAGCAACCGCTGACCGAGCCGACTTGGTTTATTCTCGGTTCGGTCACCTCGGTTTCGGCTCAGTTTTCGGTTAAAACCGAAAGACCGTCAACCGACTACCAGCCCTAGGTACAGGGACGGGGTAGAACAAGAGAGCTCCAGCCTAAGATGGCGATAACACGATCTAGGTGAAGGCAATATCAACCAAAATCAACCGGATTGAGAAGGATGGTGGGAATGATGGGTCGGTCCAGATAAAACTGATTGTAAATGGCACGGAAGGCAGAGGTACGAAAATGATCATTAGTGTGGAGGACGTGCTCATTTGCAAGCTGGGTGAAAATGGGGTCAAAGTGATCCATGATGATAAGAACAGGGAGAAGAAATAAGAGAAAACTGAAGGATGGAAGAAGCGAATGATGCAAAGGTGAGAAAGAAGAAGAGGATATAAGAGCAGGGAAGAAATGCAAGAAAGGAAAGACAAACAGACTGAATAGAAAACATAAATGCACGGGAATATTCAAGCAATCGGTCAAGTAAGGAAAGTAAGACGAGAATAAAGAAAAGCTACTTAAATAATGGCATTGAATGAGATGCATGAAAGGAAAGACAATCAGATGGAATAGGAAATCTGAATGTACGTGAATATTCAAGGAGTCATTCAAGTAAGGAAAATGTGACATGAAAAAGGAAAAAACTACTTAATTTGGCGGATTGACTCGATATCAGATAAGGAAAATAGACCAAGTTGCCTACAAAGAGAAAGAAAACATTCAATAGGTAATGCTTTAGTGAAGACTTCTGCAAGTTGATTTTCAGAAGACACAAATCGTAATTCAATTTCCTGTGATTGAACTAAGTCTCTAATGTAATGATGTTTAATGGCAATATGCTTAGTCCTGGAATGATGCACATGATTTTTGGTCATGTTAATAGCACTTGAATTATCACAAAATAAAGGTGTAGGACCAAAGGATTTTCCATAATCAGCAAGTTAAGCACGCATCCATACAAGTTGAGCACGCATCCAAACAAGTTGAGCAGAACAACTGCCAGCAGCAACATATTCCGCTTCAGCGGTAGACAAAGCAACAGAACTTTGTTTTTTACTAAACCAAGACACTAATGAAGAGCTAAGTAATTGACACGTACCAGAAGTACTACGTCTATCATATAAGCATCCAGGAAAATCAGAATCTGAAAATCCAACAAGTTCACAGGAAGCATCAGCAGAGTACCAGAGATCAAGGTCACGAGTACTCGTTAGATATTTAAAGATGCGCTTAACTGCAGTAAAATGACTTTCTTTGGGGTTGCATTGAAACCGAGCACAGAAACCGACACTAAAGGAGATATCGGGTCGACTAGCAGTAAGGTAAAGTAGGGAACCTATCATGCCCCTGTAATGCTTTTCATTAAATTATTTACCAACATCATCCTTATCAATCTTAAGTGTTGTTGACATAGGAGTGGAATCATGCTTAAGTTTAGTCATATTAAATTTATCAAGCATGTTACGACAATACTTATCCTGACAAATAAAGATACCTGAGGATTCTAGACGAATCTGAAGGCCCAGAAAGAAGGTGAGCTCACCAATGAGACTCATCTCAAACGAGTTCTGCATCTTATTACCAAAATCTCTGCTTAAGGTTTTATTAGTAGATCCCAATATTATATCGCCAATATAAATTTGCACAATCAACAGATCAGAATCCTGTTTATGAAGAAACAGAGTAGTGTCTACGGAACCTCTAGAGAAACCTTGATTAAGGAGAAAAGTGCTAAGTTTTTCGTACCAAGCTCTAGGAGCCTGTTTTAATCCATACAGGGCCTTTTTAAGTTTAAACACGTAGTCATGAAATTTGAAATTTTCAAACCTAGGAGGTTGAGCAACATAAACCTCTTCTTTAAGATCACCATTTAAAAACGCACTTTTGACATCCATTTGAAACAATTTAATGTGATTAATACTAGCAAAAGCACACAGCAAACGTATAGCTTCTAAGCGAGCAACAGGAGCAAAAGTTTCATCATAATCTATGCCTTCTTCTTGTCAATACCCCTGAGCAACTAAGCGAGCTTTATTATGAATGACATTACCCTTTTCATCTGATTTATTTCTAAAGACCCACTTAGTGCCTATGACTGACCTATTTTCAGGAAGAGAAACAAGAGTCCAAACATTAGATCGTTCAAATTGATTAAGTTCCTCATTAATGGCAAGAACCCAACTTTCATCAGTTAGAGCATCCTCATAATTTTTAGGTTCAACAATGGATACGAAAGCATTGTAAACAATTTGAGAGCGAGTAACCATACCAGATGAGGGATTACCGATAACAAGTGAAGTTGGGTGCCTTTTAGAAATATGTGGAGGAGGATATAGACTATCAACCTCTTTTGGACCAGCCTCTTTCTTTTCCTCTTCTTGGAGGCAGTAGCAGTACTGTCTAATAATGTAGAAAGAGTAGGAATTCTGATAAGACCAAAATCTTCATCTTCCAAATCCTGTAACTCAACATCAACACAAACTGATTCATCGAAAATAACATTTATAGATTCTTCTACCTTGAACGTCCATTTATTGAGTCCATTTATAGGTTTCCTACCCTTCCAGATTTCATAAGGAGTTTTCTTAATACGAGAACGGACTAAGGCACGATTAGTGATGTAACAAGCAGTGTTAACAGCCTCACCCCAAAAGACCTTGGGTAAACCAAAATCATGCAGAAGAGTTCATGCAATTTCAACCAATGTTCTATTCTTACGCTCAACAACACCATTTTGTTGCGGAGTTCTAGGGGCAGAGTAATTGTGGCGAATGCCTTAATCATTGGAAAAAGCTTCAAACACATGATTTTCAAACTCACCACCATGATCACTACGAATTTCATTTATGACTTTATTTTTCTCATTCTGAACTCTACGAACAAAGTTTTTGAACTTAGAAAAAGTTTCATCTTTAGTAGCAAGCATGAAAATCCAAGTATAACGAGAAAAATCATCCACAAGAACAAACACGTAAAACTTTCCACCAAGAGAAGCAGAATTAGCAGGACCAAATAAATCAAGATGAATCAGATCAAGATAGTCATTAGAGGAGAAATCTGTTTTACTTTTAAAACTACTACGAGTTTGCTTACCCTTGGCACATGCATCACAAAAGTGAATATTGCTTGCTTAAGACATGGTTTTTAGGGTAGAATAGTGAATATTCACTCAACTGCTCTATCTCGTGCCATTTGTGTTACCTTGACCCGTTTCGGGTCTATTTGATGGTTTTCTAGTGTTTTCATGTTAGCACAGGGTTTTGCCATCAAATACAGTAGCCAAGGACGTGTCTAAGGCATTGAAACCCCGAAGAATCGCACCTGAATCAACCAGAGAAGTCAATCAAGTCAACACAATCCTTCTCCAATTTACACATATGTTTTCAACGAAAATATCCTTGAGTTTTCGCCGAAAACTCAAGAGGAGATCGGCAGTACTTCACAAGAGGAAGTTTTCGGCGAAAACTGACAAGTTTTTGCCGCAAACTCCAAGCCATTTCAACCAGGAGAAACAGACGGAACAAGCCAACATTTCAACGGGAGTTTTCACCGAAAACTCCCCAAATTTTTGGTGAAAATTCTTGTGGATTTCAAGCGGTCCGCAGTTAGGTTTAAATACAGAAACCGACGGCTGATTTTAGGGAGGATATAACTTACATTTTGGAAAAAAAATCCAAGGGGGAGACTAGAGAGAGGACCAGTGAATAGAGTTCGAGGAGCCAGGAACGGATCGTGACGCCATCCTTCCATCTCGGAGAACCAGTGCTAGGAGTTGAAGATTCAGCAGATTGAAGCTGCAAGGATTCATCGAAATTAGGTTTTACAGTTCTTCTCTGTCTTTCCTACCTGTGTATTCTTTGTTTTTCTCCGATTCTTTTGTATTGCATATGAGTAGCTAAACTCTTAGAGCTTAGATTAGATGAACCCTAAGTGACCCAGGGCTTTAAAGCGGTCACGGATCCACGGTGATTAGATTCGAAATTCATTTAGTTTCACCTTCATGTTTGATTTGTTCTTTGTTCTCTGTGTTTCTTGTCTTGTTTGGCCACCTAGATTAGATTCTTGTTAAGTTAAGGATAGAAGCGAACGCTCGCCTTACTTTAAAACACCAAATTGAACAATTAACCTAATCACTGGAGTGTGCCTTTCGTAGGAACCAGTTAGGGTTAATCCACTGCAAGAGTAACTCATAATTCGTTAGTAATTGCACCAGTTAGTTAAGTCATTGCGAGAGGCGACCGTACCCGGGCGGCTAATTAATCTTGGTAGTTAGATCGGTTAGAGCGAACGTTCGCCAGTCTTAAACCTAAGGGTTAGGAGTTATGGTGGTGTCTGTGAACTGAATGAACTAGAATCGAAAATAGCTGGTCCGTTGACTGCCAATGCTCTGGTAATCTAAGGGGGATTTGAAGTCTAAGCTTGCATGTCGTTTGTCAAAGTCAATCAATCAATCTCTTTTATTTCTGCATTTAATTTTGGTTTCATTTCGCCCTGCTTATTAGTATAGAAGTCGTGGAACTCACACCACGCACTACGTGTTCCACTTTGAGTATAAAAATTGCCAACATATTTGAGTAAGCAAGTAGAAGAGGCCTGTGGAATACGATTTACCCTAGCTTCCAGCTTGGTAGTTATTTGATAAACCTGTTTACAACGTTCGTCAAATATCATGTATAGTATTAAGCAAAACATCTTGACTTAGCTCTTCATATTCAGTGTCAGAATCAGACATAGAGATAGTATCACTTACTTCGAGTTTTTGTTCTAGTTCCTGAGTGATTTCCAGATCACTAGCAGTAGCCTTGAAGGCTTGAACATCCTCACTATCAAATGGTCCTTCATCACTGTTAGAGCCGTCCCAGGTAGCTTGGAAGGCTTTCTACCTTTTTCCCCAAGGACACTCAGCTTTAATGTGTCCCAGTTTTCCACAGTTGAAGCAACCTGCACTGTTAGTCGGCACACTAGACTCCCTTTTGGTTTTCCCACTAGTCTTAGTCATGTTTTTAGTATCTTTAGAACTTTCAGATTCAGCCCATTTTGATTTGTTCCAGTTACCTCCACCTTTTCGTTTATCACGTCTAAACTTGAGAAGATGACTAACATGCTTACTAAGTAAAGACAGTTCATTATCATCATAATCATCAAGATCATCTTCAAGAGACTCAACTTCAGTTTTAAAAGCTATATTTTTCTTTCCTTTAGGTTCATCAGCAACTTCCTCTCTTTTCCAGACTTCCTCATGAGTTATTAACGAACCATACAACTCATCCAAATTAATTTCAGCAAGATTTTTAGACTCCTCTATAGCAGTTATTTTTTGTCTCCATTGCTTAGGCAAGGACCAAAGGATCTTTTTAACTAGATCCTCATTTTCATTTACCTTACCTAGAGCTTCAAGCTTGTTGACTATATTCTGAAACCTATCACACATATCACGAATTGATTCTCCAGTATTCATTGAAAACAATTCAAATTCATGTTTTAGAAGGTTAATTCTTGAGCTTTTAACCAAGTTATTTCCTTCATATGTGACACACAACTTATCCCAGATTTCTTTAGCTGACTTGTAGCTAGAAACCCTATTGAACTCCTCTCTACCCAAAGCACAATACATAACATTCATAGCCTGAGCATTCTTTTGCACATTTTTTCATATCATCATCAGACCATTTATCAGCTTTAGTTTTTACCTCGACAGGACCATCGATGACGATCCTCCACAGAGCAGGGTTAGTGGATTGGATGAAGAGTTCCATTCTGTTCTTCCAGTAGCCATAATGGGCGCCTTCGAACTTAGGAGGCTGATTCTGCGAGAATCCATCTGCAAGAAACACAGCACTGGCCGTAATAGATGATTCACCAGAAGGATTCATCGTTAACACAGAGGAAGCACGAAAAAGGAAAAAATGAGTGAAAGAGTAAGGACACGAGTACACCTAGAGTCTTTAGCACCGATGAATCGACAATTCAATCGCTCTCGTGACCCGCTCTAATACTAATTGTTGTACCCGAATCCCTTCTCTTTCCGAATATCATCGAAATCATTGATGTCAAAGTAACCCTAGCTCTTTGAGTTAAACGAGAGAGAGAGAGAGAGAGAGAGAGCTTTTGCAAATGAACCCTGAAACACTTCAGTAGCACTGTTTTATATTTGGGCTGAAATCAAACCGGATAAGTTAAAAGTGAATTGGGCTGAGTGGTTGTCAGCCCAATCGATTGATATAAAGAGATCCAATAGTTCAGTAGAGTGCACAGTAGTAACGAGAGCAAGAAACGAAAATGCAACGACACATAATTTTTAACGTGGTTCCACCAAGCTCGTAAGCTTTGATGTACGTCCATGCTCGAAGGAATTCCTTCGAGATTGTTCTTCTTATTGAATTAAATCACACAACATAAGGATACAAGTAGATAGTGGTTTATGTGCTTACTCCCCGTACAGCACCTTGCTAGCTCCCCGCTTGCACCACCTATCACTCGTAAACTCAGCTTACACTCTCTCCGATTTCGGCTTACACACTATTGCTAATTTCAATTCAAAAGAGATGCTTTTCTGAATTGTCAAAGCTTCCCTTTTATAGTGTCGATCACATATTGCAACAAATGGAAAAAGAATCTCTTTGATCATGTAACCGTTGAGCATCAGCAGAAAAGGGAAACTTAAGATAAGTTTCCTAATTTAAGCTTAGCCTTCTTGATTTGTTCTTTGTGAGAGGATCTCTATGTTTCTTGTAATCTTTCATTCAAAGGCTTACCCGTCTTGAATCAATAACTCCATGCCATGTTTCTGACCGAAGCCCTAGACACAGGCCCTAAGCTAAGCCAAGGGCCGAGTGCAGCCCCGAGCAAAGGGCCTCAATGTAACACCCATCCCGAATCAACCCGGTGAAACCCATGGTTGAACCGTTCTTGAGTATTACTAAGCGATAAAACAACATAATTTATAAATGTAAAATCAAGCTTTGATTAAAATCAACAAAGAGGCCTCCAATAATCCGTGAAAACCACAAAGAAAACGTGTACAGTCTGCTCCCAACATTAAACCATAAAAACCAACATAAACTCGTAAGTTACATAAATCCATAGAAAATCCCCTAAAATATCCAAAGTCAACTAAAATATGAAATGGGTCAACTCCAAGTAGGTTCCAGTCTTCACCTCATAGCTTCTATCCAGAACTTCCCGAAATGCACCGATACCACTCTTACTAGCCACGAGATCTTTAAAGGGAGAAAGGGATCAATTTCCTATTGAAATTGAGTGAACCCACCGGGCCTACCTACACGTTGACCTATTCTATGAAGCGGTTCCAACTCCGCACAAGACATACAACAGTGGAACCAACCTATCCCCTTTCCATATTTATTTCCCTATAGTAGTCAAGGTGATCACGTTGGTCAGTTCTCGTTCACAAGCACAATGCCAGCAGTAGCACAATAATAACCAACAGACCAATCCACAGCACACACACACACACACAACATCAACAAGTCACATCCATCAACCCAATCACAACTTCAAACACAATCGCACAATCAATCACATTCATGTTTTCTAGGTGAGTTATTAGGCGCCAAGGAGTTGTCCACACCACCACCGCCGACCATCACATCAACACACATCCCGTAGGATCTTTCCCTCACTGGGAGATAACACGACACATCCCCTTAGGTATCCTTCCTCCACGGAGCTATCACGACGCATCCCATCGGGATCCTTCCTCAACGGAGATATCAACATCCATGACCACTCGTCATGGGATTCACCCCAGTGAATCAGACTCGATCTCAACGGTATTTCGGGTGGGGTAGTGTGGGCTCCTTCAAGTTCTACTTTCACATGCAAGTTCCAACATAAGGTTTCCAAATCATCTCGTCATATTCACATCCACAACGCACCTCTCACCATCCACATTACAATCACAGTTCACAATGCACAATATGCTCCATCCAATCCACACTTTTGTCATGTCACAATCACAATCAATAAAGGTAACCGACTAGCTCACCGGCCACCCCCACTTCCAAGTACAGGGGAGGCCATGTCATGAGTCTAGGGGCCACCCACCTGTTCCTCATACTCAGAGCAACCCCACATTGGCAGGGCCACTCTCCTGCATCCACAATTGGCAATTCAAAACATCAAGGCACTTGCACCCATTCCCCAAACACCCTAACTCTCATTTCTATATCAATCCATTAGACAGTTCATTTCAGTCCACACCCAACCCACATCATAGCAATCAACAACAACAATCAACCACAACATTCATCAACAACAATCAAGCACATTCAGAGTAAAGTTTATCACCTTTTACACTCATCATTTTCATGCATCATCTAGGTTTAATCTAAGTCAAATTGAAACTCCTCACACTTTCCACACTACCTATACAATGCTAAGCCCTCACCTGGAATAGAAGACGAGGCTCTTATCGTCTTCTAGTTCCCCAGAAACTCAATTCCCCAACCACCAAACTCGTAGTTCTACCCTTCCTTACTGCTCACGACCTACACCCAGAAACCCAAAATTGAGGTTATCAATCTCTTTTCCTCGTCTCTACGAATCCACAGCAACAAACGGAACTCAATTCCGACCTCTACAGCTCCCGAAATCACACTTCGAAGATTGCTCGCCCTTGGTTCGTCAATGGCTTTTCGGGGAGAGAGAAAGGATGAAGAAGTTATGAATTTCCGTGCAGAATCCATCCTTTTATGTCAGGTCCACGATACACGGCATGTATCATGATACACAGCGTGTATCCTCAACACACGGCCGTGTATGAGCCGTGTATCCTCATCACACTACACGGCCGTGTACTGTACACTGCACCAGTTCCCCTTTGCAACTTCGACCCGGCTCATACACGAACGTCCCAGACCTCAAGGGGACCTTAGGGGCACTGATTCCAGCACCCTAGTCAACCGAACTTGAGTTCCAAACCATTTTGTTGGGTGGGGAAGTTACAAGTCTCCACAACTTCAAGGATTTCGTCCCCGAAATTATCCCTAACTCATCCTAGCAACATGATACCGAAAACGCAGCAAGAATTTGCAGCAATCCAAGTATCCTATTGACTCCCAAAATTCCTAACGACAACTCAACAGCCTTCCTTCAAACTACTCATCAATCCTACACCAACCCCCAACACTAAGCCATCACCAAGCACACCCTAGACCCCCCTTAGAACCAACACCACAACAAGCAAACACAAGAACACACACATTAAGGGAAGCATAAGCTTCCACTAACTCCGGATACCGCCACCTCATACTCTCCTCGGTCTCCCAAGTAGCCAACTCACTCTCGTGGTTCCTCCATACCACCTTGAGCTGCGGAATCTGCTTATTCCTCAAGACCCGAACTTGCCTATCCACTGTCGTAACCGGCTTCTCCTCATACGTCAAGTCCTGCTCATTCTCTACCTCCTTCGGCTGAATTATATGAGAAGGATCTCCATGATACCGCTTAAGCATACTCACATGGAATACGTTGTGTATCCTTTCCAACTCGTTTGGCAATGCCAGCACATAAGCCACCAGACCCGACTTAGCTAGAATCTCATAAGGACCGATGTACCGAGGCGCCAACTTCCCCTTCCTACCGAAACGCATCAGCCCCTTCCACAGCGACACCTTCAAAAATACCTTCTCTCCAACATCAAAGCTCAACTCTCTAGCACGACCATCTGCATACGCCTTTTGCCTATCTTGAGCCGCCCTCAACCTATCCTTGATAACCTTAACATGATCAGCCATCTCTTGCACAACTTGGGGACCCGACAACACTCTCGCACCTTCCTCATCCCAACCCAAAGGCGTCCTACACTTCCTCCCATACAAAGCCTCAAAAGGAGAAGACTTCAAACTACTATGATACAAGTTATTGTAGGCGAACTCAACCAAAGGTAGCAATTCAGTCCAAGGGGTTTGAAACTCCATGGCACAACTCCTCAACAACTCCTCCAAGGTAAGGATCGTCCTTTCCGATTGCCCATCAGTCTGAGGGTGATACGCCGTCGAGAATTTGAGCTTAGTTCCCAATGTCGTATGCAGCCCTTCCCAAAAGTGAGACGTGAAACTCAGATCACGATAAGAGACAATGGATTGGGGAACTCCGTGCAACCTTACCACCTCCTCTATATACAACTTAGCCAACTCCTCCACACTTGGCTTAAACCGAATGGGTATGAAATGAGCAACTTTCATCAAATGGTCGACTATAACCCACACAACATCCTTCCCCTCTCTAGTCGGCGGAAAACCCGACACGAAGTCCATGGTAACGTCCGCAAACTTCCACTCCGGAATTGGTAGAGACTGGAGTAACCCACCCGGAGCTCTATGCTCCGCCTTCGCCTTCTGACAAACCAAATAGGTCGCCACATAACGAGCCACGTCCTTCTTCATCCCCGGCTACCAAAAACTCAACTTCAGGTCATTGTACATCTTGGTCGTTCCGGGGTGCATAGCATACATCGAAGAATGAGCCTCCTCTAATATCCCCTTCTTCAACTCCTCTACCTCCGGTACACACACTCGACCCTTGCACCACAACAACCCGTCAACTACCTCAAACTCATTATCCAAGCCCTTCTCAACTTCTTCTCGAATAGCCACTAGAGTAGCATCATTGAGCTGCTCCTCACCAATCCTATCATTCAACATGGGTCGGATGCTAAGCTTAGCAAGCAAACTTCCCACCTCATCCAACTGCATCTCCACCCTCAAAGCCCTAAGATCAACCAACTCTTTTCGACTTAGAGCATCCGCAACCACATTAGCCTTACCAGGATGGTAGTCAATGGTGCAATCATAATCCTTCAAGAGCTCCACCCAACGCCTCTGCCTACTATTCAGCTCTGTCTGATCCATAAGATGCTTAAGACTCTTGTGATCGGTCATAATCTTGAACGTCTCTCCGTACAGATAATGCCTCCACAACTTCAAAGCGAACACCATCGCTGCTAGCTCCAAATCATGGGTCGGGTAATTCACTTCATGCACTCTCAGTTGGCGTGAGGCGTACGCCACCACTTTCCCATCCTGCATAAGTACACAACCCAAACCTTGCAAAGAAGCATCACTAAACACCACGTACTCACCACCTTCTACTGGCAAAGTCAACACCGGAGTCGAGGTCAACCGCTTCTTCAACTCTTCGAAGCTTCTCTGGCACACCTCGCTCCACTCAAACCTAGAATCCTTCCTCAACAACTTATGTAGAGGAGATGCTATGGTAGAGAACCCCTCAACAAACCTTCGATAATAACCAGCCAACCCCAAGAAGCTCCTTAGTTGCGACACATCCTTAGGTGGGGACCAATTAACCACTGCTTCAATCTTCTTCGAATCAACCTCCACGCCTCTCTTAGAGACCACATGCCCAAGAAACAACACCTCTTCCAACCAAAATGCACACTTCGAGAACTTGGCAAAAAGCAGCTGCTCCCTCAACTTATGAAAAACAATTCTCAAGTGCTCCTCATGCTCCTTCTCATTCTTAGAATAGATGAGAATATCATTGATGAACACTATCACGAACTTATCCAAATACTCATGAAAAACCTTGTTCATGAGAGCCATAAACGCGGTCGGAGCATTAGTGAGACCGAAGGGCATCACAAGGAACTCATAATGCCCATAACGAGTCCTGAAGGCTGTCATTAGCACCGACCCATCCTCCACCTTCAACTGGTGATAACCCGACCTCAAGTCTATCTTCGAGAACACCTCAGCCCCTTGCAATTGATCAAAGACATCGTCTATCCTCGGAAGTGGATAACGGTTCTTGATCGTTGCCTTGTTCAACCGCCTGTAGTCAATGCACATCCTCATCGACCCATCCTTCTTCTTCACAAACAACACTGGTGCTCCCCACGGAGACACACTTGGGCCGATGAATCCCTTATCCAAGAGCTCTTGCAATTGCTCCTTCAACTCCTTCAATTCAGCCGATGCCATTCGATAGGGTGGAACGGAGATGGGAGCTGTTCCAGGAACCAACTCAATACTGAACTCCACCTCACGCTGAATCGGTGCACCAGGTAACTCCTCAAACACATCAACAAACTCTCTTGCCACCGGCACCCTCTCCAACTCCTCATTCTGCTCAACTAACACTTGCACCAACAAGGCCTCACACCCTTCTTGAATCAGAGAGAAAGCTTGCATTGCTGAATTACTCCCATAGGGGCAGAATCCCTCTTCCTAACTCCCATGAACACCACATGGCCAACGCCTCTCACCTGAAGCAACATCTCTTTCTTCCAACAATCAAGCAAAGCCCCGTGCCTAGCCAACCAATCCATGTCGAGGATGACGTCAAATTCGTTGAAAGGAAGCACCACCAAATCAGCTGAGAACTCCACACCTCCCACTCTCACCCTACAATCTCTACACACCCTATCTACCCGAACATAAGTTCCCAAAGGAGTTCTGACACCCCAACTAACACCCAAACTACTAGCTACAGCACCCAAGCTACTCAAGCATTTTTTAGACACAAAGGAATGGATTGAACCCGAATCAAACAAAGCGTAAATGGGAGGTTCAAGATAGAGATCATACCGGTCACCACGTCATTCGCATTCTCTGTCGCGCCCTTGGTGAGAGCATACAACCTCCCTTGGTCTCCTCCTGCTCCAACAGGCATAACATTAGCACCTGTTCCTCGACCAGTACTCGCAACTCCTCTCCCCATACCGCCTCCACCTCTGCCTCCATAGCTCCTAGACGGAGCCCTAGGACCCTGCACCGATCCCACCGACTGAGCTGGTGCAGCACTCCTCCTCGGGCAGAAGTTACTCCTATTACCCGGTAGACCACAGGTGTAGCAGGTCACAGGTGCCGTCCAAAGCATGTGACATACCCCATAGTGAGGTGATGACACTCGATTTGACGTGATTATCAGCCCCATTTAAGCAACATTTCATACCCTTTGATGCCATTTTGATGAGTATTTGGTGCATTTGTCGTAACTTTGTGATTCTAGGCTCCTAGTGCATACATTGTCCATTTATTGGCTATTTTTACCCTTTTTGTGAGCTTTTATGTTGAGCCTCTAGGTTACCACATTATAGAGGATTCTCTCGCGAGTCCATCGCTTCAAACGGGGACCAAATCGGAGTTCAAACGGAGCGGGAATCATCGAAACAAGTTGGAGCAGGTTTTTAACTAATATTTTCGGCGAAAATGTGGTGATATTTTCGGCGAAAATTCCTTTGAAAATCCGGGCAGAAACCCTAATCTCCAGCCTTTTCCAACTTGTAAAGGGTTTTTGGGGGTATATATAGTCTTTTTGAAGCCAGATTAGATACACACGAATTTTGGCTGATTAGCCACGACCTTAGGGTCGATAGATAGAGTTTAGAGAGTTCGAAGATCCGTGGAGAGATCGTGATGCCATCCTTCCACCTCGGAGAGCTCGGAGCTTAAAGTTGAAGATCCAGGAGATTGAAGCTTCGCGGGAGTCGTCAGAATTAGGTTTTTCAGTTCTTATTTGTTCTTCCTCTGTATGATGATCTTCCTTGTTGCCTTTGATTCTTCTATTATCGTTATGAGTAGCTAAACTTGTAGAGCTTAGATTAGATGAACCGTAAGTGACCCAGGGCTTTAAAGCGGTCACGGATTGGCGGTAATTAGATTCAAAGTTCAATAAGTTTCTCTTTGCATGGTTGTTTTGTTCTTGATTGTTTATGCTTCTCTTCTGGTTGGTCGCCTAGATTATGTTTATGCAAGCTAGGGTTAGTCGCCAGACAGCTTCCTGCTTTGGCGCATAAACTTGTCTTCCTTGATCACCTAGTTTAGATTCTTGTTAAGTTGAGGATAGAAGCGAACGCTCGCCTCTCCTTAAAACATAAATTCAACCAGTTAACCTTATAATTGGAGTGTGCCTTTCGTAGGAACCGGTTAGGGTTAATCCACTGCAAGAGTAACTCATAAATCATTAGTAATTGCACCAGTTGATTAAGTCGTTGCGAGAGGCGACCATACCCGGGCGGCTAGTTAATCTTGGTAGTTAAATCGGATAGAGCGAACGTTCGCCAGTCTTAAACCTCAGGGTAAGGAGTTATGGTGGTGTATAGAAACCGATTGAATTAGAATTGAAAACCGCTGATCTGTTGATTGCCAATGCTCTGGTGATCTAAGGGGGATTCGAAATCTAAGTTCGTCTATCTTCTCGTTAGTCAACCTTTACTTTTCTGTCTTTTATTTTCCTGTTTTATTAGATTAGAAGTCGTGGAACTCACACCACGCACTAAGTGTTTAAACCTGAGTAATTTGCCAGCTTCTTTGAGTAGTCCATTAGTAGAAACCCTGTGGAATACGATCTAGTCTACTTCGGTAGGTTAGTTATTTGATACCGCTAAAACTGCAACATCAAATTGGCGCCGTTGCCGGGGACTCTTCTAATTGTTTGAAAGAAGAGTTGGCAAATTATTCTTCTACCTTTCCGCCTTACCATTTATTTTCCTCCATATTTTCATGATTTAGCTGGGTAGTGCTTCTTAGTTTTGATTATGCAGGATAACAGGTGGGATGACCGGTACTGAGAGTGGTACATCAATGAAGCACCATATCCCGAAGATTATCGAGAGATGCTACATCAACAACAACAACAAACGGCGAGATTTGACTCC
Source organism: Linum lewisii (assembly GCA_034768395.1). Taxonomy (NCBI): domain Eukaryota; kingdom Viridiplantae; phylum Streptophyta; class Magnoliopsida; order Malpighiales; family Linaceae; genus Linum; species Linum lewisii. The sequence continues at coordinate 28,308,836 of CM068304.1, forward strand.
CTCTTTGATAATATCTCTTCAATGCTACAAGGTTACCCAGAGACACACCAACAAGAACATCAAAGTGGCGCTAGAGATAACCAAGAGATGCTTCATGAACATCAACAATGCTCGTCGAGAACCCAATCTGCCTTGGATAATATCTCTTCAATGCTACAAGCTCATCTCCCGACGGACATCAAGCTCGAGCAACCAAAGCAGTTAATGACAGAAGACGCTCAAGAGCTGTTCGAAGAAGAAGATGATGATCCTATCCATGACTATTATGAGCTAGAAGAATCCTTGGCGGTGGTGGTTGATGAAGACATAAAGTCAGTCCATCCTGAAGTTGAAGCCGAAGAGGAGCACATAGAGATTGAGGAGATACCCTCACCTACACTTCCGCCGAGTCAACCTGTAGAGAAGATGGAGCTCATTGACCATGCCACGCCGTACTACCTCTTTCCTCCTCCAGTAGGAGAATTCGAGAAGAATTGGTCATCCAACCAGAACCACGATCTACTGGAGCACTACCAGCTGCATCACCCTTCTAAAGTGCTGCATGGCACTGAACCGCTGTCCTTGAAGAAGACGATTGACTTCAAGGAACTCCTAAGTTGGGGCCCCTAACAGGTATCGTCTGGCTCACGGACGTTAAACAAGAGCGCTTTGTGGGAGGCAACCCACGGCTGGAGTCAGTTGTTTTCATTTTGAGTCGTTCTGTTTTAAAACCCCTCTTTAAAAAAAAACTGCCGACCATTTTCAAGATTATTTTCGGCGAAAATTCACCCATATTTTCGCCGAAAATATGTGTTTAAAACCGACCTGTTCTCCTGTTTCTACTTCTCGACCGAAAATCCCACCTTTTCGCCGAAAACATTTCTTCATTCCAACTGAGATTTTCGCCAAAAATTCTTCAGCTTTTTCGCCGAAAATGTGCCTTTTTTTTTCACCGGTATTTAAGGCCCCCTTAGGTATTTGTTTTCGCGAAAATCAAACCCCCCACCCTTAGAACAGTGATCAGGTTGTTTCTATCCTTTCCATTTCTTTTCTTTCTTCTTTTCGGATCTCGATCCACTTTTATTCTGTGTGGATCCGGGACACTTATCCCGGTATCCTTTTGATCTTTTTGTTGTTTTTATTTTTGTAGGAACTTGAGTAGCTACTCCGCTCCACTCCGGACTCTCCGTGCTCATCCGCTACACCGACCATCACCTTCCAGGTTCTTCGTATCTCTCTACTCTAGATTAGTTCTGCGAGGACACAAAACCGTTTAAGTGTGGGGTAGGAGTCTAGGATTATGCATGATCTTGCTTGCTATCTATGATTCTGTGGTTCAAATTTGAAAATTCTCTAGCATAGAATTGCTCAATTCTTGACTTTTGATGTGAAATTGACTTTAATTTTAAACAACGACGTCTAGACTGTTCCACTTAGAACCTGTAACCAACGTGTCGGAACTGATATTAAATGAGTCTAGGTCATAACAGATCATAAATCACTCTTGTAGTTGAAATTTGAATCAATTAAACTGATTGACTTGTTAATAACAAAGCTTGATAACACCGTTCTAAGATGATAAATGCTAGCTTCTCCCATGTTTTCACTCCATATTTGTTCACCTGTGATTGTGGCTTGAGATTAGACGAAAATCCAATTCAAAATCTTGTGTAAAAAGTTATAACTAACTAGGACCAAGTGGCTAAATTGTTGAATCAAGTAATTGAGTTGTTCAAGTTAATGTTAAGTTCTTTAAAGTGCTGAAAATAAAGCTAGGCAAGCCCATCACCTAAGTGAAGTGTTCGGGTTGAGCACTAGCATAAGCACAAATACTGTGAGCTAGGCAGGTCCAACACCTAAGTGAAGTGTTTGGTATCGAGCACTAGTATGCAGTAAATAAATTGAAGGAAAAAGTCGAAACTTGAAATTAATTGTTGTTTAAATCGGTCCTAGCTAGAACATGTAACGCACAGATCTAGAAACGGATGAAGTCGAGTCGATAGCCACGTCAGTTTTCCTACCTCCGCATCCACATCATGGCTAGAGCTTAAAGTCTTTTTGATTAGAATTGGTGTTATCGTAGTCGGTTAATCATGATTAATTGTTTTCCCAAGAAACGTGCTTTGTAAAAACTACTACTTGAAGTGTGCAGAAATTAGTGAGATCGAAAACTTGTTTGGTTGATGTTCTTGCATGTGTAGGTCACTTTTTCTACGTGGAACAGTCTAAACCAAATCGTTAGAATTGAATCTCAGTTTAATCTCGTGTCATTTGTGAATTTGAGTGTGTTCTAGTTCAGTTTGCTTGAGGACAAGCAAAAGCTTAAGTGTGGGGTATTTTGATGACACTCGATTTGACGTGATTATCAGCCCCATTTAAGCAACATTTCATACCCTTTGATGCCATTTTGATGAGTATTTGGTGCATTTGTCGTAACTTTGTGATTCTAGGCTCCTAGTGCATACATTGTCCATTTATTGGCTATTTTTACCCTTTTTGTGAGCATTTATGTTGAACCTCCAGGTTACCACATTATAGAGGATTCTCTCACGAGTCCAGCGCTTCAAACGGGGACCAAATCGGAGTTCAAACGGAGCGGGAATCATCGAAACAAGTTGGAGCAGGTTTTTAACTAATATTTTCGGCGAAAATGTGGTGATATTTTCGGCGAAAATTCCTTTGAAAATCCGGGCAGAAACCCTAATCTCCAGCCTTTTCCAACTTGTAAAGGGTTTTTGGGGGTATATATAGTCTTTTTGAAGCCAGATTAGATACACACGAATTTTGGCTGATTAGCCACGACCTTAGGGTCGATAGATAGAGTTTAGAGAGTTCGAAGATCCGTGGAGAGATCGTGATGCCATCCTTCCACCTCGGAGAGCTCGGAGCTTAAAGTTGAAGATCCAGGAGATTGAAGCTTCGCGGGAGTCGTCAGAATTAGGTTTTTCAGTTCTTATTTGTTCTTCCTCTGTATGATGATCTTCCTTGTTGCCTTTGATTCTTCTATTATCGTTATGAGTAGCTAAACTTGTAGAGCTTAGATTAGATGAACCCTAAGTGACCCAGGGCTTTAAAGCGGTCACGGATTGGCGGTAATTAGATTCAAAGTTCAATCAGTTTCTCTTTGCATGGTTGTTTTGTTCTTGATTGTTTATGTTTCTCTTCTAGTTGGTCGCCTAGATTATGTTTATGCAAGCTAGGGTTAGTCGCCAGACAGCTTCCTGCTTTGGCGCATAAACTTGTCTTCCTTGATCACCTAGTTTAGATTCTTGTTAAGTTGAGGATAGAAGCGAACGCTCGCCTCTCCTTAAAACATCAATTCAACCAGTTAACCTTATAATTGGAGTGTGCCTTTCGTAGGAACCGGTTAGGGTTAATCCACTGCAAGAGTAACTCATAAATCATTAGTAATTGCACCAGTTGATTAAGTCGTTGCGAGAGGCGACCATACCCGGGCGGCTAGTTAAGCTTGGTAGTTAGATCGGATAGAGCGAACGTTCGCCAATCTTAAACCTAAGGGTAAGGAGTTATGGTGGTGTATAGAAACCGATTGAATTAGAATTGAAAACCGCTAATCTGTTGATTGCCAATGCTCTGGTGATCTAAGGGGGATTCGAAATCTAAGTTCGTCTATCTTCTCATTAGTCAACCTTTACTTTTCTGTCTTTTATTTTCCTGCTTTATTAGATTAGAAGTCGTGGAACTCACACCACGCACTAAGTGTTTAAACCTGAGTAATTTGCTAGCTTCTTTGATTAGTCGATTAGTAGAAACCCTGTGGAATACGATCTAGTCTACTTCGGTAGGTTAGTTATTTGATACCGCTAAAACTGCAGCATCATGAGGCTTCCCACAGGTGCCACACATAGGTAGTCCCGATGGTGATCCTCCCCTCTGTACCGATCCTGCTCCTCTACACTCCGCACTCTTATGGCCCTAACGGCCACAAGTGTAACACACCATAGCTCGGCGGGACGGGGCAGACTGCACACTTCGCTGGCCCGAGAAAGAAGACTGAGCCCTCTTTGCCAGATGACTAAACGCAGCTGACTGAGTAGGCGGGACAGACGCCTTCCTCTTCCTCTCTTCCTTCTTCCTGTTCTCCAGCCTTTCCCTCTCTAATGTCGCCGCCTTAACTGAAACAAGGCTCCCTATATCAGCGGTGGTGACTCCCTCCTGAATCTCCACTCTCAAACCACTTTTGAACTTACTGATGAGCTTCCTTTCCCGATTAGCCCGCTCGTCATACCACTTAGAGAGAGAGGTGAACTCTATGTAGTACGCGAGAACAGACTTCTCACCTTGCTCCAAACTCATGAATTCCTTGGCCTTCTCCTCGCGCCAAAGGTCAGGGCAGAACTGGTCGCAAAATACCTCAACAAACTCATCCAACTCCATCTCTGGCGAAACTGCCCGACTCTGCGGCATCGACTTCCACCAATTCAGAGCATGACCCTTAAGCAGGAAAGTCATTGCCTGCACCCTTAACTCCTCATCAAGTCCCATCTGTAGGAACTAGTACTCACATTCCTGAAGCCACTGCTCAGCTACCTCAGGATCAGCTGCTTCCCCACTGAACTCCCCAAAATTCCATCCCTTCCACAAACTCGGTTGAAACCTAGGAGCTCCTCCTCCAAAACCCGAGTTGCCGGTGGACCTACTTTCCCTTGCTTGACTGGATTCACTACAGGAGAACATTAAACATTTCAGTTGACCACTCAAGAAACTTCAAACAATACAATTCACCACTTGGTTTCAAAATATCCCCCCCATTTATATCCATTTGACAAAAACCCCTGGAATATCGGTCCCGTACCAATGTCTCATCCTCCCTCCCAACGAGGTTAATTACTCCCCAAAGAGGGAAGATGATCAACCGGTACAGCAGCGACAAACCAGGCTCTGATACCATTTGTAACACCCATCCCGAATCAACCCGGTGAAACCCATGGTTGAACCGTTCTTGAGTATTACTAAGCGATAAAACAACATAATTTATAAATGAAAATCAAGCTTTGATTAAAACCAACAAAGAGGCCTCCAATAATCCGTGAAAACCACAAAGAAAACGTGTACAGTCTGCTCCCAACATTAAACCATAAAAACCAACATAAACTCGTAAGTTACATAAATTCATAGAAAATCCCCCAAAATATCCAAAGTCAACTGAAACATGAAATGGGTCAACTCCAAGTAGGTTCCAGTCTTCACCTCATAGCTTCTATCGAGAACTTCCCGAAATCCACCCTCAAGTCTGTGCACCGACACCACTCTCACTAGCCACGATATCCTTAAAGGGAGAAAGGGATAAATTTCCTATTGAAATTGAGTGAACCCACCGGGCCTACCTACACGTTGACCTATTCTATGGAGCGGTTCCAACTTCGCACAAGACATACAACAGTGGAACCAACCTATCCCCTTTCCATATTTTATTTCCCTACAGCAGTCTAGGTGATCACGTAGGTCAGTTCTCGTTCACAAGCACAATACCAGCAATAGCACAATAATAACCAACACACCAATCCACAGGACACACACACACAACATCAAAAAGTCACATCCATCAACCCAAGCACAACTTCAAACACAATCGCACAATCAATCACATTCATGTTTTCTAGGTGAGTTATTAGGCGCCAAGGCGTTGTCCACACCACCACCGCTGGCCATCACATCAACACACATCCCGTAGGATCTTTCCCTCGCGGGGAGATAACATGACGCATCCCTTAGGGATCCTTCCTCCACGGAGCTATCACGACGCATCCCATCGGGATCCTTCCTCAACGGAGATATCAACATCCATGACCACTCGTCATGGGATTCACCACAGTGAATCAGACTCAATCTCAACGGTATTTCGGGTGGGGTAGTGTGGGCTCCTTCAGGTTCTACTTTCACATTTAAGTTCCAACATAAGGTTTCCAACTCATCTCATCATATTCACATCCACGACGCACCTCTCACCATCCACATTACAATCACAGTTCACAATGCACAACATGCTCCATCCAATCCACACTTTGGTTATGTCACAATCACAATCAATAAAGGTAACCGGCTAGCTCACCGGCCACCCCGACCTGCAAGTACAGGGGAGGCCATGTCATGAGTCTAGGGGCCACCCACTTGTTCCTCATACTCAGAGAAACCCCACATTGGCAAGGCCACTCTCCTGCATCCACAATTGGCAATTCAAAACATCAAGGCACTTGCACCCATTCCCCAAACACCCTAACTCTCATTTCTATGTCAATCCATTAGACAGTTCATTTCAGTCCACACCCAACCCACATCATATCAATCAACAACAACAATCAACCACAACATTCATCAACAACAATCAAGCACTTTCAGAGTACAGTTTATCCCCTTTTACACTCATCATTTTCATGCATCAACTAGGTTTAATCTAAGTCTAATTGAAACTCCTCACCCTGTCCACACTATCTATACAATGCTAAGCCCTCACCTGGAATAGAAGATGGGACTCTAATCGTCTTCTAGTTCCCCAGAAACTCGATTCCCCAACCACCAAACTCGTAGTTCTACCCTTCCTTACTGCTCACGACCTACACCCAGAAACCCAAAATGGAGGTTAGCGATCTCTTCTCCTCGTCGCTACAAATCCACAGCAACAAACGAAACTCAATTCCGACCTCTACAGCTCCCGTAATCACCCTTTGAAGATTGCTCGCCCTTGGTTCGTCAATGGCTTTTCGGGGAGAGAGAAAGGATGAAGAAGTTATGAATTTCCGTGCAGGATCCATCCTTTTATGTCAGGTCCACGAGACACGGCGTTTATCATGATACACAGCGTGTATCCTCAACACACGGCCGTGTATCAATTCCTGGCAACTTTCGACGAGGTTCTGCCGCTAAGGTACACGGTCGTGTATCTACCATACACGGTGTGTATCACACTACACGGCCGTGTACTGTACACTGCACCGTTTCCCCTTTGCAACTTCGACCCGGATCATACACAAACGTCCCAGACCTCAAGGGGACCTTAGGGGCACTGATTCCAGCACCCTAGTCAACCGAACTTGAGTTCCAAACCGTTTGGTTGGGCAGGGATGTTACACCCAACTAGGCCCCAGCCTTAATTCCAAGAGCCCCGGAGGAGCTGACCACCCCCGGTATCCAATAGAGGCGTTCCTAGAGTATAGGAAGCAAAGGACCCAAGAATACCTGGCCAGCAAGGGATGGCACCCGAAGACAGGCCCTGGAGCGAGCCCCGGATCAAGCCAAATGAAGGAATGGAGCCCCAGGTCGAATGGCGTGAGCCCCGGACCGGCACCAGCACCTAAAAGCTGTCTCTGGGCATTTGTCCATAGCAGAATGGAGAAGGCCAGGCTAGGATTGAAGAAGGCCCAGCTGAAAGCCAGCTCCAGGAGCCGGACCGAGCATCGGGCGCTCCAGGCAAGCCTTTTGAGCCCAGCTCTCAAATGGATCAGGCGTTTTGGGAAATTCCAAAGGTCCTAGATAGCTGGACATCCTAGACACCTGCCCCCAACAAAAAGCCCAGAAAATGAAGAAGGAATGAGGGACAAAACACGTGCCAAAGGTCAGCCACGCGACCCCAGGTCAGACAGGTTTTTCCACCGAGAGAAGGATTCCCATCCGGGACAGGAAGCCAGGCTGCCAAGGTGTGAAGACTATGTATCTCAGTCCATCTGGGATTGGGACACAAAAAGGAGTCCAAAGCCGCATGAGAAGCCCTGCCCGCCGGCCCAGAACTGCCCGATCAACCATGAAGCTGCCCGGATTTAGGGCTTTTTCCCGTTTTACCCGGTTTTGCCTATTTAGGCTATTTCTTGCTTTCCAAGACATGCACTTCCTATTTTAAGTTTCCCTTTAGTTTTCCTTGTTTCGTTGTCTTGTTTAGGTCGTTTTAATGTTTCCCAGTTAGAGTTAGATTATTTTATTCCTAGTTAGGAAGTAGCTAAATAGGAGAGGAGAGCTTGTTCCCTCCCTATATAATAAGGCCGCCGGCCACCCTTTTCTACACACCCTTTGATTAATGAACCCCCTTTGATTCAGAACTTATGTTCGTTTCCCTACAAGTCTTTGCTGGTTGTTACTTATCATCAAGAGCATTGATGTGCTGCAGAACAGTGATCAAATACTACCAAGCTGGAAAGCTAAGCAGATCGTATTCCACAGGGTTTCTTCTAATCGACTACTCAAAGAAGCTGGCAATTTATTCAGGTTTAAACACTTCGTGCGTGGTGTGAGTTCCACGACTTCTAGACTAAGATGCAAGAAAATTAAAATGAAATTGAAAGACAGAATGATTGGATGATTCAGACAGACGACAGACAAGCTTAGATTTCGAATCCCCCTTAGATCACCAAGGCAACAGCAATCAGCTGATCAGCAGATTTCAATTCTCGTTCAATCAATTTCTATACACTACCATAACTCTTGACCCTTAGGTTTAAGACCGGCGAACGTTCGCTTTATCCGTTCTAACTACCAAGATTAATTAGCCGCCCGGGTACGGTCGCCTCTCGCAATGACTTAACTTAACTGGTGCAATTACTAATGATTTATGAGTTACTCTTGAAGCGGATTAACCCTAATCAGTTCCTACGAAAGGTACGCTCCATTTATAAGGTTAACTGGTTGAATTGATGTTCTAAACCGAGGCGAGCGTACGCTTCTATCCTCGGCTTAACAAGAATCTAAGCTAGGTGATCAGGAAAGACAAGTTTTAATGTTTAAAGTAGAGAAGCTGTCTGGCGACAAACCCTAATTCAACACAAACCTAATATAGGCGATCAATCAGAAAAGAAACATAAACAATCAAGAACAAAACAACCATGCAAAGAGAAACTGATTGAACTTTGAATCTAATCACCGCCGATCTGTGACCACTTTAAAGCCCTGGGTCACGTAGGGTTCATCTAATCTAAGCTCTACGAGTTTAGCTACTCATATTAGGAACAAGAGAATCGAAAACAAACAAGGAATACATCTCAGGTAGGAAGAACAGAGAAGAACTGTAAAACCTAATTTGACGAATCCGTGAAGCTTCAATCTCCGGTAATCTTCAATCCAAGCTCCGAGTCTCCGAGGTGAACGATGGTGTCACGATCTCTCCACGATTCTTTGAACTCTCTAAACTCTCTCTCTCTCGACTTCTAGGTCTGGAAATTATGATTGATATATTATGAGGTGTCTATGTATATCCTTGATTTTGGGCCGCCGATTAAGTATTTATACTTAACCCTAAACCGCCGGATTTTAACTGATATTTTCGCCAAAAATACTGAAGGATTTTCGGCGAAAATTCCTTTGTAAATGGATGGTCCGCCGGCTGATTTCTTCTGTAAATTTCGGTCCAATAGTTTTCGGTCGAAAACTTACGGTTTTCGCCGAAAACTTCTGTTCATGAGCATCAGTCGATTTGTACTGATATTTTCGCCAAAAATGCTGAGGTATTTTCGGCAAAAATTCCTTTGTAAACCGGGGCAGGAATTGTTTCGACTTGATTGGCTCTTTGGATCGATTCCGGTGCAATTCCTCGAGGGACCAACGCTTTAGACACGTCCTTGGCTACTTTATTTGACGGCAAAAACCTGTGCTAATATAAAAACACTAGAAAACCATCAAATAGACCCGAAATGGGCCAAGGTAACACAAATGGCACGAGATAGGGCAATCGATTGAATATTCGTTATTCTACCCTAAAAACCATGTCTTAAGCAAGGAAATGTCGCTTAAATGAGGCTGATAATCACGTCAAATCGAGTGTCATCAAAATACCCCACACTTAAGCTTTTGCTTGTCCTCAAGCAAACTGAACTAGAACACACTCAAACGCACAAATGACACGAGATTAAACTGAGATTCAATTCTAACAATTTGGTTTAGACTGTTCCACGTAGAAAGAGTGACCTACACATGCAAGAACATCAACCAAATAAATTTTCGATCTCAGTAATCTCTGCACACATCAAGTAGTAGTTTTAACAAAGCACGTTTCTTGGGAAAACAATTAATCATAATTAACCAACTACGATAACACCAATTCTAATCAAAAAGACTTTAAGCTCTAGCCATGATGTGGATGCGGAGGTAGGAAAAGTGACGTGGCTATCGACTCGACTTCATCTGCCTCTAGATCTGTACGTTACATGTTCTAGCTAGGACCGATTTAAACAAAAAGTTTTTTTTTTCAAATTTCAACTTCTTCCATTTAATTATTTACTGCATACTAGTGCTCGATACCAAACACTTCACTTAGGTGTTGGACCTGCCTAGCTCACAGTATTTGTGCCTTTGCTAGTGCTCAACCTGAACACTTCACTTAGGTGTCGGGCTTGCCTAGCTTTATTTTGCCCACTTTAAAGAACTTAACATTGATTTGCACAACTTTATTACTTGGTTTAACAATTTAGCCACTTGATCCTAGCTAGTTATAACTTTTTACACAAGATTTTGAATTGGATTTTCGTCTAATCTCTAGCCACAATCACAGGTGAACTAATATGGAGTGAAAACATGGGAGAAGCAATCATTTATCATCTTAGAACGGTGTTATCGAGCTTTGTGATTAACAAGCAAAACTGTTTAATCGATTCAAATTTCAACTACAAGAGTGATTTGTGATCTGTTCTGACCTAGACTCATTTAATATCGGTTCTAACACGTTGGTTACAGGTTCTAAGTGGAACAGTCTAGACGTCATTGTTTAAAAATGAAGTCAATTTAACATCAAAAGTCAAGAATTGAGCAATTCTAATGCTAGAGAAACTGGAAAGGCATCGAGAAACACACAACACACAATTAAGGGCAATCAAGTTCGTACAAGGTTCTCTAGCATCCTACCCCACACTTAAATCGTACTGTGTCCTCACAGGACTAAACTAGAGTAGAGATATACGAAGAACCTAGAATGAGATGGTCGGTGTAGATGATTAGCACGGATAGCCCGGAGCGGAGCGGAGTAGCTACTTGAATTCCTCTCGTCAGTGCGGAGCATGTGCTGCTGGTACCCGACACGGCCAGGGAAAGCTGGTGGATGGCCCTGGACGGCGGGTGTGATGGGAGCGAGAGCTAGAGCCGGTGTCAAGTCACGCCTCGGTCCTGCGCTCATGAGTGACATTCCTAAGACCAGAAACGACCAGATTAGTTAACTAATAACCCACCCCACACTTAGTCGAAAAACTCAATTTCACAAAGAAATGAGGAAAACCGAGTGGGGGTAAGCAAAGTAAGTAACCGGTAATCACAATAAATCACAAAGTATGCATATGTCTAGTCGGAACGTTCATAACATAGTTAGGGATCAGAAGTCAAGCCGACATTCAAAAAGTCAACATCATAGCATATTGAACCCTAATCATGGCAAGACTATCTCAAAGCGGGAAACGATGGCATAATATAAACTCAGATGGCAAGCACAGATATATGAACGTGAATGAACACTTATGGCAGCCACACAAGCATAGAAAATTCATGGTCAAATCGACACTTCACAAAAGTCAACACCGCAAAGAATTTATCTTTAAGCATAGCAACACACGATCAAATGGTTTCAAAAATGAAGAAGAGAGGAGAGAGAGATTGAATCCGGATTTTAACACAAAAATTTGGTTGATTTTCAAAGGAATTTTCGGCGAAAATAAGTGCAAGTTTTCACCGAAAATCTTAGTTAAAAAGTACTGCCGGTTTTCAAAATAATTTTTGCCGAAAACATAAATACATTTTCGCCGAAAATATGAAATAGAGACGTCTGGAAAACTCAGTGGGATTTCAAAAAGAATTTTCACTGAAAACATGGGTTATTTTCGTCGAAAATATTGAACTCTACGATTGAAAATATTTTCGCAAACCCGACAATCTTCAGAAAATCACAGTTAAATCCACAAAAATCGGAACAACCTCAAACGACTTGCAATTGACACTATGACACACAGACTACACATGAAAAATAAGAAAACAAACAAACTGACACTTTTGGCTCCCCCGAACCGACTCTAGAACACTAAGGTTGACACAAATGAAAAACTGACTCCAGCCGTGGGTTGCCTCCCACGAAGCGCTCTTGCTTAACGTCCTTGAGCCGGTGATAAAACGGGTTTACCAAGGTCGTATTCCACGGGGTTCTCTCAATGGCCTCTACTCACATTCCTCGTAGACGGTCTATTCATTTGAAAGGAGTTTTGATTTGAAATAAGAACAAAAGAAAACTAAACAAACAAAGCAAAACAAAAGGGTGCAAATCAAAGACAAAGGGGGCTCTCTTGGTGGGTAGTTTCATCATGCTCAAGAGGTACAAATGCACAAACAAGCCAAACATGTTCGAGGAAGCAATCGAATGACCACGCATTTCACTTCTATAGACTCAATGCACTCTCGTCGCACCAAATCCCTATCCTAGAACCACTCAACCTAGGCTCTCGCTCTCAAGCTAAGTGACTAAGGATGCATTAAAGGTGTTTGATGAAATGCCAAGCTACAAAACCCTCTCCTATGACTCTATGACCACTAGGCTAGACACCACACTCTCATGTCAATGTTCTAACACTAAGAGAATCATCCAAAGACTAATCAAAGTTCAATTGAGTGAAAATCCTAATGCACACCAAGTGTTCGATAAAATGCACAAGTGAGAAATCATGCAACTATGGTTGAATTGAGATGATCTAATCTCTTAGAACACACTCTCTTCAATCCCTAGACCTACAATCCATGTAATCCAAGCACTCTCATGCATTACATTACAAATAATAGACCAATCAAGCCATAGCCATCAATGGAATTAACAACAAGTCATAGAGACCATCTTCTTACAATCCAAGATCAATCATGACAAGTTCTATACAATCATCCCTCTATCATAGCACAACTAATCTACTCATCCAAGAGGAACCCTAGAAACTCAGCCACACATGGCCAAGGGAGTAAAGAGAAAAGGAGGAAGAATGGTCACCAAGAACACCATGGATGAATCCTTGAGATGATCTTCACTTCTCCACTTGTAAGCACTTCTCCCAAGGTTTGTTGGCTTCAATCCTAGCTCCAATGGCTTCAAATTGCTCCCAAAATGTGTTCTAGGGTTTGAGGGTTCGTGGGTATGTACAAGGGGTTCAAGAGATATCATAGAATTCCTCAAAAGAGTGAAAAAACGTGGGTATTTAAAGTGCAGGGGGCAGTGCACGGCGTGCACCTATGCACGGCGTGCAGGGTGCACGGCGTGCATGGCTGCACGGCGTGCACCTTGGAGCTGAATGTGTTTCAGAGCCTCCTGGACAGCCCGTGCACCAAACCGTGCACGGTGCACGGCGTGCATCATGCACGGCGTGCAGTGGTGCACGGCGTGCACCTCCTCAGCTCTGCAGAAAGCTCGATCTTGTAACGCTCATATCTCCCTCGTCCGGACTCCAAATGACCTCCCGTTTGCTCCTATGCGCTCCTTGTCGTCCGTACTTTGAAGCCATTACCTGAAAATGCACAGAGGCAACTCCAATAGCCCACGAATTTGGCTCCAAAGTGGCAACCGGACAACAAAATGACACTTTGCACAAAATCTCAAATAAACGCATAAAAGCCATGTCATTTCACGAATAAACACGGGTATTTCATAGGTCATTCATAAGCTTAAAATGCACTAATCAAGTCACATCAGCCGGACGATACCTGGTCGGCGATCAAGAGACATCCCAACTCAGGATTTCTCTTAGGCCCGAGTCGGAGTTCATGAAATATGGCCTTGGGGATTCTCCGGCAAGTGTGAACTTCTTCCCGTTTGCGTGAATTAACTTGGTTCGTTCTTCGGGAAGATGA